>JAABOM020000101.1:10774975-10807600 GCA_011800125.2 Solanum clarkiae
AATAATAATAATAATAATAATAATAATGAAGGTCGTTACATCCAACCTATTCATACCTCTTAATGATGAAATTTATGGTAATAATTCATTCCTTTTCTCTGAGTTAGTTCCCTATTATTAAGTTGGGTTCTTATCTCTTAGTTGATACTCCTCTTGAGTGTACGATTATTTGAGTATGTGAAGTCTTTAATTGTATTCCTACCTAATGATAATTTTAGAAATACTCTTTCAATTGTGAATCCCAAGTTGAAGTTGATTTCCAGAGTATGAGTACTCGAGTATTTGAGTATTAGAGTTCTGAATGGTGTTCGTGCTTGATAGATCTCGTAGTTACTCATCATTTGAGGATGAGTGATCCCAAGGGGAAGATATTGTGACACCCCACAATACTATTCCTATGTGCACCTATGTTTTAAGAATTATTCTTATATATGGAAAGTGGATTAGGGTCGTAAGAGATCTCTAGTACTTAGCTGAATTCAAAACTTTCCTATCAATTGAGTTTCTCATGTTACATTATACAAGGGTCAACTTTAAATGACCATAACTTTTATCACACGAATAATTAGGTTTTCTATTCCTACCAAATGAAATACCTTTGAATTAGCTTTCCAACGCCTATGATTTCACCTCATTCCAAGTTTGGAGTAAAACATTACGGTCGTTTTACTATAGACTGTTAATGTAGTGTGAAATGATGACCCGACTTATGGGCCATGGTTTAAATGAAAGACCGTACTTTAGACTGCTACTGTAGTGTGAAAAAACTTTGGAAAGTCCATTTTTGAGCCCCCAAATTGATAGACCCAACTACGAGTCGTAGATACTTCTACTGGCTGTGGTTTGGGCTCGTGGAATGGATCCGGAGACCCTACAATCTGCCAAAACCTTATGGTGGCTTTCTGTGGGCCATTGGTTGACTCGTGTATGACTTTGATAACATTTTTAAGAAGGAATATTTTGGTCTTCATCCACCCTTTAAAGTCTTAACTTGATATTCTTATGTTTAAATAAGTCTCAAAAGATATCTATTCAACTTTTTACACTAAAAACACTTTCTTCAACTTAGAGTAAGGTTTCAAGGGGAGAAAAAACTAGAGTTTGAAGAAGAAATGGTGAGTTATTCCAAGTCATTTCAAAAATCAAAATTCAAGGTATGTAAAGCTAACTAGAACATGGATTATGTTCTTCCATGTGCCCAATAACCAGAATTGATAGAGTTGTCAACGAATTGAGTCTTCCAATTTTTTTTGAAGGTTTTTTTTTAAATCCTAATGTATTGCTATATAATCTTGCATGAATTACTATTATTATGAAATAAATACATAAAAAGATGATTTTACATTTCTACATGAATCCTTGAATGAATTCTTATTATTTTACATATTGCACTTAAATGGGTATGCATGAGTATGATTTAAGCCTAAAGACTGTATAAAATTCCTAAATTCTTTAACTCTACTTATTTTCCTTAATACTATGAGTTAGAATGGTGCATGATTGAGAGTCTTTATGAGTCAAGAGCTTAATCATAAAAGAATGTTTCTAACTAAAAAATTAATAGTTGATGTGATGATTTGAGTTGAAAAATGTGCAATAAGACTAACTGAATTAGTTAACCATAGGTTTGGTTTCTTATGAGCATGTTCAATCTTGGCGGGAGTATTGAGCACCGAATCGAGTAAGAGTAAGTCCTACTCGAACTCAATGACTACGTAGCTAGTATAGAAGAGGATTGACATATAAAATCAGATATTTCCCTATTTTCCAAAAAAGAGGACTTGATGTTACTGATTGTAGATGCACTAATGGGATGTCATTTACCTTGGCAAGGTATTGGATAGACATGACAACGATATTGCTTCGTTGTACCATCACCAGCTCATAGGTGATTGTTGTCAATTAGAGAAACTCCCATATAGGTCTTGATAGTACTCTGTGTGGATTGGATTCTATGGTATATGAGTGATCATTATCTAAATAATGTTCTTACTTTAGATCCATGACAAGCTGATTGAGTTTCCTACTTATTGAGTTGAGCTATTTGAGTTGAAGTTATTCTACCTTTACATGTTTCATTCTGCCATTTTACATACTCGTATATTCTACTGATATCCATTTAGGCCTGCATCTTTTAATGATGTATAGATAGATACTAGCGGTCATCAACAGGTGCCCTGTTGAGGACCTATTTGCATTCAGCTGATCGGTGAGTCCTCCCCTACTTTCGGAGAATATCCTGTTTCTTTGACAACTTTGATTTTAAACTTATTTTATGTTTCATTCTCCCATTTTACATACTCGTATATTCCACTGATATCCATTTAGGCCTGCATCTTTTCATGATGTAGAGATAGGTACTAGCGGTCATCAACAGCCCCATTGAGGACCTATTTGCATTCAGCTGATTGGTGAGTCCTCCCCTACTTTCGGAGGATATTATGTTTCTTTGCCAGCTTTGATTTTGCACTTATTTTATTCTATTTTGAGGTATCTAAGGGTTTGTCATTGGCACCACTTTGTCAATTCATAGAAACTTCATAGATTAAAATGTCGAGTTGTGATTGCATTGTGTTTTTTACTACTTTCTTTCATACTAGCCTTACTTAGTTGATTGGTAGACGGTTTCTTTGTCCTTTGATTATCGAATTATTATTGCTTTTAATTAAGTATACTTGATTGTTGATGTCTTCCGATGTTAGATTGTGATTAAATGAATGTGACGAGGCCAAGTGGTTTGCTTGGGGGAAGAAAATAGTCTCTGATTACCAGCCACACCAAGAATACCCTTCCAAGGCGGGACACCCAGAGAACACTGGTTTGACACTCTTCATTAAAATCGCATAACGTTTTACTTTGAACTCCAAATGACTCAATCTTTGTGGCATTTGAAAATGGATTCATAGACCCTTAATTCGATAGATTATGAACCACCTAACTCTTTATATTCTTGGAGATATGGTCATTTGAAGCTGACCCTTTCTTAAACTCATATGAAGACTTAGTCGAAAGAAATTCTTTGTACTAGGTTTGATTTAAAGGATCCCTTATAAACCTAACCAACATCTAATATACCTTGAATACTTAAGAATTGATAGTAACACATGTATATGACTTAGAGTCATTGGATCACCTAGTTTTTATAAAATCATATATCGTAACTCAATCGATAAGAAAGTTTTTAACTTAACTTTTGACTAGAGGGTTTTTTCGACCTTAGTTCCTCTCAAAATCTGTTTTTGCACTAAATAATTAACCTTAAACACCTATTCTCAATTAAAAATTATTTGTTAAGACCTTATGCACACGAAAAGGATGGCTCGATTTTAACCAAAAAAATAAGGTTTTACACCATCTGTGGTAAACAAAATTACAGCCACGGTTCTCTTTTCATTGTATCTTCTTTACAGCTCTTACTATGGATTCAGCTTGTAGGAAACTTTTGGAATAGACGTTTGGCCTCTATGTTGCACCCATTGCTGAAAAATCCAAACTTTGGTGCATGAGGAAGAAAAATAGAAAGGTACAAACCAATGTTGATTCTTGGGATTCTTTCATTTTTATTAAAAAACAAAAGCTAGTGTTTGAAGAACTTGTTTGTTTGTTCAAATACTAGTTAGGAATAGTATGAAAAGGAAAATGAAAGGTCATAAGGAAAAATTCTTGATTTATATATAAATAGGTCCCTAGATTCCATCGCTTCTCGTATTTTTACGTACGAATCATTTTTTATAGTGCAAACCACCCAATGGTCTACCTACAACTTTGTTAATTTGCAAATTAGGTATGTCCTTAATAATGAACTATGAATCCCTTACCAGCACACAAATATCAGCTTTAGTTCTAATACCTCTAGCTAATCTAACAACTTCATTTATTATCGAACATAAAACACACATCATGTGCTTTGGAAATACCCATAATCGTTATTTTCATATATTTCAAAATCTATACGTGATATCGAAAATCCAACTTTATATTCTTGATTAGGGGGAAAAATTGAGTAGGAAATGGGTATAGTCCTAATTTTAGAGGACCCATAGAGAAATTTTATTTTCACCAACTTTGCGATTTCCAGTGTGCATCTACATTGGCTCTATGATGCAGACCCATCATGAAGCAGTGTTATCACTTCCTTATTTTTCCAATTTCACCCTAACATATTGGCGTCCTAGCCGCATGCCCTCATATGCGTGAAAACACCTATACTTAGCCATTTTTCAACTCTATATCACTCAAAAAATACTCTCAAAATCCTCTCTAACACAACCAAATATTTCATCCAAATTCAATTGTCCCAAGCTTAATTTAGGATCTCAAGAACATCATTCAATCTTCAAGTTCTCTTCAAAACTCATTAAGAAAATCCCCAAGTTTAAGGTATGTGGGTTTCAACCATTGGGTCCTTTCACCCATGGTACCCAACCTTCCTTTTTTTATGCAAGTAACATGTTTTCAAGTTATATTA
This sequence comes from Solanum clarkiae, assembly GCA_011800125.2. Lineage (NCBI taxonomy): Eukaryota > Viridiplantae > Streptophyta > Magnoliopsida > Solanales > Solanaceae > Solanum > Solanum clarkiae. The sequence continues at coordinate 10,779,444 of JAABOM020000101.1, forward strand.
CTTATGGTTATTATTTATATGAGTTATGATTACAAATTATGTTGGGATTTTATGAAATGATGATTGGAAACACATGTCTACCTATTTGAAGCTTATACTATATGATGGTTTGTCTACTATGACCATTCATGTTTTGAGATATGAACTATGATCCATTATGATGTTTGATAAGGGATTTCAAGCTATCTTGCATGAGGGTTTTACCATGTGTTGGTGGATTGAGTTACATTAAGTTTTCTCATGTTATTTCACTCTTGAATTGCATGAGTTTGAACTAGCTATGCATACCCGCTAAGTGTTTGATAAAATGTATTGTTAAGGATTCTTGAGTTATTAATGATATATTGCATGGCTTGTGAGTCAAGTGACTTTATGATGAATGGGGATGTATGTATTTATTGAATTCATGAGAAGTATCTATAGTGTTGCATGTTGACCACACCTTGTTGGGGGGTGACATGCCCAACCAACTTGTGAGGGGGTGACATGCCTTGACCACCTTGTCGGGGGGTGACATGCACGTACTACCATGTTGAGGGGTAGATACTTTGACCACCTTGTTGGGGGTGTCATGCCCATACTACCATGTTTTGGGGTAGATACCTTGGCCACCTTGTCGGGGGGTAACATGCCCGTATTACCATATTGAGAGGTATGTACCTTGACCACCTTGTCGGGGTGTGACATGCCCATACTACCACGTTAAGTGGAGATACCTCAATCACTGTCCAAGGGGTGACATGCCTTAGATTCTGAGTAATAGTTTTCTTGGTCTATGATGATGGTCCCTTCCAACATAATAATATGTTCTATGCAAGCATGTTTACTTCAAACATTGATCATGTACGTAATACTGATATCGTACTATCTCTTGTTTATGCTTATGCATTTTGATTATGTTGTCCATCACTTGTTGTATTGCATCCTACATACTTAGTACATTCAAATGTACTAACGCATACTCTATGCCTACATGATGTTAACATATAAGAACTGGAGCTCCTCATGATCATCCTCCGCGTGGCTAGTTTTGGTGTCTTGAAGATAAGATTTTGGTGATTCATCAAGTTCGAGGACACCAGCTTTGCACTCTTACTTTTGCTATCTCTTTATGTTGAACTTTGATACTATGAAGGAGAGCCCAGAAAGTGTCTTGGCCCCCGCATAATGTATGCTAGCGGTATTATTGGACAATTAATGTAATTATGCTATGATCTTGATTCTTCAATGTTTTATGGTTATCAAAGATTTTACTTAGTTCCTTTATCCTTATTTATGTCTCTTATTGTTGTTATTTTGCTTCCGCGATCGAAGAAGTGTGATTGATATGCTAGGAGGCTTGTTTAGGGTACCTTCGGGTTCCCTATTCGCCGTGACACGTCTAGGCCCTAGGCTTGGGTTCTGACAAACATGATATCAGGGAACTAGGTTGTTAATGGTCCTCGAAATCAAATAAACCACATCGATTAGAGTTTTGTTCATGGTTGTGAAGTGCACCACGACTATGAGCAAGAGGCTATGAGGCATTTTAGGATATGTTTCCCTTCTTCTTCATCTATGTCGTTCTATAGAAGTTAAGGTAAGGTTTTCCCCTAACGAACATTCTTTACTATTTTAGATCATGCCTATTCCAAGAGGAAGAAGATCCCATTCACCCGAGGAGCAACCAGCCCCTCCCGCTCCTCAAGCTCCTCAAGATGGGAGAGTGATCCATGAATAGTTCTGGGATGCTACATCCATGTTGGCCCATGCTGTGACTAATCAAATCAACCAAAGGGCCCAAGCCTCTCAAGCTCCTACACTGGCCTCTGGGTGAGGGACTTTACAAGAATGAACCTACCAAGTTCTACGGGTCTAAGGTGGATGAGGACCCTCAAGAATTTACTGATGAAGTGTATAAGGTGTTGTCTATAATGGGTTTTAACTCAGAGGATAAACCAGGGTTGGTGGCCTACCAACTCAAAGGGTGTCTCAAACTTGGTTCACCCAATTGAAGATGGAGAGTGGAATGACAATGTTATCCTTTGGGAAGAGTTCAAGGCGGCATTTCTCAACCGGCTCTTCACTCTTGAGCTATGGGAGGCCAAAATGATGGAATTTATGAATCTAAAGCAAAGGTCCATGAGTGTGAGGGAGTATGCCCTCAAGTTCAACCAACTCTCCAAGTATGCTCCATAATTGGTGTCGTAGCCAAGGTCTAGAGGGGGCCTGTTTTGAAGGTGGGTTCCAAAATCCTAAGGGTGGCCGATTTCCTCAAGGCCACAAGTTTCAAGGCCAAGGGTCATCCAATGCTCCTAATACAAGGTTTGCTAATGATAATCAAAGGGTCTAAGGTGGAGGAGGTGTGGTGCCCAAACCTATGTGCCAAAGATGTGGTGGGAACCATAATGGCCCATGTATGAGAAACTCAAATGTTTGTTTTGGTTATGGTAAATTGGGTCATAGGGTGATTAATTGCCCAACGTACAAAACAAAGGTAGAGAGGGTCGTCCATAAGGTAAAGGTACATATACGGGCCCAAAGGGAAGAGGAGGCCAACAAGGGGGTGCCCCAAGGCAAAATCGATTTTATGCTCTTCAAGGGAGACAAGGGGTGGATGAGGTGCTTTATGTCGTCACCAATATGTTAAAAGTTTTTTTATTCTGATGTGTATGCATTGATAGATCTGAGAGCCACTCTTTCTTTTATTACTCCTTTTGTTGCCAAAAAGCTCCATGTTGGCCCAGAATTATTGTGTAAACCACATGAAACGTCTACCCCCATTGGTGAGTCCATTCTTGCTAAAAGAGACTATAGAAATTGTTCCGTGTTCATGTTGCATAAAATCTTGCTATGTGATTTTGTTGAGTTGGATATGGTGGATTTTGATGTCATTCTTGGTATGTATTGGTTGCATATATGTTATGCTTCTATTGATTGGATGAATCGCAGGGTCAAATTCAAATTCCCAAATGAACCCGTCCTTGAGTGGAAAAGTTGTGATGTGGTAGTTAGGGGTAGATTTGTTTCATGCATTAAGGCCCAAAAGTTGATTTCTAAGGGTTGTCTCTATCATCTTGTAAGGGTTAGGGATGTTGAGTCCGAAGACCTTCCTATAGAGTTGGTTTCAGTGGTTAATGAGTTTCTTGATGTCTTTCTCGATGAGCTTCCCGATGTTCATCCCAAAAGGGAAGTAGATTTTGACATAGACCTTCCTCCCAATACTCAACCCATTTCTTTTCCCCCTTATCGTATGGTGGGGTCGAAGGAGTTGAAAGACCAATTTAGATATTTATTAGAGAAGAGATTTATAAGGCCTAGTAAGTCACCTTGGGGTGCACTGACGTTGTTTGTAAAGAAGAAGGATGGTTCTCTTAGAATGTGTATTGATTATCGATAACTTAATAGACTCACCATAAAGAATAAGTACCATCTACCAAGTATTGATGCCCTTTTTGATCAATTTCAAGGGGCTAATCACTTCTCTAAGATTGATCTTCAGTCCAGGTATCACCAAGTGAAAGTGAGGGAGTTTGACATTCGCAAGACGGCCTTCCGGATTAGGTATGGGAACTTTGAGTTTGTGGTTATGACCTTTGGATTGACCAATGCACCGTCTATCTTCATGGATCTTATGAATAGGGTCTTTAAACTCTAGCTTGACTTGTTTGTGGTGGTTTTTATTGATGATATATTGATTTATTCCCATAGTAAGGGGGAGCATGTGAATCACTTGAAGGTGGTATTACAAATCTTGAGGGAGGAGAAGTTGTATGCTAAATATGAAAAATGTGAGTTTTGGTTGAAAGAGGTTGCCTTTCTAGGTCATGTGGTGTCAGGTGATGGCATTAAGATGGATTCTAAGAAGACAGAGGTGATTAAAAATTGTCCTAGACCTTTGACTCCATTAGATATTAGAAGTTTCTTGGGTTAGCAGGTTATTACCAGAGGTTTGTCAATGGTTTCTCTTCTATTGTTTCTCGTACGACTAAGTGACCCAAAAAAAGAAAAATTTGTGTGGACTAATGAGTGTGAAAAGAGTTTCCAAACTTTGAAAGACAAGCTTGTCACCGCTCCTATTTTGTCTCTACCGGAAGGGTTGGAAGGTTTTGTTTTATATTGTGATGTCTCCAAAGTTGGTTTGGGTTTTGTTTTTATACAAAATAATAAGGTGATATCATATGCCTATAGACAACTTAAGGTGCATGAAAAGAATTATCTTACCCGTGATCTTGAATCGGTCGTCGTGGTATTTCCTTTGAAAATTTGGCGTCATTACTTGTGTGGGGTTCATTTTGATGTGTTCACTGATCATAAGAGCCTCTAATATGTGTTCACCCCAAATGATCTTAACTTGAGACAAAGAACGTGGTTAGAACTCCTTACAAATTATGATATGAGTGTGCATTATCACCCCGGTAAAGTTAATGTTGTGGCCAATGCTCTAAGTAGGGTGTCTATGGGTAGCTTAGCTCATGATGATGATGGTGGCAAAGAGGTGGCTAAAGAGGTCCTTCGGTTGGCTAGATTGGGGGTTGGGTTGGAAGAAGTTGATAATAATGGTGTAATGGTTGTTGACGGTTCTAAGTCTGCTTTGATTGAGGAGGTAAAGGCAAACCAAAATCTTGACCCCGCCTTGTTAGAATTGAAGGCCTTGGTGAGAAATGGTAAGGTAGAGGTTTTCTTTTAAGGGGGAGATGGTGCCCTTAGGATCATGTGTGCCTAGTGATGATGACTTGAGAATGAAGATTCTAGATGAGGCTCATCATTCTTCCTATTCTATTCAACCTGGTTCTACCAAGATGTATAGAGGTTTGAGGGAGGTATATTGGGGAGGCGGTAGGAAGAAAGACATTGCCAAGTTCATATCCAGATGTCACAATTGTCAGCAAGTAAAAGTCGAACATTAAAGGCCGGGTGGCCTAGCCCAAGATATAGAATTCCTCCTTGCAAGTAGGAGGAAATAAATATGGATTTTGTGCTTGGGTTGCTTAAGACTAGAATGAATTTGATTCTATTTCAATTGTGGTTGATAGAATGACAAAGTCGGCTCATTTCCTACTGGTCAAAACTACTTATGGTGCCGAAGATTATGCCAAATTGTATATTCATAAGTTGGTTAGGTTGCAAGGAGTGCCCTTATCGATCATATCGGATCATGGTGCTCAATTCACTTCTCGCTTTTAGAGGTCCTTCCAAAGAGGTCTTGATACCAAGGTTAAGCTTAGCACGGCCTTTCACCCGTCAAATGGATAGCCAAGCCAAAAAAACTATCCCAACTCTTGACGATATGCTTAGAGCTTGTATTTTAGAGTTTCAGGGTAGAGGTGATGAACATCTTCCACTCATTATGTTTGCTAACCATAATAGTTATCATTCAAGCATTTGTATGGCTCCTTTTGAGGATTTCTATGGTAGACGTTGTAGATCCTCAATCGGATGGTTTGAGGTGGGGGATATGTCTTTGTAGGGTCCAAATTTAGTCACGGAAGCCTTAGAAGAGGTTAGGTTGATAAGGGAGAGGTTAAAAACATCCAAAAGTAGACAAAAGTCATATTCCGATGTAAGGAGAAGGGATCTTGAATTTAAAGTTGGTGATAGGGTCTATTTGAAGGTCTCACATATGAAGGATATGATTCAATTTGGCAAGAAGGGTAAATTGAGTCCAAAATTTGTATGTCCTTATAGAGTGTTGAGAAGGATTGGTAAGGTGGTCTATGAGTTAGAGTTGCCTATTGAAATGAATATGGTTCATCTTGTCTTCCATGTGTCTATATTGAGAAAGTGTGTGGATGACCCAAATGCTATTATACCTTTGAATGTTGTGGGTGTGGTAGAAGATAATTTGACTTATGAGGAGGTTCTGGTAGAAATTTTGGATAGATAAGTGAAGAGGTTGAGAAACAAGGATATAGCTTTCGTCACATTTCTTTAGAGAAACCAACAAATTGAAGGTGCCACATAGGAAGCCGAGGCGGACATGAGAAAATGATATCCATATCTCTCCCACTATACTCAAGCCTAAGGTAATAATTTAAGTATCCTATATGATTTCAAGTCTTAAGTTTCAGTCCTTATGTCATTGCACGCATTCATGTTTATGTTGATAAGTTTATAGTGATTTTGACATTCATGTTAAGATTTTTGAAAATGATGTTTAAGTGTATTTCTTGCATTCAGGTTGGACTGAGACATTCATGATTACTTCTCTTATGTACGCTTCTTTAACATTCAGGGATGAACGTTCCCAAGGGGGAGATATTGAAACGACCCAAAAATGCCCGAAAATGTGCCTCGGAAATACCCATAATCGTTATTTCTATATATCTCAAAATCCATGCGTGATATCAAAAATCCATCATATTCTTGATTAGGGGCGAAATTGAGTGGGGAATGGGTATAACCCTGATTTTAGAGGACCCATAGCGAAATTTTATTTTCGCCAACTTTGCAATTTCCAGTGTGCATCTACATTGGCTCCCTGACGCAGACCCATCGCGGAGCAGTGTTATCACTTTCTTATTTTCCCATTTTCAGACTAACATATTGGCGTCCTGGCCCCATGCCCTCATATGCGTGAAAATGCCTATACTTAGCCATTTTTCAACTCTATATCACTCAAAAATACTCTCAAAACCCTCTCTAACACTTAACCAAATATTTCATCTAAATTCAAGTGTACCAAGCTTAATTTCGGATCTCAAGAACTTCATTCAAGCTTCAAGTTCTCTTCAAATCTACATCAAGGAAATCCCCAAGTTTAAGGTATGTGGATTTTAACCATTGGGTCCTTTCACCCGTAGTGCCCAACCTTCCTTTTTATGAAAATAACATATTTTCAAGTTATATTACTTATGGGTACTATTTATTATGAGTTATGATTACAAATTATGTTGGGGTTTTATGAAATGATGATTAGAAACACATGTCTACCCATTTCAAGCTTACATTATGAGATGGTTTGTCTATTGTGACTATGCATATTTTGAGCTATGAACAATAATCTAAATGAGGTTTGATAAGGGATTTCAAGCTATCTTACATGATGGTTTTACCATGTATTAGTGGTTCGATTTACATTAAGTTTTCTCATATTATTTCACTCTTGAATTGCATGATTTTGAAATAGCATAGCACACCCGCCAAGTGTTTGATAAAACGTCTTGTTAAGGATTCTTGAGTAATTGATGATCTATTGCATGGCTCGTGAGTCAAATTACATTATGATGATGAAGGGGGGTGTATGTATGTGTTGAATTCATGAGAAGTATTGTTGCAAGTTTACCACACCTTGTTGTCAAGTGACATGCCCAACCATTTTGTGATAAGGGTGACATGCCTTGACCACCTTGCCGGGGGGTGATATGCCTGTACTACCATGTTAAGGATAAATATCTTGACCACCTTGTTGGGGGTGACATGCCTGTACCACCATATTGAGGGGTAGATACCTTGACCACCTTGTCGATGGGTGACATGCCCGTACTAACATACTGAGGGGTATGTACCTTGACCACCTTGTCGGGGGTGACATGCCTGTACTACCACATTGAGGGCTAGATACCTCAATCACCTTCCAAGGGGATGACATGCCTCGGATTCCAACTAATAGTTTTCTTGGTCTATGATGATGGTTCCTTCCTACACACGTAATATGTTCTATGCAAGTATATTTTACTTCAAGCATAGATCATGCATGCTATATTAATATCATACTATCTCTTTTTTATGCTTATGCATTTTGATTATGTTACCCATCACTTGTTACATTGCATCCTACATACTTAGTATATCAAAACGTACTAATTTATACTATATGCCTACATGATGATACCATGTAGAACTGGAGCTCCTCATGATCATCTTCCACGTGGCTATTTTTGACGTCTTGAAGATAAGCTTTTGGTGAGTCCTCAAGTTCATGACACTACCTTTGCGCTCTTACTTTTGTTATCTCTTCATGTTGAACTTTGATACTATGAGGGTGAGCACGAAAAGTATCTTGGCCCTGCCCAATCTATGCTAGAGATGTTGTTGGAACGATTGATGTAATTCTGCTAGCATCTTGACTCGTGAAAGTTTTATCGTTATCAATGACTTCCCATAGTCCCTTTATCCTTATTTATATCTCTTATTGTTGTTTTGCTTCTGTAACTGTTCATATGCTAGGAGGCTTGTTTGGGGTTCCTTCGGGTTCCCCATTCACGGTGACATGTCTAGGCCTTAGACTAGGGTCGTGACATTTCAATATATCTCAAAATCTATGCATGATTTCAAAAATCTGACTTCATATTCTCGATCAGGGGGCAAAATAGAGTGGGAAATGGGTATAACCCAGATTTTAGAAGATCCATACCGAAAAATAATTTTCGCAAATCTTATGATTTCCAATGGCCGTCCACACGCTGGTCGTAATGCACCAAGGGCATGAAGCAGTGTATTTTGCTAGGCATGATTGTTCTGCGTCGCGCTAGAGGCACGGACCAGTTTAACATTTTCCTTGGTTTTTCTTATTTCACCGAAGGGCATTGGGGTCATAGCTCCATGCCAACTTAAACATGAAATCTCCCATACATAGTCATTTTTCAACTCTATAGCTCACAAAACCCTCTCTAAAACCTCTCCAAGATTCTATCAATTCTTTCATTCAAATCTAAGTATTTCAAGCTCAATTTTGGAACTCAAGGACCCATTTCAAGCTCAATTTTGGAACTCAACGACCCATTTCAAGCTCTAAGTCTACTGCAAGTTCATTTCAAGGAATTCAAGGTTTAAGGTATGTGAGTCTTCATCCATGGGTCCTTTTACCCGTGGAGCCCAACCTTCTATTTTTATGAAAATTATATGTTTTCAAGTTGTATTACCTGTGGGTATCTCTTATTATGAAATATGAACATAAATCATGTTGAGATTTTACCAAGTACTGATTGATTATGCATGAATGTCCATTTCAAGATCGTCCATTAATTGATTTTGTCTATTGAGACAATGCATGTTTTGAGCTATGAAATTATGAACTATTATGAGCTTTTGTGGTGGACTTCAAGGTATCATACATGAGAGTTTTACTACCATGTTGGTGGGTTGATTTGCATTGAATTTACTCATCTAGTTTTACTCTTGAATTGCATGATCCTGAACAAGTATCATGAACCCACCATGTGTTTAATAAACTGACATCAAAAGAATTATCAAGTTAGTGATGATCTACTACCCGATTTACAAGTCAAGTGATTTTATGATTATTAAAGGCTTCAAACATGTATGGAATTCATGAAAGTATCTATGATGTTATAACTATCAAGTTTAGCCCTATTTGAAGACTTCTACCTCTTGTGAGCCATTCATGTAAAAGCAAGGAGTCATGTATGATTACGATCTAATGTCACGTTCAAGTTAGGCTCACTTGTAGAGGTCAAGTATGTTTAAGAGATACTCATGTCATGTTATCTTGTCTCTCAAGTTATTAAGTTATGATTATTTCAAGTATTCCATGGGATATGACTTAGCACCGATTGTGGCTTAAGATAAGGGATCCGCTCAAGGTGTCCTTGTATGAAGTCTTTAGTCTCTAAACTATGTGTTACCATAAGATTTTAATTATTACCCTTGCTATACTAGTGGATCCATCTAGTTATACCACACCTTGTCGAGGGGTGACATGTCTCGGATTATTCATTGTATAGCTTACCATAGCTAGTACACCACACCTTGTTGAGGGGGTGACATGCCCAGATCACTTAGTCGAGGGGATGACATGCCTCGATCACCTTACTAAGGGGGCAACATGCCTTGGATTCCAAGTAGTAGCTCTCTTGGTCTATGTCAGTTAAGGTCTCTTCCCACACATGTATTATGTATTATGCAAATTGAATCTCTTATGAGCATGGGTTATTACAAGTATTGAGAGTATATCTATTTATTACATGTATGCATTTTGAATATGATGACTTATATCCTTGTTTCATTGCATCCTGCATACTTAGTACATTCAAATGTACTTACGCATACTCTGTGCCTATATGATATAACCATGTAGGAATCAGAGCTCCTTTTGATCATCCTCCTCCACGTGGCTAGCTTGGTTCTTGGTGTTCTGTCAAAATACACCAAATTTGGTGCCTGAAACAAGGGATTTTGTGAGTTCTAAAAGCGACTTTTTTATGGTTTTGATGTATTTTTGTGTTAATCTTGTAGAAAAGTTAGGTTGGCATGATTTTGAAAAAAAGTTACAGATTTTGCTGAAGCATAGGCCATACGAGCCCACCTACGAGTAGTAGCTCAAGATATGAGTCGTAGGGTGTGTCCTAGCAAGAAACAAAGACCAAAAATCAAAAATCTACCATGTGAAGGTCACTCCTACGAGTCGTAAGACACACCATGACTCGTATAGGTGGACTGTAGCAAGAATCAGAAAGCCAAAATGTTGGACCAAAAAACTGAAGTCCGAGACTACGGGAGGAACATACGAGTCGTAACTCAAGTAACTACTTGTACTCGTGGGTCATACTAGTTTGGTCCAAGATGCCTAGAACCTCATACAAGACCCCGACTATGACTCATAGTTCTTACGAGACTTATTAGCTGCTAGCTGTCTTTTCTGTGTAAATTATAGAGTTATTTTGTAAATACTATATATAGTTTAAGTTAGATTTTTAGAGGAAGTTTGACTAGGAGACATTCTACAACTATCTTTAGAACCTTTTCTTAGTCTTTAGAGTAGTTTATTGTTCTCTCTTGGAAAACCCATTTTGGGGATTATAAATATTGTCTTGTACTCATTGTTGATCAATCAAGCTTGTGGGTTTGTAACTTGTGGTGCCTATTTTCTTCATTGTATTGGTAAAACTCTTATTTATGTCTTGTATGTGAATTTTTTCTTGTTTTGCCTTAGCCATGAGTAGCTAAGCACCCACAACTTGGGGTTGTGGGAACCATAAATAGTTGACTTGAAATAACCTTGGTTTATTGCATTTCTATGATTGGGGTTTTGCATGTATTGTCTGTTTTCCTTCATTATTATTGTTGTTTGGTGGTGTCCAACACTATACCCGGCCTACTATCACGATCCCAACCAAGGTAGTGATGAATAGGAAAAGAGAAATAGTTAACAGAATTCGATTGATGTATTCTTGTCTAATCAACCAAGTTTGACCAAGGGGAGGTTGACTAGGACAATAGGTAACGTGTTAGTTGGCAACCATGGTTGCCGACCAAGCGCCGTGGTGAAATTCGATCTTCACCTTCACAAGAGGGCTGGAAGAGCCTAAGTTATCATCCTGCATGCAAATCACCAATTTTAGTTATGTTATCTAGGGTAATCAAGTCAACAAACCATAGGGAACACTATTCCCAAGTCATCCCCAAAATTGAGTGTTTCCTTGCATTATAATTAATGTTTGCTTTATTTTGTTTTTTTGAATCATAAAAACCGCCCATTTAGAGATTTTAGTTATTGATGCTTGAAATGATTAGTGGTGAATTCTTGTAGTCAAGCCCTGTATTACTTGTGGATTTGACCTTAACCTTCAGTTAGGTTAATTGCTAACGACAACCGCTTTCTTGTTAGAGCGTGAACATCAGATGTTGTCATCATAATATTATGGCACCATAGCCGGGGAATACGGCCAGGGTTTGATTTGATTTTACTATTAGTTAGTTCTCGTTTTCATTTCTGAACTCTCCTTTTTGTTAGATGATTTTAGGTGCAGGTTGGTTGGCACTATGATTGAATAAAAGTTCTATATTGCAATTGACTTGTTGGATACTTTGCAGAGGTGTGCTCTATTTTATGGGCAAGAGTCCGAAGATCCCCAAATCCACCTACAGAATTTCACTCAAACTTTGAGGGGGCTCCTTGGGACAATACATCCTGCTTGGGAGGCCATGGCTCTGCAGGTTTTCCCTATGACTCTCTGGAGTGAAGCTGCGGAATGATGGTCAATTCTCCCACATGATGTTTGTTCTAACTAGGGGAAGTACAGAGAGTCTTCCTCATGAACTTCTATAAGGATTCCAACAAGCAAAAGCTACATATCAACATCTGTAATTTCAAAAGAGTGCCAGGAGAACCTTTGGTAGTGGCTTGGGAAAGGTACAAGCAGTGCTTGGCAGCAAATCAGAACCATGGTCTGACTGATAATGAATTTACAGCTAGCTTCTACCGAGCATTAACATCTGAGCAACAAGGGCAGGCTGATGAATTATTTGGACTATTGGGAGTTCGTAAGACGATTATTTAATGAGATCACTGAGAATATAGACAAGCTATCTACAGTTTCCCAAGTCTACAACCCCTTCAAGGGCAAGCCAGACCATCTACTAGTGTATCTATAAGAGCCTCAAATAAACCTAACAGCAAAAATGTTGCACCTTCGTCGAGGTTACTATACAAGCATTGTATCACTGGTAAACTGATCCAAATTGGGTATATGCTTGAACAAGTCCTGATCAAGGTAAATGAGCAAGATAACATTGTCCGGGAGATAAAGTTTGAAGTCCTCAAATATAACTATAAAGTGGAACAACAAACTATATCAATGCAAAGTCTTGGTCATCAGATGGAGCAGCTTGCTGAGCAACTAGACGCAATCCAAGATGAACAAAGGAAGAGTAGAAGGAGAAGTGATAGAACTCATGGAGAAGTCTGATTATCTGTGATGGCATAGTCGAGCCACGTCATTAAACAAGGTGCTTCTTAGGAGGCAACCCAAGAATCTTTTGTGTCTTGATTTATTTTGAGACATTTTGTCATATTTAACTTGTTGGTTGGTAATTTCACATTGTGTTGTGATTGTTGAGACAATGAACCAGTTGTATCAATTGGCATTTTGGTTTATTTTAAGTAATAGGTTGTTAACCAAGAGCTGAAGAATGGAAAAAATATGCTTGCATACAGCTTCTACGAGTAAGCTACAAGTCGTAATGAAGGTTACGACTCATCGTTATGCCTCTTGAAGGGAAGCAATGAGTAGCAAAAGCTGACAACACACTAGGAGCCAACATTACGATTCATAGGGTTCCGTACGAGTCGTAAGTGAGGTTCGCAGTGTTCAGATATGAAGTCATAATTTTCCTAAGTGTTGGGTCTGCTACAAGATCGGGACCTATGAGTCATATGACTTCATACAACTCGTAGTCGAGGTCTCATAAGACCAATATGCTGAAATTTAAAGGGCAAACCATTTTGAATATTAAGAGACCAATGCCTCTTGGCTCTTCATGTCCCTTCATGAAACGTTCCCTTTCAGTTTATAACTTTCCCCAACATTCCCTTTCACTATTTCATTCATCTTTCACCCACTAAAATTCTCCAGCAAGTGAATTGTACACCAAAAACTCTTTCGATTTTTCTTCTTCTCATCATACATTCACACATTCATCTGGTAAGTTCTCGCGGTTAAGTTCAGTTTATTTTCCTGTGATATAAGAAGAATGTGGTATATAATTTTTTATGTCTTTGTAAAAGGTCAAGTCTTGAATTTTGTCCTTGTTTGGTGATTTTGATATCTAATATTATGACCATGTACTTTTGTTGAGTATTTTATAGATCATTATGAAGATAAACTGGGACTGGAATTGTTGTTGGGTTGAGGGGGTTGTAGTTTTCTTTTCAGTGTTCATTAATGTTGATAATCTTAGAGGAATTTTGAACTATTAAGGAAAAATTCATGCTTTGCTTTGAAACATTTGGTAATGAACGGTACTTACATCTACTGCTGTATCGCCTATGCCTTTATGTTGGTTACCTCCGATGCTTTCTTGATTTATTGTTGGTCTTTGTGGAAAGGTTAGAGACACTCGATGGGCTCTTTGTTTTCTGCTACGAAGACTCACTACGAGTCATACGTCTCTCTACGAATTGTAGTGGCCATTCGTAGAAGGCAACAATCATCCTTGGTGCCTTATCCTTTTCCATGTGAGATTTTCCTATAACTTGTAACACCTGTTATGAGTCATAATGGTGGTCTTTTGGCCCAGATATAAATTCAAAATTCCTCTGGAATGAGATATGAGTCAAGACTACGACTCGTAGGTAACCCTATGAGTCGTACTTGCGTCTCGTACCTGATTCCATAATGCATTTTATATCTATTTTCTTAGTTCAATGAAGCTGCAATACGACTCGTGGGCCTCCCTGTGAGTCATACCTATACCTCCTATCTGCAGCCCTGCACCTGGTTCAACTATTTTTAATTAAGTAATCTTAATGTTCTTGTTTGATTGTTTCATTTGTTACTTGTTTGATTTAAACAAAACATCATGGGACTCATGCTTTAACATGTTGAAAATTTTTCAGAAACAATGTCTTCAAGAGGTCAAAGAGGTGTTGCCTCTGTTTCAGGTCATCGCCTAAGGGATAAGTCCTACGAGGAGGAGCAATCAACTGAAGAAATAAATGTACACCCTGACCCTGAGGCTAACGTGCCCTTAATACGATCACACTCAACCTGGATATCAATGGAAGTGCATAGCTCCTCCCAGTCTGATGAGGAGGGTGAAGAAGACGAGTCAGATAGTGATGACTCCACTTCTGATTCTATTTCTCTTGAAGTTTCTCCGGCTCAGCCAGAAGAGATCGTTCCTCCATAGACAGCTAATTGTACTTAAACTGTCACCTCTACTGACACATAAAACACGAGATAGTGTGTTCCTGGAATGAAAGAAATCTATGATAAGGGAATGGAACCTAAGAGTCAAGGGAGGCCGGTGCGGAGATTTCATAAGAAAGCAAGGTTGAAAGACTCAGGGTTGAAAGGTGTGCCAGGTTTAGAAGCTAATATTGACTGCCATGGGTTAGGATGGTTATCAAAAGTGCTCAAGACGTACGCACCTTACCTGGTCTGAGAATTCTATGCTTCTTACTATGCTACTGTACGCGGAAACCTTCTGAGGCTCAAGAAGCCCATTGATGCACCACCATTGAGTAAAGTCATGGTCAGGGGTGAGGTTGTCGACATCTCAGTAGAAACTATTTGAAGGGTGCAATTCAGACTTAATTATAGAGCTCCACACTCCACAACAGAATATGATCATAGGATGTCATACATGAGGAAAGCAGTTAATCAGAATGATGTCGGGCTGAGAACAGAGTTATTGAGGTGGATAGCGGGCCAAATTTGCAAGGAAGGTGTTGAGCAAATAAGTATTACAAACCATGCCAAGCATATTCTGAAGGCCCATCTCTTATTTAGGGAAACATTTTGGTGGTCTATTATACGATGGCGCATCAAGCCCACATGCACTGATAATATGATCACATTAGAGAGGGTTGTATTGTTGGTGAGCATCTTGCAGGGTATGACATTGATTGGGCTCACGTTACGGCAGAATAGGGTCAATGTCTTAGCAAGCATTGCCATTCCCCATTCTGATTCATAGATTATGCAAGGAAGCTGGTGTGCGGGTCTCTCTCCACTTGGACCCTCATAAAGAGGCTTTGCATGTGATGGACCCTGCTTAATCCAGGCCGATGAAAACCCAATAACCCCACAGAGAGTTATCCCACCTCCTATGCCAGAGCCATTCCTGACAGAGCCTCAAATTCCAAGTTCACCTCCGGCCACTACCGACACTACTCCGGCTACTGCAAAGCCTACACCAGTGGTTGAGATTGAGTCTGCACCATCCTCCAATACTCCAGCACCAGCAACATCTACTTTACAGGTTGACCCTCTTTTCTATACTGTTGCATTTTAGGCTTTATCATGCAGGGTGCCTATAGAAGAAGGCAGGCTACGTGAGTTGTCAGTACGTGTCTGGCCATTGATTGATTAGACTATTTGGGACTCCGAGGAGAGGATGATGGCATTTTCCCAAGATTTAGTTGATGAGAGAGTCTGAGCAATGGATGCCCGGGTCTATGCGTTTGAGACTAATGTCCACAAGAGGCTTAAGGGAGCTAGGCCTGCCGACATAAGCACAGTTACTAAGGAGTTGGCGCAGTTCAAGGCCGACTAATTATAGATGTTGGCAGCCCCTGTTCCAGCCCCAAAGGTAGCATCGGTAGGTGATGAGGCATTTGATTTGCTCACCGACTGCTCGGACACCCGTGAAAAGAGGCCTACTAAGCACGATGACCCAGAGTCGACCCCAAAGAACCCGAGACAGGAGGAGGAGCCCATACCCGAAGAGTTGGTGTAGCAGTCGCTGTTGTTGGTGGCCATTCAGAGAGATGGAGAGGAGTACACCTCACATGGAAGGGTACCTCAGAAGTAGCTACAGCCCAAGTAGTCGAGGAGGAGATATAGCCCTAGGACCCCACAGATCAGCCCGAGACTAGTGCTTGAGAACCATGATGTTTGACCCTTTTTGACCCTAGCTCTTATTCTACTTTATGAATATTTTATCCTTGTGTTAGACAATATTGTTTTTTCTATTAGTTTTTGGATTTTTTTTTGGGATAATGTTCTTATGTTGGATTTTAGATAATAGTTTTGTTAATTGTTACTTTTTAATGTCTATATATCTATGTTATGTTTTCATTTTCGCATCTTAAGTTTATGTTTTTACTTTGAGGACAAAGTATCATGTTTTGGTAGGGTGGTGAAAGTTATGGATTAAGGTGAAGTCAGAGTAGCCTCAAGTCCATAACTTCCCCTATTTTTGATCCCAAGGTTTTCTTGTCGTGTTTCTTTTTCCTTGTGGATGTTTAATTTTCTGTTGAACCGACATATTTTAGGAAGTGTAGATAATTTGTAAATGCATAGTAATATTATCTATAGGTATATACATAATTTTTAGATGTGTTTTTAATATTTTGATGAAAAATTGGGTACCTTCAAAATTTTTGAGGTTGTGATAATTGATGATGCATTCATATATTTTTGAGTATCTGTCAATATTTGTTCTGATATTGTGAAAGTAAGATGAGACTGAAAACATGACCTGTGAGTATATACTTGATTGTGTATACAATTGCCATGTGTGTTTTGAGCTTATTTTGCTGCATTCATGCATCTTGTATGGACCCAGAACTTGCCTTGTTACTCTAAAATTAATTTGGTGATGTGGTGGGTATGGAAAGGATCTTAGGCCTTTGTTGTTTGAGTGAACCCACTTTTAGCCTAAATGACCCACCAGATGAGCGAGTGAATCCCTTGTTCTAAACTTTTGAGCTTCTCATGTACTCATTATTTCTTGATACCTTGCTAGCTTAACCTTGTTTGATGAAATACCTTGATATTGGCCCTGGTCTATGCTTGAACATGTGAACCTTGATTGAGGCCAAAAGCCTAAGTTGAGGGTGGCTGCAGTTGGCGGCCCTGGTTTGAGGCATAAATATTGTGTACTTCACCTGATGCTAAAAGCCTAAGATGAGGGTGGCCCTAAAGGTGGTAAAGTAATAATAATAAGGTGGTTAGTAGGGTAATTGAGAAAGAAATGAAAAAGCATGAACCGAGTGAAGAAAAAGAAAATAAAAGTGCCTTGAGTTGAGAAAAAATGGAAAAATGAGTCTGAAATCGAGGACAGCTGAAAAAGAAAAAGAAAGTACTCGAGAAAAGTTCAAAACGGGAGAATAAGAGTGGATTTAATTCAAGGGGTTGGATCACGAAAGAAAAAAGTGTTGGTAAACATGGTTCAAGGATAGCTTTTAGTCACTACTTGCCCAAAATACGATACCAAAGCACCTTGAACCTATGTTACAAGCCTATAAGTCCTAAAGTGATCCAACTCCACCTTATCACCGAGCCAGAAGATGAGTATAGAGGCAAGCCTATGGTGTTAGTCAGTACGCATTGAATTTCAGTTGTGAGAGTAAGAATGCTTCCTCAGTCCCTGAATTCTAAATGCTTTTGAGTGAGTATGAGGGACTTTGTTCTAGTGAGGGCATTTGCACTACTTGAGTAGCATATGACTATACCAGTGATTGTGGACGGTTGATACTCCTTAGCTTGTCATAGTTGGATTGCCAAGTATCTCATTATGTTCTTGTTTGCCTAATAACTTTGCAATCCTATTTTGAAAAGAGTAGTTGGGTACCTGAATCAAAGGAGTTATTGTACATCCCATTAGTATAGCTGCTATGTATTTCTCTTTATCTATGTAGATTGAGCCGTCGCTTAAGGTAAAACAATAATTCTAAGTTGAGGGTGTTGATGTGCTATCAAAATACAGCACGTTTGGTGCCTGAAATAAGGGATTTCTATGAGTTCTTAAAGTGACTTTTTATGATTTTGATGTGTTTTTATGTTAACCTTGCAGAAAAGTTAGGTTGGCATGATTTTGAAGAAAAGTTGCAGATTTTGTTGAAGCATAGACCATACGAGCCCATTACGAGTCGTAGCTCAAGCTACGAGTCATATTGGTATGTCGTAGCAAGAAACAAAGATCAAAAATTAGAATTCTCCCAAGTCTAGGACACTCCTACGAGGACATCCTACAAGTGGTAAGACACACTACGGCTCATATAGGTGGACTCGTATTAAGAATCAGAGAGTCAAAATGTTGGACCAAAAAACTAAAGGCCAAGACTACGGGAGGAACATACGAGTCATAACTCAAGCAATGACTCGTACCTATGGGTCATACTAGTTTAGTCAAAGATGCCAAGAACCTGGTATAAGACCCCGACTATGACTCGTAGGTCATCCTACGAGTCGTACCTGTGAGACTTATCAGCTGCCAGCTGTCTTTTCTGTGTAAATTCTAGGGTTATTTTGTAAATACTATATGTAGTTTAAGTTAGGCTTTAAGAGAGAGTTCAAGCAGGAGACATTCTGCAACTATCTTTCGAACCTTTTCTTAGTTTTTAGAGTAGTTTATTGTTCTCTCTTGGAAAATCCATTTTGGGGATTGCGAATCTTGCCTTGTACTCATTGTTGATAAATCAAACTTGTGAGTTTGCAACTTGTGGTGCCTATTTTCTTAATTGTTATTGGTAAAACTCTCATTGATGTCTTGTATGTGAATTTTTTCTTATTTTGCCTTACCCATGAGTAGCTAAGCACCAACAACTTGGGGTTGTCGGAACCATGGTAGTTGACTTGAAATAACCTAGGTTTATTGCATTTATATGATTGAGGTTTTGCATGTATAGTCTATTTCCCTTCATTATTATTATTGTTTGGTGGTGGTCAACACCAAACACCGCCTACCATCACTATTCCAACCAAGGTAGTGATGAATAAGAAAAGGGAAATAGATGACATAATTTGATTAATGTGTTCTCGTCTAATCAAACAAGCCTGACCAAGGGGAGGTGACTAGGATAATAGGTAATGGTTAGTTGGCACGCCATGGTTGCCGACCAAGCGCCATAGTGAAATTCAACTTTCACCTTCACAAGAGGGCTGAAAGAACCTGGGTTACTATCTTGCATGCAATTCACCAATTGTAGTTATGTCATCTAAGGTAATTGAGTCGACGAATCATGGGAAACACAATTCCCAAGTCGTCCCAAAAATTGACTGTTTCCTTGCGTTATAGTTAATGTTTGTTTTATTTTGTTTTTTGAATAACAAAAACCCCCCATCTAGGGTTTTTAGTTATTGATGCTTGAAATGATTAGTAGTGAAGTCTTGTAGTCTTGTTTTGTATTCCCTGTGGATTCGACCCTAACCTTCGGTTAGGTTAATCGCTGATGATGACCACTTTCTTATTGGAGCGTAAATATAAGATGTTTTTATCAGTTCTTAGAGAAAGCTTTGGTGAGTCCTCAATTCTGAGGATAATGTCTACTTATTTCATGTTATGTGGAAACTCCTTCTTGTGTCGAACACTTATTATTATGAGGGTGAGCCCAGGGAGTGTCTTGGCCCCGGCTCCATTCTAAAGTAGCGGTGTTGTTGGCTTTTTCCCAAATGAATGCTCTTGTTTCTTCTAGATCATGCTAATACAAAGAGGATGACTAAGGAGAGCCCGTACTCCCAAGGAGCAACCGGCCCCTCCCTCTCCCTAAGTTCCTCAAGATGGTGGGGTAGCCCATGGTGAGTTCTGAGATGCCATCACAATGTTGGCTCGTGCTATGACCAACCAAATGGACCAAGGGGCTCAAGCCCCCCATTCTCCTACTCTAGCCTTAAGGATAAGTGATTTCATGAGGATGAATGTACCAAGTTGCATAGTTCCAAGGCAAATGAGGATCCCCAAGAGTTCATCAATGAGGTGTATAAGGTTCTATCTATCATGGGGGTCAATTGGAGGATAAAGTAGAGTTAGTGGCCTGCCAACTCAAAGGTGTAGACCAAATTTGGGTTACTCGATAGAAATTGGAGAGGAAAGATGGTGATGGTATTCCTTGGGAGGAGTTCAAAGCTACCTCCTCAACCGGTTCTTCCCTATCAAGCTAAGAGAGGTTAACATGATGGAGTTTATGAACCTCAAGCAAGGTTCCATAAGTGTAAGGGAGTATGCCCTCAAGTTCAACAATAAGCTTTCCAAGTATGCTCCACATTTGGTGGCCGACCCTAGAGCTAGAATGAACAAATTTATGTTGGGAGTTCCCAACTTGGTTAATGAAGAGTGACATACAGCCATGCTAGTGAGTGATATGGATTTGTCTCGGCTCATGACGTATGCCGAAAAACTAGAAGGGGAAAAGCTTAGAAAGAGAAGAAGTGGGGAGTCTAAGAGGACTCGATTTGAAGGTAGTTGCCAAGGTCCTAAGGGTGGCCAGTTTCCTCAAGGTCACAAGTTCCAATGCCAAGGGTTTTCCAATGCTCCACACAAGAGATTTACTAATGATAACCCAAGATTTGAAGGTGGTAATGGTGGAGTGTCTAATCATAAGTGTCCAATATGTGGTAGAAACCATGGTGGCCCATGTTTGAGGAACTCCAACGCTTGCTATGGTTGTGATGAAGTGTGGCACAAGGTTGTTGATTGTCCTCATGCTCAAAACAAAGGTAGAGATGGTCGTCCTCAAGGCCAACGTGCTAATACGGGTCAAAGGGCAAAGGGAGGGCAACAAGGGGTGCTCTAAGGAAAAATAGGTTTTGTGCTCTCTAAGGAAGTCAAGGAGTGGATGAGGTGCCCAATGTCGTCACTGGTATGTTGAAGATTTTTGATTATGATGTATATGCTTTGATAGATCCGTGTACCACTTTTTCTTTCATTACTCCTTTTGTTGCCAAAAAGCTTCATGTGAGTCCCGAATTGTTGTGTGAACCTTATGAAGTGTCTACCCCCATTAGTGAGTCCATTGTTGCTAAAAGAATCTATAGAAAATTGTCTCGTGTTCATATTGCATTTGTTATTCTGTTAAATTAGATATGGTGGATTTTGATATTATTCTTGGGATGGATTGGTTACATGCATATCATGGTTCTATTGATGATAGAACCCGTAAGACTAAATTCCAATTCCATAATAAGCCCATCCTTGAGTGGGAAAGTCGTAATGTGGTGGTCAAGGGTAGATTTATTTCTTGTTGTAAAGCCCAAAATTTAATTTCTAAGAGTTGCCTTTATCATCTTGTGAGGGAAGATATTGAGTCTAAGATCCTTCCTATTGAGTTAGTTCCGATCGACAATGAGTTTCTTGATGTCTTTCCCGATGAGCTTCCCGGTGTTCCTCCTAAAAGGGAAATAGACTTTGGTATAGACCTCCTTCCCGATACACAACCCATTTCAATTCCCCCTTACCGTATGGCCCCAGCGGAGTTGAAGGAGTTGAAGGATCAATTGAGGGATTTGTTGGAGAAGGGTTTCATAAGGCCTAGCAAGTTACCTTGGGGTACACCAGTGTTATTTGTGAAGAAAAAGGATGGTTCCCTTAGAATGTACATTGATTACCAGCAACTTAATAAGGTTACCATAAAGAACAAGTACCTTCTACCAAGGAATGATGACTTTTTGATCAACTACTAGGGGATAGTCACTTTTCTATGATTGATCTTTGGTCTGGATACCACCAAGTGAAGGTGAGGGAGTGTAATATTCCCAAAAAGGCTTTCCGGACTAGGTATGGGCACTTTGAATTTGTGGTAATGTCTTTTGGGATAACTAATACACCGGTTATATTTATGAAACTCATGAAAAGGGACTTCAAACCCTAACTTGATATGTTTGTGGTGGTCTTTATTGACGATATATTGATTTATTGTCGGACTAAGGAAGAGCATGTGAATCACTTGAGGGTGGTGTTGTAAATCTTGAGGGATGAGAGGTTGTTTGCTAAATATGAAAAGTGTGAATTTTGGTTGAAAGAGGTTAATTTTTCTAGGTCATATGGTGTTGGGTGATGGTATTAAGGTGGATCCTAAGAAGACGGAGGTGATAAGAAATTAGCCTAGACCCTTGACTACATTGGAGATTAGGAGTTTCTTAGGATTGGCGGGTTACTACCGGAGTTTTGTGAGTGGGTTCTCCTCTATTGCTTCCCCTATGAGAAAGTTGACCCAAAAGAAGGAAAATTTGTTTAGACCGATGAATGTGAAAAGAGATTTCAAACATTGAAAGATAAGCTTGTCTCCGCTCCTATCTTGGCTCTATCGGAAAGATTGAAAGGGTTTGTAGTTTATTGTGATGCCTCAAGAATTAGCAGAACTATCCCCCCCTCATGATCTTGAACTAGCTGTCATGGTGTTTTCTTTGAAAATTTGCAATCACTACTTGTATGGGGTTCATGTTGATTTGTTTACCGACTATAAAAGTCTCTAATATGTGTTCACACAAAAAGATCTTAACTTGAGACAAAAAAGGTAGTTGGAGCTCCTTAAAGATTATGACATAAGTGTACATTATGATATCGACAAAGCTAATGTTCTGGATGATGCCCTAAGTAGAGTGTCCATGGGTAACCTAGCTCATATTGATGATAGTGGCAAGAAAGTGGCTAGAGAAGTTCACCGGTTAGCTAGGTTGGGGGTTAGGTTGGATGAAGTTGAAAATGGTGGTGTAGTGGTTGTTGAGGGTTCAAAATCTTCTTTGATTGAGGAAGTCAAGTCAAAACAAGATCTTGACCCTACCTTGCTAGAGTTGAAGGCCTTAGTGAAGGATGATAGAGTAGAGGTTTTCTCCTATGGTGGAGATGGTTCCCTTAGGTACCAAGGTTGGTTGTGTGTGCCTAATGTTGATGACTTAACGGAGTTGATTTTGAAGAAGGCTCAAATTCATCCTATTCTATACACCCTGGTTTCACAAAGATGTATAGAGACTTGAGAGAGGTGTATTGGTGGGGTGTATGAAGATGGATATTGCCAAGTTCATATCCAGTTGTCACAATTGTCAACAATTGAAAGCCGAACACCAAAGGCCGGGTGGCCTAGCCCAAGAAATACAAATTCCTACTTGGAAGTGGGAAGAGATCAAAAAGGATTTTGTGGTTGGGTTGCCTAAGACTAGAAAACACTTTGATTCTATTTGGGTTGTTGTGTATAGAATGATAAAGTCCGCTCACTTTCTACCGGTCAAAACCACTTATGGTTCCAAAGATTATGCCAAGTTGTATACTCATGAGTTGGTTAGATTGCATGGGGTGCCCTTGTCTATCATTTTGGATCTTGGTGCTCAATTCACTTCCCATTTTTGGAGGTCTTTCCAAAGAGGTCTTGGTACCAAGGTCAAGTTTAGCATGGGTTTTCATCCTCAAACGAATGGTCAAGCCAAAAGGACTATCCAAACTCTTGAGGATATGCTTAGAGCTTGTGTTTGGGAGTTAAGGGTAGTTAGGATGAACATCTTCCAAAACTTATTAATTTTGCTTACAACAATAGCTACCACTCTAGTATTGCCATGGCTCCCTTTGAAGTTTTATATGGTAGGAGTTGTAGAACCCCAGCTGAGTGGATTGATGTGGGGGAGATGGCATTGCTAGGTCCGGATATGGTTATGGAATCTTGGAAAAGGTGAGATTGATAAGGGAGAGAATGAAAATAGCCCAAAGTAGAGAAAAGTCCTACTCCGATGTGAGGAGAAGAGATCTTGAGTTTAAGGTTGGTGATTGGGTTTACTTGAAAGTCTCACCCATGAAAGGTGTGGTCCGGTTTGGCAAGAAGGGGAAATTGAGCCTAAGGTTTGTGGGTCCCTATAGTGTTTTGAGAAGAGTTGGTAAGATTGCATATGAGTTGGAGTTGTCTATGGAAATGAATATGGTCCATCCGGTCTTCCATGTGCCCATGTTGAGGAAATGTCTGGGTAACCCAAGTGCTATAGTGCCCTCAGAGGTTGTGGGTGTTGTGGAAGATAATTTGACCTATGTGGAGGTCCCGATGGAGATATTGGATAGACAAATTTAGAGGTTGAGAAACAAAGATGTAGCGTCCATCAAGGTCCTTTGGAGTAATCAACAACTTAAAAGTGCCACATGGGAAGCCGAGGCGGACATGAAAAAGTGATACCCATATCTATTCCACTCTAGTCAAGCCGAAGGTAATAACTTAAGTCTCATCTATGATTTTAAGTCTTAAGTTTCAGCCCTCATGTCATTTTGCATGCATTCTTGTCTATGGTAACAATTTTATGACGAGTTTTGACATTCATGTTGAGATTTTTGAAAATGATGTTTAAGTGAATTTGTTGCATTCATGTTAGGCTGAAATCTTCCTAATTACTTCTCTTACTCATGTTTCTTTGACATTAGGGACGGATGTTCCCAAGGGGAAATATTAGAACACCATTCATGTGCTTTGGAATGCCCCATGATCGTAATTTCCATATATCTCAAAATTCGTGCATGATTTTGAAAATCCAACTTCATATTCTCAATCGGGGGGCAAAATTGAGTGGGAAATGGGTATAACCCGGATTTTGGAAGAGCCGTAGTGAAAAATAATTTCCGCTAATTTTACGATTTCT
The DNA here is from genome assembly GCA_011800125.2 of Solanum clarkiae. NCBI lineage: Eukaryota > Viridiplantae > Streptophyta > Magnoliopsida > Solanales > Solanaceae > Solanum > Solanum clarkiae. The sequence goes on from JAABOM020000101.1 coordinate 10,804,160, forward strand.
AGTGGTTGTCCGTGCCCCGGCCACTTCCTCCAAGGGCGTGGAGTAGTGTATTCTGGCAGGCGTGATTGGTCCGCCCCATGCTAGGGGCACGGACCGGTGTAAAATTTTCCTTGGTTTTTCTTATTTCGCCTAAGTGCATTGGGGTCATAGCCCTATGCCCACTTAAACATGAAATCTCCCATACTTAGCTATTTTTCAACTCTATAGCTTACAAAACCCTCTCTAAAACCTCTTTAAGACTCTATCAATTCTCTCATTCAAATCTAATGATTTCAAGCTCAATTTTGGAACTTAGGAACTCATTTTAAGCTCTAAGTCTACTTCAAGTTCATTTCAAGGAATTCAAGGTTTAAGGTATGTGGGTCTCCATCCGTGGGTCCGTTCATCCATGGAGCCCAACCTTCTCTTTTTGTAAAAATTGCATGTTCTCGGGTTGTATTACCTATAGGTATCTCTTATTATGAAATATGGACATAAATCATGTTGGGTTTTACCAAGTATTAATTGATTATGCATGAATGACCATTTCAAGCTTGTCCATGAATTGATTTTGTCTATTGAGACTATGCATGTTTTGATCTATGAAATTATAAACTATTATGAGCTTTTGTGGTGGACTTCAAGGTATCCTACATGAGGTTTTTACTTCTATGTTGGTGGGTTAATTTGCATTGAGTTTACTCATCTGGTTTTACTCTTGAATTTCATGATTTTGAACAAGTATTATAAACCCACTATATGTTTGATAAAATGACATGACAAGAATTCTCAAGTTATTGATGATCTGCTACCTGATTTATAAGTCAAGTGACTTTATGATGATTAAGGACTTCAAGCATATATTGAATTAATAAAAAGTATCTATGATGTTGCAAATATAAAGTTTAGCCTTATTTCAAGATTGTCACCTCTTGTGAGCCATTCATGTTAAAGCAAGGGTTCATGTATGATTATGATCTACTCTCATGTTCAAGTTAGGCTCACTAGTAGAGGTCAAGCATGTTTAAGAGCTACTAATGTCATGTTATCATGTCTCTTACAAGTTATTAAAGTTATGTTATTTTAAGTATTCCGTGGGATTTGACTTAGCACCGAGCTCGACTCAAGGGGTATTTATATAAAGTCTTTAGTCTATAAACTATGTGCCACCATAGGATTATGATTATTACCCTTGTTGTACTAGTGGATCCATCTAGTTATATCACACCTTATCGAGGGGGTGACATGCCTTGGATTATTCATTGTATAGTTTACCATGGCAAGTAAACCACACCTTGTCGAGGAGGTGACATGTCTCGATCACCTTACTAAGGGGGTGACATGCCTTGGATTCCAAGTAGTAGCTCGCTTAGTCTATGTCAGTTAAGGTTTATTCCCACACATGTATTATGTATTATCCAAATTGAATCTTTTACAAGCATGGGTTATTACAAGTATTGAACATACACATCATATTGAGATTATATCCTTAGATGTATGCATTTTGAATATGATGATTTATATCCTTGTTGCATTACACCCTGAATACTTATTACATCTAAACGTACTAATGCATACTCTGTGCCTATATGATGTAGGAGCCGAAGCTCCGTTTGATCCTCCTTCTCCATGTGGCTAGTTCAGTTTTCGAAGAAAGCTTTGGTGAGTCCTCAATTCCGAGGACAATATCTACTTATTTCATGTTATATTGAGACTCCTTTTTATGTTGAACACTTATTGTTATGAGGGTGAGTCCAAGGAGTGTCTTGTCCCTTGCTCCATTCTAAAGTGGAGGTGTTGTTAGATACTGTGTATGTATATGATATGAGCTTGACTCTTTTATGATTTTGAGGCTACGAAAGACTTCCTTTAGTCTCGCTTCTCTTTTTATTTATATCACTTGTTGATGCTTATTTTGCTTCCACGACCAAGGATGTGTGAATGATATGCTAAAAGGCTTGTTTGGGGTCCCTTCAGGTTACCCATTCACCATGTCACATCTAGGCCCTAGTCTTGGGTCGTGACAGAACAATTGATAGTAAAATGAGGCAGTCTATTGCACTTATGAATATGGTGACAATGAACTTTTTGTTTTACTCCATTTTTTATTATAAGAAAAAAACCCCAACCGCTACTCTCTAAGTGCACACAAGGTAAAACCATCACTCTCATGCAATTGATCTCTAACATACAAAAGAGTTAGCCTACACTAGGCAAATCCGGTGTGACGAGCTCGACCTAGAAGGAAAACTCCTTTGCTTTATCTGAAAAAGGATTTCAAACTTGATATCTCCAACATGGAAGGCTCAATCCCAAATCACTAGGCCACCTCCAAAAGGTTTTACCTCTATGCCAACATAGTGGAGCAAATATAGATTTCTGACTATCAACAATTCACTAGGGAAAAGTCTTGTGAGGTACTCTATACCTTAGAGAATCTTGTATATAGATATTTATTGTAGAGATGATATTTGTGTTTTGATAAGGGGCTTACAATTCATTGTTAAGGATATTTCTACTTTTCAAAGTAACAAACTTGTAATTTTCAAGTTGGACTACTTTCACTATAAAAAATGGCCCAGATATAAATATATGAAATGATGGGGTCTTAAGAACTATTTTTGGGCAAATTACGGATTTTACCCTTAGGTTCTAGAATTTGGTGCAACTAGTTTCTAGAAAATGCCTTAGTGAAGCTACCCTCAACATTAAAGGTGATGAAATTAATTTGATTGTTATTTCATTATATGTAGATGATCTACTGGTTCCAGGAAGCAATGATGAACTTGTTAAGAAATTTAAAGAAGATATGCAACAGACTTTTGAGATGACAGATTTGGGAAAAATGGTGTATTTTATGGGAATGAAAACCAAGCAACACCAAAATGAATCCGTCAAAAGAAGTATGCAAAGGTTATTCAAAAAAAGTTCAAAATGGAGAATTCCAAAGCAACAAGTACTCCAATGTGTTAGAAAGAGAAGTTGAGCAAAAATCATGAAGCTGAAAAAGTGGATGAGACTCTTTACAGGAGTTTGGTTGGTGTCTCATGTATCTTACAACAACTAGACCCGACATTTTATATGTTGTAAGTCTTTTATCTAGATTCAATAATTGTGCAACTACCGCTCATTTTAAAGCAGCTAAAAGAGTGATAATATATGTTAAGGGAACATTGAATTTTGGAATCAAGTACTCTACAATCAGAAGTATGTCTTGCAGGGGTATTCTGATAGTGACTGGGGTGGCTCTTTTGATGACATGAAGAGCACTTCTGGTTGTTGTTTTAATCTTGGTTCAGGGATATTCCTTAGTGTTCAAAAAATCAAGAGATTGTTGTTGTTAGACCCCGTAAATATTTTTAATTGAGGTAAATTGTCGCTTTGGAAAATTTTGCAAATATCGTGTAATTGAACTTAAGTTAATTTTGGTGCATAAGTATAGGAGTTGAGTGTTTTGGGAAG
>JAABOM020000101.1:10807700-10825777 GCA_011800125.2 Solanum clarkiae
TAAATAAATAATTGGTTTCCTAATTATCCTTAAAATTAGGTGGCGACTCCTAAAATCAAAACTATTTTTCTTAAAATCAAATCAATTTTTCCATTATTCAATCCCCCTTTATTTTATCAATTTTCATCGAGTTGCCGCGACGTTGCGCCTTCGGGATGTCAACAATATTTATATCTTTAAATATATTTATAATTTTTACCTAGGTATTCTATATTTATGAAATATTTACCATCTATAGCAAGTGTACTATGTATTAAAAATGAATTATATATGTAATATATATAAATTACAAATGTATTTCGATAAAAAAATTATTATGTGTTAAAAATGAATTATACATATAGATATATTGCAATGTGTAATAAAATAATTTTGCATGCAATATAAATGTGTTTAAGTGTCATCAAACGTATTAGGCTTGTTTTAATAAAAATTTGCATTATCTATTAAATATGAATTATACACGTATTAAAATAATATAACTATAAATAATAAATATTTTTTAAAATATTGTATATTTAGGTAAAAATTTTCATATTAGTAACTCCAATAAAACTCAAATCAAAAATCAAATCAATATTAGTGCTAGCACAAAAAAGAAAAAAGAAAAGGAATATTAGTCTTTAGTTTGACATTGGTTTAGAAAATTAAAATACATCTCTAATTAGTAGGTTTCTTTAATATTTATTCATGTAATCCATAAGTACTTATTGTACTTATTTAGCATGATTTAACACTTTAAAATTATGATGATTTTCATTAGGACTTATCTTATGTAACACCTCGTGAAATTTACCGAAACGCCCCTAAAACGTATCTTACGCACAACACATCTTCCAAAGCTCCGATGAAAAATCACAGATCGGATTTGCAATCAGCGCGGAAAATCGAGTTGGAAAATAGTATCGACCCGATTTAAGAGCAACCACGTAAAAAATATTTTTTGCTATTTAATAGCAAAACAGTGTTGATTTGCATCCCTGGCGCGACACGGAGTGGGCACGGACTAACACGTAAAGTTTTTTTATTATTTTCGAAAGAAATTAAATTTTTTGAAAATTCGTGAAATACATTGGTCCGCGCCCCTGGCGCTCGCGGACCAGTGTACCGATTTTAAATTTTTTCTTTAAAATTTTTGAAAAGGGTATTTTGATCATTCTTAACCCATTTTAAGTCCCAAAACGTATTTTTAAGCCTAAATTCGTACGAAAGGGTTTCAAAACATACATTCTTCTAAGTTTAAATATACTTTCTAAGAGAGAAGAAGAAGAAAGAGTTGAGAGTTTCAAGTGAAGTCTCAATCCTTTGAAAAAGACTTGGTGATTTTTTACGCGAGGGTTTCAGGTTAGGTCTCAATCCTTTAAGGAAGACTTGGTGATTCTTTACTCAAGGTATGTAAAGGATACCCAGAGCATTGAATTTTTCTTCCATGTGCCCCAATATATGTAGTAAGTTGACAATTTATAGTTGGTGGGTCTTGAGTAGCATTTCTTGAAGAATTTCTTGAACATTATCTTTATTTTCTTGAACATTATCCTTAATTTTGATATATTATCTTAAATTGATGATCATCATACTTTTATTCACTGTTTATATGCATTATTGTATGATTGTATACCTAAATTGCATGTTTTCCCTTGTTTAATACTTCAAGAATGAACTTATGGATAATGTCTAGAGCATTGACTGTCTGAATGTGTAGATTGTTGGAATCTGAGTCTTGGGATGAGGGTGTGGATGACTGAAACAGATTGAGTTAGTGTTCTTAGAGACTAATAGGACCAAACCTTAGTTTTGAAGGAATGATCTTACTTTTTGAGGTGATAGATGATGAGATGAACGAGTGTTCTTGCCCGTTGGAGCTGAGTGATAGAAATCCTTGATGTATTGATAGACTTATAAACATGCTGAGTCCTGGGAGGAGTATTAGCATCAAAATGGATAAGAGTGAGTCGCACTCGCACTCATTAACTACGTGCCCGACATAGAAAAGGATTGAACCGTAAAAGCAGATGTTTTCTTTGCCCCGCAGAGGCTTGACAAACTTCCTTTAGGATCCCCGACAGACTCGTCCCGTACCCCGACAAGGTACTAGATGGATGTGGCAATGCCATCTCTTTGTTGTATCATCACTGACTCATAGGTGGTGGTTGTCGGTTATAAAAACTCCCAGATAGGTTTCATGATGGTAGTATTCTGAAGTTGATGTGACTGTTTGGTGGTGGATAGTGAGGTGATAGAGTCCTATTCTTACTCTGATTTGAGGATGAGTGATTGATAAGCTGATGATATTGTATACTGTTTACTTTAGCCCATTTTACATACAGTACATTCCACATAATAATGTCCCTTTGGCGTTACATTATTTTACGATGCAGATTCTATAAACAGAGGACTTCAGCAGCCTAATCATTGAGGTTTCACGAATTTCCAGACAGAGACTTGGTGAGTCCTCCCTTACTTTCGGAAGACATATTTATCACTCATTTATTTTGAGTTATTTTCATTTGATTGTGGCAGTCATGGCCTGTCATGTACCATCTTAGACAATAGTTATAAAGGCTTCACAGACGTAGATTGATGATGGCTGATGTCGGGGTTCTTTCCACTTTTTCTTTCTGTGTATAAAGATTGCTTTTCGAAATTATTAGCTTATGTTTGGATAGTGATGGTAATAGTCATGTAGCCCTCTAAATAGATAGCTAATTTCTTTGTTATCTTCCGCTGAATGAACTGACTGAATGAAGGCGATAAGACTATGTGGTTCACTTGGGGGCTAGCAATATTCTCCGAGTTCTAGTTACGCTTAGAATATCCTCCCGGGGCATGACAAACTTGGTATCAGAGTGCAGAGTTCAAGTATCCTAGGGAGTTTATGAAGTCGTGTCTAGTAAAGTCTTGTTTATGGGTGTGTTGTACACCATACTTCATAAGTAGGAGGCTATAGGACATTAGGAAGAGTTACCCTTCTTTGATGATCTAAATTCATGTGATACAGTTTAACTCTATGAAAATTTCATTTTTAACTTGTGTGTACAAAAAATGTTGCCAAAGAGAATAGATGCTCAGAGAGATGTCGTAGCCTCAACTGCTGAGAATGCCCAACCTGAGGCCCCAGTTCAGATGGAGACGATGAGACTGGGATGCCCTACTAGGACTGCTGAGGTCCCACAGGTGCCTCCTGCTCAGTCCCGGCCAGCTCCCACTACTGAGGCAGAGTTTAGGGCAGCCATCACCATGCTAACTCAGTTGGTGGCCTCCCAGGGTAATACCCAAGGTCCTCAAGCTCCTAATTCTAGCTCACAGGAGCCCTCAGCAGCCACCAGGCTTAGTGACTTCCCGAGGATGAACTCGCCAGCATATATAGGATCGAAAGTAGAAGAGGATCCACAGAACTTCATTGATAAGGTGTATAAGGTTCTGAAGGCGATGTGTGCTGATGAGATTAAGGGAGTCGAGCTTCCCTCCTACCAGCTTTAGGATATTGCTAATGTATGGTACAATCAGTGGGAAGAGAGTAGAGGTGAGAATGTAGAGCTTGCAGCATGGGAAGAGTTTGAGACAACCTTCATTGACCACTTCTTTCCTCAAGAGTTGAGAGAGGCGAAGGTGGATGAGTTTGTGAATCTGAAGTAGGGAGGGATGACTGTGAAAGAGTACAGTCTTAGGTTTATTAAGCTATCAAGGTATGCTCAGAAGATGGTGCACGACATGAGAGCGAGGATGAGAAAATTTGCGTCTAGTCTGGGCAGACATGTGCAGAAAAGTGTAAGGCAACTATGCTGATTCCGGGCATGGACATCTCTAGAATAATGGTGTATGCCCAACAGATAGAGGAGGACAAGAAGAAAGATAGAAAAGAGCAGATGAACTGAAAGGCAAAGTCAGCGGGATATGAGCCTAGCCTACAGAGACAAAATAAGGGTAACAAGTCCTACTTTCAGAGGAGATCATCTCATCCTGCACCGTCTGTAGCAAGTGCACCCATGCAGTAGGTATGATCAAAAATCTCAGGGTTATCCTAATTTCAGGGATCCGGGTGCTCAGTCTTAGGCCAGTGTGACACAAGGTCAAGGCACAAGGAGGAAAGCCACTATGTGGTAAGTGCGATAAGCTTTATTTGGGAAAGTGTCGTCTGGGAAGAGATGTTTGTTATTCATGCGGACAAGCTGGTCACTTTATATGAGTTCCTAAAGAGGAGACGAGGTGAGGGGAGCAGCAAACCCCAGTCATCCGCAGCCCCTCCTGCGACAATTAACAGAGGGGTACCACTACTGGTACAGGAGGCAGGACGAACCACCTTTATTCTATGCGTAATGGACAGGATCAGGAGGTTGCAACAGATATTGTCACGGGTATGCTTCGAGTCTTTACCTTTGATTATTATGCATTACTTGATCTCGGTGCCACCTTGTCTTTTATGACCCCTTTTGTGGCTAGTAAGTTTGTGATTCTTGCAGAGTATTTTCTTGAACCTTTTGCTATTTCTACTTCTACTTGTGAGTCTATCTTAGCTGAGAAAGTCTACAGGGATTGTGTAATGTCTATTTATCATAGAGACACCTTAGCTGACTTGGTAGAGTTGGAGATGGTTGATTTTTATGTAATAATGGGCACGGATTTGCTTCACGCCTGTTATGCTTCTGTTGACTGTAGAACCCGGATTGTTAAGTTCCAATTTCCTAATGAGCCTGTCTTAGAATGGAAAGGGAGTTTTATTGCCCCTAAGGGCAAATTTATCTCTTATCTTAGAGCTAGAAAGTTGATCTCCAAGGGTTGTATTTATCACCTTGTGCGAATTAAGTATGACGATATTGAATCTTCTACTCTTGAATCAGTCCCGATTGTGAATGAGTATCCCGAGGTGTTTCCTGATGGCCTACCTGGAGTCCCTCCTAATAGGGAGATCGACTTTGAGATTGATATCCTTCCCGAGACCAAACCCATTTCAATTCCACCTTATAGAATAGCTCCCGTAGAGTTGAAAGAATTGAAGGAACAATTGAAAAACTTGTTAGAGAAAGGTTTCATAAGGTCTAGTGTCTCACCTTGGGGTGCTCCTGTCCTATTCGTGCGCAAGAAAAATGGGTCTCTCAGAATGTGTATAGACTAGAGGTGGCAAATGCATGGATTGGATTGGATTTGGATGGATTGAATATGGATTGAGCTAAAATGGATTGGATCAGAATCCATCCATATAAAATATAGGTAAATATAGATTTGGTCAAATATGATTTGGATAAGAATGGTTCCAACTCACTTTAATCTCTTGAAGCCAAAGAAGATTAAATCAAAGTTATATTGTTAATGTTCAATCTCAATCACCGCAACCCTACTCCCAAATAATTATTTTTGAAAAAAATTATTTTTTAAATAAAAATTTGGTTCTTTGATGTATCGAAGTTTGAGACCCATACACCGAATCGAAGAACTGAGCTTTTGAAAAAAAAACACTAACACCGAACCAAAAAATCGAATTAGTTTGGTTTGATTCAATTTTTTAATTTTTTGGTATTTATAACCGCTCCAATGAAAAAAGTTAACTTTTTTTTGCTCCCCCCACCCCGACACCGAATCAAAAAATTGAATTAGTTTGGTTTGATTAAATTTTTCAATTTTTCGGTATTTATGCACGTCCCAATAAAAAATTAAAAAAACTAATTTTTTTCGCCCCCCACCTCCACCCCACGCTGACACCGAACCAAAAAACCTAATTAGTTTGGTTTGATTCGATTTTTTAATTTTTGATATTTATGCCCGTCCTAATAAAAAGTTTTAAAAAGTTATTTTGTTGCCTCCCCACCTTGAGACCGAGTGAAAAAATTGAATTAGTTTGCTTTGATTCAATTTTTTGATATTTATGCCGTCTCAACAAAAAATTTAAGAAAAATTAATTTTTTTTGCTCTCCACCCCACCCCAACACGAACCGAAAAATCGAATTAGTTTGGTTTGATTCGATTTTTTGATTCTTTCGATATTTATCTCTAGCCCAATAAAAAAATTAATTTCTTTGCCCCCCCTCCCCCGACACTGAATCGTAAAATTTAATTAGTTTGGTTTGGCATGATTTTTGGTATTTATACCCCTCAATAAAAAATAATTAAAAAGTTAAATTTTTGCCTCCACCCCGACACCGAATCGAAAATCGAATTACTTCGGTTTAGTTCGATTTTTTGGTATTTATGCCTGCCCCAATAAAAAATTTAAAAAAATTAATTTTTTTCGCCCCCACCCAAAAATCGAATCGAAAAATCGAATTTGTTTGATTTGGTTCAATTTTTCGATATTTATGCCCGCCCCAATAAAAAATAAAAAAATAATTTTTTTTACATGGACCCCCACCCCACCCCACCCCGACACCAAACTGAAAAACTGAATTAGTTAGGTTTGGTTCGTTTTTTTGATTTTCTGGTATTTGTGCCCTCCCCAATAAAAAATTTAAAAAAACTTAATTTGTTTGCCCCTACCCACCCCAAAACCAAATCGAAAAATCAAATTTGTTTGGTTTAGGTCGATTTTTCGGTATTTATGCCCGCTCCAATAAAAAATAAAAAAATTATTTTTGCCCCCCCACCCCAACCCGACACCATACTAAAAAATTAAATCATGCACACAAAATTTTTTTTTAGAATAATTAAGAATTTTTTATTATGAGTTAGGGGATCTATGGGTCTATATGAGTACCCATATTTTTATCTATTTTGATCATATTTGTATGAACTCTCAAAATAAATCAACTCATATTTACCCATTTAGAAAATATAAGTGATCCATTAAAATAAATATGGGTAAAATGGGTTCCTTTTACCTTATATGGATTGAAACTGTCACCCCTGGTATAGACTACCGACAACTGAACAAGGTCACTATAAAGAACAAATATCCTTTTTCCCAGGATAGATGATCTATTCGACCAACTTCAAGGTGCTACTTGTTTCTCTAAGATGGACCTCAGGTCGAGTTATCATCAGCTAAAGGTGAGGGAAAGTGATATTCCAAAGACAGCCTTTAAGGCACGGTATGACCACTTTGAGTTCTTGGTCATGTCCTTCGGGTAGACAAATGCACCCGCAAATTTCATGGATTTGATGAACAGGGTATACAGACCCTATCTTGATATGTTCGTGATCGTGTTTATTTATGATATTTTAGTATATTCTAAGGATAAAGAGGAGCATGCTAATCACCTTAGAGTGGTTTTACAAATGCTCAAAGACCATGAGTTGTTTACTTCAAAGTGTGAGTTTTGGCTCAAGTCCATGGCTTTCTTAGGCCATGTGTCTTCGGAAGATGGTATTCGGGTGGATACTCAGAAGATTGAAGCGGTTAAGAATTGGCCTAAACTGATTTCTCTGACAGAAATAAGAAGCTTTTTAGGTTTGGCAGGCTACTACTGCAGATTTGTTGAGGGCTTCTCTTCCTTGTCAACACCATTGACTAAGCTAACTTAGAATAAAGCCAAGTTTAAGTAGTCTGAGGAATGCGAAAAGAGTTTCCAAGAGCTGAAGACTAGATTGACTACAGCCCCAGTATTGACTTTGCCTGATGGGATGGGAGACTTCTTGATATACTGTGATGCATCAAGATTTGGATTGGGTTGTGTGCTTATGCAGAGAGGGAAGGTGATAGCTTATGCTTCCAAACAACTCAAGATCCATGAGAAGAACTATCCGACTCATGATCTCAAGTTGGGAGCGGTGGTATTCACACTTAAGATCTGGCGTCACTATCTGTATGGAATGCATGTGAATGTGTTCACGGACCACAAGAGCTTGCAGTACGTGTTCAATCAGAAAGAGCTCAACCTGCACCAGAGGAGATGAATAGAGTTGCTCAAGGATTATGATATGAGCATTCTCTACTACCCAAGTAAGGCTAACATCGTTGCTGATGCTCTTAGCAAGATTTCTATGGGTAGCACTGCCCATGTAGAAGAAGGAAGGAAAGAACTAGCTAAGGAAGTTCATAGATTGGCTTGATTGGGAGTGCAACTCGATGAAAACAATAATAGCGGGATCAATGTTCAAAATGGGCCTGATTCATCCTTAGTGTCAGAAGTGAAGGAGAAGCAAGACTAGGACCCTGTCTTATTCCAATTGAAAGAAACAGTTCATAAGCAGAAGGTGATGGTTTTCTCCAAAGGGGGAAACGGAGTGTTGAGATACCAGGGCAGACTGTGTGTGCTCGATATTGATGGTGCTCGAGGCAGGATCACGGCTGAAGTTCATAGTTCCAGATATTCCATCCATCCTGGTTCTACTAAGATGAACCACGACTTGAGGGAAGTCTATTGGTGGAATGGAATGAAGAGGAACATTGCTAAATTCGTCTCTAAATGCCCCAATTGTCAACAGATTAAGGTTGAACTCAGAGACCGTGTGGACTGCCCCAGAACTTTGAAATTCATGAGTGGAAGTGGGAGATAATCAACATGGATTTCATCACTGGTTTACCAAGATCCCTAAAACAGCATGATTCGATATGGGTAATTGTTGACATGATGACGAAATCAGCCTACTTCTTGGCAGTCAAAACAACTTATATGGCTGAGGAGTATGCCCGACTATACATTCGAGAGATTGTGAGGTTGCATGGGGTTCCCTTGTCTAATATCGGACAGAGGAACTCAATTCACTTTTCAATTTTGGAGATCTTTTCAGAAAGGATTGGGCACGAAAATACATCTGAGCATAACTTTTCACCCCCAGACGTATGGGCAGGCAGAACGCACCATCCAGACTTTGGAGGACGTAATGACCTAACCCAATACTTTGAAGTATTGTCTGCCCTTGGGCCTAGCCCATCACGGATTTGTCCCTTTGGGCTCACCCCAAAAGGCGCATCATAGTATATAAACCAGTCCTTTACTTATAAGCCCAACAACTCTCCTGTGTTTTGCTAATGTAAGACATCTCAACTCAAGATGGGTTGTTACATACACCCCATCTATGGACTCAACATCCTCGCTGAGGTTTGTCCCACCGCATGGGTTCGCCTAGACTCAGTACTGAGGTTTGCCCCGCCTCACTGGGATTCGCCTAAACTCAGTTGAACTCTAGTTTCATATTGACAATGCTGACACATGAGTGGCTCTGATACCATCCGTAATGACCTGTCCCAACACTCTATAAAGTATTGTATGCTCTTGGGCCTAGCCCATCACGTATTTGTTCCTTTGGACTCACCCCAAAAGGCGTCTTATAGTATATAGACCAGTCCTTTACTTATATACCCAGGATCTCTCCCGTGTTTTGCCGATGTGAGACATCTCATCTCAAGATGGATTGTTACAGAGGATATTTTGAGAGCTTGCATCATCGATTTCAAGGGAAATTAGGATGACCACCTATCATTGATTGAGTTTATGTACAACAATAGATACCATGCCAACATTCAGATGGCCCCTTATGAGGCATTATATGGGAGGAGATGTAGATCACCGATTGGCTGGTTTGAGGTTGGCGAAGTTGAATTGATTGAACCTGACCTTGTCCACTAGGCTATGGAGAAGGTGAAAGTTATCAAAGAGAGGTTGAAAACAGCACAGAGTAGTCAAAAGTCTTACACAGATATGAGGAGAAAAGACCAGGAGTTTGAGGTGGATGATTGGGTGTACCTGAAGGTGTCACCCATGAAGGGTGTCATGAGGTTTGGTAAGAAATAAAAGTTGAGTCCACATTATATTGGACCATACTAGATTGTGAGGAGGATTGGGAAGGTTTCTTATGAGCTAGACTTGCCTTCCGAGTAAGATGGAGTCATCCGGTGTTTCACGTTTCAATGTTGAAAAAGTGTTTGGGAGATCCTGCCTTAAAAATTCTTATTGGAAGTACGGGAGTCAAAGATAGCCTATCCTATGAAGAAATTCCAGTCCAAATCCTTGATCAACAAGTTCGTAAGCTGAGGAACAAAGAGATAGCCTTCGTCAAAGTCCTTTGGAGGAATCAATTTGTTGAGGAAGCTGCGTGGGAAGCTGAGGAAGCAATGAAACTCAAATACCCGCACCTATTCATGCCAAATGATGATAATGTTAAAGGTAAATGTCTTTATCCTTAGCATTATTGAATGACTCCTTTCATTGGGTTGATGCATTGATCTAATTCTATTCCTGAGTCTAAGACTAAGATAGATAGGTGATGGATAGTTGAGAGTTCGGGAGTTCTCGAGTGAGGAATGAGGTGAGTTTCAAGGTTATTCGTGCTTTTATTATATTCTTACTCATCATTCGATAACGAATGATCCCAAGGGGGAGATGATGTAACACTGTGAAATTTATCAAAATGCCGCTAAATGTAATCGTGCGCACAACACATCTTCCAAAGCTCCGATGGAAAATTCGAGACCAGATTTGTGATCATCATGAAAAATCGAGTGGAGAAATGGTCTTGACCCGATTTAAAAGCAATCTGATCGAAAAATATTTTTCGCTAATTAATGGCGAAACAGTGTTGATTCATTCCCTTGGCGCGTAGCGGAGGGGGCACGGACTAACAATTAAAGTTTATTATTATTATTTTTGACAAGAAATTGAATTTTCTGAAAATTCGTGAGATACACTGGTTCATGCCCCTGGCGTATCTCGGAATAGTATACTGATTTTAAACTTTTTTTAAAAAATTTCGGGAAGAGTATTTTGGTAATTGTCAACCCATTTTTACGTCCCAAAACGTGTTTTTAAGACTAAATTCATATGAAAGGGTTTCAAAACCTACATTCTTCTAAGTTTAAACGTTCTTTTTGAGAGAGGAGAAAAAGAAAGAGTTGTGGGTCTCAAGTGAGGTATCAATCCTTTGAAGAAGACTTTGTGATTCTTTACTCCAAGTATGTAAAGGCTACCCAGAGCATGGAATTGTTCATCCATATGCCCCAATACATGTAGTAGGTTGACAATTGATAGTTGGTGGCTCTTGAGTAGTGTTTCTTGAAGAATTTCTTGAACATTATCTTTATTTTCTTGAACATTATCTTTAATTTTCTATATATTATCTCAAATTGATGATCATCATACTTTTATTCATTGTTTATATGCATTATTGTGTGATTGTATGCCTAAATTGCATGTTTCCCCCCTTGTTTAATACTTCAAGAATGAACTTAGGGGTAATGTCTAGAGTTTTGATTGTCTGAATGTGTAGATCATTGGAGTCTGAATCCTGGGATGAGGGTGTGGATAACTGAAACTAATCAAGTCAGTGTTCTTAGAGACTAATGGGACTGGACCTTAGTTTTAAAGGAATGATCTTACTCTTTGAGGTGATAGATGATGAGATGAGCTGAATGTTCTTGCCCGTAGGGGCTGAATGATGGAAATTCTTGATGTATTGATAAACGTATTAGCATGTTGAATTCTGGGAGGAGTATTAGCACCTAAATGGGTAAGAGTGGGTCCCACTCGCACTCATTAACTACGTGGTCGGCGTAGGAGAGGATTGGACCATGAAAGCGGATACTTCTTTTGCTCCGCAGAGGACTTGATAGACTTCCTTTGGGATCCCTAACAGACTCATCCCATACCCCGACAAGGTGCTGGACGGATGTGGCAACGACATCTCTTCGTTATATCATCACTGGCTCATAGGTGGTAGTTGTCAGTTGTAGAAACTCCTAGATAGGTTTCATGATGATAGTACTTTGAAGTTGATGTGACTGTTTGGTGTCTTGATGGATAGTGAGGTGTTAGAGTCCTATTCCTACTCTAAGTTGAGGATGAGTGATTGATCAGCTGATGATATTGTATACTGTTTACTTTAGCCCATTTTACATACAGTATATTCCATGTGACGCCCCTGTAGCGCTACACCGTTTTATGATACAGATTCTGTAGACAGAGGACTTCAACATCCTAATTGTTGGGGTTTCACGGATTTCCAGACAGAGACCTGGTGAGTCCTCCCTTACTTTCGGAGGACATATTTATCAGTCATTTATCTTGAATTATTTTTATTTGATTGTGGTAGCCATGGCCTGTCATGGTACCATCTTAGACAATAGTTACAAAGGCTTCATAGGCGTAGATTGATGGTGACTGATGTCGGGGTTTTTTACCCTTTTTTTCTTTATATGGAGATTGCTTTTCGAGATTCTTAGCTTATGTTTAGATAGTGATGGTGATAGTCATGTAACCCTCAAATAGATAGCAAATTTCTTTGTTATATTCCGTTGAATGAACTGACTGAACGAACGCGATGAGACTAGGTGGTCCGCTTAGGGGCTAGCATTAGTCTTCGAGTGCCATTATTCCTAGGGTACCCTCCCGGGGTATGACATCTTAGGACGATTTAGAACTTTAAAATTATGATCAATTTTATTATGACTTATTTATTTGCTGTGTTTGTTTTATGCGATCTCACTGTTATTTTTGTTGGATATTTTAGTGTCATTATTCATATCATATTTTTTGTTACTTTCTTAAGAAACATCCTAGATATTTATATTTTAATTGAACTAAAAAAATATTTAAAGAACAAAATAATTATATATATTTTTATGAATACTTTATCAAGAAATCCCAAAAATTTTCAAAACCCCAACAAACTGATTTTTTTTTTAAAAAAAAATTGAGGTTAAAAATTTTGAGTTATATATATATATTTCTTGCTATTACTTTGTCAAATAGCTATGTTATGATATTTTTTCATAAAACTAGGCATGACAATGAGATGTGTGCCAAGCCCAATTATGAGGGTTTTGAGGGAGCCCAAAGTGGAGTTGGTCCCTAAGAGTAGCCGGGACTTTGAACCAAATATAATTTTTTTTTAAAAAAAAAAAATCACCCCTCGCATTTTAATTTAAAGTTCTAAACAAGCTATTCAAATTTGAAAAATGTTTTAATTCATCTATTTCGAGGATCTAGAGGTTTGTTTTTTCAAATAAGGTGTGACATTAAAGATTTTGGACACAATTTCCACACGAAGCACTTCAAGTTTAATTGAATTTACTTTGAAACAGCTTGAAATTAATAACTAATTATCTTCTTTAGTATCGTACATTTGAGATGTATAATATTGGCCGCAAGTATCTTCTTTAGTTTTACACATCTCCAGGTATATAATCAGTATACCAAATTATTTTTAGAAAAATAGTGAGTCATACGGCCCACTATTTTGTGAATGGTGTAATGTAGGATATTTTCGTGTCATTATTTCAAACTAACTTAAATAATAGGCCAAAAAATGATACCCTTACTGTTAGGTTGTGGAGCCTGATATTGTATCGATGCTCAGAAACGTGTCAGATGCGCCCCGGAAGGCTCAGGGTACTGTAGCAACGGTTAGGGCACTGTAGCAACGGTAAGAAATGGCATTGTAGCAACGGCTAAGGCCCTTAGGAAGTTGTATAAATAGGAGGGCCATTTCAGTTGTTAGGCATCCTGAAATCTAGAAATCTCCCATCCAGAAATCTTTCATCCAGAAATCCAACAATTTTGTAAAACATTCCCCTGTGTAATTGTCCGGATATCATTGATATATATCCTATCGCCGTGGAGTTTTCCCATTGGGTAAACTCTACGGCGACGTTGGGCGTTACCTAAAAATAACTTTTCTTCTTCTTCTTAGATCTTCAGATCATATTTCCTAACAACTGGCGCCCACCGTAGGGCAGGAATCACTACGATCTAGATGTTGGTAAGAAACATAGGGGGAAGTAAGGCTCCAAGAAGGTTGAGGAGGTGCCAATCGGACCGTCACCAAGTCAGGCCATAACTCACTTACCTTCGGCTGCAGAGTTGAGCGATGACGAACAAGGTGAAGACCATGGCGACGTCCTGCTCGGCAAAGGATGGGTCAAGAGGGTAGATACCGCCCGATGAGCAGTAGAGTTTATGGGTCGCCGCTTGAATCAGTTTGATGGCAAGTTCCAGGCCTTGGAGGAATTCAACTTTGAGGAGAATGCGGACATCCGGAAAGGGATGGACGGTTTTCAGGCAGCGGAGCTCGAGTTAAGGGAGACCATCACTTCCTTGGAGTGTCGACTCATGGAAGCACTAAGCCAGATGGAGGCTATCGACGCCACGATGAATGGCATGGCCGGGGCCATGGAGGCTATGAGTGCAAGGATGAGGGCACTTGAGGAAGGCGTGATGGACAGAGGATGCGTCAGATTTGCTGGATCAAGGGAGGCCAGAATTGAGGCTTTCAGGACACATGTCTTTAAAGGCGTTCGAGACGCGCAAGAGGTGGAGAACTTCTTGTGGAACTTAGAGAATTACTTCAAGTGCAACAAAGTGAGCTGCGATGATACGAAGATCAACGCGGTCGTAATGTACTTGAGTGAGATGGCGATGCTGTGGTGGAAGCGAAAGGATGTTGAGATTGGAAGGGGACTCTGCATGATCAGCATGTGGGAGCAGTTCAAGGCGGAGTTCAAGAAGACCTTCTACCTCAACAATGTTGTTCTACTTCATGGACGGATTGCAGGGTTGGGCCAGAACGGAGTTTTAGCGTCGATATGTTTCTAACATTGATGAGGCCATCACGCAGGCAGAGGCTCTAACGGACGCTCGATATGACAGGCGAAGCAGAGACCGAGGGAAATACTCGGATGGTGATCATGACCAAGGTGGGGGAGATGGTTGCAGAGCCCGAGGATGGCATCCATGACCCAAGCATCATGACACTGGCAGGCCTAATAACAGGAGGTCTGGAAGACAAAGCGACGGAGAGGGCAGAGCAGCCCGAGAAAGCGCCCAAGTGCTACCTATGCAGGGAGCAGTATAGTTACAAGCATTGCCCCGGATTGAAGAGACTTGGTTCCATACTATGGAAACAGAAAGAGCAACAGGCACAGAAGGAGATGCACGATTCGGGAGAGGTATCAGAGCCCAGGTTCGAAGGGTAGAATTGATGGACCGACTGTGCGGAGTTACCCATGTGGCATTAGGAACAAAGATCTGCAAGGGTGCCTTATGTCGAAAGTTTTCCCGATAGGATGGTCGGTCGGCATATCCCGCAGGTTGTTACAGCGGTACAAGATGATTTGGCAGATCAGATGGTGTAACCTAGCGATATGGAAGGTCTGCGGTAATGTCTTGTGTCAAAAGTCTACCCGACAAGATGGTCGGGCGGCGTGTCCACAGGTTATTCCAGTGGTACAAGATGATTTTGGCGGATCAGATGGTGTAACCTAGCGATATGGAAAGTCTGCTGTAATGTCTTGTGTCGAAAGTCTTCCCGATAGGATGGTCGGCAGCGTGTCCCGCAGGTTGTTGCGGCAGTACAAGATGGTGGTAGATTTGAAATGATAATCGTTGAAGGGGAAGTCACGAGACTGCTGGGTTCAAAGAATGCAAAGCAAGTGGGAGTTAAAGTTGAGTTGTAGAGGAGTTCGCTTAGCAATGTTGCCACTGAAACTCAAGAAACTCCAAAGATGATTGCTGAAGAACCTGAGGTGGAACAAGAAACACCAGAGCAGACGTTCAGGAGATCATGCAGAACCATCAGGGCACCAGATAGGTATTTACCTTCATTACATTTTTTGTTGCTGACTGATGAAGGAGAACCAGAATCTTTTTATGAGGCCTTACAAGTGGAGGATTCAATCAAGTAGGAGCAAGCCATGGATGATGAGATGAGTTCAATTGAGAAGGTGTTGTCCAGATTCTGGATGAATGATGCTTAACCCAAGACTACTCCGTTGGCAAATCATTTAAAATTGTCGAAGGAGCAGTCACCAAAGACAACTGAGGAGCTTGATGTGTGTTATGGTTTGCACTAGACTTGATATAGCATATACAATTGGGAGCTTGATGTGTGCTATGGTCTGAACTAGACCTGATATAGCAGATATAGTTGGAAGCTTGATGTGTGTTATGGTCTACACTAGACCTGATAAAGCACATGCAATTTCGGAGCTTGATGTGTGCTATGGTCTACACTAGACCTGATATAGTACATACAGTTGGAAGCTTGATGTATGCTATGGTCTGCACTAGACCTAATATAGCACATACAGTAGGAGTTGTTAGTAGGTTCATGAAAAATCAGGGGGAGAGCATTGGAAAGCTGTGAAGTGTCTTCTGAGATATTTGAAAGGATCAAAGCTGAATCAGATGGAACAATGGTTAGCTGGATGTCTAAGCTTCAGAAGTGTATTGCCCTTTTCGTCGACTGAGGCTGAATACATATCAATAGCTGAAGCTGGGAAAGAGATGATATGGTTGGTGGATTATCTGAAAGAATTAAGCAAAGCAGTGCGGGAAAATTCTTTGTACAGATAATCAGAGTGCCATATAACTGGTGAAGAATCTAGTATATCATTCGAAGACGAAGCAAATCCAAAGACAGTATCATTTCACTCGGAGGTCAGTGGAAGATGATGACATGTGTTTGAAGACGGTGCAAAGAATCTAGCAAACATGTTGACCAAGTGTGTTGGTGTTGAAAAACTGAGGTTGTGCAAAACCTCAGTTGGTCTTCTGTAGGTTGTACAGAAGAAAGTGTTGCGATGGGGTGAAGATATTTTTTGGAATACATTTATTGTTTTGGAGGCCGATTAGATCAGTCTCCAAGTGGGAGAATTGTTAGATAGTGGAGCCTGATATTGTATCGATGCTCAGAAACGTGTCAAACGCGCCCCGGAAGGCTCAGGGTACTGTAGCAACGGTCAAGATACTGTAGCAACAGTCAGGGCACTGTAGCAACAGTCAAGGCACTGTAGCAACGGTCAAGGTACTGTAGCAACGGTCAGGGCGCTGTAGCAACGGTCAGGGCACTATAGCAACGGTAAGAAATGGCACTATAGCAACGGCTAAGGCCCTTAGGAAGTTGTATAAATAGGAGGGTCATTTCAGTTGTTAGGCATCCTGAAATCTAGAAATCTCCCATCCAGAAATCCAACAATCTTGTAAAATATTCCCCTGTGTAATTGTCCGGATATCATTAATATACATATCCTATCGCCGTGGGGTTTACCCATTGGGTAAACTCCAAGGTGACGTTGGGCGTTACCCGAAAGTAACTTTTCTTCTTCTTCTTAGATCTTCAGATCGTATTTCCTAACACTTAAGCCTGTATGTCTCATTACTAATATACTTTTATCTTATTAGAAGCATATTCTTCTAATATGTGATGGATGATATTGGCAACATATGATAAAATAGAACAATCCAACCAAAAAAGTAATGTCGACTTATTTTATCATAAAAATGTGAAAATTATGTATATAATAAAAAGTGGTTAATTGTCCTTGACAAGACAAAGCTAAAGCAATGGAAGGAATGAGACCACGCCATCATTCACTATTAATTGATGCAATTTGGTGTGTTAGTTTGTGTACTGCATGTGTATATTTCACTCAAAACTTTTGGTAAGATTTGATTAAAGTCAAATAATGCAAATAAACCAAAAAAAGCCATGTCTATCACATCTTTTCAAACTTTGTTGTAATTGATTTCATGGTCAAAAATATATTCTATGGTCTTTGTGGTGTGTTTTGTGTCTGCTTCATCAACACTTTTGATATACATCACAAAATTTAAAAAGTTATGTATAAAAATAAGTTAATTTCAAAACTCTGTTTCATTTTATTTGTCTTAATTATCTATTTGAATAGTCAAAAAGATATATTTTCTTTAACATAGTTTCTTAAAATACTTTCTAAATATTTTGAATTATTAATTATTAAAATATATAGTACTTTTTATGTAGTTTCTACATATATAAATTTTATTTTTAAAAAATAAGGATTTTATGTCCAAATTACTTTACTCATGTAAAAATATAAGTGGCGTAGTACCTACTTCGTGCAACATAAGTTTAGAGAACTTTTGTCTTGTCCAACGTAAGTTTTGTAGGAATAGTTTATATCTCTTAAGTCATAACTTTATGGGTTTTGAAACTAAACTTATGCCTCTATTGACATAAGTTCTGTACAAACTAAGTTATGTTGTATAACAATATAACTTATGAATCCTGAATAATTAAACACCACCTTAAAATAGGGATATTGATGTGAATAATCGAACTAAATGTGAAGGTAAAAGTAGGGTTACTTTCCAATATGTATATGAACAAAAATTATTTTTAACAAAATGGCCATATGTACATGTAATGTATGTGCGTGCGCGTGTGCATATATA
>JAABOM020000101.1:10833039-10888429 GCA_011800125.2 Solanum clarkiae
AAATTACTTAAGTTCAAATTATACAACATCCACAACAAAATTTTTCCAATGGGATAATTATCCTTAATTTTTCTTTTAAAAAAACACGGGATCTGTCGGAAGGGGTGTATTTACGACCTCGTGAGAGTTAAATTCAATGATGTTGAGTCCCCAATCTTGAGTCAGTTTTGATCATAAATGAGTTTCTTGAAATGTTTCTTGAGGATCTGCTTGGAGTCCCTCCTGATAGGGAGATTGACTTTGGGATTGATGTTCTTCTTGATACCTAGCCTATCTCGATTCTACCTTATAGGATGGCCCCCGCTAAACTGAAAGAATTGAAGGAACAGTTGAAAGATTTGTTAGAGAAAGACTTCATAAGACCATGTGTTTCTCCTTGGGGTGCCCCTGTCCTATTTGTGCGAAAGAAAGATGGGTCTCTCAGAATGCATATTGACTATAGGCAACTGAACAAGGTCTCCATAAAGAACAAGTATCCTCTCCCAATGATAGATGACTTGTTTGAACAAGTTCAGGGTGCCTCTTGTTTCTCAAAGATAGGCCTCCGATTTGGTTACCATCAGCTGAAAGTGAGGGAATGTGACATTCCAAAGACAACCTTTAGGACTAGATATGGCTATTTTGAGTTCTTGGTCATGTCCTTTGGGTTGACGAATGCACCTGCAACCTTTATGGATTTGATGAATAGAGTGTTCGGACAATATCTGGATATGTTTGTGATTGTGTTAATTAATAATATTTTGGTGTATTCAAGAGATGAAGAGGAGAATGCAGATCACCTCAAAATTGTCCTTCAAACCCTTAAGGACCAAGAGTTATAAGCAAAATTCTTGAAATGTGAATTCTGGCTTAAGTCTATGGCTTTTTTAGGCTATTATGTCTGGTGATGGTATTTGAGTGGATGCTCAGAAGATTGAAGCGGTTAAGAACTAGCCCAAACCAACCTGTCCAACTGACATAAGAAGTTTCTTGAGGTTGGCAAGATACTACCGTCGATTTGCTGAGGGATTTTCTTCCTTATCCGCACCATTGAAAAAGTTGATTAAGAAAAAGGTCAAGTTTCAATGGTCCGATGATTGCGAGAAAAATTTTCAAGAATTAAAGACTAGACTGACTACTGCACCAGTTCTAACCTTGCCCAATGGGACAGAAGATTTTGTAATCGATTGTGATGCTTCAAGAGTTGGATTGGTATGTGCGCTAATGCAGAGCGGGAAGGTGATCACTTATGCTTCCAGGAAACTTAAGATTCATGAGAGAAACTATCCAACCCATGATCTTGAGTTGTCAGCAGTGGTGTTTGCACTTAAAATCTGGTGCCACTACTTGTATGGAGTGCATATAGATGTGTTCACTGACCACAAGAGCTTATAGATGTCTTCTTTCAGAAAGAGCTCAACCTGCGATAGAGGAGATGGTTAGAGTTGCTCAAGGATTATGATATGAGAATTTTCTAACATCCAAGTAAAGCTAACATTGTTGCTGACACTCTTAGCAGGTTGTTGATGGGTAGCACAACCCATAGTGGAGGAAGGAAAGAAGGAGCTAGCTAAAGAAGTGCATCGATTAGCCCGATTAGGAGTCCAACTTGAGGAGAATGATGAGGGAGGAGTTAACGGCCAGAATGGTCTACTTCACTTTGGCGGATGAGGTGAAAAAAATGCAAGACCAAGATCCTGTCCTACTCCAATTGAAGGAGGCTGTCAACAAACAGAAAGTGATGGTCTTCTCCAAAGGGGGAGATGAGGTGTTGAGCTACCAAAGTAGATTGTGCATCCGAGATGTTGATGGTATACAAGATAGAATCATGGATGAAGCTCATAGCACTAGATACTCCATTCATCCTGGATCTACCAAAATATACCATGACTTGAGAAAAAATTAAATGGTCGAGTGGAATGAAGCAGGATATTGCTGAATTTGTTTCTAAGTGCCAAAATTGTCAACAAGTGAAAGTTGAGAATCAAAGGCCATGTGGATTAGCTCAAAACTTTGAGATTACAGAGTGGAAGTGGAAGATGGTCAATATGGGATTCATATTGGTCTACCGAGGTCTCGAAAGAAACTTTATTTGATATGGGTGATTATGGATAGGATGACTAAATCGGCTCACTTCTTATTCGTTAAGGCAACTAACACTACGGAGGAGTACGCCAAGATGTACATCCAAGAGATTATGAGGTTGCAAGGGGGCCCTTTGTCCATCATCTCGGAAAGAGGAGCTCAATTCACCTACCATTTTTGGAGATCATTTCATAAAGGATTGTGTACGAAGGTGAATTTTAGTACAGCCTTCCATCCACAGACAGATGGTCAGGCAGAGCGTACAATTAAGACATTAGAAGATATGTTGAGAGCCTACAACCTTGATTTCAAAGGAAATTGGGATGAGCACCTACTGTTGATTAAGTATGCATATGATAATAATTATTATGCAAGCATTCAGATGGCTCCCTATGAAGGCTTATATGGGAGAAGATGTAGATCACCAATTGGGTGCTTCGAGATTAGAGAAGCGAAGTTGATTGGGCCTAACCTTTTCCATCAAGTAATGGAGAAGGTTAAGATCATTATAGAGAGATTGAAGACTGTGCAAAGTCGCCAGAAATCCTACAACGACATGAGGAGGAGAGATTCGGAGTTTGAAGTGAATGATTGGGTATATTTGAAAGTGTCACCTATGAAAGGTGTCATGAGATTTAGGAAGAAGAGTAAATTTAGTCCACGCTATATTGGACCGTATCGGATTGTGAAGAGGATTGGGAAGGTTTCCTATGAATTAGAGTTTTCTTTCGAGTTAGATGGTATTCATCCGGTGTTCCACGTGTCGATGTTGAAAAAATGCTTAGGAGATCCTAACCTGGTAATCCCTATGGAGAACATTGGAGTGAAGGATAGTTTGACCTATGAATAAATCCCAGTCCAAATCGTTGATCGACAGATTCGCAGATTGAAAACCAAAAAGACAGCCTCAGTCAAAGTCCTGTGGAGGAATCAATTCGTTGAGAAGGCCACATGGGAAGCTGAAGAAGAGATGAAAGCAAAAACTACAACCTATTCATGTCAATGGATAAGAATGTTGATGGTAAATTTCCTTACCCTTGACCAAATTGATTATCATTTCTTGTTGATTATATATTCTTAAGACTCAGTAGAGATTGTCGATAAAAATGAGAAACCAAAAGATTGATTGATATATGTGAATGTTGAGAGGAGTTTTGAGTCTATTCGTTCCTTTATATCCACCCTTACTTATCATTCAGGACGAATGATCCCAAGGGGGAGATGATGTAACATCCGATAAAATTATCAAAATGCCCCTAGAATAAAATCATGCGCATAACATGTCTTCCAAAGTTCGGATGGAAAATCCAAGATCGGATTTGAGATCAGCATGAAAAACTGGGTGGGAAAGTGATCTCGACCTGATTTTAGAGCAGTCGGATTGAAAAATAATTTTTTGATCCGAAAACTTAGACAGTGATGGTGCGTATTGGGCCCGCGACGCGGACCTGTCAGGGACCCACACTTATATATCTTTTTCAATTTTCGACAGGATTGAATTTTTGAAATTACACAGGTGCGCGACAGGTCCGCATCGCGGACTTGTTACCCCGACCTGTTCCACCAAAGTTCAAAATTTTAAATCTTTTGAGGGGCATTCTAGACTTTTTCCAACATCTCCTAAACTCAAAACACGATCAATTTAGGTCTTTTTTATGAGTAAATAGGGTCTAAAACCCCATTCTAAGTCCTTCTTCGTATCACTGGAAAGTTAGGTCTTGAGAGAGAAGAAAGAAGAACGTGAAATTGGAGAATTCGAGGAGAGTTCTTGACGGGTGATTTGAAGAGCTTCATTCCAGGTATGTAAGGCTAAACGAAAGCATGAGATTGTTCTCTCATGATCCCTATAGATGATCTTAGATGAGAGTTGAAGGTTCTTGAGTCTACATGCATGATTTTTGATTATTTTCTTGAGAAATCATATTTACTATATGTATTTTTCATATATTAATAATCATCATAAACCTATTTTCTTGAATTGATTATTTTTCATTGGATATTATATAAACCCTATGCGTTAACTTTTGAAAGTATGCATGAACGAACGTAAGGATAGATTCTAGAGCTTTGACTTGAGTATGCTGATGAAAGTCTTGATGTAAGTATGAGGTTGAGTTATTTGAGCTTGATAATCCTATGAGTCTTCATAATTGAGTTCTTAAATTCCATCTAAAAAACTTCTTCTAATTGATGAACTGAGTCCTTGAGTTCTTAAATGAGAATTGAGTTCATCGAGATGAGTTAAAGTCCTTGAAATAATAGAGTACCCTTGAGCTTGAGTTAATAAGATGATAAGAGTCTCCATGAGACTAATTGAGATGATGAGTGCCTCTATGAGGCTACTTGTGATGGTGACGAGGAGTCTTATAAGCACTGAGTCTTGGAAAGAGTATCGAGCACCAAAATAAGTAAGAGCGATTCCCACTTGCACTCATTACCTACGCCGGCACAGCGTAGGAGAGCATTGAACCATTACATCTCATGGTCCTCTCTCGAGTTTTCATCCCTAAAACAATAGAGGTTGGAAGAGTTCAGATTCCTTGTGGATCATATACGTTCCTTACCAGGCAAGTACGGAACGATTGTTGCAACATCAGCGTGATTATTGTACAACCAATGGCTCATATATGGTTGTTGTCGGTTAAGATAAACTCGCAGAAAGTTGCCAAACTGAGTAATCTGAGATGAGATGAGTTGAGATGAGTCCTTTTGAGATGAGTCTGATTCAATTGATGAGTTGATGGGTTGATGGGTCACTTGTCTACTCTTTATTCTTGCTTTATATAGAAATTTGACATGTTAATTTTTACTATCCTTGATGTTGATTGTTGTTTCTATATTATTCTACCTGTTTCGGTTTCACTCAGCTAGTTTACATATAAGTGCATTCCATGTACTGACGTTCCTCTCTGGGACTACATCATTTTATGATATAGATACACAGGATAGAGGTCATCAGTAGGCGCACTGTTGATGATCTTGAGATATTCAGCAGACTAGTGAGCCTCCCTAACTTCGGAAGGTTCAGAACCTATTTTCATCTTGCTTAGAGTTAGATTTGCTGGACTTTTTATTTTTATTGGGTAGCCATGGGTCTGTCATTTGCACCACCTAATAGTGATATAGACTTTATAGACTAGAGTTGGATGTTGATGTTGAGACTTGTGAGCTAGTGTCTTTCTACCAGCCTTTCATTTTATTGCTATTTGAGACTAGATGACGAGAGGTGCCCATTTATTTTCTTATATCTTTCACTGGTTAGTAGAATGTATGAATGTGATGAGGCCAAGTGGTTCGCTTGGAGACTAGCAATAGCTCTTGAGTGTTGGCCACATCTTGGGTCCCTTCTCGGGGTATGACATAGGATAAACATGAATCACATAGCAAATAAGTTTAAGGGACGGGTAAGTATGACTCATGTTATGGGGGAATTAAGGGACTTGGGACTTCCAACTTGTCACCATAGCAAACATTCATCGTAAAGAGAGAATAAGAGACTGAAGGAAAATTCCATTAATACATAGACATAACAAGAGTCAATATCATAACATACGACCCATGTGTCCAACAACACCTCTAACTACGAATAGAGCGGGGGCCAAGACTTCTCCCAGGCTCACCCTTAAAGATAGTATCCAAAAATAAAATAGTCTAAGTAAAAGCATGAAAGTAAATGGATGTTTTCCCCGAAGTGGAGGATTCAACTATAGTAGTCTTCAAAAGATCCGTCTAGCCATGTAGAGAAGGAGGGTGAATAAGAGCTCCGGCCCCTACATGGTGATATCATGTAGGCATAGTGTATTCGTTAGTACTTGGAATGTACTAAATATGCGGGGTGAAATGAACAAGGATCATAGTCTATAATAATCAATATGCACAATCATAATCATTAGACATGAGCTCAATATGACATGTATAATCAATGCTTAGATTAAAGCATGCTTTAGAGCATTCATACTTGCATAACTTGTTTAAGACAATAAAGTGACATGAATAGCTCATCCAAATACCTTGTACTAGAGGGTAATGAATATGGCTTAGGTCATAACGCCTTCTAATAGGTAATGGATAGTACATGAGGGTGAGGCATACAACATATTTCATAACCCTTTCATGTAAGCTTAGAATGAAGCATAGTATTAAATCGTACATGAGGATGAGGCATACAACTTAGTTCATAACTCTTTCATGTAGGCACTAGGTAGTGCATGGTATTAAGTCGTACATGAGGGTGAGGCATACAACTTAGTTCATAAACGCCTTCATGTAGATATTTTCCTTGTACTAGAAGGTGAGGAATATAACTTAGGTCATAATCCCTTCTAATAGGTTTCACAAGTCACATGAGAATAAAATATAGCATAAGAGCTCAATAATTCATTTGTAGATCATAGAAACTTTTCATAAATTCAACACATGCTTGAGAGCTCATAAATCACCATAGAAATACTTGTCTTACAAATCATATAATAGTCTTTTATCAACATAAGAATCATAGTCATGCAAACTTAATCAAACATAGTGGGTACATTTACATATGCTTAAAAAAGTGCAATTCAAGAGTATAAGACAAGAAGGAGTAAAATCAAATCATTTAAAAATCATATAATTAAACCCACCAACATTATAGTAAAACTCTCATTTTGGGTATCATGAAATCCAACTAAAATCCACAAGTTCTTTCATAGCTTTTCATAGCATCATAGAATGCATAATTTTAATATCATAAAATCCATCAAAATATCAAACCCCAATGGTATTTAAGCTTAATGAAATCATTACTTTAAGAATTGAAACTTAAATCATGTGTACAATGCATAAGAAGAATTACCTATAAAGTATTCAACAAATATTTTAGTAAAATCCTTAGTTCGTGTGCAATGAAATTCATATTAAAAGTGCATAATCTTTCACAGTTTACATAGTTCACGTTATGCATAGCTTATATATACATATATATATATATATATATATATATATATATATATATAAAATCAACTCATGGAATAAGCCTTTAATAGATATTCATGCTTAATCAATTAACAATTGAAGAATCTGAGCTCAAATCATGTTTATAATGCATAATAAAGTTTATCCATAAAGAACCTAACCTTGAAATCATGTAATTTTATGAAAAAGAGAGAGAGTTGGGCTCTATGGGTGAAAGGACCCATGGATGAAGACCCACATACCTAAACTTGAGACTTTCTTGAAAAAAAAGTTCAGAAAGACTTGAGACTTGACTTGGGTTCTTAAGATCCAAAGCTTGTTCTTGAGATTCTTGAGGTTGAATGGAGGATTTGATGATGATTTAAGAGGATTTTGAGAGGATTTTGAGTGTTCTTGGACTTGAAAATAGTGGAAGATTAGGGTATTCCCATATATAGAGGCAACAGATTATTATCCAAATGCCCTTGAAAGAAACTGTAAAAATTCAAACAATTTTACACTGGTTCGCGCTTTAGGCATGACATAGACCAAGCGTTGAGGCTGAATTGGGTTCTTGAGATCCATAGAGGTATTAAAACACCCCAAAAAGTGCCCGAAAATGTGCCTCGAAAATGTCCAAATTTGTAATTTCTATATATCTCAAAATTCGTGCATGATATAAAAAATTTGACCATATTAATATCAGGGGAAAAATTGAGCAAAAAATGGATATAATCCTAATTTTAGAGAAATCATATCAAAAATTAATTTTCTAAAGTTGGCGAAAAACAGAATCGGACGAGTACATTTTGTAGCTTGTTTTCCTTATTTCGGTCCAAGGCCTTAGGATCTTGGGCCTAAGCCTTCTTATGCATAAAAACACTTATACTTATTCATTTTTCAACCCTGTATCATTCAAGGCATTCCCCAAAACTCTCTCTAACACTTAGTTAAATATTTCACCCAAATTCAAGTGTTTCAAACTCATTTTCGGATTCAAGAAATTCATTCAAGCTTCAAGTTCTCATTCAAATCTTCATGAAGGAAATTTCCAAATTTGAGGTATGTGGTTTCAATCATTAGGTCCTTTCACCCATGGTTCCCAACCTTGCTTTTTAGGTAAATTGCATGTTTTCAAGTTGATTTATCTATGGGTACTTCTTACTATGAATTGATTATAAACTATGTTAGGGTTTTATGAAATGTGGACTGTTTAAGCATGTTTTGAGCTATGAACCTAAGTTCTATGATGCGATCTGATGAGGAGTTTCAATGTATCTTACATGAGGGTGTTACCAAGTATTGGTGGCTTGATTTACATTAAGCTTTCTCACCTCTTGAATTGCATGATTTTGAACTAACATTAAACAACCACCAAGTATTTGATAAAATGTCCGGTTAAGGGTTCTTGAGTTATTGATGATCTAATGCATGGCCTATGGATCAAGTGACTTTATGATGATGAAATAATGTATTTATGCATTGATTTCATGAAAAGTATCTATAGTGTTGCAAGTTGACTACACCTAGTTGAGGGGGCGATATGCCTCCACCACTTTGATGGGAGGTGGTATGCCCATCTACCATGTTGAGGGGTATATTCATTGACCACTTTGATGGGGGTGGTGGTATGCCCATCTACCATGTTGAGGGGTATATACCTTGACCACTTTGATGGGGGTTGGTATGCCCATCTACCAATTGAGGGATAGATTCATCAATCACTTCCCAAGGGGGTGATATGCCTTGGATTTCAAGTACTAGTTTGCTTGGTCTATGATCTTGGTCTCTTCTTACATATGTAATATATTCTATACAAGCATGTTGTACTTCAAGTATTGATCATACATGCCATATTGTAATCATACTATCCATTGCCTATGTCTATGCATTTTGATTATATTGTCTATCTCTTGTTGCATTGCATCTTGCATACTTAGTACATCCAAACGTACTAATGCATACTCTCTCTATTTGATATTACCATGTAGGAACTGGAGCTCCTCACGATCATCTTCCCCGTGGCTAGTTGTGACATCTTTGAAGATAAGCTATTGGTGAGTCCTCAAAGTTCGGGGACATTAGCTATGCTACTCTTGACTTTGTCATTTATTAATGTTGAACTCTTTACACTATGAGGGTGAGCCCGAAAAGTGTCTTGTCCCTCACTCAAGTCTATATTTAGAGGTGTCGTTGGACAAGTGATGTAATTATGCTTTGATATTTGACTCTTTATGATTTTTTCTATAAAAAACCTCCCTTAGTCCCTTTATCCTATTTATTCTCTCTTGTCATTGTTTAATTGCTTTTGCGATCAAGGATGTGTAAATGATATGCTAAGAGGCTTGTTTGGGGCCCATTAGGGTTCTCATTCGCCGTGTCACGTCTAGGCCCTAGGTTTGGGTCGTGACAAAGTTGGTGTCAGAGCACTGGGTTGTCAATAGTCCCCGGTGTCCAACACACCACATTGATTAGAGTCTTATTCATGGTTGTGAAGTGCACCACGACTATGATTAAAAGGCTATGAGGCATTTTAGGAAATATTTTCCTTTTTCTTAATCTATGTTATGCTATAGAAGTTAAGGTAAGGCTTTCAAATAACGAATGTTCTTTGCTAATTTAGATCATGCCTATTCTGAGAGGAAGAAGAGCTCGTACACCCGAACAACAACAGGCTCATAAAGAGTTTTGGGATGCTATTGCCATGTTAGCTCAAGCCATGACTAATCAAATCAACCAAGGGGCCCAAGCGCCTCATGCTCCTAATATGGTATTTAGAACGAGGGATTTCATAAGGATGAACCCCCAGAGTTCCATAGGTCTAAAGTGGATGAGGATCCTCAAGAATTTATTGATGAGGTGTACAAAGTGTTATTTATTATGGGGGTTAGATCAGAGGAGAAGGCGGAGTTGGCGGTTTACCAACTCAAGGGGGTGACCTTGATATGGTTTACTCAATAGAAGGAGGAGAAGGGGAACAACAATGTAATCCTTTGGGAGGAGTTTACGGAAGGATTTCTCAACTGGTTCTTCCCTCTTGAGCTTAGGGAAGCCAAAATGATAAAGTTCAAGAATCTAAAGCAAGGTTCTAGGAGTGTAAGGGAGTATGCCCTCAAATTCAACTAACTCTCTAAATATGCCCCCCCCCCAATTGGTTGGCGACCCGAGGTCTAGAATGAACAAATTTGTGATGGGTGTATCCGATTTGGTGAATGAAGATTATTGTGCCGCCATGTTGATAGGTGATATGGACTTGTCCCACCTCATGACTTATGTCGAACAATTGGAGGGGGAAAATTTGAGAACGAGAAGAATGGGTGAGGCCAAGAGGGCCCATTTTGAAGGTAGGTTCCAAAGTCCCAAGGGTGGCCAGTTTCATCAAGGCCAAAGTTCTTTCAATGCTTCTAATAGAAGGTTTTCTAATGACAACCCAAGGGTCCAAGGTAGTGGCGTGTGGTGCCTAATGCTATGTGCCCAAAATATGGTAGAGGCTATAATGACCCATGTTTGAAGGATTCTAACGCTTGTTATGGGTGTGGTGAAGTGAGTCATAAGGTGATGGTTTGTCCTCGTAATCAACACAACGGTAGAGATGACAGTCCACAAGGACAAGGTGCAAATGTGGTTCCTAGAGGAAGAGGTGGCCAACAAAGTTGTGCCCCAAGGCACAATCGGTTCTATGCTCTTCAAGGGAGGCAAGGGGTAGATGAGGTATCCTATGTCATCACCGGTATGTTAAAAGTCCTTGATTTTGTTGTGTATGCATTGATAGACCCGGTGTCACTCTTTCTTTTGTTCCTCCTTTTGTTGCCAAAAAGTTTTATGTTAAACCCGAATTGTTATGTGAGCTATATGAGCTATCTACTCCTGTTGGTGCGTCCATTGTTGCAAGAAGGGTCTATGGAAATTGTCCCATATTTATTTTTCATAAAATATTGCCTTGCAATTTTGTTGAATTGGATATAGTGGATTTTGATGTCATTCTTGGGATGGATGGGTTGCATGCATATTATGCTTCTATTGATTGTAGAACCTGTAGGGTCAAATTCCTCCCTAATGAACCCGTCCTTGAGTGGGAGAGTCATGATGTGGTGGTCAAGGGTAGATTTATTTCTTGCATTAAAGCTCAAAAGTTGATTTCTCAAGGGTGTCTCTATCATCTTGTGAGGGTTAGGGATGTTGAGTCCAAAGTCTTTCCTAGTGAGCTTCCTGTGTTCCTCTCAAAAGGAAATAGATTTTGGTATAGACCTCCTTCCCGATACTCAACCTATTTCTATTCCCCCTTATGTTATGGCCCCGACGGAGTTAAAGGAGTTGAAGGAGCAATTACGAAATTTGTTGGAGAAGGGTTTTATTAGGTCTAACCAACCACCTTGGGTGCACCGGTGTTGTTTGTGAAGAAGAAGGATGGTTCTCTTAGGATGTGTATTGATTACCGGCAACTTAATAGGGTTACCATAAAAAGTAAGTATCCTCTACCAAGGATTGATGATTTTTTTGACCAACTTCAGGGGGCTAGTCACTTCTCTAATATTGATCTTCAGTCCAGGTATCACCAAGTGAAGGTGAGGTAGTGTGACATTCCCAAGATGGCCTTCTGGACTAGGTATGGGCACTATGAGTTTGTGGTTATGTCCTTCGGGTTGACTAATGCACCAACTATCTTCATGGATTTATGAATAGGGTCTTTAAACCCTACCTTGATTTGTCTGTGGTGGTATTCATTAATGACATCTTGATCTATTCCCATAGTGAGGAGGAGCATGTGGATCACTTAAGGGTAGTGTTGCAAATCTTGATGGAGGAGAAGTTTTATGCCAAATATGAAAAATGTGAGTTTTAGTTGAAAGAAGTTGCCTTTGTAGATCATGTAGTGTTGATTGATGGTATTATGGTGGATCCTAAAAAGATGGAGATGATTAGAAATTGGCCTAGATCTTTGACTCCTTTGGACATCAGAAGTTTCTTGGGTTTAGCGGGTTAATATCGAGGTTTGTTAGTGGTTTCTCTTCTATTGCTTCTCCCATGACTAAGTTGACCCAAAAGAAGGCAAAATTTGTATGGACTGATGAGTGTGAAAAGAGTTTCCAAACTTTGAAATATAAGCTTGTCTTTGCTCCTATCTTGTCTCTATCAGAAGGGATGGAAGGGTTTGTTGTGTATTGTGATGCCTCAAGAATTCGTTTGGATTGTTTTCATGCAAAATGGTAAGGTGATAGCTTATTCCTCTAGACAACTTAAGGTGCATGAAAAGAATTATCTACCCATATTCTTGAATTGACCACCGTGGTATTTGCTTTGAAAATTTGGTGTCATTATTTGTATGAGGTACATGTTGATGTGATCTTAATGTGAGACCAAGAAGGTGTTAGAGATTCTTAAATATTATGAATGAGTATGCATTATCACCCCAGTAAGGCTAATGTTGTGGCCGATGCTTCAAGTAGGGTATCTATGAGTAGCCTAGCTCATGTTGATGATGGTGGCAAAGAGGTGGCTAAAGAGGTCCATCGGTTGGCTACATTGGGAGTTAGGTTGGAGGAGGTTGAAAATGGTGGGGTAGTGGTTGTTGATTGTTCTAAATCTTCATTGATTAAGGAGGTGAAGTGAAAGCAAGATCTTGACCCCACCTTGTTAGAGTTGAAGACCTTGGTGAGAGATGGTAAGGTGGAGGTTTTCTCCCAAGGGGGAGGTACCAAGGTAGGTTGTGTGTTCCTAGTGTGGATGACTTGAAAAGAAGATTCTTGATGAGACTCATAATTCTTCCTATTCTATTTACCCTGTTTCTATAAAGATGTATAGAGATTTAAGAGATATGTTTTGGTGGGGTGGCATAAAGAGAGGTATTGCTAAGTTTGTATCCGATTGCCATAATTGCCAACAAGTAAAAGCCGAGCATCAAAGCCCAGATGGCCTAGCCCAATATATAGAGATTCTTACTTAGAAATGGGAGGAAATAAACATGGACTTTGTGGTTGGGTTGCCTAAGACTAGAAAACATTTTGATTCTATTTGGATTGTAGTTGTTAGAATGACAAAGTCAGTTCATTTCCTACCGGTTAAAACTACTTATGGTGCTGAAGATTATGCTAGGCTGTACATTCATGAGTTAGTTAGATTGCATGGGGTGCCTTTTTCTATCATATCAAATCATGGTGTTCAATTCACTTCTGAATTTTGGAGGTCCATCGAAAGAGGTCTTGGTACCAAGGTAAAGCTTAGTACGACCTTTCACCCTCAAACGGATGGCCAAGCTGAAAGAACTATCCAAACTCCTAAGGATATTCTTAGATCTTGTGTTTTGGAGTTTAAGGGTAGTTAGAATGATCACCTTCCACTCATTAAGTTTGCTTGCAATAATAGTTATTATTCAAGCATTGGTATGACTCCTTTTGAGGCTCTCTATGGTAGACATTGTAGATCCCCGGTTGGATAGTTCAAGGTGGGGGAGATGGACTTGTTGGGTCCGGATTTGGTTATGGATGCCATGTAGAAGGTGAGGATGATAAGGAAAAGATGAAAACAGCCAAAGTCGACTAAAGTCCTACGCCGATGTGAGGAGAAGGGATTTTGAATTTAAGATTGGTGATTGGGTCTACTTGAAGGTCTCACCCATGAAGGGTGTGGTTTGTTTTGGTACAAAGGATAAATTGAGTCCAAGATTTGTTGATCCTTATAGAGTATCGAGGAGGATTGGTAAGATAGCCTATAAGTTGGAGTTGCCCAATGACATGAATATGATTCATCCGGTCTTCCATATGTCTATGTTGAGAAAGTTTGTGGGTAACCTAAGCACTATTGTGCCTCTTGATGTTGTGGGTGTTGTTGAAGACAATTTAACTTATGAAGAGGTCCCGATAGAAATTTTGGATAGACAAGTGAAGAGGTTGAGGGACAAAGATACTGCTTCCGTCAAGGTCTTTTGGAGAAACCAACAAGTTAAGAGTGCTACATGGGAAGCTGAGGTGGACATGCAAAAGTGATATCCCTATCTCTTCCATTCTACTCAAAGTTACTAACTTAAGTCCCTTATGTGATTAAAGTCTTAAGTTTCAGCCCTTATTTCATTGCGCGCATTCATATTTATGTTGACAAGTTCATGGTGATTTGGACACTTATGTTGGGATTTTTGAAATGGTATTTTATTGCATTTGTTTCATTCATTTGTTGGGCTGAAATTATCTTGATTACTTCTCTCATGTATGTTTCTTTGACATTAGGGGACGAATGTTCCCAAGGGGGAGATATTGAAACGCCCCTAAAATGTGTCTCGAAAATGCCCAAATTCATAATTTTCATATATCTTAAAATCCATGCGTGATATCGAAAATCCGACTTCATATTCATGATCAGAAGGCAACATTTAGTGGGAAATAGGTATAACCCCGATTTTAGAGCAACCTTATCAAAATTTGATTTTTCAAAGTTGGCGAAAAACAAAATCAATCTGCGCCCCTGATGTGACATGGCCAGGGCGTGGACCAGTACATTTTGTTGCCTGTTTTCTTTTTTACGGTCCAAGACCTTAGGGTCTTGGTCCTAAACCTTTCTATGCATAAAAACACTTATACTTAGTCATTTTTCAACCCCATATCATTCAAGACATTCTCCAAAACTCTCTCTAACGCTTAGACAAATATTTCACCCAAATCCAAGTGTTTCAAAGTCATTTCTGGATTCAGAAAATTCATTCAAGCTTCAAGTTCTCAGTCGATGCAAAAGGAAAGTTCCCTTTAAATTCTGCATGATATAACTTCAGTTAATGTAATAATGTAATGACCCTCCAGGTCATTTTAGTAATCCTATGAATATTTTATCAATTTGAGCATTTTCATAGTGACTGTGGATTATTTATGACTTATTGGCATAGATTGTTAGGTTGTTGGGTGAATGATTCGACAGTTATGCGATGATTTAAGTTAAACGGGAGATTACAATCGTAAAATGAATTTTTAGGAAAAGTCTTATGAAATAGCCTCGGAGTGGAATTCTGATGATTCCATCAGCTCCGGAATGACCAAATTAGGCGAGGAGCATGTTCGATGTAGTTATATCTTGTTTTGCAAATTTAGCCGTTGGAATGGGTCAATAGTTGATTCCATCGGTAAATATGCCCCAACTGGAAATTCTAACTATACCATTGGATTTGGAACATCAATTTTAGCCTAGGAGGACTTTCCATTTGATTTTTGGGCTTTCGGGTGTATTTTTGTCCCTTTAGTAGACTTAAATATTGGGAAAAGGGGCCCATATTGAGATAAACCGACCTCCTATGAGAATTTCGATTACACTTATAAATCCAAAATGTTGTTTTTGATTAGATTTCATATATGGATTGTACTTTTGTGACTTCAGATAAGGCTGGAACATCGAAATTAAAATTGAGCAGTTTGGTAAATAAATCAAAGGCGGCGCCGACGTGGTCCACTTAGAGCCTGGCACGTGGCAAAGTCAGTCAAGTGCGCATACATATCAAAAATTGTTTTTGCAGATTGCGCAAGAAAAGATCAAAACTTTAAATTATGATTTCTCCCTCATTAGTTTTGATCTGATTTGGGCGATTAAAAAAGCTAACTTGTGTATTTGTTCGAGGAAAACATCGTGAAAGTGTTGAAAATTGATTTAGGCGCCGTTTGAGGTAAAAATTCTTGTTTTTCCGAAAGTGTTTTGAGTATGTTTTCGAAAACTTTGACATGTGATTTCTTATCCATTTTGAATCCAATTTTGGTAAAATTTGCGTCTATTCTGTATGTTTTTGCAAGGAGCACATCGTGGTAATGTCAAAATTAATCGATAGAGATCCATTTGGTACAGAAATATTAATATATCTACTATTTTTGTTGCATTTCACTAGAAAAAATTTGAACTATGATATCTCGGTCGTTTCTCATCGGAATGAAGTGAAATTTGGGTCTAAATAGTACTAATCTTTGGGACCTACATCATGGTATATTTGGATTCTATTTATTTGACTGTATTTTTAAGGAATTTGGCCGAGTAGCAGCTGCACCTATATGCTACGTTCCGATAAGCAATATCATTTGTTTTTGGGTTTGTTTCTGATGGTTCTGAGCCTCGTTTTGAGCTCAACTTTTGGCTGTAGACTCGGGGTAATGTCAGAATCATTTTATGGGGGTTGGTTTGATATTTAGAGTATGGGTCCCACTTTCTCTATTTTAGTCGCAATTGACCTATTCTCCCCTATTTCTCGAGATATTATAGTTAAAATATTTGTATTTATGTTGTGATCTATATTTTAACAGCTGAGCAGCATTTGGAGGTGATTAGAGAGAGTATAACTCGCGTGAACTGGTCCAGAGTGGATAGATTCGCCTTTCAGGTAGGCTAGATTTTCCTCACCTTTAGACTGAGCTGAAATACATGTATATTGGGAGTTGTTTGTGTTTGGAAGTACTGAGTAAGATAGGTATATATGTTGTGAGACTGACTGTTAGTTATATTGCCTATTATGCATTTTAACACTAGTGTCATGATTTGTTTAACACCTGTCTTCCTGGATAATCATTGTAAGTATATTGGGAAACTACAATTATTTTGGATATGTGTGGTTGTTTTGGACTATACTAGTTGTGATCACTATAGTAGCTGAGTTCTAGACTGTAGAACCACGATAAGGACTGGTAAAGGCTGGATATCGCCTAATGCCTTGTGACTAGTATATGTTCTACTTAACTCCTATCTATATGAATGTGTAGCCTGATGCTACTGAGATATGATGGTTGTGAAACTATTGTTGATTACATCCCATATTATGGATTGAATCTGGCATAGATATGATTCTGATGGGACAACTTGTTCGGGATACCTATGATACAGCTGTACATTGGACTAATTCTGGTATGGATATGACTCTACTAGACTTGGTTGTTGTGGATAATTGTCAAATGCCAGTTGGTTACATTTTGGGTCTGAGACTCTAGTGATACATATTCGGGGTTAGGGCCCTCTGATTGATTTTCTTAGGTTCAAAACCTATATTTACTCAAAGTACTAGTGATTGAATAGAATGTGGTATATTTGGCTTTGGGTGGGCATGACCCTATATTAGTCTGTGAGGCATATACTTCTGTATACATATGTTAGTACTTGTGCAATTGTTATCTTTATTGGAGGTTGGGGTTATCTAGTGTTATATGAGGGATAGTAACATACAGATGTGTGGACTAGATTGCGTGGTATATATATGTTGTGAGTGTCATTGCCTACGTTCACTCTGGGCACGATATGACTTTGGAGTTCCGGATATGGACAGATTGATTGAGTGAGAGATTGTTCGATACCTCGAGCCTAGATAATGCTCCCCATTGCTATTCGAGCTCTAGCGGTCAAGTCTGACTATCTGAGACCCAGGAGTCGCGCCCCATGGTCCGAGTCCGATGACAATGAGTGAGATGCCGCGTGGCGAATACCGATTCTGAGGTTCGAGCACCAGTTGATTATTCCTGGGTTTGAGGCCTAGTTGACTATTCCTGGGTTCGAGGCCCATTTGATTATTTTTTGGTTCGAGGCCCTATTGATTATGTTAGGGGGATTCTTTCTCCCGCGGGGGATACATCCCACTGTTATATATATTATCATACCATCTGGCCCTGGCTGACTGTCCCGACCACAGGCCAGGTTAGGAAAAGGGTTTGAGGCCCCGTGTGATACTAGTTATAGGATTGGTTGAGGGCTCGATTGATTCTTGTGGATCCACACACCAATACACACCCTGATTGTGCGTGGGTGTATCCTTTGGGCTTATGGGGGCTTAAGGAGCGTCCAGGCTTAGAAACTAGGGCCTTATACACATGTACAACTGTCCCCTAGATTATGTAATATTTGGAGTTGAGTTCCGTGGTGGTTTTGTGATTTATGTGGTTATTCTATTAGTTAGATTATGTGTCGGCATACATGCATAGATATTATGGCCTTACACCCGTGTACAATACTATGTCTCAGTCCGGCGATAATTATGGTTTGTGCCTACTCATGTTTTGTCAGTTAGTATCTTTGCACACCACTTGGGTTAGTTCAATTGCGGTTCGGTGATTCTCCAGACATGCTTACTCCATGAATTAGAGTTCAAATTTGCTACATTTGCTGCAGCTTCTATATTTGAGCCTTCTATATTTACAGTACTTCACTCGGCCGGCTGATGATACCTACTGGGTGCCTATTACTGGTACTCACCCCTATATTTTTGCATCTTCCCATGGCGCAGGTCCAGGTACTAGCCGTATGTTATGCCCCGAGCCTATACCCTAGACGTAACTGGCACTCAGAACCATTGCTGGTCTCAAGCGAACCACTTGGACTGGCTACTTACTCAATGGAAGACTTATATAACAGTGGAAAGGATTTAAACAATAAACACAAGCTACTAGACTTGTCTGAATAAATTGAAAAGGGGAAATAGTTCAACAGCTAAGTCCATCAACCAGAACTGAAATATCTAACACATAGTCTATAAAACCTCTACTAGAATAGTTTGAAAGGACTATCCGGATAGGTCCTAAGTAGCCATAACCAAAAGTAAATGCTGAAAGGAAAACATAAACAACTCCAAGCCTCAAACTGAGAGGAGGCCTTACCGATATCTGGAAGATGACTGGTCCTCAATGAAGCGGTTGCTGAGGGACTTTGTCACCTACGTTAGCATCATAAAACGATGCATATCCTAAGGACGTCAGT
Organism: Solanum clarkiae; assembly: GCA_011800125.2. NCBI lineage: Eukaryota > Viridiplantae > Streptophyta > Magnoliopsida > Solanales > Solanaceae > Solanum > Solanum clarkiae. Next base: position 10,851,727 of record JAABOM020000101.1, read on the forward strand.
ACATGGAATGTACGGTATGTAAGATGGCCAAAACAGAAACTCAGGGTGATGCAACATTTTAAAGTACATAATCATATCTCAAAATAGAAAGACATAAGTAATAGATACTCTGTATGATGAAAATAAACATGATGGAAATAAACATACTGAAAATCTGTATAAAAACATAACTTGCTGTAACTTGTGGAGTTTCTCTAACCGACAACCACCACTATTATTTTTGTTGTGATACAGTATCTTGCCCAAGCTATCAGAGCCGTCCCATACTTTTCCGAGGTTGGAGATAAAGAACTAGGGGAGTGGATCCATTCCAAAACTGGGCTAGCTCACTAGCTAATGAGGAATGTACTTTGGTACAATCCTATCCTATGCTGGCTACATAGTTTATGAGTTCAAGTAATTAATTCTACTCTCACTCGTATCGGTGCTCAATACTGCTCCCAAAATAACTTCTATATAGTTCATAACGTAAAGAGCATAGATTCTCAAAATGTAATCTTTCGGGGATTAGCCCAACTTACTATTTAACTTTCTCATCTGAACTCTTTAACTTGACTGAAAACTAGTGTCAACTCAAGTAATTCAAAACATGCTAGGTTACTTAGCTAGAGTGCAGGAACAAGTTCTCAAAATGTACTTCAACAACAATAAATCTTGTTCATACATATAACTTCATGCTAAAAATTAGTAAAAGATATGGTTCTATACCGAAAAAGATGCATAAGCCAACATGCAGATGAAATTAACTAGTACTGGGAAAAGAACTTTCACATTGCAACCATGACGTTGAATGAGAACTTAGGGATTTTAGAATACTACAATCATAATAGAGTGCTTTTGGAGAGCCTTACATACCTGGGAACCTAAATCTTGGAAGACTTGAAGAGATTCTTAAGCCCTAACTAGTGTTCTTTATTTTTATGCTTGAGTTTTCTTGAACCTACTCTAATATTTGTGAAGAAAATATTATGTTTTTATGATTAAACGATTGAAAATCGATTAATTAAGGTTCAAGGAGGGTGAGAAAGGTTGGAACTACCCTTTCCAAATAAAGAAGAAATTTCAGCAGAAATTTGTAAAGGTGCGCATCGCACGCCTATGTATTTTTCCTGTTTTTTTGCGAATTTTAGTTTTCCATCAAAATCACACAAAAAAAAAATACAAGTAGGAATTCGTGTCCCTAGCATGTCACAGAAGGAGCGCGGAAAGTCCACTATTATGAAATGTTTTTGAAAAAAAATAATTTAACTCGGTTGCATTAAAATCGAGTCGAGACCATTTTTCAACTTAGTTATTTGCACTGATCGTGAATCTAGTCTTGGATTTGCAAATGAAGCATGGGAAGACATGTTACACGCATGGTCAATTCTATGGGTATTTTAGTCTTTTTGTGGGGATGTCACACCATAGTCACACATGTGATTCAGGACAATTAGTGAGCATCAGCAGCACTGGATATTCTGCAGCCTCCTTCTGTTTTGACGGTTGTCTTTGTGTTCAGACACTGCCTTATATATGTAATTTAGATTGTATTTGTAGATGGTCATTTTGGTTATATATGTAGACATATATATTTTATCTTAAGTCTATAGTAGTTCCATACAGTTGACTTCCAGGTTCTGGGTAGGTTTCTATTATTCATATTGTGGTATTGGCTATGATTTGACTAGAGAGTCAGAACAGATACCCTGTGGCTTGGGTAATTGGCTTGTCTGTAGGTGAGATCTTACAGGTGCTATCATGACCGGGACCGAATCGTGACAAATAATTTGTACTAAATGAAAATAATCTATAGGTTATTTATTCCAATAATTTTCTCCAAGAGCCCAAAACCTTTTCGTCTTCTTCTTTTTTTTTTTTTTTTGATTATCTTTTTTTATTGTGTATTTAGTTTAGATTTAGATTCAGACTATTTAATAAGTGAAAACTTTATGTATGATGAAGGGTACCCTCAGAATTGCGCATCTTAGTACGATGAAGGCTAAAAGTATTTTTGTATAAATTATATCATGTATTCGAAACATTGCAGTAAATATATTGGAGTTTCAAAAAAATTTCACTTCCTTGAATCAGCTTTTGTTAGTTTTATTTTTATTTCATTTTATTTATTTAATATGTATATATATTAATCTTTTATGTATTTATTATTATAGAGTTTAAATATAACAATTTGAAAGGATGATTTTGATTACTAAAAGACTTAATTATTTTCTAACTGATGATAGTATTTCTAGAATTAATAATGTTGACAGTAGCATCAACCTATGAAAAGAAGCTTTTAAAACAAAAGATGGATAAAATCTTAATTTGGATGATCAATATTTCAAGAGTGACTAAAACGATTTGACTATATTATCAATGTATAGAAAATAAATTATTTAAAGAAATTTGTCATAATTCTTTAAAAAAAAATCAAGGCTCTTTTATAAAATTTGACTTTAGGCCAACAAAATTATTGAGTTGTCCTTACATATTTAACAAAATGATTTGGTAGACTCTTATACTCCAATTGTAAACTGAACCTTTCTGCCCCATAAAGATTTAGCTAGACACTTAAACTCGAATAAAATAGAAATTTTAAGTTCTTTACACCATTGACTTAACTCATGTGGCATTAATTTAACTGAGTTGGAAAAACGTGTATCATACATGTGAAATAAAAGCATGAATTGATTTAAAATTTTACTAAAATTAAATAAAAAATAAAAAAGTTGGCATGCATAGAAGATAAAAGGCTAAAAAAGATGGAAAAAATAAAGAAAAGAAAACTCCTTTCTCATAACCACCCACCCTTTTTGAAGGTACCAGACCTCCATCTGCTATATCACCATCCTTTCCATTATCCATTTTTTTAATTTTAGTTTCTTTTATTTTTCAAATGAAAGTCACTCATTCATCAAAAATCCAACAACAAAAATAATTAGAAACAAAAGAGAATTTTTTTCAGATTGAAAACTCAAATCAAATATGTGTTTGTATTTTGAAGAAAGATTATTGCTGCTATTATTCGTCTTTTTTTATTTTTTCAGAAGCAGCCTTTTTAAAAAAAAACATAAAGTATGATACTTCATCTCTCTTTTTAAACTGTTGATACAATTTTGAAATTCTTATTATATGTTGATATTTCTTCTTTCAAGTTCATTTTTTTTTAATTTCAAGCTTTCTAGTGTCAAATTTAGTATTAGGTGTAGTGTTTGAGTGCTTTCTTCTATTGACGTTAATATCAATTTTGGTGAAATTGTATGCTCAAGTGGAGATGTTAATGAATTTGCTTTTGGTTAAGGGTTCTTGAGTGATTAAGAACCTTGAAAGGTGGAAGAACAAGGTGAAAAATCATCTTTCTTAAAGTACTTATTTGATTAATAACATAAATATATAAAAATATTATTGTTACTATTAAATTAACGAGATGGATATGACGTGAATTTTTTTATTTTTTGACATGGATATGATGTTTCATCCATTTCAAGTTGAGTAAGGAACACATAGAAGGGTTTAAAGTTTCTATCTTGTTCGGGTTTAAGAATCTAATTACAACTTTATGGAGTAAAAATGTCCCATTTACAATTCCAATCAAGTATAAGGATTTACTATATCATTATACCTACGTATTTATGCCAAACTTTATTGAAAATTGTGTTGACATTACCCTTCTATCTATAAAAATTTCAGAACTAGACAACAAAGAAATTTCTTACCAATATTGATTTATCCCGATCTTTATTATTTAAACTAGGGCCCAAGCTAGTGATCTTGTTCTTTGTATGATTGGGCAGTTTATTTTGTATAAGATTTTAGTCTCATCTATCGTTAACATTCTTAATGAGGTCCCAAGTAGGATGACTTATTCTACCAAAAGCTCTTCTCAGCTATGCCCAAGGAGGGCTGTCCCAAGAAGATTAGGGGCCTAAAGTCAAATATATAAAGTTTTTAGTTGAATAATTATAACATACTCGATGTTATGTTATAAGTAAGATCTAAGAATGTATGATGTATGTGGGCCTTAATCTTGAAGTAAAAATATAAACAATACAAATTTTCAATGAAAAGATATATTATAAAGTTGGAATAATAACACTTAACTCAAAATTTTAAAAAGTTTATATATCTATATAGAATTGTGTTAAATTTAATAAGTTGATACAATGATATTAAAATAGTACTAATTTGTTGCAATGCTTGAAATTTGAAGAAAATAAAAATTTCTTTAATCTATTTATAAACACACAATAATAAATTTTGAACAAGGCGAAAAGTTTGATCATTATTAGAATATTCAGTAATGAGAAAATAAAAATAGTGAAAAAAATTAAAAGAATAAATATAAGAATGATGATATAGTTCATGATATAAATGAGGTAACAAATTAGCATACATATATGAAAGGAAGTTATAGTTAACCAAACACTATTTTATTTCTGATTAATTATTACAATAATCCGCACATTAAATAAGGCAAAACATTATTATATTTTCTACCAAAATAATTTTAATTTTTTTCACAAGTGCAGAACCCAACAAAATCAAGATCTCAAACGAGACCATATAATTGAGACGGTCTTTTGCCTAAGATCCATTTAATTTCATTTTGAGCATCATACTTGATAGTACTCATATGCTTCCACCATGTATATTAACCTTTCCTCCAAGTATCAATAATAGGATGAATATCAGGAGTACACTTTTGGTCCATAAGGATTGTTGGTTAGTCTCCACCCCTTCTAGAAAGAGAATATACTGCAGATATCATCAATCCTTTCTGAATAAATCTAAGTGTTTTTCTTTAAAATTATGTCTTATGTTGCGACTAGGTATCACTAAATATGTGTTATGTAGGATTGATAAGACAGGGAAATTATATATGACGAAACTTAAAGAAAAATGAACAAAAAGGTGTAGAAAAAATTATGTTTTTCTAAAAAAAAAAAAAAAAAAAAGTTTCCATGTTATTTTCTGTCACGACCCAAGCCTAGGGCTCGGACGTGACACGGCGCATGGAGAACCCGAAGGAACCCCAAGCAAGCCTCTTAGTACATCATTACACATCCTTGGTCGTGGAAGCAATAAAATAACAAGAGACAGTAAAATAGGGATAACCGGGACTAAGGGACATCTTTCATATCATGAACATCAAGAGTCAAGAGAGAGTCAAAGCTCATAGCATTATACATAATATGTCTAACGACACCTCTAACCATAGAATTTAGCAGGGCCAAGTCAAGTAACCGGGCTCACCCTCATAGTCAAAGTATACAATAAAGAAAGAGAGTCGTAATACATAACATAAGAACATAGGCATTGTCCCCGGAATGGAGGACCTACCAACTAGCTTGAGAGAGTTCGTACTAGCCACGTGGAGGAGGAGGATGACCAAATGGAGCTCCGGTTCCTACATAGTAACATCACGTAGGTATAGAGTATGCTTTAGTACATTTGAATGTACTAACTATGTAGGATGCAATGCAACAAGAGATAGGCATCATAGGTAAAATGCATAATCAAAAGCAATGAATAGCATACTAACAATATGACATGTATGAATGATACTTGAAGTAAAGCATCCTTATATAGAACATACTATGTGCGTAGGAAGAGACCATTATTTGGCTAATGAGTTTATCATCTCCTATCCTAGGTGCTTGAGGTATCAACCCCTCAACTTGGTTATCGAATATACCACCCCAATCTAGGTGATTGATGTACCAACCTTATTTGGTTAATGAGATACCAACCCCTTAATTTGGTTAATGAGGTACCAACCCCTCACTTTGGTTAATGAGGTACCAACCCCTCAATTTGGTTAATGAGGTACTAACCCCTCAATTTGGTTAACTTTCATCATTATAGATACTCTTCATGAAATTAACACATGAATACCATACTTTCATTATCATAAAGTTGTTCAAATCATATACCATACTTTAGACCTTCAACAAGTCAAGAAACCTTAATTGGATATCTTAGCAAACACTTGTCGGGTGTGTGGTGCTAGTGTAAAACTATGCAATTCAAGAGTGAAATCATGTAAGAAAAATTAATATAAAACCACCCACCAACACTCCGAATACCCTCATGCAATATACATTAAGACCCTTCATCAAATCTTAGAATAGATCATAGATTCATAGGTCAAAACATGCCTAAACAATCACACTTTAATGAAACTCCAACTTAGTTCATAGTCAAATTCATAGTAAGTACGACTCATAAGTAAATCAACTTAGAAATATGAAAGTCATGTAAAAAAGAAGCTTAGGATTCATGGATGAAAGGAACCCATGAATGAAACCCACATATCTTAGATCTTGAATTTCTTGGAATTGAGTTGGGAAATAATGGAAGCTTGGAAGTGAGTCTTGGAATCCAAAACTTGTTCTTGAGTTTTCTTGAATTTGTATTGGGGTATTCGTGGAGACTCTTGAGAGAATTTGAGAGTGTATTTGAGATGAGAGTAATGAGTTTGATCCTTTGGAATAGGGTTTAGGTCTTTTGGTGAGGTTAAGATAGCATTGGAAGTCTAAAAAGATCATTAGAGTAATTAGAAATTATGAAAATGTCATTAGTGAACAGGTGGAAAAATTGGCAAAGTGTTGCATCACTGGAGGCTTGACTGGTCGTGTGCCATTCCACAGGACGTGAGGAGTGCCCGTGAGACAAGACTTAGACTCAAAATTGCAATTGGAACACTTGAGAAAAAGTTAGCGTCAACGTTACTTTGATGGGTCACTTCACGGGCCATGTGGTGCTTCACGGTTTGTGTAGTGGTCCATTGCATGACATTTAGACAAGGAAATATGACCAGGCCACTCCACGCCTAGGTTCCTCAAGCTGTCAACCCTCACACGGCCAGTCAAGGGTGCCTGTGGAACCTCACTTAGCCAAAATCTCCCCTCATAGCAACCTTGCCTCTCTTGCACACCCCCACGACCCTCCACACAGTCAGTGGCAAGCCACACGGCCCATGCCAATAGCTGTTCACATTCTGTAGGCTAAAAAGTCCTTTTCCAACCCCAATCTATCCAAACAGCCCATCCAACACATCACTAGTCATCAAATTGTCCGTGTGACATCACTGCACGGGAGGGTCTCACGAAAATGACCATAACTCCTTCATTTGACGTCAGAATGAGGTGAAACCAAGTGTGTTGGAAAGATAACTCAAAGGGATTTCATTTGACTTGTTGTGCTCCACCCAATTCCAAGTATGCTAAATGTTATGCTCATTTAAATTTGACCCTTGCATGAACCAACACCCAAAACTCAACTCGGAGGTATGCCTTGAACTTGCCCAAGTACTAGGGGTCTCCCAAGACCCTAAGACACTCTCCACCTAAAAATCTGAGGCTTGAAACATGGGTACATCAGAGAATGGAGGTACGAGATGTCACAATATCTCTTCCCTGGGAACATTCCACCTCGAATGTCAAAGAAACACACTCAAGGAAAATAGTCATGAAGTTTTTTGCCCAAACATGGATGCAACAATGCACTTAAATATTATTTTCAAAAAGTCTCAATATGAACATCAAAATTAGCATAATCTTGTCAACATAAACATGAAATGCATTCAAATGACATAAGGGCCAAAACTTAAGACTTGAAATCACATAGGGGAACTTAATTAGTACCTTAGGCTTGATTAGAGTGGAAGAGATAGGGATATCGTTATTGCATGACCGCCTCGGCCTCTCATATGGCATTTTCAACTTGATAATTCTTCAAATGGGCCTTGAAGAACACTACATCCTTAGCAATCTACTTCTCCACCCTTCCATCCAATACCTCCATCAGGACCTTCTCCTAAGCCAACTTATCCTACACAACATCCACAACCTCAAAGAGTACTATAGCACCTAGAGTCACCAATACATCACCTCAACCTAGAAATATGAAGAACCGGACGAACCATATCCATATCCATAGGCAATCCCCATTCACATGCAACCTCACCGCTCTACCTCAACACTCTATAAGGACTCACAAACCAAAAACTAAATCCCCTTTCTTGCCAAACCAAACCACACCCTACAAGAGTGGGACTTCCAAGTGAACTCAATCTTCAACACAAACACACATAGCCTACCCTAGTACCAAATGACACCATCTCCCCTTTGGGAGACAACCTCCACATCACCACCTTACAACAAAGCATTCAATTCTAACAAGGCGGGATCAATTTCTTGCTTTGCTTTCACCTCATCATCCAAGAAAGATTTTGAACCATCAACTACCATAATACCACCATTATCAACATCTACCAACCAAACTCCCAATCTAGCCAACCGATGGACATCTCTAGCTACACACATTTGTTTCAACAAAATCACAAGGCGAGACCTAAATGCAACATAACTACGGAATAATTCCCATAGACCCTTCTAGCAAAAATAAGCTCACATAACCATTCGGGACACACAAGAATCTTACTAACAACAAAAAGAATAATGAGAGGAATAAGGACCTCCGGAGCCATCAAAGTATGCACAATAAACTCAAAGGAAACCTCAACATACCGGTCGCAACATCGGGCATTTTATCAACCCCTCGCCTCCGTTGAAGAGCATAGAACAAATTGTGCCTTGGGGCACCACCTTGAGGACAAGCATCTTCACCCTTGCCTTGAGTACGAGGAAAATCTTTCCTCTTATGCCCCTCTTCACTGCAACGGAAATAAGCATTGGTGTCCTTCAAACATGGGCCTTTATGAACCTTACCACATGTTGGACACATAGCATCACCTCTATCTTCAGACATTGGAACTTTTCTATAAAACAGGCTCTTTTGGCATCTTTACCCCTTCTCTTCCTCATCTTTTCCTCCTTCAATTGTTCGGCATATGTCATTTGGCAGAAAAAATCCATGTCAATTATCAATATAGGGTACCGGCACTCCTCACTCACCAAGTCGGATACACGCATCACGAACTTGTTCATTCTAGACCATGGGTCTGCAACAAAGTGTGGAGCAAATTTTGGGAGTTGGTTAAACTTGAGGTCATACTTTCTCACACTCATAGATCTTTGCTTTAAGTTCATGAACTCCATCATCTTGCCCTCTTTGAGTTCAAGAGGGAAGAACCGATTAAGAAAAGCCACCTTGAAATCCTCCCAAAGCACCACATTATTGATTCTCTTCTCCTCCTTCCATTGATTGTACTATGTTTGAGCCACCCCCTTGAGTTGGTAAGCCGCCAACTCCGCCTTTTCTTCTGACCTCACACCAATAATAGACAATACCTTATATACCTCGTCAATAAATTCTTGAGGGTCCCCATCTACCTTAGACCTATAGAACTCCGGTGGGTTCATCATCATGAAGTCTCTAACTCGAGATGCCGAAGTAGGAGCATGAGAAGCTTGGGCCCCTTGGTTGGCTTGATTATCCACAACTTGAGATAGCAAAGTGAGAGAATCACAGAGCTCACCATGAGCCGGTTGTTCTTTGGGAGAGGGGGCTCTTCTTCCCCTTGTATTAGGTATGATCTAGCATAGTAAAGAACAATTGTTAGGGGGGAAAAGCTTTACCTTAACTCCTATAGCATGACATAGAGTAAGAAAAGGGGAAATATTTCCTAGAATGTCTCATAGCCTATTACTCATAGTCGTGGTTCACAATACAACCATGAATAAGACTCTAATCGATGCTGTGTGTTAGATGCCGAGGACTATTAACAACCTTGTGCTCTGATACCAAATTTGTTACGGCCCAAGCCTAGGTCCTAGACGTGATACGACGCATGGGGAACTCGAAGGGACCCCAAGTAAGCCTCTTAGTACATCATTATACATCCTTGGTCGCGGAAGCAATAAAATAACTACAAGAGAAAGTAAATAGGGATAACCGGGGCTAAGGGACATCTTTCATATTATGAACATCAAGAGTCAAGAGAGAGTCAAACCTCAAAGCATTATACATAACAAGTCCGACAACACCTCTAACCATAGAAATTAGCGGGGGCCAAGACAAGCAACCGGGCTCACCCTCATAGTCAAAGTATACAATAAAAAAAGAGAGTCGTAATACTTAACATAAGAACATAGACAATGTCCCCGGATTAGAGGACTCTCCAACTAGCTTGAGAGAATTCGTACTAGCCACATGGAGAAGGATGATGGCCAAATGGAGCTCCAGTTCTTACATGGTAACATCAAGTAGGCATAGAGTATGCGTTAGTATATTTGTACGTACTAAGTATGTAGGATGCTATAAAACAAGAGATAGGCATCATAGGCAAAATGCATAATCCTAAGCAATGAATAACATACTAATAATATGATATGTATGAATGATACTTGAAGTAAAATATGCTTATATAAAACATACTACCTGTGTAGGAAGAGACCGTCATTTGGCTAATGGGTTTATCACCTCCCGTCCTAGGTGCTTGAGGTATCAACCCCTCAACTTGGTTATGAATGTACCACCCCCATCTAGGTGATTGAATTACCAGCCTCTCAATTTGGTTAATGAGATACCAACCCCTCAATTTGGTTAATGAGGTACCAATCCCTCATTTTGGTTAATGAGGTACCAACCCCTCTTTTGGTTAATGAGGTACTAACCCCTCAATTTGGTTAACTTTCATCATTATAGATACTCTTCATGAAATTAACACATGAATATCATACTTTTATCATCATAAAGTTATTCAACTCATATACCATACTTTAGACCTTCAACAAGTCAAGAAACCTTAATTGGATATTTTATCAGGTGTGTTGTGTTACTGTAAAATCATGTAATTGAAGAGTGAAATCATGCAAGAAAATCCATGTAAAACCATGCTCCAACACTTGGTAATACCTTCATGCAATATACATTAAAACCCTTCATCAAATCTTAGAATAGATGATAGATTTATAGGCCAAAACATGCTTAAACAATCACACTTTAATGAAACTCCAACTTTGTTCATAGTCAAATTCATAGTAAGTAAGACCCATAAGTAAATCAACTTAGAAATATAGAATTCACGTAAAAAAGGAAGCTTAGGATTCATGGGTGAAAGGAACCCATGAATGCAATCCACATACCTTAGATTTTGAATATCTTAGAATTTAGTTGGGAAAGAATGGAAGCTTGTAAGTGGGTCTTGGAATCCAAAACTTGTTCTTGAGTTTTCTTGAATTTGTATTAGATTCTTGGTGGAGGTTTTTGAGAGAATCTGAGAGTGTATTTGAGATGAGAGTAATGAGTTTGATCCTTTGAAATAGGGTTTAGGTCTTTTGGTGAGGTTAAGATAGCATAAGTCTAAAAAGGTCATTAGCATAATTAGAATTTATGAAAATGTCATTAGTGAACAAATGGAGAAATTGGCAAAGTATTGCCTCATTGGAGGCTTGCCTGGTCGTGTGGCACTCCACGAGTCATGTAGAGTACCCGTGAGACAAGACATAGGTTCAAAATTGCAATTGGAACACTTGAGAAAAAGTTAACATTGACATCACTTTGACAGGCCACTTCACGGAATGTGTGGTGCTTCACGGTCCATGTAGTGGTTTGTTGCACCACATATAGAATAGAAAATATGGCCAAGCTACTCCACGCCTAGGTTCCACAAGCTGTCAACCCTCACAAGGCAACGGGGTGCCCGTGGCACCTCACTTAGCCAAAACCTCCCCTCACGCCAACCTCCACTCTATTACACACCCCCCAACCCGCCACACGGTCAGTGGCAAGCCACACGGCCCATGCCGTTTGCCTTGTCACATTCCTTAGGCCAAAAATGGCCTTTTCCATCCCCAAGCCATCCAAATGGCCCATCCAACACATTACTGGTCGTCAAGCTATCCATGTGACATCACTGCATGGGAGGGTCTCATGAAAATGATCATTAACTCCTTCAAAGTAACTCAAAGGGCTTTCATTTGACATGTTGTGGGCTACCTAGTTCCAAGTGTGCTTAAAGTTATACTCGTTTAAATTTGACATGAACTAGCACCCAAAAAAACTCTACAAAGAGGTACGCCTTGCACTTGTCGAAGTACTAGGGGTCTCCCATGACCCTAATACTCTCTCCACCTAAACAAATGAGACTTAAAATATGGGATCATAAGAGCATGGAGGTACGGGGTGTCACATTTTCAATGAAAGATTATTCAAAAAGATGGGGACGTGAACCTTATCTCACTATAACAAAAAGAAACATTTAATAAGATAACAATCTTCAAGGAAGAATTTAGTATATACAAAGTCTCTTCCTTAGCACTAGATCCGTCAAAATGGGCTTAGTCCATGCATAGGGGTAGGCCCAACCCTGTCCGTTATTGGTATAGGGTTAGGATATGTTTTTTCAAGTCCATTTAGAACTAGAGTTTTATAAGTCTGATGCAACTAAGCCCTTGGCCCTTGAGGCTTCACCAATTGAGGGGCCTGGGTCAGCCCATGGGCCGAAAATGTTATTCTCTCCATCTCATTTTATGTTGCACTCTTTGACTTGCCAGGATGTTTAAAAAAATAAAGATTTTTTAAACTTGTGGTCAAAAAATTATTCTTAAAATGTTTGTGTGGTTGAGAATCATTTCATTAAGAGTAAAAAAGTAATTTTAAAGTTAAATTATTTTCAATTAGAGTAAGGTGATATTCTTTTTGGGATGGACCAAAAAAGAAAGGGTATCACATAAAATGGGATGGATGAAGTATTTACTTTGAATTAAAATATCTAAAGTAAGACTTAATTGCTTTTTAGTTTATAAGTTTGCTTTTTTAAGATTTTCTTTGCTTATTTATTTGTCAAAAAGATTATTATTTTTATTTACTCGTAGGATGACTCAAATTTATAATCATTGTTTGTTATATTTGATTTGAATATCTTCTCATTTCTTGTTATTATATATTTTAGATATGAGATTGTAATTAAAAGTACGACTAATCATATGTATAATGCATATTATGATTGTAACTATTATGTTCTTTTATATAATTTTGTTACACATGTTAAAAAAATTATTATACTGACAGAATTTCAAGTTTAAATTCAAATTAAAAAGTAAAAAGTTCTTTTTTTTTTTTTAAAAAAAAAAGAAGGGTTAGCCTGCCCAACCCGCGGCCCTACTAGAGTTGGATTGGACTTGCCATTTCAAGGCTCTTCAAATGAAGGGATGACCTATCCTAGCCCTTCAAATTCCTCAGTTTGCGAGGCTTGGGCTGGGCTAGCCCATTTTGAAAATTCCATACCCTATCAAACCCCCTTCTAATACTATAAAGTTGACATTTATCTAGTTGAAAGGATTCTTTCAATTCTTTCGGAAGTTGTTGAAAAGAATAGTAAAAAGTACTCATCCCACTTGAGGGTGCCATTTTTATCAGCAAATCATCCATCTGGTTGACCTCTTTGAAACAATGGAGTACTTGTATGCCATCCATGATCATGGTGAGTTTTGTTTCCCTAATAATCTCGTTGAGGTTGAGGTTGAAATTGTTCTATTTTTTTAATCATGTTAGCAATAACCATAGAGTCCATGTCTAAGTCTAGTCTGTTGATATTATTCTAATTGCATGATTGAACCTCATATCTAACAGCTTGGGCTTCTGCCTTGTTGTTACATTCACAAAAAGAATTCAATTGAATAAGTCATTACAAGATCACCACGTGTATCTCTAATGATTCCCCCAGTTCCAGCTCTTCTATTGTCATTTAGAAAGCTACAATTACTATTTTTTATTCTGAATGTTTCTTCAATAGGTGTTTTCTTAGAAATAACCTTACAATTCACCACTAGGTTCATTCTCTGCATAGTTTGACATGTGTCATTATCATCAAACAGTTTGCACTTTGGAAAAGCTACACCAATAGCAGCTTTAATATTCCACAAAATTTGAATCTCCAATCTTCTAGTATTGAACTTCTTTTTGTCTTCGAATTTACATGACGTCCAAATTTTTTACATCTCCCAAAATATGCAAACAGGAACAATTTCACTACAATAAAAAAAGGTTATTAGAGATCAACATTTAATGACGAGCTAATCCTTAAATATACACTTAGAGGAACAAGAATTTTTTTTTATCGCTCGTTTTTATTTTTTATTTGTAACTTAAGGAAAATTGAATTAGGTGATGCATAATATATAAAATCAATTATATTTGAATTAGCTTTCCAACGCATTCAATTTCACCTTAATCAGAGTTCGGAGTAGAAAGTTATGACCATTTTAGTGAAGGGATGCAGAGCAGTCTGAAGGTCCGTGCCTAGAGCGCGTCGCGGACTTAATGCGGACCCTTACTGGATTAAATATAACATTTTTTCTATTTTTATTTTGAGGATACTTTTATCCTAAAACCTTTGGGGGTCTATTTAAGGTCCCAAAATGCATAAAATGTCAGTTTTCATAATTAAAAACCCTTCCTTCATTCCTAAACATAAAAGCTCAAGAATCCTCAAGAAAGTCATCAAATTAGGATTAGCTTCCAAGATTCCTCCTCAAGGTAAATTATTCTTCATGAATTTAAGCCACCCAACCTTGATTTCTTTATTTATTCATGAATCTCTAATAGAATCTTAAATTATAACCTAGGGTTTCAAGAAGACAAATTCAAGAATCCCAAAAAAGGATTTCTTGATTCTTCTTTTCAAGAATTTGTGTTCTTCATCAAGAACTCCAAAAATTATAAGTCAATAATTCAAGAATCAAAGAGAATTCTTTCGATCAATGTCCTTCCAAGTCCTTTCACTTTAAAATAACTACCAAGATTGAAGATTTTTTTCAAGAAAGAGAGTATCCATCAAACTTCGATGGTAGTATCAACTTTTCAGGTATGTAAGGCTACTCATAGCATTAGATTGAGTTCATCCACGCGCCCCACATGTTAATTCTCGATAATTGAGTTCAAGTAGAGTCTTACTCTAAGTCTTGAATTCTAAATGAGTTGATTCCTCTTCCATTGAGTTAGATATATTCATGCACTGAGATTGTTATTATTTTTATATTTTATATTGTTGAAATTTTCGTTCATGGATACTTTCCCATGAACCATAATAAAGTTGACGATCATGATTTTCCAATATATTCTTTGATATTGAGATTTATGATATTTCATGCATTAAACAAGTATTTTGAATAAAGATTTTGCATGTTTGAGTAAAGATGATGACTTTTCTATGCATTGATAAAAGAGTAGTTTAAACTAATATTATATATGTATTTTATTGAGTCCAAAAAGTTATATTTTAAGGAACACATTTTGATGAGATAATGCATGATGTAATGTTAAATTAGTTAAACCCTTAAGTTACTACGAAAATCTATGAAGTTCAAAATCTTTCTTTAAACTCAAGTAAAATATTAGTATAAGTATTTTATGAATAGTGAAGTTCAAAGCCTATGATTTTAGACAGTATTGAGAAAAGTTAAGAGAAAGTTAAGTTTGGCTAAGTCCCAAAGAGAAAAAAGTAATACTTTGAACAAGAATATTCTTTTAAGTATGAGTATATAATTAATAATTTTGGGAGTAGTTTGAGCATCGTTATGAGTGGGAATAATAATAATAACTTGAACTCTTAAACTACGTAGCCAACGTAGAATGGGATTGTACCAAAGTACAACTCCTCACTTACCACTGAGATGGCCCAGTTTTGGGATAGATCCACTCTCCTAGTTTTCGTTCCTTACCCCGGCAAAGTATGGGACGGCTCTGGCAGCGTGGGCAAGAAGTTATATCATCATGAAACTCATAGTGATGGTTGTCTGTTAGAGAAACTGCCCAATAAGTAAAGTTTATTATTTTACACATTGAGATTTATTATTTCTTTATTAAAATATTTCTTTTTATTATGTTGCATATTTAATTGAGTTGAGATATTTGCAGAGGTGAGCATTTGGGTATCAGGATTTTTATATATTGAGTTGTGTTCATTAATGCATTAAAGTCAGTATTTCTTTATATTAAGTTGCACTTTTAAACAAGTTCAAAAACATACATTTTACTTCCATGATATACTTTTGTCAATTAAGCTATTTCGAAATTCAATATTAAAGTGAGTATCCTGTTCTTAATACTTTTTGGTCATCTCACATACTGTACATTTCACGTACTGACGCCACTCGGCGCTGCATCGTTTCATGATACAAGTACAAATTTTAGAGATTTTCATCAAGCACTTCGTTGAAGATTTATTCAGTCATAGAAAGTGGTGAGATCTCCTTACTTTCGGAGGAACCCTTTTATTTTAGTACATTCCTTTTTTTAATTGTCTTGAGATAGCCTTGAACCTGTCTTAACACCTTCTTATGAGTTGATAGAGGCTTCATAGACTGAGTTAGAGAGAGAATAGTAGAGTCTGTCTTCTTTAAGAGTCAATTTTAAAAAAAATTATTATTATTTATTTCAATGGAAACATTAGGTTATTTTAATACAAGATATAAAACTATTTTACATGAGAATTTGCATGCCCATTCAAGTACTTTCTTTTGTTTTATTAAATCCTCCTCTAATTGAATAAGTGAGTTGAGCCAAATGGTTCGCTTGGGAACCAGCAATGGTTTCTAAGTGCCGGCCACGTCCAGGTTGTAGGCTCGGGGCATGACAAACTTGCAGGGACGGCGATACGTAATGTCTGGCTCACTTAGGCAAATCCCACATCAGAAAAAAGAGAGAGAGTTCTGGGCTATTTAAGTGAAGGACTGAATCTAATACTGTGAGGCGTCTTTTGAGGTGAGCCCAAAGGGACAAATCTGTGATGAGATGGGCCCAAGAAGGGATAATACATCGCAGTGTTGGGCCAGGTCATTACAAGTGGTATCAGAGCGGACTCTCGACTAGTACGGTGGTAGAGCAAACCTCAGCGAGGACGATGAGTCCCTACGGAGAGTTAGTGGAGGGACGGCAATACGTAACGCCTGGCTCAGTTATACAAATCCTACATTGGAAAAGAGAGGGAGAGTTCTGGGAAAACGAAGCGCGCTAGTGCTCATTGCATTTTCCTCCTACTTGGGTAAAGTATTCCGCTCCTTGGGCTATTTAAGTGAAGGACTAGATCTAATACTGTGAAGCGCCTTTTTGGGTGATCCCAAAGTGAAAAATCCGTGATGGGCTAGGCCCAAAAGCAAATAATACTTCACAGTGTTGGGCCAAGTTGTTACAAGGGGGAGCCAAGACATCTCCATGGCTCACCCTCAAAGATAGTAACCAAAAATAGAATTCCAAGTAAAAGCATGAAAGTAAATGGATGTTGTCCCCAAAGTGGAGGATTCACTAATAGTAGTCTTCAAAAGATCTGTCTAGCCATGTGGAGGAAGAGGGTGAATAGGAGCTCTAGTCCCTACATGGTGATATCATGTAGGCATAGATTATGCGTTAGTACTTGGAATGTACTAAGTATGCTGGGTGCAATGCAACAAGGAACATAAGCCATAATAATCAAGATGTATAATCATAATCAATAGACATCAACTCAATATGACATGTATAATCAGTGTCTATGTTAAAGCATACATAAGAATAATCGTACTTGCATAACTTGTTCAACACAATAAAGTGGCATGAATAGCTCATCCAAATACCTTGTACTAGAGGGTGAGGAATATAGCATAGGTCATAACCTCTTCTAGTAGGTAGTGGATAGTACATGAGGGTGAGGCATACAACTTCGTTCATAACCCCTTCATGTAAGCTTAGGATGAAGCATAGTATTAAATCGTACATGAGGGTGAGACATACAACTTTGTTCATAACCCCTTCATGTAGGTACTAGGTAGTGTATGGTATTAAGTCGTACATGATGGTGAGGCATACAACTTAGTTCATAACCCCTTCATATAGACATTTACCTTGCATTAGAGGGTGATGAATATAACTTAGTTCATAACCCCTTCTAGTAGGCTTCACAATTCACATGAGAATAAAACATAGCATAAGAGCTCAACAATTCACTTGTAGATCATAGAAACTTTTCATGAATTCAAGACATGCTTGGGAGTTCATCAATCATTATAGAAATACTTGTTTTGCAAATCATATAATAGTTTTTTATCAGCATAAGAATCATAGTCATACAAAATTAGTCAAACATAGTAGGTATATATACATATGCTTAAAATAAAGCAATTCAAGAGTATAAGACAAGAAGGAAATAAATCAATTCATTTTAAAAATCATATAATTAAATTCATTAACATTGTAGGAAAATCCTCATTTTGGGTATCATGAAATTCAACTAAAATTCATAAGTTCTTTCATAGCTTTTCATAGCATCATAGAATATATAACTTTAATATCATAAAATCCATCACCATATCAAATTCCAATGGTATTTAAGCTTAATAAAATCACTACTTGAAGAATTCAAACTTAAAGAATAACCCACCAATATTGTAGTAAAAACCTTAGTTTGTGTGCCGTAAAATCCATATTAAAAGTGCACAATCTTTCATAGTTTACATAGTTCATATCATGCATAGCTTCAACATATATAAATCAACTCATGGAATAAGCCTTCAATAGATATTCATGCTTAATCAATCAACACTTGAAGAATCTAAACTCAAATCATGTTTATATTGCATAATAAAGTTTGCCCATAAAGAATCTAACCTTTAAATCATGTAATTTCATGAAAAAGAGAGAGTTGGGCTCCATGGGTGAAAGGACCCATGGATAAAACCCACGTACCTAAACTTGAGACTTTCTTGAAGAAAAAGTTGAGGAAGACTTGAGACTTGACTTGGGTTCTTGAGATTCAAAGCTTGTTCTTGAGATTCTTGAGAGTTTTGTGGATTAGTTGTTGGTGTTTTTGAGAGGGTTTGAGAGGGTTTTGAAGGTTCTTGAGTTGAAAAATGGCTAAGGACGAAGGTTTTCACATTTAAATGGGCATTGAGCTATTACAACAATTGCCCTTGGACGAAACAAGAAAACAAGGGAGAAACTGCACTGGTTTGCGCTCTAGGCGAGAGTGGACCAGGCGCCAGGGCCAAACAACACTAAGGCGCGCCCCAGGCGCGTTGCGTCCTGGGCGCGCAGACCCTTTGTCTCGGCTTGCCGTTGCGAAAATTATTTTTCGCTATGGGTCTTTTAAATTTGGGGGCTACCCTTTTCCCACACAATTTTGCCCCCTGAACAAGAATATGAAGTCAGATTTTTGAAATCATGCACAATTTTTGAGATATTCAAGAAATACACTTATGGGCCATTCCGAAGCACATGAGGGGTGTTACATGCGCTTCGAAGACTTGACGTGGTGGAAGTGAAGAGAAGCGATTGCTTCGAAGGCTGAGCGCCCTGATGCGAGAAGCTATGTGAAGCACCACGTTATATTTTCTAAGTCTTAAAAAGTCGATTTTAAGGGGAAAAAAGAGTTGCACTTCATATTTTGTGAGATCCACATTTGTTCTTCTTCTTGGTGCTGCTCTGCTAGATTTTTTAGGGTCTTCTTCTCTTAACAACAACAACAATATACCTTGTTGAATCCCACAAGTGAGGTCTAGGGAGGGTAGAATGTACGTAGACTTTACCACTACCTCATAGAGGTAGAGAGACTTTTTCCTGGGAACCTTCGTCTCAAAAACCCTTAAGCAGAATAAACTAGATATAGAAAAATGGAAAGGAAAAGAAAAGGAAACATAAAAGAGCAACCAATAATGAAAAACACATGATAATATGCAAATACGATAAAATTAACATATATAATACGGATAATGATAACACAAGATATAAAGGCACGACTAAACCTCCTACCTGCTATACCCCATGTCCAGACATCAACCCAACCCTACTAACCTATTAGTCTGCTGCTCTAATTCGTGACCTCCACTCCTTCCTACCTAAGGTCATGTCCTCGGTGAGATCAAGTTTCACCATATCTTGTCTGATCATCTCCCTCCCCAATACTTCTTCGGTCTACCTCTACCCCTCCGTGTAACTCCTGAATTCAACCTCTTGCACCTCCTAACAGGAGCATCAGTACTTCTTTCTGCATATGTCCAAACCATCTCAGTCTCGCTTCCCTTATCTTGTCAGCCCCATGGGCCACCTCTAGCTTCTCCCGAATCGTCTCATTCCTAATCTTATCACTCCTGGTATGTCCACACATCCATTTTAACATCCTTATCTCCGCGACATGCATTTTCTGAACATGTGAGTTCTTCATTGACCAACACTCTATTCCATACAACAAAGATGGTCTAACCACCATCCTGTAAAACTTACCTTTGAGTTTAGGTAGTATCTTCTTATCACACAATGCTCCAGACGCAAGCCTCCATTTCGTCCATGCTGTCCCAAAGGAGAAAAATAGTTAAAAGAGGGAGCCCCCTGTTGTAGAAACTGATACCATACCAAGAAAGAGCTCTTCTTTTTGACATGGGGCTGGTGACATTGTCTGGTGTATATACAGCAAAAGCTTATCAGATTAGTACTTGTGGTAGTATTTATAGGATAGTTAGGAAAACCAGTCATCTTGTTCAGTTTAGATCAGCCATTGCCTCCATTTATCACCCATGGGTGTCCTGTATTTAACAAATAACATAGTGAAGATTAAAGGAATTCTCAACATGCAACTCTCCATACAACATACTGAGGATTAAATGACAGTAATCAGAGATGGGAAAAAGAGCAATATGCTCAAGCAGTACCAACATGCTCAATGCAGAAAGATTAAAAAACATGTAACCAACCAAGCAGTACCTCCATACAACACGCTCAATGCAGAAAAAAAAGCAGTACCAACATGCTCAATGAGAAAATGTATACAGAGTTGTAACCAACCTATCAATGCGAGCCAAGTTCAGCAAGATACGACGGAAGTTCCACCGCAATTTCATCCTCATCGGTGTCTGATCCATCACAATCTAGAAAAATAAGATGTTAAACGATAGAAATAAGGCTATTTAATAAAATAAAATTGCAATATGTAGTAATAACTTACCTTCTTGTCCGCAAAGCCAATCTCTAGCGCATAACTTCGCTTAGCATTTGCAGGTAAAATAGAACTTTGAAACTTTCCAATTATGCGACCTCCAATGCTAATGCTGGATTCTGAAGCTACCGTAGTAATAGGTATGCTCAATACATCTTGTGCCATCAACGAGAGTTCTGGATACCTTCCTCTATTTTCCTTACAATATGCAAGGACATCCAAATTTGGATTTGCTTTACGGTCAAGTTTAGGCTCCTCCAAGTACAAATCTAATTGTGTTTTAATTTCACTGGACTCCAACTGATTCTCAAACACATCAAACTCCTCAAGATCGTCCCTTATTTCATTATTGCTTGTATCAGAAATGTTCTCCCCTAAAAGAGAAATTGTGGTTGAAGGTATCAAGTATTCTCTGAATAATAATTGTAAATGATCAACAACTTTTTTAACTTTAGCATTAGCGGTCACAGGATCTATCTTTGAAAAGCAAAATTTCACAAACTTCAATTTATATTGAGGGTCAAGGATAATGGCAATTGATAAAATCATACTATACGACCTCTTATATTTTTTAAACTTCCTTAGCATTAATGTGGCCATATCATTCATAACTCGATCGCTACTATTATTTGCTTCCTTCAACAACATTTGTATTTTCCATACATTTGGCAAACACAAATTTGCAGTTGGATATTTACTTCCAGAAAATAGTGTAGTGATCTCATAAAATGGCTTCAAGAATTTAGCAATACTCTCTACCCTTTTCCAATCCTCCTCGGAAAGACTACACTTAAACTCAATATCAAGAAATTTACATTGAATATAAGCTTGTTGGTAAAGTATAGCACTATCAAGCATCAGGTAAGTGGAATTCCAACGAGTAGTTACATCTTGACGAAGCTTCTTTGAACATGACAATCCATGATTCTTAATGCATTCCACAAACTTTAATATTCTTCCTTCCAAATGTTTAATGTGCTTAACACCTTCTCTAACTTCTTCAATGGCTTGATCTGCTTTTTCCAAACCAGTTTTCACTATTAAATTAAAGATGTGGTTCCCACAACGAACATGAAAGAACTTTCCATCACAAACTAGCGAATGCATTAGAGATAAATGTTCCTTTAAGTGATCTACCACATCACTGTTGCAACTAGCATTATCCAAAGTAAGAGTAAAAATCTTCTTTTCGATACCCTATTCCTTAATAAACTCAATAAGTAAAGGACCCAAAACTGCTCCTGAATGTGGAGGCGGAACATGACGAAAAATGAACACTCTTTTTTGAAGATTCTAATTCAAATCAACATAATGAGCCGTTAAACACATATAACCATTTGACACTACAGAAGTCCACATGTCTGAAGTCGGACAGATTCTACTAGGAATCATTGCAAGCTCACACTTTAAAAGTTTTTTTTCCCTCTCATATAAGTTCAAAATATCAGCCTTAGCCGTATTTCTTGAAATAGTTTTTACCATTGGATTTAAGTACGAATGGATATCCCTGTTCCCTTGATGTTCAACAAAGCTAAAAGGATAATTATGCTTTAGAATAGTAACAGACAATTTCTCACGATAAATTACTTGATCAGAGGGCGCATATCCGCGTTCTTGTCTGTTATCCAAGTGTCTCTCTACATGACGCTTCATATTTGAAGTACCAACATCAGCTACAAGGATTTCATGACATACTTGACATTCTGCTTTTAACCTTTCACTGTCACTAGTACGAGGCAATTTTGAAAAAGTGTTCCAAATGATTGAAGTATTCCTTTTAGCTCGTTTTCTTGAGATAGACGAGCTCATCTCACTAGAGATCTCATTAGCCTCCATTTACCTTTGTCAAGAAAACAAGCAGAATTCTCATGACCAAAATGATGTTGTGAGTCATCAGTATTGTAAAAATTGAAGCTAAACTTTTACAGATCATTGAACTTCTCTTCTACTGCTACTTCCGATTAGTACTGCTAGGCATTTGTGCAATATACAAGTTCTAGTCTTGCTTAATCTGTGCGTGAAAGGAAAATACTATTGTTGCAATTTGATACTTCTGTTTCCTTTCCTCCTCACTTCTTTTCTCGGTCTTCCTTGTTTGCCCAACCTTAATGTAACGTATTCATTGCTACAAGTAGAGGTGACTACAGCCACAAGTTCAAGAATCTGATGGGTATCAGACCCGTTATCTATTTTCTTCATCATTGAGGAACTCCGAAAACCACCATTATTAGCAAAGAGGAAACGAAATCGAAGTATTAAAAATGAAAAATGCATACCTCAACAATGAGTCTTAAGCAGAGAGTAAGAGATGATGATTTGTGATACACAACTTCGAGAATGGTGTTCGAGAAATGGATGAAGCTATTTGGTTGCTCTACACTATTCAGCCGCTGAAGTTCAGCATTAGGATTTAGGAATTTAGGATTTAGGGATTTTCAGAAGATGGTTTGTTTTGGACTTAAAATGGGTACCCATATTTTACTTATTTTGTCCAGATTTACCCATATTTATATGGGCTTTACAAGTTAGCTGAAATTCATATTTACCCACTTAAAAAATGAGTGGTCCAGCTTATTTAAGATGGGCTTATTTCATTAATATGGCTGAAATTGCTAGCCCTACACCATGGAACCTCCTCTTGAATAGACCGTGTCAGCTCATCCATCACTAAGACAAATAGAAAAGGGCTCAACACAGATCCTTGATGAAGTCCCATCTCAACGGGAAAACACTCCGAGTCTCTTCCTACCGTTCTTACCCGAGTTTTGGCTCTGTTGTACATGTCTTTTATCACCCTAATATACACCAGTGGAACACCTTTCACCTCTAGACACCTCCGTAGGACATCCCTCGGAACTTTGTCATAGGCATTTTCGAGATCAGTGAACACCATATCAAGGTCCTTCTTTCTTTCCCTATATTTCTCTACTAATCTCCGAACAAGATGAATTGCTTCAATAGTCGACCGTCTCGGCATGAATCCAAACTGATTATTTGAAATAGACACTCCTTCTCTCACCCTCATCTCCATCATCTCTTCCAGACTTTCATAGTGTGGCTTGACAACTTGATACCCCTGTAATTGTTACAGTTTTGAATATTACCCCTGTTCTTGTATAATGTAACCATTGTACTCCTCCATTCATCGGGCATCTTGGCAGTCTTCATAATAGTATTGAACAGGCTAGTCAACCACTCTATGCCATCCTTGACTATGTTCTTCCAAAAATCTACCGGAATCTCATCGGGTCAAATTGCCTTCCCTCTCCTCATTCTACTAATAGCACGTCTAACCTCCTCAACTCTGAACCGCCCGCAATAACCAAAATCTCAATGACTTTCGGAGTGTGCCAACTAACCCAACTCAATATCTCTATCTCCTGTTTCGTTTAAGAGTGTATGAAAATAAGCTTGCCACCTTAGCTTAATGGATGTCTCATCCACCAACATCTTACCTCTTCATCCTTGATGCACTTCACTTGGTCCAAGTCGTGAGCATTCCTTTCTCTCTCTCTTTAGCGAGCCTATACGATCTCTTGCCCCCTCCTTTATCAGTTAGCTCTACATACATGCGCTCAAACACTGTTGTCTTAGCACTCGTCACTGCTATCTTTGCTTTTGTCTTTGCCGTCTTGTAAATCTCCTTAAACCTTCGCTTTTCATCCTCATCCCCTACATTCCAACCACTTTGTATAAGTAATCTTCTTAGCTTTCACTTTGCCTTGGGACTTCGTCATTCCACCACCAATCGCCTTGACGTCCACCAAAGGTCCCTCTCGAGACCCATAGTACCTCGGTAGCTACTTTCCTAATGCAACCAATAGTAGTATCCCACATATTGTTCACATCTCCGCTACTACTCCAAGCCTCTAACCTAGTCAGCTTTTCTTCCATCTCTCATGGAAGGGCAGGGGTCAGGCCTCCCTAGCTAATCCTCGGTAGGGTCTTCTTCTCTTCCTTCAGGTAATTTCTCTTCTTTCTTTCTTCTTCTTTCTGGCATTGCTAGTGCTATGGTTCTTTTTCTTCTTTTTTCTACTTTTCTACTTTTCTGTTATCTTCTTTCCTCTTTTTTTTTTCTTTTTTTTTTTTAAAAAGAACTTCTGCCCTGCTTTTTTTTCCGAATTCAGATTTTCTTTTTGTTCAATTTCTGCAGTTCTGCTCCTTTTATACCCCATTGAATTCAGCTCAGTTTTTTGTTCGATTTCTTCTCTCTTTTCTTCTTAAATGTTGCCTGCACTGCTGGTTTTTTTTCCTTAACAGTGATTAAATATGTTGCTTTTTTTTTTTTTTAGCAGTGACTATATTTAATGCTGATTATTCACACTTCACTTAAAGTGTGAAGCGGAGTCTTGTATTTTCTTTCCTCCTTTTTGAGCTCCCCAAAACACTATGTTCATGTCCATGTCCAGTGGTGGAGCTAGGATTTTCAACAAGGGGTGAAATCAAAATATATATGTTGCTACCAAGGATAGAACACATGATCTCAACAATTTCTGCAACGCCTTAACCTCTACACTAAACATTTAACTTGTGCCAAGGGGTGTCAATACTTGTGTAAATATTTATTAAATCAAATTTTGACCAATATATACAATGTAATTTTTCGACGTGTTGCGTGACACCCCTCAACCAAGGGTGGCTCCCCCCTGTCCATGTTCCAATCAATTAAAAGTCTCCCGAAATTAAGATCCCATCCTTGATTCCTCCAAACTTCACTAATGCTAGCCAACCCCTTTGCTGTTGATTTAAATTGAAAACATCTGGATACATGAGCCGGAGGGGGGAGAGGGCATTTCCTTGCGTCTCCCCAGAAGGATTTTTATGTTCATTTTCAACTTGTAATGTCCTTTTGGTGAGACAACTGAATAGGAGATGACCCCCTCAGGATATTATAACCAGATGTTTTCAATTCGAGTCAGCATCAAAGGGCTAGCATTGGTGAAGTTTGGAGCAACCAAGGATGGGATCATTTTTAAGGCTTCGCTATTCATCAGATATCTCCACTTTAAGCAAACCTCCTCTCTTTTAATTATGTGTAACAAAAGCTACATTTAGTTTAGTATACATGCAAACAAATTTGTCCCTTAAGCTTCAATTTTTTAACTAAAATTATATTATCATGTTTTACTGATTATATACCGTAAGTTTGTGATAGGAACATTGGTAGAAAGGCTAAAACAGTTTCTTAAAATTTATTTTATTAGTCATGTATGGCCTTTGTATCTGGCAGACAGATAACAAATGCTTCTTTAGTTGCAAAGAAGTGCTGGAGTGTGAGAATAAAGCAAAAGAATCAGGCTTGTTGATAAACTTGAATTTTAATAGGTTTATGACTATGTAAACTAGTCACTTCTAATATACATGTTTAGGAAGATGGAATTTGGAGAGACATGGTTCTCTGTGTATAGCCACACTGAAGTTCTCTTCTCTAGTGAATGGTGAACTAACATGATTCTTCATTTCTCAAAGTGGTTTTGGCAAATTGAACATTTCACCTTTCTATTCATTTTAGTAGTGGAAGTATTCAGTAGAATGCTGGGGCTTGGCAAGTGGGTAGATCAAGGAGTTCAGAGTTGGAAGCAAGAACAATTTTGTAACTTGTCAAATATTTTATGTGTTGATGATGTGTAGTTTTTTGGGTACCGACAAAAATAAGCTGACGCATCATAAAGGGGTCCATTGGTTTTTGATGGAGTCTCAGGCTCATAGAAGTTGCATACTGAGATAATGAGGTTGACCGCTTGCAACAACTAGTAAATCATTTTGGGTAGCAAAGTTGCTTCTTTTCAATATATTTGGGGATCCCCTTTGGTTCCAAATATAAAGCATTAGCAGTATAGCAGAGAGTAGTAGAGAAGCTTGAGAAAGACCACGTGGAATAACAATTTGTCTTTTGGAGATGTCTTGTACAATCTTCCCCCCTATGTTGTGTCCCTAATTCCATTACAATGATAGTTGGAGAAAACTTGATTGAGTGAAATAAATTTGTGGCAAGGAAATAGTCAACACAATTTTTTTCTCATAATTTGGTGGAAGAATGTGATACTACCAAACAATAAGAGGGATTGGTCTAAGAATGTGGAAGACATGCACTGTGAAATGTTATTTTAATTGGTTGTGAAATTATAGTAAATGTTTACCATTTCTCAAAAAAAAAAAAAGAAGTTATAGTAAGTGTGTTAGGCCTAAGGATTTGAAAAATGCAGAATAGAAGCTTACTATATAATAGTTGGCGAGATGTAATCAGGAGGAGCCTGGAATAATGTGACAAATGCTAAATATGGAAAATCCTCTTGATTAGATTATCCTGGTTTTTTTTTGTTTTTTTGAAAAAAAAATTCTGGGTTAGAACTGCTTTTCTGGCCAAAAGCCACGTGAAGCGAGCCACTTTGTAAGATATTTTGGCTTCTCAGATTAGCTTCAAGGGCCAACATCCAATCTGATTGTTGGATAAATTGAGCTCCTTGTAGGCTGATTTAACTGAAAATTTTCCTTATTTTATCCTCTTGCCCCATAATATAGAGTCTTCAGAAGTAGATGGTCCAGTGAATTTGTTTGAGGTACTCTAGAAATCTGACAATTTTTTCACCTCATATTCATTAAGAAATCTTTTGTAGCTAAGGTTCCATCCTCGGACCAAACTTCTCCAAGAGTTGCTCCAACCCCTGATCTAGTTGTTGGTTTGAGATACTTCTATCTTGTCATTTAAGCATGCCAGGACAATGATGAAATAAATGGAGATAAGGAGGTCACTCAGTCTCATCTTGTTCTAGGGTGGGAAAAAACCAACTGGGGAACCATTTGTCTGGATTGAGAATTTAATCATGCTTATGCAAAATTGAATCCACTTGATCCATCTATCACTAAACCACATTTTCTCTATTATTTCAAGCAAGAAATTCCAATTTAGATGGTCAAAAGCCTTGTGGATTACTACTTGCGTAGAATCCCATCATTTTGCTTCTAATCCTTGTATCAACGCATTCATTAGCTATGAGTTGTCATGCATTATCGTCTCACAAAGATAAAGGCCATTTGTTGAGCATCACTAGTTTGTACAATACTTTTTAAGTCTTTCAGTCAACAACTTTGAGATGATTTTATGGATGCTACCTATTAGACTAATAGTTTGAAGTCCTTCGTTCTTTGACAGTTACCTTCGTCAGAATCATGGCTACATAGGTGGCACTAAAACATTTTAAAGGAATCCTCTGTCATGAAAGTTTTGAATAGTGGCAGAGAAATCAGAACTAACCGCCTCCCAACAGTGTTTGAAGAAGGCCATTGAATAGCCATCTGGACCTGGAGCTTTTTCTCAACACAACTTGGACATTGTTCCATATTTCTTGTTATTTGAAAGGACTTGTAACATCTGATTCTCTTTTGTAGAAATCATAGCGCATGCCCTGATGTTTTCATGGGGCCTCCACTCTTCTGGCTCAGATAGATTTGGTAGAATGTGATGATTTCCTCTTTAATGTCAGCAGAGTTACTTAATGGTCGTTTTCTTCTAGCATGGAAATATTATTGTTCCTTCTGTGAGCATTGGCTGTTCTGTGAAAGAACTTGGTGTTGTTGTCTCCTTGTTTCAGCCAGAATGTGCTTGATCTTTGTCTCCAAGCAACCTCCTTTTGTCTTGCAAACTCTTCAAAGTGCATTGTTAATGGAACTTCAAAGTGATATCGTACGATTTGAATCCCACAGCAAAATAGATGGTATCGTCCCCCATGTTGCGGCAAGAAATAGGTAGGTGAAGAGAAAGAAGGTGGGAAGGTTTTTTGTGATGAGAGATTTCCGATAAGGATTTTGAAAGAAAAGAGGGGGATTTTCCGGTAGGAGCCGCCAGAAAAGAGACTAGAAAGGTTGTTTCTCCCTCCTAGGAGTTAGGAGAGAGAAGGTTTTTGGTAATTGTGCTTGGGAGAATTTTTGAATAAAAGTGCAAATAAAAAATATTTAAAGTATCACATGAGAAGCAACTCAATTATCTACTTTTCAAGCAACAGTTTTGTGAATTCAAACCCACTTAATTCTACCCTTTCTCAATGGCTAAACCTTGGGTTAACCCATCATATTATAGCTTCTCAATGGTCACATTAACCTATTTCATGGAGTTTATACTCCATTAATTCCCTTAAAACAATTTTTATGCTAAACGATTCATGATTAGTGGACTTTAGGTCCCCAAAACATCATAAACAAGTATTAGAGCATCAATTTCAATCAAAGTAGTGTAAATTAACAACTTAGAATCAAAATAAATGCCAATTATGTCAACTCATAGGTTTTCCCACAATATTCATGAATTCTAGAGTTCTAACCCATAATCACCATATAGATCATCCACCTCGATTTTAGGATGTTAGAGAATCACTAGATGGAATAGTTGAGGGAGAAAACTTACGTCAAAGAAGAAAATAGCCCCATCCTTAAAAAAATTGCCTTTTAAGGGTTCTAGTTCGAGTTCTCTAAGTTATGGGAAAGGGAATTGAACTAACTGACTTAAAATGTGCATTCTGCATCGTGTTGTCCGCTGCAGTGGCCACATCTTCGTAACAGTGGACCTGCTATGGCAACCACTGCCTTGCTATGGCGAGTCCGGACGATGTAGCCTACCCTTGCTGCGGCGAGTCCTTTCCTGCTACGGCGGTCTCAATTCGGCAGAAACACTTTCGCTGCAGCAAGGACCCCCTTAACCAAAAACTTGGTCAAAATAGAGTTAGCCCTATTTCACAACACAATTCTCAACCACGAGACATCATGACACCAACCAAACGTGACAACCCTCACAAATGCTTGTTACAAACTTACTAACAATCTGAAAATCTCCTATGGAGGTCTAGATCACTAGGTCACCTCCTAACGCAATACAACACAACCACACAATTCATCACAATTAAACAAGAAATTTTCAGATTTAAAAGCTCCCTATCTTTGAGTTCTTATTAGCTCAAATTATTATGAGGACTCTAACAAGGGTACTATGTCTAACCATCCCATAACAACTGGAAGGTTCGTTACACCTCATAAGGCAGCAATGATGCTGATCGTATGTAGAATTTGAGAAGAAGAGAAGTCTTATTTTGTATGTCTTCACATCCCATTAGAAGGGACATTTATATAATAAATCCTATAATAAGTTAGGGGAAGGCAATCAATCTCAATAAAAGGAAATATTCTATTCCTATAATTATGCTAAAAATAAAGTCTCCTAAAATCTTGTTAATTATTTAACAGAATCGATTGTGACCTACCGATGCATCTTCCCAGAACCTTATTTTCCTCCCATTTCCAAGCATGAATCCCATATTTGTCTCAAATTTGTTGCAACACCTCTAATATGCTTCAAGATTTCAGTACCATGGGGGTGTTGTGGATACTTTGGTGCATTATTGATCCTCAAAAGAGAACTTTCCACGTATGTTCTTCCCCAGAGGGCATTGTCCTCCTTGTCGAATCTTCGGTGCCATTTCAATAGTAAGTTTTCACCTTTTTCATGAGGGTATGATTAAAAATGCTGAAGAGATTCTTCGTTTTAGAAATGTCCAAATAGTATAAGGAAGTTTTTACAAAGAAAAGAAGGAAAAAGATTAAATCAATACATATTAACTTTTCCATGTAGATTAGAATATGATTTTGTTACAATAAAGATGAGTGCAAGGAGTAAGGAGCTTTGTGCAATATTCTAAGCCATGTGAAAGATGTGTTACAAGTTTAAGCTTCTAGGGAGCATGCGATTCTTCCTTTTTCTTTAAGTCTAGTAATGTTTTAATGTAAGGAAATTTACTAGAGATAGTGGCTGATGAACCTTATTATCTAACTTTCTAATACTTACAAATTTGAAGCATCCTTGAATATTGCTTTCTTGATGAAGGATATAGCAAGTGGGAAATCTACACTTTTTGCTCCTAGGTTACCAGCTGACTATGCTGTTTGGATGGGAGAAATAAAACCACTGTCTTACTTCCAGGTAACTATGCATTTTCCGAACTTGTATTTCGTTGCTGATCCTGTTCATCAAGAGTTTAAGGCAATGCAAGGATTTAATTTACCCTTTATTGGTCTTTTTCAGGAAAAGTACAACGTTACCCAGGTCTTCTATACTGATGAGATTAAGGAAGTTTTGTTGGATCAATACCAAGCGACAGGAACACCGTTACTATTTCTCTTGCATGGGCTTAATACTGATAGCAACAAGTATACTAAACCAGCAGAATTTCAGGTTTACGTTTCATCTCGCCAGCACCAATATACCTCTTGCACGGGTTTAATACTGATAGCACAAGTTCTCTAACCCAGCAGAATTTCAGTTTTATGTCTCATCATAGGCATTGCAAAGAATTATAGAAAATTTACGATGTTTTTGTCCCGTAGGTTCACATAGTTAAGCCAGAGGTGGTAGTGCTACACTAATTAATACACCTTTTAGGAATGGCTGAGGGCTACACTGACTTACCAAGAGTCCTGTAATATTCCAGATCTAAAACATTGTAGCTTATCAAAAAATTTGCTTACAATCACTCCTGCTTTCCCAATGACGCCAATTTCCTATTTTAGGGCATCCCAAGGTGTGTGGCACAATTCATATGTTTGTAATGTTTAATGCAACTTTCAAAAGTTTTAAGAAATTAAATATAAAATATGCTGTGATGTTTCATGGTGAAACTAAGGTTTCGACAACTACTTGAATGTAATTCCTCTAGTACTAGCATTGGACTTAAGACACTACTTATCTCTGTGCTGACTATGCCTGGTCAAATTGCCTCGCAGAAAAGTGGGATGGAAGGGGTCATTTCCTCTTCTTTGCAGTCTGCTTACTTAATTTGAATTATTGTAGTATGATCTTGCGAGACCGTTGCACAGGATAAATTAAACACTGATATATCTGTCTATATCTATATCTATATCTATAGTCTATATTCTATATTAAAGCATGAGCTCCCCGACTTGAAAGTTAAATTATTTATATACCCTTCTTATTAACTTAAATACCTTAATTATTTTTCAAAAAACCTTTACCTAGCAAGCAACTGTTCAAGACCCCAAAAACCTAAAACCTACATAGAGAGGCAACGGTTCGATACCTCTTTTGAAGAAAACATATGCTTTCTAAGTTAATTGTCTCAGTGATTAAAAAATTATAAGCCCAGCAACAATGTCTTTTATAGATTGGATGTTTTCTTCTTTCTAGCCACATGTTTTACTCTGTTTACTGGTATTTTTTATCCTATTGGCAATATGGGATCTTCTCTGGAAGTTTTTATTGATATTCTTGTGTTACTAATTTTATTTTCATTTATACACCGTCAATATTGAAAGTTCTTTGTGGTCTATATAGTATATATATTGGCTGTCGGTAAATGCACTCTGTTTTTCGTTTAGTAGACTTGTTTAAAAATTTTATGTAAGTAGAATATTAATGCGCACGGAGAAATTCTTGAAAAATGTTTTTCTATGGTGCACCAACTGCCATTTATTTCTCCATTTTTTTTCTTTGAGATTGTTTTAAAGAAAAAGTCACTAGATTTTTATCTTTTGTGGGTGTCAAATGTTTACGGCTGAGATATTAGTTTTTTCTAGACAATTTTGGTACTAATATGATTTTAGGCAACTTTTTTTCGTGAGAGTTTTTGCTTTTGAAGGTATACTCTATATTGTCGAATTTACATAATAATTGATGTGGTTGTGGTCTAAATTTTGATATAAAACATTTTATGGATGGTCATGATATTTTGCTGATTTCATACAAGAGAGATTGAAGTTTTCATGTAAGTCTTGTGAACAATATTCTTATGTAACTTATAAATGATGGTGTCCCTTGTCTCATAAAGTTTGTTTGGCCACAATCCTTGTGGTCAATGATATTGATAGTTTCTCCTCAATTATATGTTAAATTGGTAATGAAGATTGTTACTCCTATTTTGACATTGTCCTTCAATGATATTTTGATGAGTTGTGATTTTCTCGAATGACTTGTGACTTTCAAAAGATCATGACTTTTCCGACAAGGCATAATAAACACCTCTTTCATATTACCCTCTGATAGTTATAAATAGATGGGTTCTTTCTCATTTTTCAACCACAGAAATTTTCTGATCTTCTACTCTTCCCTTCAACTTAAAAGAAAAGATCTTCTACGCTTCTTCTTCTTGCACTTTAAAAATTCTCGTGCGATTTACTATTGTTGAGTGAGTTGGAAGTTCACCAGAATTTGATGCACCAATATTCTGCTGAAATAAATTATTTAATAGGAAATATTTCAAAGATCAATTAACAGTGTGATCGATAGAATACAAATAGATTTAGTCGAATAGTATGTCTTTTGATGTCATCTAATAAAGGATCTCAAGACTATACAAGAATGCTACCTTCTGGTATATTTCAATTTATACTTCATAACTAATTAATTGATTTTTCAGTTTGCATACATTGAATATTTTTAATATATATATATATTCTGTAATAAATGATAGGTATGAAATACACGTGCAGAGAAACTAGGATACTACGAAAGATTATTTAGCTTGCTGGAAAAATAATAAAAAGAGGGGAAAAAGAAGAAAAAGATTAAGCATTTGCTGAAGAAGTAATTGTGTGGCAATTAGTGACTGAGACATATCTAGTTGACTGATGAGGGCAGACTTCCCATTATTTCTCCTGCAAATGTTGAAATTGATAGAGCGTTAAGGTCTGAAACTCAAAAGGAAGATACGGGACCATTGGGATAAATACATCTTCTTGACATATTTTTGCATCCTTATTGTGAATTCCATTACCTGTGGGAAGCTTCTACAAAAGGTAATTTTGTTGATAAAACCCGGGTGCTGGGACATATTACAGCCAAAAAAGGTTCCACATTACTGGCTGGGTAACAAGCTATCCAATAGGAACTTCTTATTTTCCTCCATGAAGATCCGGCAGTTATATTCATTCCAAATTGTCCATCAAATGTGTGTGAGTATGGTGTTCCATAGGGTGATTTGCAAGCAAGACTTCCCTAACAGGTAGTCTTAAATTTTTGGCTCCGCTAACAACTTTTTGAAAAATGAACCCTGCTGAAGAAAATCTGTTGGACAAAACTTTTGTTGCCCATTAGGCCTAAGTTATTGACTTAAATTAGTTTTTCCTATGAAGCTGGAGTTGAGACTTTTCAGTAAGTCAGAGGCCGTGAACCTACTCAACTGACCACAAGTTCACCCTTAAAAGAAAAAGTTGCATGCATGCTCAATTTCACCTTTTACAGTGGATGAGCTACGGTTGGTGCTATTCATTCTGCCTGTTGTGTTAAATTAGTAACAGTCGTGATATTTTGAAAAATATTACCTGTATTGATTAATTGCTTACAACTTTTTCCACGACTTTATTAAGGAGCCGTTCTTGTAATACAAAAAATAATACTCCTCATCTTTGTATGTTAAATTATTGTTGAAAAAAATACACTTGAATAGTCATGCTTCCTTTTTAAGTAATTCAGTCAATGCAACTGCAAAATCTTGCCTGATAGGCAGCTCTTTGCACTATTTTTGATCTCTGTAACTTACTGAAATGCCTGAAATCCTGCCTCATAGGTAAAACTAACTTATGTGTGTATTACAACTAGACTTGTGTCTGATGGGCAACTAAATTTTTGCACAACAGATTTTCTTAGTTGAGGTCATCTTTTATAATTTTTTGTTAAGCAGGGACAAAAGTTCTAGACCATCCTTTATGGTATCCTATTTTTGCTATATAAAATGTTCAATACTGGGATCATTTCTTTCGTGTGCCAGCACTGAAGCATTTCCAATCGTGAGCTCGTGACCTAGGCATAGACCAATGAGACTTCAGAGTGTTCAGGAACATATCTCCAGCTTTGTGAAGCGACTTTGGAGTGGAGAAAGAAATGATTGATGTCTTCATATTACTCCTGAAATAACAAACACATGCAACAATTGTGAAAACTCTTTTCCTGAAGGTTGTGTTAAGTCCTACGTGTCCCTTCTACAACCAGCCAAGGAAAGCACCTCATTTCATAGGGAGACTTGTTCTTTCTTTAGAGAACTTCATTAAAGAATAAACCTCTGTATGGACTAGATGACAATGGGGTCACACGCTCATTTTTACTGATGGATGCTAGAATCTTGATCAATGCCTTAAAGATATCTCATTGAAACTTTTTTCTTCTGATGATTTCAGTTGTAAATCATTGATTCCACCCAATTGGTTTCTTCCCTTCAGAAAGGGGTCTGAAGATTTCACACTTACAATATGCAGATGACACATTGATATTCTGTGAGGCAAATTGTGACCAAGTGAGTATGTCGAGGATCATTTTTATCTTGTTTGAAGCTATATCTAGTTTACACATAAACTGGACAAACCAGTTAAACTCTTTAGTCAGAATCCGTGGAGGAAAGTGCTCTGCCTACTGAGCATCTAGGGATGCCGTTGGGAGCCAAAAGCAAGTCAAAGGACATTTATAATGGTATCTTGGAGAATGTGAGGGGAAATTATCTAATTTAGGAGTAATTATTTGTCTTTGGGGTTAGGCTAGTTCAGATAAACTCAGTATTAGTTGCCATGCCTACTGACTTGGTGTCCTTATTTCCCACTCTAGTCGATGTGAGCAAGAGATTAGACTCAGGGAAGGAAATAATGACAAGAAAATGGTAAATGAGACTCTCTTAGCAAAAGGAAAAAGGGATTGGGCATCAAGGACCTTAAGAACCAAAATAATAGCTTCCTGATGAAATGGTTGTGGAAATTTGCAGATGATGAGAAAACACTGGAAAGAGGTGATTCTAGACAAGATGAGAGAGAAGGAAGATGGACTATAAAATGTTTTAATGGTTCATATGGGATTAGTCTGTGGAAAACGATCAATACTCTTTGGCCAAAGCTCAAGGAGAAATCTTCAATCAGAATAGGTAATGGTAGGAAGACATTATTTTGGAAGGACAATTGGTTAGGCCAAGGACCTCTGAAGCAAACTTCTCCAAATATGTTGTGTACTTTCTTAACGTAGGAGGCAACTGTAACTGATCTATGGAGCATTCAAGCATGGAACTTCATTTTCAGGAGACCATTTAATGATTGGGAAATCGAGATTTTGGTAGAATTGTTAAAAGTTTTGCAACAATTCAAGGATCTTTCTACTGCTGAGGATAGTTTAAGGTGGATAGTGAGAGACAAGGTAATTTTACTGTCTGATCTACTTGCAAAGAGTGCAACACTTCCAACTTTCAAGTTGGAGAGTGTCCACGGAAGTTGATATGGAAGGTAAAAATACTTTACAGGGTTGCTTGTTTCACCTTGTTGCAAGCCAGAGGACCAGTGCTCACCCAGGATGAACTTAGTGAGGATATCCACTCTGTTCTGGATGTTTTTCTGTGGAGAGGAGTTAGAGACCAATCCACATCTATTTTGCACTGTAAAGTGACTTTACAATTGTGGAGAATGTTTATTCAGATTCAGGGTCATAAGTTCAGCTATACCTAGGAACATTGTAGATGTTCTAGCAAGTTGGAATAGAGAAGGTGCCAACTCAAGCCAGAAGGAGAGATTGAGGGTGTCTTTGAAAATGTTTTCCAATTTTCTCATATTTGGTTAGCTTGAATGTTTTGGAAAATGTTTTCCAAATCAACTCATTTTCCTCAAATTTAAGGAAAATGACTTCCTTCCAAAAATTTAGGAAACATTCTTAAAAACTCTTATCCAATTTCAAATTGATTTTTTTTTCTTATATCCATACCACGATTCCCCTCCAACTAAAAACAACATTATTATTTTAAAAATAAAATAAGATTAAAAATTTATTCTTAAAAGAAATTCACATTTTGAAAATTTTATTTTTTTACCCCACCCCACGGCCCCATT
>JAABOM020000101.1:10920743-10980233 GCA_011800125.2 Solanum clarkiae
TTCACAAAAGATAGAAGCTGTGAAAGATTGGCCAAGACCAACAATACCCACGGAAGTTCGGAGCTTCCTAGGCTTGGTAGGCTATTACAGGAGATTTGTTGAAGGTTTTCCTTCTATTTTTGCACCTCTAACAAAGCTGACCCATAAGGCAACCAAGTTCCAATGGAATGACGCATGTGAAAGGAGCTTCCAGAAGCTGAAAAATAAGCTAACTTCTGCACCTGTGTTAGTACTTCTAGAAGGTACTGAGGGGTATGCAGTATATTGCGATGCTTCAGGAGTTGGCTTAGGGTGTATATTGACACAACATGGTAGAGTAATTGCTTATGCATCTAGATAGCTGCGACCACTTGAGAAAAACTATCCAACACATGATCTTGAGCTAGCAGCAGTTGTGTTTGCTCTGAAAATATGGTGCCACTATTTGTATGGGGTCCATGTTGACATATATACTAACCATGAGAGCCTGCAATACTTCTTTAAGTAGAAAGACCTAAACTTAAGACAACGAAGATGGATAGAGCTAATAAAGGATTACGAGCTTGATCTACTATACCATCCGGGGAAGGCAAATGTGGTAGCTGATGCTCTAAGTCATAAGGTAATCATGAATATTGGTGACTGAGCTATGGTAAGACAAGGATTGACTAAGGATCTACATCAGCTAGCCAATTTGGGGGTTCACCTTCTTGAAACTCCAAAGGAAGGGGTTATTGTGCAGAATGCTGCGGAGTCTTCATTGGTAATAGAGGTGAAAGAAAAACAGTTTGAGGATCCTGATCTACAACAGCTTTAGAAAAAAGTGAGTCAGGGTACAATAAAAGGCTTTGACCTTGCG
Source organism: Solanum clarkiae (assembly GCA_011800125.2). Taxonomy (NCBI): domain Eukaryota; kingdom Viridiplantae; phylum Streptophyta; class Magnoliopsida; order Solanales; family Solanaceae; genus Solanum; species Solanum clarkiae. The sequence goes on from JAABOM020000101.1 coordinate 10,921,582, forward strand.
CAAAATGGAGTACTTTACTACCAAAATAGATTATGTGTGCCTGATGTTAACGGATTAAGAAAGAGGATAATGAAAGAATCCCATCATTCCTGATATTCCATCCATCCAGGATCAATTAAGATGTATCATGACCTGAAGGGAGTGTATTGGTGGGGAGGTATGAAAAAGGACTTTGTAGAATTTGTGGCTCAATGTCCAAATTGCCAACAAGTGAAAGTAGAACATCAAAAGCCAGGAGTTATATGCAGTGTATAGAGCTTCCAACATGGAAGTGGGATATGATCAGTATGAATTTTGTTACCGGCTTGCCTCACTCATCTCAGAAGTTTGACTCCATATGGGTAGTAGTTGACAGACTCACAAAGTTAGCACACTTTTTACCAGTTAGGAGTGATTATACAGCTAAAGAGTATGCCAAGCTATACCTAAAATAGTAGTCAGACTATATGGAGTCCCAATCTCTATTATATCTGACCGAGGAGCTCAATTCACTGCAAAGTTTTGGAAGTCCTTGCAAAAGAGTTTAGGGACACAAGTGAATTTGAGTACAATATTCCACCCCCAAACAGACGGTCAAGAAGAACGCACCATTCAGACACTTGAAGATATGTTGCGGGCTTATACATTGGACTTTAAAGGTAGTTGGGTGGACCATTTACTACTTATTGAGTTTGCCTATAACAATAGCTACCACGCGAGTATCAAGATGGCACCTTATGAAGCTTTGTATGGAAGGAAATGTAGATCGCCAATTGGATGGTTTGAAGTGGGTGAAACCACCTTGTTTGGGCCAGATCTAGTACAACAAGCCAGGAAAAAAGTTAAAGTGATACAGCAACGACTAGAAACAGCCCAAAGTCATGACAAATCATATGCGGATGCCAGGAGAAGAGGACTTGAATTTTCAGTAGGTGATTGGGTATTTTTAAAGGTGTCTCCAATGAAAGGGGTTATGATATTCGGTAAGAAAGGAAACTGGGCCTACGTTACATAGGGCCATATCAGATTATTAAGAAGTTCAGGTAGGTTGCATATGAACTAGAGCTACCCCAAGAGATTTTCATGGTTCATCCAATTTTTCATGTCTCAATGCTTCGAGAATGCATAGGTGATCTATCTCGTATCACTCCTATTGAGGATATATAGGTTACAGAAGATCTCACCTATGAAGAGGTACCTATTGCCATTTTAGATCATCAAGTTAAGAAGCTAAAGAATAAAGAAATAGCTCCAATAAAAGTACTTTGGAGAAACAATAAAGTAGAAGAAATAATATGGGAAGCCGAAGACGCAATGAAATCAAAATATCCACACTTATTTGAAGCTATGGAGGAAGTCCAACATGCAGAATTGGGACACTAATAGGTACGTGTGATTGAATGCATAATGTATTGTCAAAAGTTTGTGTAAGTAAAGATTTAAACTTGGTTAAGCTATATAATTTTGCTAACATTCGAGGATGAATGTTCCTAAGGGAAGGAGGATGTAACACCCCACACCTTATAATACTAGTACAATGCAAATGAAACATGACATGTTTTGGTCAAGTTAGTGCTAATTTATAAAAGTTCTTCAATCTCGTGCTAATGGGCTATATGTGCGTCTAACGCTTAAGAGGGTCAAGTGTATACATGTTTTGTGTCGAATTGAGGAGATTATGGCCTTAAATGAAGTGAGAGAATTGAGGTGCTTGTAGGAATTAACAAGCTAGCAGGTGAGTCACCTACTTGCTTATCTTAAATTTGCTTGCTAAACGGAGACGAGGCTCGACGTCGAATTTGTCCAAACTCGATTATGAATAAAGTCTGTGTTAAGGGTGTAACTTTGGCCCATGTTTTACCATAATAAATGGACAGTATTTTCAGCCCAAGAAGGACATTAAAAAGGGCCCAAATACATCACAACACACTTAACAAATTGGGCCCAAAACTAAGTGAAGAGAAATATGGAAAATAGGCAGCCTAAGCCCATCAAGTTGGAGACTCATTTAGGCCCAAGTGTGAGGGACAAGCTGGTGGATAACCAGCTTGATAATGTGTGGTATAAGGTGGTAAAAAATTAAAGAGAAGGTTGGCCAAAGATCCCTTTATAAAGGGCTCCAAAGCAGCTCCACCATTCATTTCCAACTTGAACACAAAAAATCAGATTACTCTCTCTATTTCCTCTCAACTTTTATTAACTTTGTAAAGCAGCTAAAAGGGAATTCTAGGGTTCTTGGATAATCCCCATACCTTGAAGTAAGTGGTAAGTAAGTTTACACATGTATTTAGTATGGTTTTCTTATGAAAAATAAGAAGTATATGCTAGTATGTTATGCTGGAAATTTGAGACAGCTTGTGTTGAGAAAGTTGTTGCATACTTGTCTTTTGTTTTAATGATCTTTCTATGGTTTGTGGGCTGTTTTATGAAGAGAAGATGATGTTCTTATCATGGTTTGAGTTATAGATATTATCCTAAAGTTGCTGCCCTGATTTTGGTTTCATTTAACAAGCGCGTTTTATTGTGTTATCTTAAGTATCATGTTGATTAGAACTTGTGGATTGATGGATGTAAGGCTATTGCCTCACGTCTTTAATAAATGATTCATTACTGTTTTGGGACTGGTTCAAGGCTTATTTTATGTGTAAATGTTGCTGGAATAGTTTGGTTAGATTTAGAATAGGTTTGGAGTTGTCGATGTCAAAATGTAGCGAAGGAAAGTAACGTTATGTGGTCCATTTTTAGGTTGTGTAGAATTGTTATGTATTGTGCTTTGTAAGCTGTTGTAAGACTGTTATGGCACTAAAATAAGCTGGACATGATATGTACATGATAATATGTACTAGAAAATACGATTAGAGGTGAAATGTTTGAAAGAATACGCTAGGGTTTATAATTGTCCGCTTGTTGCCTGTGTGTTGTTTTCTTATGTGATTGGACTACCAAGATGTATTTATTGGGTTTTGATGCAAGTTTGTTCACCTACTATGTTATAGATAAGTATTTGGAGAAAGGGAAGGTTTTCTCGAGGTAGTAACAGGGTCATACAACGAGGTATGTAAGGCTACTTGACTTCGTATTATTTGACATGAAACATAGATCTTTCCTTGGCACATAAAGGCATCTACCAACTCTGACACAATTATTAACGGTGTCTATCCTCTTGCACATTTTCATATGCTCCCATACATAGTCACCTTCAAATATGTATACATACGTGGATACCGAGTCACATGAGTCCTTATTGCTAAATAAAGTTCACGAGTTGTCTCATTTCATATGTAGTCCATTATTCGTGTAACATACTCTTTTTCATTGTCATATTGTCTTGTATGATTATATACATTTCACATGCTACATATACAGTCCTATAGCTCCAATATTGTGACCACCAAAAGAACCATCTCAAAGGTAATTGAAATATAAAGTACATTGTTTGCTGATAGGTGGTTGCCCGAGGGGTGGAAGTAACACCTAGCCAGGGACGATCCTATCACGGGTGGTAGCCCGAGGGGTTAAGGAAAAACCTAGCCAGGGATGATCTCAATATACAGTTCTTGATGGGTGGTAGCTCGAGGGGTGGAAGTAACACCTAGCCAAGGACGATCCTATCACGGGGGTAGCCCGAGGGGTTAAGGAAGAACCTAGCTAGTGATGAACCCGATACAGTTCACACTGATCAGTTGGTCATTTGTATTACAGCTATGCACAGATTTTATAGTAAAGGTAAAGTAATCTAAAGAACATAAAGTACATGATCCCACAGTATAACTAAAGGTGGTCTCTTATGCTACACCAGTATATAGTTTCACTTGAGTTGTTATATCATATACAGTGTTGCCTACCTTACATATTCAGTATATTATCCCGTACTAACATCCCTTACGGGAGACCTACATTTCATGCTGCAGGTACAATTGCTAGTAGATCTCCCTAGCAGGAGTACATGATATTCAACTGCTGTTACCAAGCTCCAGGTTGCTTCGGGGCTTTGTATATGTCTAGAGCTTATATGTTTGTATTGAACAGTTTGTTGAGGCAGGGCCTATCCCGACCCTTATCAATTACTTTTCCTTATCTTGAGGCTTTGTAGACTATGTCAATTAAAATGTGGTCATGCCTTGTACTTTAGACACCGTGGCCCCAACGGCTTAGTCATGTGTATTTCCTTTTGGCTTATTATCACTGTTTATTTTCTTAAAGGCATGTCAAACGTTGAAATCCCTTATAATACGTATAGAAAGAGCGTAGATAAAGGTTGGTTCTACCGAGCCTTATCGACAAAGGGTGCCAGTCCGCCTTAACGGGATTTGGGGCGTGACATATCCATCAACATTCCCCTTCTAGAAGCTTTAGAGAAGATGCCCGGGTATGCCAAGTATATGAAGGATTTGGTAACAAAGAAGCGCCCTCTAAGCCAAGAGCTCTCTCAAGAACTTCAACAATGCAGTGCAATCATGACCAAATGCCTTGTTCATAAATGAGAGGACCCCAGTGCATTCACCATTTCTTGCACTATTGGTGATGTTGAATTCGCAAGAGCATTGTGCAAGTTAGGATCAAGCATTAACCTAATGTGTCTTGCCGTATTCAAAAGGCTTGGTCTTAGCATCCCTACCTCGATGAGAATGCAGTTTCTTATGGCGGATCGAACCATTAAAAAGCCAGAAGGAATGCGTCTTGATGTGCTTGTTAATGTTGATAAATTCATCTTTCCCGCAAACTTTGTGATCCTTGATTGCAAGGTTGATTTAGAGGTGCCCATCATTTTGCGGAGACCATTTCTAGCAACAAGGAGAGCCTTAGTGGATATGAATTTGGCTCAACTTTGATTTAGGTTCAATGATGGAGAGGTCGTATTCGATATTCGCCAATCCAGGAAACACTCGTATGAGTTCAAGAGTGAGGTGTGGACCCCTGATCAGTGTTGATAAAGGATGATGACAAAGTCGAGCCACGATGTTAAACAAGACGTTTCTTGGGAGGCAACCCAAGCATCTTTGGTAACTATTTGTTTGTTTTAAGTGTGTTTGGTTACTGAGACTTTAGGTAGTAGGATATTTGTGTATTCTAAGTTGAAAGATGATGCAGTTGTAATATTTTGGAGATTGTTATATTTTGAAACTTGGTCTGAGGTGGAAATTGAAGACCTGAAAATGTGAGAAAATGGCACTTGGAGCAGCTTCTACGAGCAGGCCTACAACTTGTAGTCACCACTATGACTCTTAGTCATGCCTCGTAGTGGGAAAAAGTAAGTATCATAAGTTGGCACACACACTATGAGCCAACCTTATGATTTGTAGGGGCTCTTACGAGTCGTAAGTGGGGTTTGTAGTGCCCAGGTATGTATTATAAAATTTTCACAAGTTTTGGGACTACTATGAAACCAAGACCTATGAGTCGTAGATCACCCTACAACTCGTAGTCAGAGTCTCGCAGCCCCGATCTTTAAATGATGACCCGATTTTAATATAAAAGGGGTCAAAATAACATTTGACCCCCAAATTCATTTCTAAACCCTAAAATTGGCGATTCCCCCCAAACCCATTCCATATTTCTCTTTTTTGATCCACATAACGACTACCCATTTCACTTACCAATGAGAATTCTAGCAAGGACACAATCTCCTAGGGTCTCAGCTTGTTTTTCTATCTACTTTGCATTGGTTCAATTCTTCTGCCATTTGGTAAGCTTCGTGGTTAATTTTAATGCACTATGGCGGTAAGTTATGCTATAGATGATTGTGTATATGCTTAACCATGAATTTTCAAGCCTATTTGATGATGTTTTGATCTAGACTTGGAACCTAGGGTTTGTATGCTTTGAAAGGTTTTGTTGGATTCAAACTTTGTTTGAAATTCTTAAGTGGGTAGTTATAAATGTGAAACTTATTGGTTCATGGAATGTAATGCTTAATTGTTCCCAAACCATTGTGTGAATTATTGTCGGAATTCAAATTTAGGAGATGTGGGTGTTTTTTACATGCCATAACCTGTTGGACTTGATTGAATTGGTCTGAATGGCATTTGCATCTCTATAAAATATCTTGTTGGTATCAAGTGTGAGCTTGGAAAATATATTGTTTCCGGTGTTCTTGGCATAATATGGAACTGATTTTGATTCTTAGGGATGATGGATGTTTTAACTTTTTGATGTCATTGTCGGACCGCTTATATGCCAAGTATTTTGTATTGCTCTTATACTTGCCAACTCCTAAATTATGTGTCTTACTTGTGCTTGTTGTGGGAAAGTGATAGGCACTACTGTTGCCTTTTTTTTCAGCTACGAGGCACTCCTACAACTCGTAGGCTCCCTTACGATCATAGTGGTCCCTTGTAGCAAGCATCAGTTACCTGTGGTTTCTTCATATTTCCCATACGAGACCCATATACGACTTATAATACCTGTTACAACTCGTAGAGAGGGTCTTGTAATCCTGACTAAGTTTTAAAAATGTCTCTGGAAATAGGTACGAGGCCAGTCTATGACTCGTAGGCTCACTACGAATCATAACTACCCCTCGTATCTGAGTTTAGACTTCAATTTTATAAGAAATTTTGTTACTACGAGGCCAGTTTATGACTCATAGGGTATCCTACGAGTCGTAATTGTACTCGTACCTACAGACCTGCAATTGCATCAGAGATTTTTGTCTTCTGTTTTGTTTTTTTTTCTATGTTTAAGTGTTTGCATTTCTTGTTCTCTGTTATGTGACTCATTTAATAAAACTCTTGATGCTCACATAAGTAATATGGTTGTTTGCAGATACAATGCCTCCAAAGGACTATGAGCAATCTAATCCTTTCAACATAGGTTGATTGATGAATTTCTGAGGCCGAGAGATTGAGGGGTCTCTAAAAGTTCAAAGGGTCAGATTAGACCCCGAAGCTAACGTACCTCAAACCCGGTCACGTACAGAGAAGACTCCCATCGAAGTTAGTAATTCCTCCTAGTCTGAAGAGGAGGAATAGTAGGGTAATAGAGATGGGTCTGATAACAGCCTACCACAGATGACCCCCTAATGCTCAGGGTCAAAATCGAAGTCTGAGATCACCTCCCAGACCCAGCAGGAAGAAGTACAGTCTCAACCTCCAGCCGACCACAGATGGTGTTTCCCAGGGATGAACGAGATATATGACAAGGGTTTAGAGCCTAAGAACAGGGAAAACCGGTGCGACAATTTCATGAAAAGTCCAGATTAAATGACTTAGGGTTGGATAAGTTGCCAGGATTTGGTGAAGAGTTAGACAGACATGGGCTATGGCAGACCATACAACAGCTAGGCAAGTATGCCCCTTTCACAGTTCGTGACAACAACAACAACAACAACAACATACCCAGTAAAATCCCACAAGTGGGGTCTGGGGAGGGCAGATTGTACGCAGACCTTGCCGCTACTTCCGTGAGTTTTATGCATTGTATCTTGCTACACTACGTTGGGGGTTACCAAAGAACAAGAAGCCGATTAAGCAGTCGAGGTTACGGGTGGTGCCATTCCAAGTTAGGAGAGTTCCTATTTTGGAGGAGAGCATTCGACAAATCTAGTTTGGGCCCACTTACAGAATGCCTCAGTTTATCGCATAATATGATGGAAATATTGATAAGATGAGGAGAGCGGTGACTGGGAAGGGTATCGGGGCCAGGACAGAGCTTCTATGTTGGATTGCTAGCCACATTTGTAAGGAGGGCTTCGAGTCAACATGGGTTACAAACCATGTAGATCCTATAGTGAAGGCTCACCTCTCTTTCCGATCTAAGTTTTGGTGGTCCATTATCTGTTGGCGTATCCGGCCCACTTTCACAGATAATGTGATCATTTTGGAGCGAACTATGTTATTAGCCAGCATCTTAGCTGGCTAAGAGATAGACTAGGCGTGGATCATATCAGAGCAGATCCACGAGTCAGCCGTCCAGATAAACACCTCACTGCCATTTCCCTTGTTGATTTATCCTTTGTGCAGTGCAGTTGGTGTTCCTATCAATCCTCATTGGGACCAGCACATAGAGGCCACACACACCATGGACCCCAACCTGATTAAGGCATACGAGAACTCAATGGCCTTACCACGAGCAGCTCCTCAAGCAATTCCAGAGCCATTCCCGATAGAGCCTCAGACACAAGGTGCACCTCCAACTACCGACACCACTCCAGCTACTACAGAGCCTACGCCAGTTGTGGAGATTGAGTCCACGCCATCCTCTAGTACTCCAGCACCAGCAGCAACTACGTTACAGGTTGATCATATTATTTTTACTATTGCTTTTCAGGCACTATTGCATAGGGTGGGTATGGAGGAGTCCAGTTTTCAAGCTTTATCAGCACAGGTCCGACCATAGGTTGATTAGACTGTATGGGACTCTGAGGAAAAAAATGAAGGCATTCATCCGGTCATTGGTAGATGAGAGAGTCCGACCAGTGGATGCCTGAGTCGATGCATTTGAGGCGAGAGTCCAGCGGAGACTTGAGGGCGCTAGGCCTGCTGACATGAGCGCGGTGACTGAGGAGTTGGCCAAGTTCAAGGCCTACCTATTACGGATGTTAGCGACCCCTGTTGCAGTCCTAGAGGTAGCACCGACGGGTGATGAGGTGTTTGACTAGCTGATTGACCGTCCCTACATCTGTGGGAAGAGGCCCCTTGGGCATGATGATGATCCAGAGCCGACCCAGAAGAGGATGACACCGGAGGAGGAACCCATACCCGAGGTGGTGGTGTAGGAGTCGCTATTATTGGTGGCTATTCAGAGGGATTGGGAGCAGCACACCCCACATGGAGAAGGTAGCTCAGGTAGTGCTACGGAGGAGATGGCGCCACAGGACCCCGTTGACCAGCCAGAGACCAATGATTGATGCACCATGATGTTTGACTTCTTTTGACCCTAGTTCTTATTTTGTCACTATGGATACTTTGTTCTATTGTTAGACAATCTTTTTATTATGTGTATTCTTTTTTGGGATTTATTTAAGTATTTTTATGATGGATGTTATTTTTACTTATATTTTGGATGTTAGTTTTTGATTTTTAATGTATGTATGTATATACTTCTATATTATCGTGCTTTGTTTTCGTTCTTGTCTTTACTTTGAGGACAAAGTGTCCTATTTTGGTGGGGTGTGGGAAGTTATGGATTAAGATGAAGTCTGAGTAACGTCGAGTCCATAACTTCCCCTATTTTGATCCCAAGATTTTCTTGCTGTAATTCTTTTTCCTTGTGGATTTTTACTTATCTATTGAATTGACATGCTAAGGTAGTGTAGATAATGTGTAAATTCATAGTAGTGTTATCTGTTGGCATGTACATAGTCTTTAAATGTTTTTTTAGATGATTTGAAAAATTGGGTACCCTCAAAATTTTTGAGATTGTGATTAGTGATGTACTCATGCATTTTGATGATCTGGTGATGTTTGTTCTGATAATGTAAAGGTAAGTTGAGGCTTGAAGCATGACCTGTGAGTCTATACTTGATTGTGGGTGCAATGCCATGTGTGTTGTGAGCTTATTTTGTTGCATTCATGTATCCTGTATGGACTCAAAACTTGCCTTAATACTCCAAGATTGGTTTGGTGATGTGGTTGATGTGGAAAAGATCTTAGGCCTTTGTTCTTTGAGTGAACCCATTTTTAGCCCAAGGAACCCACCAAATGAGTGAGTGAATCCCTTGTTCCAAATTTTAGAGCTTCTCATGTACTCGTTCTTTCTTGACACCTTGCTACCTTAACCTTATTTTATGAAATATCTTGATATTAGCCCTGGTCTATCCTTGAGCATCTGAACCTTAATTGAGGCTAAAAGCCTAAGTTGAGGGTGGCTACAAATTGTGGCCCTGGTTTAGGAATGAATATTGTGTACTTTACCTTATGCTAAAAGCCTAAGTTGAAGGTGACCTTTATTGTGGTAAAGTAATGACAATGACGTGGTTAGTTGGGAAATAAAGAAAGAAATGAAAAATCATGAGTTGAGTGAAGAAAAAGAAAAGAAAAGTGCCTTGAATTGAGAAAAAGTAGCAAGAATTGAGTTCACAGATAAGACACAACTGAAAATAGGAAGAAAGCACTCGAGAAAAAGTTTGAAACAGGGGAATAAGGGTGAATTTAATGAAAAGGGTTGGGTTATGAAAGAAAAAAGTGTTGATAAACATAGTTCAAGGATAACTTTTAGTAACTACTTGCCTAAAATGCCATACCAAAGCCTCTTGAACCTATGTTACAAGCCTATAAGTCCTAAAGCGATCCAAATCCACTTCATCACCAAGCCAAGAGATAAGTACAAAGGCAAGCCTATGGTGTTAGTCAGTGTACATGAATTTCAATTGTGAGAGTGAGAATGCTCCCTCAGTCCTTGAATTACAAATACTTCTTCAGTGAGTAAGAGAGAATTCTTTTCTATGAGGGTATTTACACTACTTGATTAACATATGGCTGCACTAGTGATTGTGGATGGCTGATGCTTCTTAGCCTATCTTTGTTGTGTTGCGAGAGTCATCATCATGTTTTGTTGTGCTCAGTAACTTTACAACCATATTTCAAAAATGATAAGTGGCTACCTGAATCCGAGGAGTTGATGTATATATCATTAGTATAGCTGCTGTATATTTCTCATTGCCTGCATAGATTGAGTCATTGCTCGAGGACAAGCAACAATTCTAAGTTGAAAGTGTTGATGTGCTGTCAAAATACAACATATTTGATGTCTAAAACAAGGGATTTTGTGAGCTCTTAATGTGACTTTTTATGATTTTTATGTGCTTTTGTGTTGTTCTTGCAAAAAAGTTAGGTTGGCATGATTTTGAAGAAAAATTGCAGATTTTGCTAAATCATAAGACATGCAAGCTAACCTTTGAGTCATAGCCCAAGCTACGAGTCGTAGGGTGTTTTGTAGCAAGAAATAGAGACCAAAAAATTAGAAATCAGCTATGTGGAGGTCACCCCTACGAGGCCATCCTACGATTCGTAAGTCTCACTACGACTCGTATGAGTGGATTCCTAGCAGGAATCAGAGAGCCAAAATGTTGGACCAAAAACTGAAGGCCTAAACTATGATAGGAGCATGCGAGTCATAGCCCAAGCTACGACTCGTACCAGTGGATCGTAACAGTCAAGTCCAAGATGCCAAGAACCTGATACGAGACCCCGATTACGACTCGTAATCTATCCTATGAGTCGTAACTGCGAGGCGTAGCAGCTGCGAGCTATCTTTTCTGTGTAATTTTTACGGTTATTTAAGAAACACTATATATAGTTTAAGTTAGAGTTTTATTAGGAGATTCGAACCAAAGAATTTTTTATCATCTTTGAATATTCTCTCAAGGAAACTCTTAAGTTTTTAGCTTAGATTAACTTTTTCTCTTGGAAAACCCAATTTTAGGGATTGTAAACCTTATTTTGTGTTCATTATCAATCTATCAAGCTTTTGATTTGCAACTTGTGGTGTCTTCAATCTTCTTTTCCTTAGGTAAAATTCTCAATCATGTCATTTATTTGTATTTTTGCTTGTTTTTCCTTAGCCATGAGTAGCTAAGTACCCACAACTTGGGGTTATAGGAACCATGACTATTTGACTTGAGATACCAAGGTAGTGACGAATAGAAAAAAGGAAGTAGATGACATAATTTGATTGATGTTTCTTGTCTAATCAACCAAACCTGACCAAGGGGAGGTTGATTGGGACAATAGGTAACAGTTAGGTTGCACACCATGGTAGCCGACCAAGTGTCATGGTAAAATTTGACCTTCACCTTCATAAGAGGGATTGAAGAACCTAAGTTACTATCCTGCATACGACTCTCCAATTGTAGTTATGTTACCTAGGGTAATCGAGTCAAAGAACCATAGGAAAAATAATTCCCAAGTTGTTCCTAAAATTGAGTGTTTTTTCGTATTTTTGTATAACATTTATTTTATTTTGTTTTTGAATCACAAACCCCCCTCTTTTAGAGATTTTAATTATCGATACTCAAAATGATTGATAGTAAATTCTTGTAGTTAACCCTATATTCCCTATAGATTTGATTAGGTTAATTGCTGACAACGACTGCTTTCTTATTGGAGCGTGAATATTATCAACTACAGAAATCAAATTTTCTCGCATTGTAGGAACATGTAGCACATCCATGAGGGCTAACGTCTTTCCTGAAGTGAGGTTCAGGAGAACTTTACCTTTACCCAAGAATTTAGAAGTCCTTGAGTCTCCAAGGTAGACAACTTCACTGTCATCTCCTATTGCTCTATAGGAGACATATGCTTCTCGATTTGCACAAATGTTTCGAGTAGCCCTAGAGTCTACTGCCCATTCTTTTATCTGTATTACAAGGTTCACTTGAGAAATGTTAGCAACAATAATATCATCTCCTTAGGCTAAATTAGCTTTGGGAGGATAACCATTTTCTTTGTCATTTTTATTTCTTTTTCTACATTGAGCTGCATGATAAATTGGTTTTCCACAAGTAAAACAACCACTTTTCTTTTTCTTAAAGTTAAGATTATAAGACTTGTGACCTCGAAATTTATTGTCATACCTGTTCTTGTTGCTGCTTTGATCTTGCACTAAATTTTCCTTGAGAGCTAACTGTTTAGCTTTAAAAGACTCTTTTCTGTTGATATCCTCAATGAAAATGTGAGTCACTATCTCCTCAATAATAAAATTCATTTGCTTATGTTTTAAATTATTTTTATAATCATTTCATGATTCAGGTAATTTTTCAATTAACGCTCCAGCAACAAATTTTTCTGGTAGTGAAATTCCTTCCGCCTTTAAGTCCTCAAGCAATTTTTGATATTCATTTATTTGAATTTTCATATCCTTTGTGTCACTCATCTGTCATTGGTAATATCTTCCTACTACAAAGTTTTGATTAATAGTGTCTTTAGTAGTGAATTTCTTAATTAAGGCTCCCCAAATTACCTTGGCTTTTTTGTAACTACAATACCATCAAACAATTCATTAGAAATAGTTTGTAGTATAGTATGGCGACATATCTTATTGGCGTACTACTATGATTCCAAAATTTTATTATCACTTCTAGTATTAAGTTGTGGATTTAATAAAGCATATGCAACACCATGAACATCAAGCAACGAGAAAATGTGCTCTTGCCATCTTTTAAAATTTTCATTAGCAAAAATTTCAATATTTGATACGTCCGAAAAAGGGTTAATATATAGTAGTATAACCGGAACAGGAGTAAAGGAATTAGTACCAGTATTAGTAGTATCAGAAATTTTTCAGAAGTAGTATCATTTGCCATAATTTATTAGATTGTTGGGAAAACAATTAGAAAATATAATATCATGATTAATAATAATATAAATTTATATTTAACAAAATATAATACTGAAAATTAAATAGATACTACAACCACAATATTTAAGTGAAAATTACTACTATTAAGGTATTTTAAGTAGTTTAAAATTAAATACTTGAGTCGTGCTGGCACTTTCCTAAGAAACTATTTCAACAGTGTGAAATGTTTTCCCAGGATTAAACAAGCCTTCCCTATTTAATAGAGGATACATGAATCAACAAATTAATTAATCGTCAACAAGTTATTAAGAAAGAGTAAAATATAAAAAATCATATTAAAAGGGAGAGAAGTGGCGTGAGGGGTAGAGAAAGCAAGAAACAATTTCTTGACAAAAATGTTTTTGTTTGTAGAAGCAATATATGCTTATTTATAGGCCAAAGAACTTATCCATGAATGGACAAGTGTCCTAGACACTTGGACAATAAACTTCACGCAAAGATCCATTATTGGAGAAGTGTCCTAGAGATGCCAAATTTTTAAAACTTGCCATATCTCCAAGAAGAATATTAAAATATAGTTACATAGAAAATACATTGTATAATTCTTTTGAAATATAATAAAATACTTACAACTAGCAAAGAATAGAAAAACCCATAGCCCAATTATTATTTATTATCAAATGTATCTTTGCTCATCTTATCGTCATTGTTAATAAACTTTCATTTGAGATATATAGGGTATTGGATTGTTGTCATATCCAGTAGAATTGTTAGCCACAATATTATTTTATTTCTAAAATCTTACTAAATATCTCAATATTGTAGATTTTTGCTTCTTTTTTGTTTTGGGTAAGATTTCTAATAGCTTCGAGTAAATTACTTTGATCCTTCTAGATTTCTTTACCAAATGTTTTAAGCCTAGGGTGATTTTTCCACATTAAGTCTAAAAATGTTACTCTTCTAAATGATGTTGCTGGTTAAGTTAGGTTACTAGGATGGAAAATGATCAAATCAACACCTAACTAGATTATATTACATTGAATTTGGGTAAGGTTTTTTGATTTGCCTAACATCAATCTTGCCATTAAAAAAGGACTACATTTTTTATTTTTCTCTTGGTCCAAGTAATTCATACTATTTAACTATGTAGCAATGTTTTCAAAAATATTTTTGGGGTGGGTCTCGGGATAGGATATACTAAAAACGCTTTGGAGTGTAAATTAAAGGTGTAGATCCATAGGGTCTTAAGTCTTAGAATTTAGGGCATGAGCCTTGGGCATAGAAATGCAAGTTCTGGGGAAAAAATGCACTTTTGACGTTATTTTTTATTTTTAATGTATTTTTGTTATAAATCATATATTTTTATTATGAGTGTAACGATATTTATACTTTATGTTATCTGTTATGAAAGTATAAAATAATACAAAGAATAAAGTAGGGGAGAAAAGAAGATTTTTTATTGCTCTTGAAGAATATTCAGATGTATTACAATAAAGGAAAACCTTTATATCTATAGGGAAAAAACCGACTTCGTCTACAAGTAGGAAACTGAATTAGTCTTCAAGTAGGATTCCTAATTCATAAATGAATCTACATAATATACATTCACTATAAATCAAATATGTTTATAACACTCCCCCTTAAATGTCTATTTGCTAGATTATGTTCCTTGTTAAAACCTTACTAGATAAAATTCTATGAGAAAAAAATTTAGTGAAGGAAAAATAGTACACATATCTAATAATATGCATTATTGGACGTCTCATTAAAAACTTTACAAGAAAAACCCAATGAAACGAAACCTTGTGAGGAAAAAAGAGTACATTGCGTATTAACTCCCACTAATCAGAATATCAATCCAAAGACTTGAATCAGAACATCAATTCAAAGATTTGAATCTTCATATCCCAATCTTGTATACCATTTTCTTGAAAGTTGTAATTGGTAGACACTTGGTAAACATATCAACCATATTTTCACTCGAACGAATCTGTTGCACATTTACATCACCATTCTTTTGGAACTCATGTATGTAGAAAAACTTTGATGAAATATGCTTTGTTCTATATCCTTTTATGAATCCTCCCTTTAGGATCAAAGAGTTTTACAAGTTTCTCATGTCAACTTCTTTAAGCAAACAATCTATTGCTTTTTGAAAACTCTTCAAGAGTTTCAACTCAAGTTATCAACTTGCATAACAATATGAAAGATTCTTGATTAGTTTTAATCTATATGAGGATTATAAACAAGTTTTCAAGATCTTGTAAATGCTTCATGCATTTTAAATCCTTCAAATACTTTCATATCAATTTTGTCCAGTGACAATATTTAATATTAAATACATGACATTTTCTAGTGTCTAGATTGTAAGTCAAATAGGTTTTGCGCTTACCAATATGCATCATTCCACTTGAAAATTAGAGCATGCTATAATATACTATAGAATTTAGATCCGCATAATCTTAAACAATATTGTACTATATTGTATCAAAGATATCTTTGACAAAATATTTCTTTTTTGTTAATTTTGCAATGCGACATAACTTATTGAGATCTCACAACTTTGTTATTTTCAAGTAGCTACCCCTCTCATGGGGTTTCATGAAGTGTTATGTCGTAAGCTCTTCAAGAGCATATTGTCTCTTAATTATGATCATTTTAATCATTTTCTCCTTTCCTTTCAAGAATTATCTTATTTTGGATCAGTTACATGTTTCATGCATGTCATAAACTGTGTCCTTCAGGGACATTCAATAAGAGCATTTCAATTCTTAGTTTCTTATTATCTCCCTTTTTTATTAGACAAACCAACATATATTCCAATCTATCTTGGAGAATCCATCTTTTATACATCATGATATATTTATCAATTATATATCACATATACAAATTATTATATGGAAATCGTATGGTCCTTGACCATATACCAATTCCAGGGGAATTGATGTTAATGATGCATTAGATTGATGCATATCTTTGTCTATAATTTGTCATATTTTAAACCACGAAACTTTGTTCTATAAGCAATGAATGATCATTTTAGTGTCAATCAACTTGGATACTTATCAATATTATCAAGATGAATTGTCTTGATTACGTATTTTGAAAGTTATGCTCTTAACTCAATTATCTTGCACAAACAATTTTGTAAATGTCAAACTTCAAGTTGACAATAAAATGCACATGATATCATCTTATTGATGCATCTATTTCACATATCACATAATGGTGAATGGGCCCATATTCACCTTTCATACTTTCAGTATTTAAGGAATTCAGTCCCAACATTAGTTGATCCAATCAACTTATCATGAGAACAAGCAATCTCGAAGAATATTTTATTCTTCAATATATGTCTAATAAGTAAACTTGAATTTTATCATGACATATGTCTTTAGCTATCATAAATTTCTATTTCTATTTCATGAGCAAATTTCAAATTTATTACTCAGGGAGTAATTTTCATATTTATTTCTTCTCAATTACTCTATCTCTCTTCTGGAGATGAGTCTTGATCCTATCACAATAAAGTTCACATTTATATTGAGAAGTTTTATTGAATACTATCTAATTCACTTCAGAGCATGGATCGGTGTCGGTAGCACTTATCAAAAAAATTCTCATTCTGGAAGAATAGAATATAATCATCTTAACATATCAATTTATAATAGCTTAGTAACTCATTCCATGTTCATGTTTATTATTCAATCATTTGTCTTCTTTCAGACATTATGCACTGCTACCACATTCACTTTAGAGAATAGAGCATTGTAATGGAACATATTTAATGACATTTCACCAAAAGCACATTATTTTGCTCCAGTCATTATTACATCATCAATATCATGTATTGAGACTTGAACCCAATGTGTTATCCATATAAGGGCGTCTTACGCTATAAATTGATGGGGTTGAACACAACATCTTTAACTGTGAGATATTTATATTTTCAAAATTTCATCAAGATGATGACACAAGAATATCATTACTTTAACATAGTTTTGTTTTGATACTTTATTTTCATCTTAATGGTGTCTTCAAGACCCATATCATCTAACAACTATGAAGGGTAGTTGTTCCCAAACTATGAAGGGCAACAAACTCAAGTTTCTCAAGGTTAGTCATATCAATAAAGATAAAATAAATAAATATATAAATAATACCTTAACCTTGTAACTTAACCTTCATTCTTTAAGATGATAGAATCTCGTGCTGATAACATGTTATGAAAGTATAAAATAATATAAAAAATAAAGTAGGGGAGAAGAGAGAAGATCTCTTATTGCTCTCGAAGAATATTCAGATGTATTACAATTAAGAAAAACCCTTATATTAATCAGGAAAAAACTGACTTGGTCTCCAAGTAGGAAACTCCAAGTAGGAAACTGACTTGGTCTCTAAGTAGGATTCCTAACTATTAAAAGGAATCTACATAATAGACATTCACTATAAATCAAATATGTTATCATATTTTTTAGATTATGCAATTATTTTCTAGACTATATAAGAAAATAAGATAACTCTCATAAATAATCTTTTAGATAATCGTAACTACCTGACTTAGGGCCTATCATCAGACGGTGAATGAGTCACCCCTAGGAACCTCACTCAAGCCATCTTAGCATAACAAGCATTCATAGATATAAAAATTCATACATTTGCGGAATACAATGGGTAGGGTCTATAGGGCAACATCAAACAATAAAGCAACACTAAAAACATACATATCGTCCAAAATCATACTAATTAGACCATGAATAGAAGAAATCGGTATTGGTCGATTTTCATCAAATAGAAAAGACTCCAAACATTGAAAACATAGGATGTAAAAGTCTATAAAGGCCAACATATACAACAATCTAAAAATACATAGCTAGAATGGAAATTGGTAGAGACCCAAACTAAGGGCTCACCATAAAACACTAGTCTCAAACGTTGAAGAACTAGCCACGAGCTGGTGGAGGAGCACCTATCCCTACATGGTTAAATCATATAGGCAAAAATGTATTAGTACTTTTGGAATGTACTAAGTATGTGAGATGTAATGCAACACATGAAATTATAATGCCATCATTCATAAGTAAATACACACACACGCACATACACACACACATATATATATATACACACACACACATAGGAAGGTAAGGTACATAAATATGAACTTAAGCATACACAAGGAATAACATTCAATATGAGCATGAATAATGCATTAATGGAACACATGTGATGGAACTAAGACATAGATCATAGTCATTGTGGGAATGGATCATAACAGCCATGTAAGACTATGTGAGCTACTATATGGAATCCAATGTAGTGCCTGTTGGCATGGGGAGACCACTTGTCAGGTGGAACTCCATCACTTCGCATGCATCATCATATAACATATTTGGCCTATGTGGATCCATTAGCCTAGCCTACAAGGGCTTTTATAGTGGCACATAGTTAATGGGGCAAAGGATTACTTCTAGGGTTCTCTTACTGAATCCCATATTAATACCTCATTCGGTGCTAAATCATCCCACGAAATCTTTGAAACATAAGCTTAGTCAAATTATGACACTTAGAATCATAAGTCTGAAGAGTACCTCGAACTTAAGTACCACCGAGTGAGAATTATCCTTTTATTTTGGGGACTATCATAAACATCTTTGAGGGGATTGTCAACTTGCTTATATTTTTGACAAATCATCACTTTAAAACCTTTATTTTATGCCCTAATCTTTATTATATGTCATGTAAGACTTGAGTTGAAACTTAGTGGGCTAGTTCATGATTAAAACATTCATAAATCATGCATAATCATGCGAAAATATGCTTATTGAAAACATGAAAAACAGCCCACACTTCACTATCCAAAACCACATCATTGAAGTTATCATCATCAACTTAAAACACACAAAGATAATTAGTAGAACATCATATGGTAACATTAGGAGCATGTAGTATCATAAACATTATGAAATCATCATTAGCGCACATGGTAATATTGAAGGAACTTAAAAAAAGGTAAAAACATCATGTAGGACTTTATGGGTGAAAGGAGACCCATATATAAACCACATACCTTGGGTAAAGCCTAGGAAGAAAAACTTGCTATTATGGAAGAAACCCTAGCCTCCTTAGCTAGTTCTTGCCTCGTTGAGAGAATATTTTTCCATGGGAAATTTTAGAAGTGGAAGAACGAAAGGAATGGGAGAATACTTAGGGTTATAGATCTGATTAAGGGCCCAAGAAGTCCCAAAATGACATAATTTAGGATTAGGATCGGCAGAAAAGATGAAATTTCCCTTCATTAAAACTGGAAGATAGGAACCACAACACCTCAATTACAGGCCGTGGATGGAACCATGGTTGTGATCCTTGTCGTCCTATTCTCCATTTCCAATATTCAAAAACTTGTTGCCAAATCCTAACTACAAAACCCCCTATCGACGGGTCGCCCTTCAATCTATGGGTCATGGTTGGTCTCGTAGAGTCCTTCCGCACTTAGCTAAGTTCTCATTTTTTTGGACTCCTATCCACAAAGGCTAACTACGAGCTGTGGGAAGGAATATGATCCATCATGTTAATCGTGGTCTTCCTTTTAGAAACTCCAAATTTCCTTCATGTATGGAACTCATACCTACGACTCCTTATACAAGTCGTGAATTGTCCTACGGACCATTAATGGCTTCATAAACTACTTCACACTTAGAAATTTTCCAAAATTTCTGAGGTTCTTAACCACAAGCCTGATCTATGACTCGTGGTCTAAACCATAGGTAGTGGACTTGTTTTTGTGGATTGATCCTGTCACAACCCAAGCCTAGGGCCTAGACGTGACATGGTGAATAGGAAATCAAAGGGGTCCCAAACAAGCCTCTTAGCATATCATTTATACATCCTTGGTCACAAAAGCAATTAAACAACAACAAGATAGTAGAAATAGGGATAAAGGGACTAGGGAAAGTCTTTAATAATATAAATCATAAAGAGTCAAAGCTCAAGCATAATTACATCATTAGTTCTAATAATACCTATAAACATAGACTTAAGAGGAGGCCAAGACACTTTCTGGGCTCACCGTCATAATTTAAAGAGTTCAACATTAAGAAAGGACAAAGGCAAGAATAGCACAGCTAACATCCCCAAACTTTGAGGACTCACCAATATCTTATCTTCAAGATGACCAACTACCCAAGGGGAGGATGATCGTGAGAAACTCCGGTTCCTACATGATAACATCATGTAGGCATAGAGTATGCGTTAGTACATTTGAATGTACAAAGTATGTAGGATGCAATGCAATAAGAGATACACAACATGATCAAAATGCATAACTGTAAGCAAGAGATAGTGTATTAGTAAAATGGCATGCATGATCAATGCTTGGATTAAAACATGCTCATATGGAACATAATACATGTGTAGGAATAGACCATCATCATAGATCAAGAAACTTAGTAGTTGCAATCCAAGGCCTACTACCCGCTTGGAAGGCGATTGAGGTATCTACCCCTCAATTTGTAGATGTGCATAACACACTCCATCATAGTGGTCAAGGTATATACCCCTCAACATGGTAGATGGGCATAGCACCCCCCCATCATAGTGGTCAAGGTATATACCCCTTAACTGGTAGATGAATATAGCACCCTCCATCATAGTGATCAAGGTATATACCCCTTATCTGGAAAACGAACATAGCACCCTCCATCATAATGGTTGAGGCATAACACTCCGTCAACAAAGTGTGGTCAACTTGAAACACTATAGATACTTTTCATGAAATCAACACATAAATGCATTACTATCCTCATCATAAAGTCATTTGACTCATAGGACATGCACTAGATCATCCATAGCTTAAGAACCCTCTAAACGGATATTTTATCAAAACACTTGGCAGGTGTATAATGCTAGTTCAAAATCATGCAATTCAAGAGTGAAATCATGTCAGAAAACTTAATGTAAATCAATCCACCAATACTTGGTAACACCATTATGCAGGATACATTAAAACCCTTCATCAAATCTCATCATAGAACATAGATTCACAGCTCAAAATATGCTTAAACAATCACAATTTTATGAAACCCGAACATAGTTTATAACCAAATTCATAATAAGTAAGACCCATAAGTAAATCAACTTAGAAACATGTTATTTATGTAAAAAGGAAGGTTGGGCACCATGGGTGAAAGGACTCAGTGGTTGAAACCCACATACCTCAACTTTGTAGATCTCCTTAATGAAGATTTGATTGAGAACTTGAAGCTTGAATGAAATCCTTAGATATAGAATGAGTTTGGAATGATAGAATTTGGGTGAAATATTTGTCTAAGTGTTAGAGAGGGTTTTGGGGAATGTCTTGTATGATATGGAATTGAAATATGACTAAGCATAGGTGTTTTTTCGTATGAGAAGGCTTAGTCCCAAGACCCCAAGGCCTTAGACTGAGATTTTAAAAAAACTAGCAACAAAATGTACTAAGCGTCGCGGAGAGAACGCATACCCTCACTGGAATGTGAAATTTTTGGAAAACAAAATCTTGCTACGGTTACTCTAAAATTTGGGTTATACCCATTTTCTAGTCAATTTTTCCCCTGATAAAAAATATGAAGTCAGATTTTCGATAATACGCATGGATTTTGCGATATATGGAAATTACGATTATGGGCATTTTCAAGGCACAGTTTTGGGCACTTTTTGGGGCGTTTCAATATCTTCCCCTTGGGAACATTCATCCCTGAATGTCACAGAACTGTACATAAGAAGAGTATTCATGAAGGAATTAACCCCAACAAGAATGCAACAATGCACTTAAATACCACTTTCAAAAATCTCAACATAAGTGTCAAAATATCCATGAACTTGTCAATATAAACATGAATGCATGGAAATGATATAAGGGTTAAAACATAAGACTTGAAATCACATAGGGGACTTGAATTATTACCTTAGGCTTGAGTAGGATGGAAGAGATTGGGACATCGCTTTTATATATCCATGTCGGCTTTCCATGTGGCACTTTCAACGTGTTGGTTTCTCCCAAGAACCTTGACGGAAGCAACATCCTTGTTCCTCAACCTCTTTACTTGTCTATCCAAAATTTCTATGGGAACCTCTTCATAAGTCAAATTGTCTTCAACAACACCACAACATCAAGAAGGCACAATAGCACTTGGGTCACCCACACACTTTTTCAACATAGACACATGGAAGACCAAATGAGCCGTATTCATATCATGAGGTAACCCTTACTCATAGGCTATCTTACCAATCCCCCCTAACACTCTATAAGGGCCAACAAATCTTGGACTCAAATTACCCTTCTTAGAAGGGTGAGACCATCAAATAGACCAAATCACCAACCTTAATGCAAGCTCTCTCCTTTTCATATCGGAATATTACTTTTGTCTACTTTGGGCTATTTTCAATCTCTCCCTAATCAACCTCACATCTCCAAGGCTTCTATTACCAAATCTGGACCTAGCAAAGCCATCTATCCCACCTCAAACCATTCAATCAGGGATCTACAATGTCTACCATAAAAGGCCTCAAAATACGAATGCTTGCATGATAGCTATTATTATAAGAAAACTTAATAAGTGGAAGATGATCATCTCAACTACCCTTAAACTCGAAAACACAAGCTCTAAGCATATCCTCAAGAGTTCTGATAGTTCTTTCGGCTTGGCCATCTGTTTGAGGGTGAAAGGCCGTACTAAGGTTTACCTTGGTGCCAAGACCTCTTTGGAAGGACCTACAAAAGTGAGAAGTAAATTGAGCACCACGATCCGATATGATAGACAAAGACACCCTATGCAATCTAACCAATTCAAGAATGTACAACTTAGCATAATGTTTGGCACCATAAGTATTCTTAACTGGTAGGAAATGAGCCGACTTTGTCATTCTATCAACCATAACCCAAATGGAGTCAAAATGTCTTCTAGTCTGAGGCAACCAAACCACAAAAATCCATGTTCATTTTCTCTCACTTCTAAGTAGGAATCTCTATATTTTGGCTAGGCCACCTGGCCTTTGATATTCGGCTTTGACTTGTTGGCAATTATGGCAACCGAATGCAAACTTAGCAATATCTCTCTTTATGTCACCCCACCAAAACACTTCACTCAAATCTCTATACATCTTCGTAGAATCAAGGTCAATAGAATAGGAAGAATTATGAGCATCATCAAGTATCTTCTCTATCAAGTCATCAACACAAGGCACAAATAATCTACCTTGGTACCTAAGGGCACCATATCCCCTTTGGGAGAAAACCTCCACCTTACCATCTCTCCCCAAGGCCTTCAATTCTAACAAGGTAGGGTCAAGATCTTGCTTTGCCTTCACCTCCTCAATGAAGATTTTGAGCGATCAACAACCATAATACCACCATTATCAACCTTCTCAAACCTAACTCCCAATCTAGCTAACTGATTAACCTCTCTAGCTACCTCCTTGCCCCCATCATCAACATATGCTAGGCTACCCATAGACACCCTACTCAAAGCATCAACCACAATATTAGCCTTACCTGGTTGATAATGCACACTCATATCATAATCCTTAAGAAGCTCTAACCACCTTCGTTGTATCAAGTTGAGGTCTTTTCAGGTGAACACCATATTAGAGACTCTTATGTTCGGTAAACATATCAATATGCACCCCATACATTAAATGATGTGAAATTTTCAAAACAAACAACGACGACCAACTCAATATCATAGGTAGGATAATTCTTTTCATATACCTTAAGTTGCCTAGATGCATAAGCTATCATCATTTTTCATCAAAACATAACCCAAACCAATTCGTGAGGCATAATAATACACAACAAACCCTTCCAACCCTTCCGGTAGAGACAAGATAGGAGTGGAGACAAGCTTATCTTTCAAGATTTGGTAACTCCTTTCACACTCATCGGTCCACATAACTTTTTTCTTATTTTAGGTCAACTTAGTCATGGGAGAAGCAATAGAAGAGAACCCATTTATAAACTTCCGATAATAACCTACTAAGCCTAAGAAACTTCTGATGTCTGATGGAGTCAAAGGTCTAGGCCAATTTCTAATTACCTTCGTTTTCTTAGGATCCACCTTTATACCATCACCCGACACCACATGACCTAGAAAGGCAACCTCTTTCAACCAAAAGTCACATTTGTCATATTTGGCATTCAACTTCTCCTTTCTCAAGGTTTGTAACACCACCCTCAAGTGATCCATTTTCTCCTCCTCACGATGGGAATAGATCAAGATATCATTAATGAAAACCAGCATGAACAAATCAAGGTAGGGTTTAAAGACCCTATTTATAAGATCCATGAAGATAGCTGGTACATTAGCCAAACCGAAGGACATAACCATATAATGTCCATACCTAGTCCAGAAGGCTGTCTTGGGGATGTCAAACTCCCTCACTTTCACTTGGTGATACCCAGACCAAAGATCAATCTAAGAGAAGTGACTACCTTCTTGAAGTTGGTCAAAAAGATCATCAATCGTTGGTAGAGCGTACTTATTTTGGATGGTGACTCTATTAAGTTACCGATAATCAGTACACATCCTAAGAGAACCATCCTTCTTTTTCACAAACAATACCGGTGCACCCCAAGGTGATTGACTAGGCTTATAAAACCCTTCTCCAACAAATCCCTAAATTTCTCTTTCAACTCCTTCAACTCTGCTGGAGCCATACAGTAAAGGGAAATAGAAATGGGTTGAGTATAGAGAAGGACGTCTATTCCAAAATCTATTTTCCTTTTGGGAGGAACACCAGGACGCTCATTGAGAAAGACATCAAGGAACTCATTAACCACCAGAATCGAATCTGTAGGAAGGACTTTGGACTCAACATCCCTAATCTTCACAAGATGATAGAGACATCCTTTAGAAATTAGCTTTTGGGCTTTAATGCAAGAAATGAATCTACCCTTTGACCACCACATCATGACTCTCCCACTCGAGGATGGGTTTATTAGGGAATTGGAATTTGACCCTACGGGTTCTACAATCAATAGAAGCATGATATGCATGAAACTAACCGATCCTAAGAATGACATCAAAATCCACCATATCCAACTCAACAAAATCACAAGGCGATATTTTATGCAAAATAAAAATGGGACAATTTCTATAGACCCTTCTAGCAACAATGGATGCACCAATGGGAGTAGACACCTCATAAGGCTCACACAACAATTCGGGTTCAACAGGAAACTTTTTGGTAACAAAAAGAGTAACAAAAGAAAGAGTGGCACTCGGGTCTATAAATGCATACACAACAAACTTAAAGACTTTTAACATACCGGTGACGACATCGAGAACATCATCTAACCCTTTCCTCCCTTTAAGAGGATAGAACTTATTGTGCCTTAGGGCACCACCTTGTTGACCTCCTCTTCCCATGGGTACCGCATTCGTACCTCGGCCTTGTGGACAACCATCTCTACCCTTATGTTGTGCACGTGGACAATCAATCACCTTACGAACCACTTCACCATACCCATAACAAGCATTAATATCCTTCAAACATGGGCCATCATGGCCTCTACCACATCTTAGGCACCTAACATTAGGCACCACACCACCACCTCCTTGGACCCTTGGGTTGTCATTAGAAAACCTTCTAGTTGGAGCATTAGAAGACCCTTGGCCTTGATGAAATCGGCCACCCTTAGGACTTTGGAATCTACCCTCCAAACAGGCCCTCTTGGCCTCATTACCTCTTCTTTCTATCAACTTTTTCCCCTCCATTATTCGAATAAGTCATGAGGTGGGACAAGTCCATATCACCTATCAACATGGAGCATGATATTCTTCAATTACCAAGAACCCACCCATCACAAAATTGTTCATTCTAGACCTTGGCTTGACCACCAATTGTGGAGCATATTTAGAAAGTTGGTAGAACTTGAGGTCATACTCCCTCACACTCATGGACCCTTTCTTCAAATTCATGAATTCCATCATTTTGGCCTCCCTTAGCTCAAGAAGGAAGAACCAATTGAGAAATGCCTCCTTAAATTCCTCCTAAAAGATTACATTGTTGTTCCCCTTCCCCTCTTTCTGTTGAGCAAACCATATTTTGGATACCCCCTTGAGTTGTTAGGCCATCAACTCCACTTTCTCCTCTGATCTAACACCAATGATAGACAACATTGTGTAAACCTCATCAATGAATTCTTGAGGGTCCTCATCCATTTTAGACCCATGAAACTCCGGTAGGTTCATCCTCATGAAATTCCTTGCCCTAGATGCCGGAGTAGGAGCATGAGGGGCTTGGGCCCCTTAGTTGATTTGATTAGTCATAGCTTGAGCAAGCATGTCAATAACATCTCAGAACTCTTCATGAGCTGATTGTTTTTTAGGTGTGTGAGCTCTTCTTCCTCTTGGAATAGACATGATCTAGCATAGCAAACAACATTCACTAGGGGAAGGCCTTACCTTAACTTCTATTGCACGATATAGATCAAGAAAAAGAGAAATATTTCCTAAAACGCCTCATAACTTCTTACTCATAGTTGTTGTGTACTTCACAACTATGAATACGACTCTAATCGACGCGGTGTGTTGGATGTCGAGGACCATTAACAACCTAGTGCTTTGATACCAAGTTTGACGACTCAAGCCTAGGACCTAGACATGACATGGTGAATGAGAACCCGAAGGGGACCCCAAAAAAGCATATTAGCATATCATCTACACATCCTTGGTCGTAGAAGCAATTAAATAACAACAAGATAGTAGAAATAGGGATAAAGGAACTAAGGAAAGTCTTTAATAGCATAAAGCATAAAGAGTCAAAGCTCAAGCATAATTACATCATTAGTTCCAACAACACCTCTAAACATAGAATTGAGCGGGGGCCAAGACACTTTTCGGGATCACCCTCATAGTTTAAAGAGTTCAACATTACGAAAGGACAAAGGCAAGAATAACATATCTAACGTCCCTAAACTTTGAGGACTCACCAATAACTTTTCTTCAATATGACCAACTAGCCACGGGGAGGATGATTATAAGGAGCTCCGGTTCCTACATGGTAACATCATATAGGCAGTAGAGTATACGTTAGCACGTTTGAATATACTAAGTACTAAGGATGCAACACAACAGGAGATATGTAACATAATCAAAATGCATAATTGTAAGCAAGAGATAGTATATTAATAACATGGCATGGATGATCAATGCTTGGATTAAAACATGCTTATATGGAATATAATACATGTGTAGGAAGAGACCATCATCATAGACCAAGAAACTTAGTACTTGGAATCCAAGGCCTACCACCCCCTTAGAAGGCGATTGAGGTATCTACCCCTCAATCGGTATACGAGCATAACACCCCCCTCCATCATCGTGGTCAAGGTATATACCCCTCCACATAGTAGATAGACATAGAATCCCACATCATAGTGGTCAAGGTATATACCCCTTAACTGGTAGATGGACATAACAACCTCCATCATAGTGGTCAAGGTATACACCCCTTGACTGGTAGATGGACATAGCACCCTCCATCATAGTGGTTAAGGCATAGCACCCTCTCAATAAGGTATGGTCAACTTGTAACACTATAGATACTTTTCATGATATCAACACATAAATACATTACTTTCATCATCATAAAGTCACTTGACTCATAGATCATGCACTAGATCATCAGTAACTCAAGAACCTTAAATCAGATATTTTATCAAATACTTGGCGAGTGTGTAATCTTAGTTCAAAATCATGTAATTCATCAGTGAAATTATGTGACAAAAACTTAATGTAAATCAACCCACCAACACTTAGTAACACCATCATGCAAGATACATTAAAAGCCCGCATCAAATGTCATCATAGAACATAGACTCATAGCTCAAAATATGCTTAGACAGTCACAATTTTATGAAATTCCAACATAGTTTATAACCAAATTCATAATAAGTAAGACCCATAAATAAATCAACTTAGAAACACGCAATTTATGTGAAAAGGAAGGTTGGGCACCATGGGTGAAAGAACCCAATGGTTGAAACCCACATACCTCAACTTTGGAGATTTCCTTGAAGAAGATTTGATTGAGAACTTGAAGCTTGAATGAAATCCTTAGATATAGAATGAGTTTGGAATGATAGAATTTGGGTGAAATATTAGTCTAAGTGTTAGAGAGGGTTTTAGGGAATATCTTGTATGATATGGAGTTGAAATATAACTAAGTATAGGTGTTTTTAAGCATGAGAAGTCTTAGTCCTAAGACCCCAAGGCCTTAGGCCGAGATTTAGAAAAAACTAGCAACAACATGTACTACTTTACGATGGCTTCGCGTCATGGAGAGAACGCGTACCCTCACTGAAATATGAAGTTTTTGGAAAAAAATAATTTTGCTATGGTTGCTCTAAAATTTGTGTTATACCCATTTTCCACTCAATATTTCCTCTCGATCAAGAAAATGAAGTCATATTTTCGATAACAAGCACAAATTTTTGAGATATAAGGACATTATGATTATGGGCATTTTCAAGGTAGATTTTCGGGCACTTTTTGGAGCGTTTCATATCCTGGCCATTTTCAATCCAACTTCTTATGCACTTTCTAGGCTCCTAACTTGAGGGTTATTACAATATCTCCTCCTTGGTAATATTCTTCCCCAAATAAACTTAAAGGTGGGTATTAAGGAGTTAAACATCAGCTAACAACTCAATATGCACAAAAAAATGTAATTTAAACATCTTTTCATGAAGTTTTCAAAATCCATACTTAACATACGTCTAAAAACAGTCCATAAATATAAAATTGAGTGCATGTTTCATGCAAAATTAAAATGCAAGGAATTGGAGGTTATAGACAAAAATAACTTAATACCTTAGGCTTGAGTAGAGTGGAATAGATACGGTTAATGCTTCATTATGTCCGCTTTCGCTTCCCATGTGGCGCCCTCAACTTGATGATTCCTCTAAAGCACTTTGATGGATGCAACTTCCTTTTTCCTTAGCTTCTTCACTTGTTGATCAAGAGTTGCAACCAGTACCTCTTCATAACTCATGTTCTCTTCAATATTCACATCTTCAAAGGAACTATAGAGGTTGTGTCACCTATGAACTTCCTCAACATTGACACATGAAAACTCAAATGAGTCAAATGCATTTTGTTAGGTAGGTCCAACTTATATGCCACTTTGCCCACTCTTCTCACTACTTCGTAAGGCCCTACATACCTAGCGTTTAACTTTCTTTTTTACCAAATCAAATCACACCTTTCAAATCAAATCACACCTTTCATAGGAGACACTTTCAAATAGACCCAATAACTAATTTGGAACTCAAGATTCTTCCTCCTAACATCAGAGTAGGTATTTTGCCGACTTTGAGCCATTTGTAACTTTTCTGTTGTAAGCCTAATTTTCTCCATAGCATTCATGATTAAGTACAACCCTAGCAATGCTATATCATCAAATTCAAACCACCCAATAGGTGATCTATACCATCTACTATACAATGCCTCAAATAGTGCCATCTCAATGCTTGCATGGAAACTATTATCGTAGAAGAATTCAATAAGAGGCAAATGCTCATCCCAACTTCCCTAGAACTCCAATGCATAAGCTCTCAACATGTTTTCTAATGTTCGAATATCCCTCTCGACTTGCCTATTGGTTTGGGGATGGAAAGTGGTACTTAATTTCACCTTAGTACGAAGTCCTCTTTGAAAAGATTTCCAAAAATGAGAGATGAATTAGACATCATGATTTGATATCATGGATAATGGAATCCCATATAACCTCACCAATTCTTGGATATATAAGTGAGCATAATCTTCGACACTAAATGTTAGATTAATCAGTAAGAAGTGAGCCAACTTTGTTATCCGATCCACCATCATCCATATGGAATAAAAGTGCTTCGTGGTCTTTGGCAACCCCGCTACAAAGTTCATATTCACTTCTTCCCACTTCCAAGTAGGAATATCAATATCTTGGGCTAAGTCACCTGGCCTTTGATGTTCAACTTTGACTTGTTGGCAATTGGGACACTCGGATATAAATTCGACAATGTGCTTCTTTATTCCATTCCACCAATAGATCTCCCTTAAATCTCTATACATTTCGTAGAATCAAGATAAATAGAGTAAGAAGAGTCATGATCTTCTTGCAATAACTTTCTCAACTCACTAGTATTGGGCACACACAATCTCCCTCGATATCGGAGTACACCATCTTACCCTTGCAAGAAAACTTCTATCTTTCCTTCTTTCACTAAGGCCTTTAATTCAACTAAGGCGGGATCTAGGTCTTGCTTAGACATAAAATCTTCAATCAAGGAAGACTCAGACCCATGTAACACCATCACACCGCCACTTCCAGATTCATTCAACTTTACTCCCAACCTAGCTAACTTATGGACTTCTTTGGCCAACTTCTTTTTTCCATCATCTTCTATGTGAGACACACTACCCATGTAGATTCCTTTAAGGGCGTCAACTACTACATTGGCTTTGTTTGGGGTGATGCATCAC
Source organism: Solanum clarkiae (assembly GCA_011800125.2). Taxonomy (NCBI): domain Eukaryota; kingdom Viridiplantae; phylum Streptophyta; class Magnoliopsida; order Solanales; family Solanaceae; genus Solanum; species Solanum clarkiae. The sequence continues at coordinate 10,952,301 of JAABOM020000101.1, forward strand.
AATCATGTCATAGTCCTAGAGAAGCTCTAACTACCTCCATTGTCTTAGATTGAGATCCTTTAAGGTGAAAACATATTGAAGGCTCTTATGATCGGTGAAAACATCTACATTAACACTATACAAGTAATGATGCAAAATTTTTAAGGCAAACACTATGCTCGCAAGCTCAAGATCATGAGTCGAGTAGTTTTTCTCATTTACCTTCAATTGCCTTGATGAAATGCCTAAGAATATGCTCCGAAAATGCCCATAAATGTAATTTACATATATCTCAAAATTCGTGCATGATATCTAAAATCCAACTTTATTTATCTCGATTGGGGGGAGAATTGAGTGGGAAATGGGTATAACCCAGATTTTAGAAGATTTGCAGCGAAAAATAATTTTTTCTATTTTTTCTTATCTAGTGTTCATTCGTGACTAGGCCGCGACATGGACTGGGCGTGGATTAGTGTAAATTACTCCTCCGCGATAGGTTAGTGTCATGGACCAGATGCGACTAGTTCAACTTTTTTGTTTGTTTTTCATTTCAGCCAAGGGCATTGGGGTCATGGCCCCATGCCCACTTATGAATGAAAACACCTATACTTAACAATTTTTTTAAACTCTATATCACTCAAGAGCCTCTAAAAAAACTCTCCAAGACTTAACCAAATATGTCGCTCAAATTTCTAGGATTTCAAGCCTAACTTTGGAATTCAAGGATTTTCTTCAAGCTCCAAGTCTCCTTCAATGTCAATTCAAGAAAACTTAAGTTTGAGGTATGTGAATTTCATCCATTGGGTCCTTTCTCCCATGGAGCCCAATTTTCCTTTTTATGAAAATTGCATATTTTCAAGTTATATCTTCTATGGGTATCTCTTATTATGGATTTTGATTATAAATTATGTTGGGGTTTTATGAAATGTTGATTTATTATATATGACAATCTATTTCAAGCTTGTACTATGAGTGAGTTTTGTCTATTGAGACTATGCATGTTTTGAGCTATAAAATTATGATCTATTATGAGATTTGATGATGGATTTCAAGGTAACCTACATAAGGGTTTTACAATATGACGGTGGGGTTATTTGCATTGAATTTTCTCACATTATTTCCTTCTTGAATTGCATGATTTTGAACTATTTTTATGAACCCACCAAGTATTTGATAAAATGTCAAGTCAAGAATTTCTAGTTATTGTTGATCTATTATATGATTTACATGTCAAGTGACTATATGATGATTAAGGGCTTTCAATTATGTATTGAATTCATGAAAAATACCTATGACGTTACAAGTATCAAGTTAATCCTTATTTCAAGATTTTTACCTCTTGTGAGTCATTCATGTTAAAGCAAGAGTGTTCATGTATTTTTATGATATACTCTCATGTTTCAAGTTAGCCTCACCATTAGAGGTCAAGTATGTTTAAGATCTATGCATCTCATATTTCTAAGTTTCTTACAAGTTATACAATTTATGATTATTTTAAGTATTCCGTGGGATTAGACTTAGCATCGATGGATTGGATGTCGGCATGGAGTATCTTCAAGGGTCTATACTTCTTTCATCAAACTATATTCCAACATAGGATTATGCTTTACCCTTGATTTACTAGTGAATCCATTTAGTGCACTTTATCATGAAATCCACCCCGAAATGGGATGGGTTCCCGTAAGGGGGTTACTTCTCCGAAATGGGACGGGCTCCCATAAGGTGAAGTATGGTTTACCTTGGCAAGTAGACCACCTCTTTATCGATGAGCGAAAATCATAGGGATTTCATGTTGTAGCTTGCTTGGTCTTACTTATGTCAGTTAGGGTGTCTTCCAATATATGTATTATGTTCTATGCAAGTTGAATGATTTACAAGCATGTTTTACTTTAAGCATTGACCATGCATGCCATATTCATATCTCACTTATCTATTGCTTATTACAATGCATTTTGACTATATTGGCTTATGTCTTGTTGCATTGCATCCTACATACTTAGTACATTCAAACGTACTAAAGCATACTTTATGCCTACATTATATTACCATGCATAAATTGGAACACCACTTGATCATCCTCTACGTGGCTAGTACGATCTATTGAAGCAGGCTTTGGTGAATCCTCAAGTCTGCGGAAACTATCTTTACTACTCTTGCTACATTGAGACTTCTTTTGTTGAACCCTTATTATTATAAGGGTGAGCTCAGAAAGTGTCTTGAACCTCGCTCCATTCTATGTTTAGAGGTGTTATTAGAATATTATGATGTATTTATACTATGAGCTCGATTTTTTATGATTTTACAATTATTAAATACTTCCGTTAGTCCCACTTCCCTTTTTATATGTTTCTTGTTATTTTTTACTTTGCTTCCATGACCAAGGATGTGTGATTAATGTGCTAAGAGGCCTTTTTGGGTCCCATCGGGTTCCTATTCATCGTGTCACGTCTAGACCCTAGGTTGGGTCATAAAAAACTTAGTATCAAAGCACTAAGTTGTTAATGGTCCTTAGAATCCAATACACCACGTCGATTAGAGTCTTATTCATGGTTGTGAAGCGTGCCACAACTATGAATGGGAGACTATGAGACATTTTAGGAAATATTTCACTTCTTCATGGTCTATATCATGCGTAAGATGTATGTGTAAGGTTTTTATCCTAACGAATGCTCTTTTCTATTCTAGATCATGCCAATTCCAAGAGGAAAACTAAGGAGAGCCCGTACACCCGAGGAGCAACTGACTCCTCTCGCTCCTCAAGCTCCTCAAGGTGGAGGTGTAGGACAAGATGAGTTCCAAGATGCTATTGCCATATTGGCTCATGCTATGACCAACCAAAGAAACCAAGGAGCCCAAGCCCCTCATGCTCCCATTCCGGCTTCTAGGGTGATGGATTTCACTAGAATGAACCCATCGAAGTTCCATGGATCCCTGAGAGTTCATATATGAGGTGTACAAGGTGCTGTCCTCATAGGGTTCAATTCAGAGGGAAACACAGAGTTTTCAGCCTACCAACTCAAAGGGGTGGCTCAAATTTTGTTTACACAATGGAAGTTGGAGAAGCAAAATGATAATGCTATCCCTTGGGAAGAGTTCAAAGCCGCATTTCTTAATTGGTTCTTTCGTATTGAGCTAAGGGAGGCTAAGATGATGGAGTTTATGAACCTTAAGTAAGACTACATGAGTGTGAGAGAGTATGCCCTCAAGTTCAACCAACTCTCCATGTATGCTCCATAATTAGTTGCTGAGCCTAGATCAAGGATGAACAAATTTGTGTCGTGGGTGTCCAACTTGGTTAATGAGGAGTGTTGTACTGCCATGCTAGTAACTGACATGTATTTGTCCCGCCTCATGACTTATGCCGAACAACTAGAGAGGAAAAGCTTAGAAAGGAGAAGTGGTGAGTCCAAGAGGGCTCATTTTTTGGAGGTGGTTTCCAAGGTTTCAAGGGTGGCCAGTTTCCTTAAGGCCACAAGTTCCAAGGCCAAGGGTCTTCCAATGCTCCAAATAAGAGATTTGCTAATGATAATCCAAGATTCCAAGGTGGTAATAGAGGAATGGTAAAACCTAGATGCCCAAGTTGTGAAATAAATCATAGTGGTCGATGTTTCAGGAATTCTAATGCTTGCTTTGGTTATGGTGAGATAGTTCACAAAGTTATTGATTGTCCTCATGCTCAAAACAAAGGTGGAGATGGTCGTCCACAAGGCCAAGATGCAAATGCGGATCAAAGGGGAAGAGGAGGCCAACAAGGGGGTGCACCAAGGCAAAATAGATTCTATGCTTTTCAAGGGAGACAAGGGGTGAATGAGGTGCCCGATGTCATCACCGCTATATTAAATATTTTTGATTTTAATGTGTATGCATTCATAGACTAGGGTGCCACTCTTTCTGTTATTACTCCTTTTGTTTCCAAAAGCTTCATGTTAGTCCCAAATTGTTATGTGAATCTTATAAAGTCTCTACCCCTATTGTTTAGTTCGTTGTTGCTAAAAAAGTCTATAGAAATTGTCCCATGTTCATTTTGCATAAAATCTTTCCTTCTGAATTTGTTGTATTAGATATGCTGGATTTTGATATCATTCTTGGGATGGATTGGTTGCATGTATATTATGCTTCTATTGGTTGTAGAACTCGTAGGGTTAAATTCCAGTTCCTTAATGAGCCCTTCCTTAAGTGAGAAAGTCGTGATGTGGTGGTCAAGGGTAGGTTCATTTCTTATCTTAAAGCCCAAAAGTTGATTGTTGTCTCTGTCATCTTGTGAGGGTTCGGGATATTGAGTACAAAATCCTTCTTATTGAGTTGGTTCTGATGGTTAATGTGGTTCTTGATGTCTTTGCTAGTAAGCTTCCCCGTGTCTTTCCCGAAAGGGAAATAGATTTTGGTATAGACCTCCTTCTCGATACTCAACCCATTTCTATTCCCCTTACTGTATAGCTCCGGTGGAGTTGAAGGAGAAATTGAGGGATTTGTTGGAAAAGAGTTTTATAAGGCCTAGTAAGTCACCTTGGGCTGCACCAGTGTTATTTGTGGAGAAAAAGGATGACTCTCTTAGATTGTTCATTGATTACCGGCAATTTAATAGATTCACCATAAACAACAAGTACCCTCTATGAAGGATTGATCAACTTCAAGGGGCTAGTCACTTTTCTAAGATTGATATTCGGTTCGGGTATCACCAAGTGAAAGTGCGGGAGTGTGATATACCCAAGATGGCTTTTCGGATTAGGAATAGGCACTTTGAATTTTTGGTTGTCGTTTGCTTGACTAATGCACTGTCTATATTTATGGATCTCATGAATAGGGTCGTCAAACCCTACCTTGACTTGTTTGTGGTAGTTTTTATTAATGACATCTTGATTTATTCCTATAGTGAGGAGGAGCTTGTATATCACTTGAAGGTGGTGTTGTAAATCTTGAAGGAGGAGAGGTTGTATGTAAAATATAAGAAATGTGAGTTTTGGTTGAAAGAGGTTGCTTTTCTAGGTCATGTGGTATCGGGTGATAGCATTAAGGTTGATCCTAAGAAAGCAGAGGTGATTAAAAATTGGCCTAGACCTTTGACTCCGTTGGACATTAGAATTTTCTTAGGTTTGGCAGATTATTGTCGGAGTTTTGTAAATGGCTTCTTTTCTATTGCTTCTCATATGACTAAATTGACAAAAAAGAAGCCGAAATTTGTGTGGACCGACGAGTGTGAAAAGAGTTTCCAAACTTTGAAAGATAAGATTGTCTCCACTCCTATCTTGGCTCTACCAGAAGGGTTGGAAGGATTTGTTGTATATTGTGATGACTCAAGAATTGGTTTAGGATGTGTTTCGATGTAAAGTGGTAAGGTGATAGTGTATACCTCTAGACAATTTAAGGTGCATGAGAAGAATTATCCCACCCATGATCTTGAATTGGTGGCCATGGTATTTGCTTTTAAAATTTGGTGTTACTACTTGTATATGGTTCTAGTTGATGTGTTCATCGACCACAAGAGTCTCCAATATGTGGTCACCCAAAAAGATCTTAACTTTAGACAAAGAAGGTGGTTAGAGCTCTTTAAAGATTATGATATGAGTGTGCATTATCATTTCGGCAAAGATAATGTTATAGCTGATGTCCTAAGTAGGGTGTCTATGGGTAGTCTAGCTCATGTTGAAGATGGTGGCAAAGAGGTGTCAACAGAGGATCACCGGTTGGATAGATTGGGGGTTAGGTTGGATGAAGTTGATAATGGTGGTGTAGTGGTTGTTGATGGTTCTGAGTCTTCCTTGATTGAGGAGGTAAAGGCAAAACAAGATCTTGACCCCACCTTGCTAGAGTTGAAGGCCTTGGTGTGAGATGGTAGAGTGGAGGTTTTCCTTCAAGGAGGAGATGGTGCCCTTAGGTACCAAGGTAGATTATATGTACCAAATATAGATGACTTGAGAGGATTGATTTTGAAGGAGGCCCATAATTCACCCTATTCAATTCACCTTGGTTCTACAAAGATGTATAGAGACTTGAGGGAAGTGTATTGATGGAGTTGTATGAAGAGAGACATTTCCAAGTTCATATCTGGATATCACAATTACCAACAAGTGAAGGCCGAGCATCAAAGGCCGAGTGGCCTAGCCCAAGATATAGAGATTTCTATTTAGAAGTGGGAAGAGATCAACATGGATTTTGTGGTTGGGTTGCCTAAGACTAGGAAACATTTTAACTCTATTTGGGTTGTTGTGGATAGAATGACAAAGTCGGCTCACTTCCTACCAGTGAAAACTAGTTATGGTGACGAAGATTATGCCAACTTATACATTCATAAGTTGGTTAGATTACATGGGGTACCCTTGTCTATCATTTCAAATTGGGGTGCTCAATTCACTTCTCACTTTTTGAGGTCATTTCAAAGAGGTCTTGGTACCATAGTTAAGCATATCATGGGTTTTCATCCTCAAACGGATGGTCAAGCCGAGAGGACTATCAAAACTCTTGAGGATATTCTTAGAGCTTGAGTTTTGGAGTTTAAGGGTAGTTGGGATGAACATCTTCCACTCATTAAGTTTTCTTAGAACAGTAGCTACCACTCAAGCATTGGTATGGCTCCTTTTGAAGCTCTTTATGGTACGCGTTGTAGATCCCCTATTGGGTGGTTTGAAGTAGGGGAATGACTTTTCTAGTTCCAAATTTTGTCATGGAAGCCTTGTAGAAGGTGAGGATGATTAGATGGAGATTGAAAACAACCTAAAGTAGACAAAAGTCCTATTCTGATGTAAGGAAAAGAGATCTTGAGTTTAATGTTGGTGATTAGATTTACTTGAAACTCTCACCCATAGAGGGTAGTTCGGTTTGGCAAGAAGGAGAAATTAAGCTCAAGGTTTATGGGTCCTTATAAAGTTTTGAGGAGAGTAGGAAAGGTTTCATATGAGTTGGAGTTACCTCTGGGGATAGACGTGGTTCATTCGGTCTTTCATGTTTCCATGTTGAGAAAGTGTGTGGGTGACCCTAGTGCCATAGTGCCCTTTGATGTTGTGGGTGTTGTAGAAGATAATTTGACTTATGAGGAGGTCCCGATGGAGATTTTGGATAGACAAATGAAGAGTTTGAGAAACAAAGATGTAGCTTCCGTCAAGATCCTTTGGAGGAACCAACAAGTTGAAAGTGCCACATGGGAAGCTGAGGTGGACATGTTAAGGCGATATCCATATCTCTTCCCTCTACTTAAGCCGAATGTACTATTTTAAGTCCCCTATATGATTTCAAGTCTTAAGTTTCATCCCTTATGTCATTTTGCATGCATTCATGGGTATGTTGACAAGTTAATGGTGATTTTGACATTCATGTTGAGATTTTTGAGAATGACATTTGAATGCATTGGTTGCATTCATGTCTGTTTGAAATCTTCATGATTACTTCTCTATGCATGTTCCTTTGGCATTCGAGGATGAATGTTCCCAAAGGGGAGATATTAAAACACCCCCAAAATATTCTTCGGAAATACCTATAATCATAATTTTCACACATCTCAAAATCCATGTCTAATATCGAAGATCCGACTTCATATTCTCGATCAGGGGGCAAAATTGAGTGGGAGATAGGTATAACAAAGATTTTAGAAGATCCATAGTGAAAAATAATTTTTGCTAATTTTTCTTATCCAGTGTACATCCGTGACCAAGCTGCGATGCAGACACAACACATATCAGTGTAAATTCCTCCTCCGCAATAGGTCCATTGTGGACTAGATGCAAACCAATTCAACCTTTTTCGTAGTTTTTCATTTTGGCCAAGGGCATTGGGGTCATGGCCCCATGACCGCTTATGCGTAAAAATACCTATACTTAGCAATTTTTCAATTTTATATCGTTCAAGACCCTCTTAAAAAAAAACTCTCGAAGACTTAACCAAATATCTCACTCAAATTTCTAGGATTTCAAGCCCAACTTTGGAATTCAAGGATTCTCTTCAAGCTCCAAGTCTCCTTCAGGCTCAATTCAAGAAAACCTAAGTTTGAGGTTTGTGGGTTTCATCTATTGGGTCCTTTCATCCATGGAGCCCAATCTTCCTTTTTATTGAAATTGCATGTTTTCAAGTTGTATCTTCTATTGGTATCTCTTATTATGGATTATGATTATAAATTATGTTGGGGTTTTATAGATTGTTGATTGATTATGCATGACTATCTATTTCAAGCTTATACTATGAGCGGTTTTGTCTATTAAGACTATGCATGTTTTGAGCTATGAAACTATGGTCTATTATGAGATTTGATGATGGATTTCAAGGTACCCTACACGAGTGTTTTACAATATGATGGTGGGTTCATTTAAATTGAATTTTTTTTGCTTTATTTCCCTCTTGAATTGCATGATGTTGAACTAGTATCATGAACCCACCAAGTGTTTGATAAAATGTAAAGTCAAGTATTCTCAAGTTATTGATCATCTATTACATGATTTACATGTAAAGTGACTATATGATGATTAAGGTCTTTCAATTATATATTGAATTCATGGAAAGTACCTATGATGTTATAAGTATCAAATTAAGCCCTATTTCAAGATTTTTACCTATTGTGAGCCATTCATGTTAAAGCAATGGTTCATGTATGATTACGATCTACTCTCTTGTTTCAAGTTCAGCTCACCATTAGAGGTCAAGTATGTTTAAGAGATACTCAAGTAATGTTACCATGTTTCTTACAAGTTACACAAGTTATGATTATTTCAATTATTCTGTGGGATTAGACTTAGCACCAATGGATTGGATGTCGGCATGGACTATCTTCAAGGGTCCATACTCCTTTCCTCAAACTATGCGCCAACATATGATTATGCTATACCCTTGCTTTACTAGTGGATCAATTTAGGTCAGTTTATCATGAAATTCACCCCAAAATACTATGGGTTCCCATAAGGAGGGTTACTTCTCCGAAATGGGATAGGCTCCCGTAAGGTGAAGTATACTTTACCTTGGTAAGTAGACCACATCTTTAATGATGAGGGATAATCATCGGGATTCCAAGTTGTAACCGCTTAGTCTTACTTATATTGGTTAGAGTCTCTTCCCACACATATATTATGTTCTATGCAAGTTGAATGATTTACAAACATGTTTTACTTCAAGTATTGACCATACATGCCATATTGAGATCTCACTTATCTATTGCTTATTACTATGCATTTTGACTATATTAGCTTAGGTCTTGTTGCATTGCATCCTATATACTTAGTACATTCAAATGCATTAATGCATAATTTATGCCTATATAATATTACCATGTAGAAATCGGAGGACCACATGATTATCCTCCATGTGGCTAGTACTATCCATTTAAGCAAGCTTTGGTGATTCCTCTAGTCTGGGGACACTATCTTCACTACTCTTGCTATATTAAGACTTCTTTTGTTGAACGCTTATTATTATAAGGGTAAGCCCGAAAAGTGTCTTGGCCCCCGCAACATTCTATGTTTAGAGGTGTTGTTGAAATATTATGATGTATTTATGCTATAAGCTCGACTCTTTATGCTTAGTCCCACTTCCCTTTTTATATGTCTCTTGTTATTGTTTACTTTGTTTCCAAAACTAAGGATGTGTGATTGATGTACTAAGAGGCTTCTTTGGGTTCCTTCGGGTTCCCATTCGCTATGTCACATCTAGGCCCTAGGCTTGAGTTTTGACACTTGAGGCATAGGCAATCACTTTATCATTTGGCATCAACACACACCCTAGACCAATCCTTGAAGCATCACAATAGACAACAAATCCATCATTTTTCTCTGGCATGGTCAAGATTGGAGCCGAAGTTAGTCAATCCTTCAAGGTTTGGAATCTCTTCTCACACTCATCCATCCACACAAACTTGCCATCTTTTAAGTCAACTTGGTTAGTGGGGATGAGATGGAGAAAAAACCTTCCACAAACCTTCATAGTACCCAGCTAGGCCCAAGAAACTCCTAATGTTTGAAGGAGTTTGTGGCCTTGGCCAATTTCTCACCACTTCAATCTTCTTAAGACCAACCTTAATACTACCACACGATACCAACACACGCAAAGGAAGGCAACCTCACTTAGCCAAATCTCACACTTGTCAAATTTTGCAAAAAGCCTTTGCTCCTTTTAGGTTTGTAACACCATCCTCAAGTGTTCCAAATGTTCTTTCTTGCTTATGGAGTAGTTTAGAATATCATTAATGAACACCACTACCAACATGTCAAGGTAAGGCTTGGGTACCCTATCCATAAGGTCCATGAATATAGTTGGTGCGTTAGTGAGACCAAAAGACATCATTACAAATTCAAAGTGACCATACCTAGTCCAAAATGTCGTCTTAGAAATATCACTCTCGCTCACACTTAGTTGGTGATATCCGGACCTTAAATCAATTTTAGAGAACTGTGTAGCCCCTTGCAATTGGTCAAACAAATAATCTGTTATTGGGAGTGGATATTTGTTCTTAATTATGACCTTGTTGAGTTGTTGGTAATCTATGCACATATGGCGTGACCCGTCCTTCTTCCTTGCAAACAAAACTAGAGCACCCCACGGAGACCTACTAGGTCTAATAAAACCTTTTTTCAACAATTCCTTTAATTGCTCCTTTAATTCTTTCGACTCCACAGGATCCATTCTATATGAAGGGTTTAAGATGGATTGAGTGTCAAGTAGGAGGTCTATGCTGAAGTCTATTCCTCTTTTGGAAGGAACATTCAGTAACTCATTCAGAAATACATTGAGAAATTCATTAACAATGGGGACTAACTCAAAAGAAGGAATTTTGGAAGTAACATCTTTGACTCTAACTAGATGGTATATGCATCCCTTTGAGATCATTTTTCGGGTTTTTTAGAAGGAAACAAACCAACCTCTACATGAAAAATTTCTACCCTCTCACTCAAGATTGTGACTCATTTGGGAATTGGAACTTGACTCTATGAGTTCTACTATCGATGGAGGCACATAAAGCATGTAGCCTATCCATCCCAAGTATAATATTAAAATCAACAATGGAGAGTTCTACTAAGTCATAGGGGACAAGCTTATGCATGTTGGAAATGGGACAATTTCTTTACTCTTCAAGCAACAATGGACTCTCCTATGGGGGGTACATACTTCACTGAAACTCCCCGAAAATGCTTCAAAAATGTCCATAATAGTAAATTTTATATATCTCAAAATTCTTGTGTGGAAACAAAAATCTAACTTCATATTCTTGATCAGGGGGCAAAATTGAGTGGATAATGGGTATAACCCCGATTTTAGAAGACCCATAGTGAAATTTCATTTTTGCCAACTTTGCAATTTTGAGTATGCATTTGTGTTGGCTCCGTGACGCAGACCCATCACGGAGTAGTGTTGTGACTTCCTTATTTTTCTTGTTTCATCCTAAGTCATTAAGGTCTTGGCCCCATGCCCTTTTATGCGAAAAAACACCTATACTTAGCCATTTTGTCAACTCTATATCACTCAAGACACTCTTAAAACCCTCTCTAACACTTAGCGAAATATTTTATCCAAATTCAAGTGTCCAAAACTTATTTCTAGATCTCAAGTTCTCATTCAAATCTTCATCAAGTAAATCCCTAAAATCGAGGTATGTGGGTTTCAACCATTGGATCCTTTCACCCATGGTGCCCAACCTTCTTTTTTCATAAATATTGCATGTTTCTAAGTTGTATTACTTATGGGTATTACTTATTATGAATTATGATTACAATTTATGTTTAGGTTTTATGAAATATTAATTGGAAATATATGTCTACCTATTTCAAGCTTATACTGTCAAATGGTTTGTGTATTGTGACTATGCATGCCCTGAGCTATGAAACTATAATCTATTATGAGGTTTGATGAGGGATATCAAGCTATCTTGCATGAGGGTTTTACTATGTGTCAGTGGGTTGATTTACCTTACGTTTTCTCACACAATTTCACTTTTGAATTGCATAATTTTGAACTAATATTACATACCCATCAAGTGTTTGATAAAATGTCTTGTTAAGGATTCTTAAGTTATTAATGATCTTTTACATGGCTTGTGCATCAAGTAACTTTTTGTTGATTAAGAGTACGTAAGTACTGAATTCATGAGAAGTACCTATGGTGTTGAAAGTTGAACACAACTTGTTGGGGGTTGTCATGCCCAATTACCTTTTTGAGGGGATGGCAAGCCTCAATCACCTTGTCGGAGGGTGGAAAACCCATACTACCTTGTTGAGGGGTAAATATCTCAATTGCCTTATCCGGGGTGGAGGTTTGGGGTATGACCATACTACTTTGTTGAGGGACATGTACCTTAATCGTCTTGTCGGGGGTGATAAGCCCATACTACCTTGTTGAAAGGTATGTACCTCAATTACCTTCCAAGGGGGTCGAATTCCTTGGAGTTCAAGCAAAGCTTTCTTGGGCCACATGGATATGGTTTCTTCCTACACATGTGATCTATATTATAAAGCTATATGTTTTACAAGTATATTTTACTTCAAGCATTGATCATGCATGCCATATTATTATTATACTTATTCATTGCTTATACTTATGCATTTTGATTATGTTGCCTATGTCTTGTTGCGTTGCATTCTACATACTTAGTATATTCAAATATACTTATGCATACTCTATGCTTACATGATGTTACCATGTAAGACCAGAGCACGTCACGATCATCCTCCCCGTAGTTAGTTTTGGAATCTTGAAGATAAGCTTTGGCGAATCCTCAAGTTCGGGGACACTAGCTATGCTACTCTTTCTTTTATTTTCTCTTTATGTAGGACTCTTGATACTATGAGGGTGAGCCCGGAAAGTGTCTTGACCCCCGCTCAAGTCTATGGTTAGAGGTGTTTGTTGGAACGAATGATGTACTTGTGTCTTGAGCTTTGATTCTTCTATGTTTTATGCTATCAAAGACTTCCCTTAATCCCTTTACCCTTGTTTATATATCCATTGTTGTTGTATATTGCTTTCGCGACTGAGGATATGTGATTGATATGATAGGAGGCTTGTTTGGTGTTCCTTCGGGTTCCCCATTATCCGTGTCACGTCTAGGCCCTAGGCTTGAGTGATGACAAACCTGGTATCAGAGCACTTGGTTGTTAATAATCCTCGAAATCCTAAGGGTGCTTAGTTTCCTCAAGGCCCCAAGTTCCAAGGCGAAGGGTCTTCCAATGCTCCTACTAGAAGGTTTGCTAATGACAACCCAAGTGTCCTAGATGGTGGACGTGTACTGCCTAATGCTATGTGTCCAAGATGTGGTAGAGGTGATAATGGCCCATGTTTGAGGAACATTAATGCTTGTTATGGTTGTGGTGAAGTGGGTCATAAGATGATTGATTGTCATTGTAATCAAAACAAGGGTAAAGATGGTTGTCCACAAGGCCAAGGTGCAAATAAGGGTCCCAAGGGTAGAGGAGGCCAAAAAGGTGGTGCCCCAAGGCACAATAAGTTCTATGCTCTTCAAGGGAGACAAGGGGTAGATGAGGTGCCCGATGTTATCATCAGTATGGCTAAAGTTTTTTATTTTGATATGTATGGATTAATAGACTCGGGTGCCATTCTTTCTTTTATTACTCCTTTTGTGGCCAAAAATCTCCATATTAGTCTCGAATTTTTGTATGAGCCATATGAAGTGTCAACCCCCGTTGGTGAGTCCATTGTTTCTATAAGGGTCTATAGAAATTGTCCCATTTTCATTTTGCATAAAATCTTGCCTTGTGATTTTGTTGAATTAGATATGATGGATTTTGATGTCATTCTTTGGATGGATTGGTTGCATGCATACTATATGCTTCTATTGATTATAGAACCCATAGAGTCAAATTCTAATTCCCTAATGAACCAATCCTCGAGTGGGAGAGTCATGATGTGGTGGTCAAGGGTAGATTCATTTCATGCATGAAAGCCAAAAAGTTGATTTCTAAGGGCTGTCTCTATCATCTTGTGAGGATTAGGGATGTTGAGTCCAAAGTCCTTCCTACAGAATCGGTTCTGGTAGTTAATAAGTTCCTTGATGTCTTTCTCAATGAGCATTCCGGTGTTCCTCCCGAAAGAGAAATAGATTTTGGCATCCTTCCCGATACTCAACCCATTTCTATTCTTCCTTACCATATGGCCCCGACGAATTGAAGGAATTGAAAGAACAATTCAGGGATTTGTCAGAGAAGGGTTTTATAAGGTCTAGTCATTTACTTTGGAGTGCACCAGTGTTGTTTTTGAAGAAGAATGATGGTACTCTTAGAATGTGCATTGATTGCCAATAACTTCATCTGGTCACCATAAAGAATAAGTACCCTCTACCAAGGATTGATGATCCTTTTGACCAACTTCAAGGGGATAGTCACTTCTCTAAGATTGATCTTTGGTATGGGCATCACCAACTGAAAGTGAGGGATGTGACATTCCCAAGACAGCCTTCCGGACTAGGTATGGGCACTATGAGTTTGTGGTTATGTCCTTTGGATTGACTAATGTACCGGCTATCTTTATGTATCTTATGAATAAGGTCTCCAACCCTACCTTGACTTGTTTGTGGTGGTTTTTATTGATGATATCTTGATCTATTCACATAGTGAGGAGAAGTATATGGTTTACTTGAGGGTGGTGTTGCAAACCTTGAGGGAGGAGAAGTTGTATGCTAAATATTAAAAATATGAGTTTTGGTTGAAAGAGGTTGCTTTCCTAGGTCATCTGGTGTCAGGAGATGGTATTAAGGTGGATTCTAAGAAAAACAGATGTGATTAGAAATTGGCCTAGACCTTTGACAAACAATAGAAGTTTCTTGTAGGTTCTCTTGTATTACTTCTCCTATGACTAAGTTGACCCAAAAGAAGGCAAAATTTGTGTAGACCTATGAGTATGAAAAGAGTTTTCAAACTTTGAAAGATAAGCTTATCTCCCCTCTATCTCGTCTCTACCGGAAGGGTTTGTTGTATATTGTGATGCCTCAAGAATTCATTTGGGGTGTGTTTTGATGCTAAGTGGTAAGGTGATAGCATATGCCTCTAGACAACTTAAAGTACATGAGAAGAATTATCACACCCATTTTGGAATTGGCAGCCGTGGCATTTGCTTTGATAACTTGGCATCATTACTTGTATGGGGTTCATGTTGATGTGTTTACAGATCATAAGAGTCTTCAATATGTGTTCACCCAAAAAGATCTCAACTTGAGACAAAGAATGTGGTTAGAGCTTCTTAAAGATTATGATATGAGTGTACATTATCAACCCGGTAAAGCTAATATTGTGGTCGATGCTATGAGTAGGGTGTCTATGGATAGCCTAGAACATACTGGTGATGGGGGCAAAGAGGTGGCTAAAGAGGTTCATTGGTTGGCTAGATAGGGAGTTAAGTTAGAGGAGGTTGACAATGGTAGTGTAGTGGTTGTTGATGGTTCTAAATCTTCATTGATTGAGGAGGTAAAGACAAAACAAGATCTTGACCCTATATTGCTAGAGTTGAAGGCCTTGGTGAGAGATGGTAAGATGGAGGTTTTCTCCCAAAGGGGAGATGGTGTCCTTAGGTACCAAGGTAGGTTGTGCGTGCCTAGTGTTGATGACTTGAGAAAGAAAATTCTAGATGAGCCTCATAGTTCTTTTGATTCTATTCACCTCGGTTCTACAAAAATATATAGAGATTTGATGGAAGAGTATTGGTGGGTGGTATGAAGAGAGACATTGCTAAGTTTGTATCTAGTTGTCACAATTGCCAACAAGTAAAAGTCAAACATCAAAGGCCTGGTGGCCTAGCCCAAAATATAGAGATTCTTACTTGGAAGTTGGAGGAAATCAACATGGATTTTATGGTTGGGTTGCCTAAGACTAGGAAGAATTTTGATTCTATTTGGGTTGTGATAGATAGAATGACAAAGTCGGCTCATTTCTTACCAGTCAAAACTACCTATAGTGCCGAAGATTATGCTAAGTTGTATATACATGAGTTGGTTAGATTGTATGGAGTGCCTTTGTCTATAATTTTGAATCGTGGTGCTCAATTCGCTTCTCATTTTTGGAGTTCCTTCCAAAGAGGTCTTGGTACAAAGGTAAAGCTTAGCATGGCCTTTCACCCTTAAACGGATGGCCAAGACAAAAGAACTATCCAAACTCTTGAGGATATACTTAGAGCTTGCGTTTTGGAGTTTAAGGGTAGTTAGGATGATCATCTTCCACTTATTGAATTCACTTACAATAATAGTTACTACTCAACCATTGGTATGTCTCCTTTTGAAGCTCTTTATGATTGGTATTATAGATCTCCATTTGGGTGGTTTGAAGTGGGGGAGATGGATTTGCTCGGTTCGGATTTACTCATGGAAACAATGGAGAAGGTGAGGTTGATGGAGATTGAAAACAGCCCAAAGTAGACAAAAGTCATATTCTGATGTGAGGAGGAGAGATCTTGAATTTTAGGTTAGTGATTGGGTCTATTTGAAGGTCTCACCCATGAAAGGCGTGGTTCGATTTGGCTAGAAAGTAAATTGAGCACATGGTTTATGGGTCCTTATAGAGTGTTGAGGAGGATTTGGCCTATGAGTTGGAGTTACCCATTAAATTGAATATGGTTCATCCGGTCTTCTATGTATCTACGTTGAGGAAATGTGAGAGAGACCCAAGTGCTAATATCTTTGGATATTGTTGGTGTGGTAGAAGATAATTTGACCTATGAGGAGGTTCCAGTTGAAATTTTGGATAGACAAGTGAAGAGGTTGAGAAACAAGGATATAGGTTCCATTAAGGTTCTTTGGAGAAACTAACAGGTTGAAAGTGCCACATGGGAAGTCGAGGCGGACATGCAAAACTGATATCCATATCCCTTCCACTCTACTCAATCCTAAGGTACTAATTTAAGACCCCTACATGATTTCATGTCTTACGTTTCAACCCTTATATCATTTGCATGCATTCATATCTATGTTGACAAGTTTATGTTGATTTTTGATGCTTATATAGAGATTTTTGAAAATGGTGTTTAAGTGCATTGTTGCATTCTTGTTAGGCTGAAATCTTCATGATTACTTCTCTTGAGTATGCTTCTTTGATATTCAGGGACGAATCTTCCCGAAGGAGAGATATTGAAATGCCCCGAAAATGTGCTTCAGAAATGCCCATAATCTTAAATTCTATATATCTCAAAATCCGTGGGTGATATAAAAAATCTAACTTCATATTCTTGATCAGGGGGCAAAATTGAGTGGAAAATGGGTATTACCCCAATTTTAGAGGACCCATATCGAAATTTCATTTTCGCCAACTTTGTAATTTCTAGTGTGCATCCGCATTGGCTCCATAATGCAGACCCGTCGAGGAGTAGTATTGTAAATTCCTTATTTATTTGTGGTTCAGGCTAAGGAATTGGGATCTTGGCCCCATGTCCTTTATGCATAAAAACACCTATACGTAGCCATTTTTTCAACTTTGTATCACTCAAGACACCCTCAAAACCCTCTCTAGCACTTACCAAATATTTCATCCAAATTCAAGTGTCCCAAACTCATTTCTGGATCTCAAGAACTTCATTCAAGCTTCAAGTTCTCGTTCAAATCTTCATCAATGAAATCCCCAAATTTAAGGTATGTGGGTTTCAACCATTGGGTTCCTTCACCCATGGTTCCCAACATTCTTTTTTCATGAAAATTGCATGTTTCTAAGTTGTATTACTTATGGGTATTACTTATTATAAATTATGATTACAAATTATGTCGGGGTTTTATGAAATATTAATTGGAAAATATGTCTACCTATTTCAAGCTTATACTATGAGATGATTTGTCTATTGTAAATATGCATGTTCTAAGCTGTGAAATTATAATGAATTATGAGGTTTGATGAGGTATTTCAAGCTATCTTGCATGAGGGTTTTACTATGTGTTGGTGGGTTGATTTACCTTATGTTTTCTCACACGATTTCACTCTTAAGTTACATAATTTTGAACTAGCATTACACACCCGCCAAGTGTTTGATAAAATGTCTTGTTAAGAATTCCTAAGTTATTGATGATATTTTGCATGACTTATGAGTCAACTGACTTTATGATAATTAAGAGAATGTATGTAAGTGTTGAATTCATGAGAAGTACCTATGGTGTTGCAAGTTGACGATATCTTGTTAGGAGATGTCATGTCCAATCACCATATTGAGGGGGTGCCAAGCCTCAATCGCCTTGTTGGAGGGTGATAAGCCCATACTACCTTGTTGAGGGGTAAATATTTCAAACACCTTAGGGGGGTGGTAAGCCCGTACTACCTTGTTGAGGGGTATGTATCTCAATCGCCTTGTCGGGGGATGGTAAGCCCGTACTACCTTGTTAAGGGGTATGTACCTCAGTCACCTTCCAAGGGGGTGGCATGCCTTGAAATTCATAATTTATATATATTGTATACCTATTTTCATGATTTTTATATAATATTTTAACTTTTTAAATTATATATTATTATTATTATTATTATTATTATTATTATTATTATTATTTGTAGATAATTTTTTGAATTTCTAAAGTTTATATACATACACGTATATATGTGTATGTATATATATTGTATACATCTTTTCATTATATGTGTGTATGTGTGTGTGCATCTGTTTACGAATTTAGTTCTTACTTTTTCATAAATTTTCAAAAATCGTTTCAAAAGATTTATTTTTTTGAATTATTTTAGTTAATTTATAAATTATTTTTGAAATTAATTAGTTGATAATTAAGTTAGTTATTTCACATCGTTAATTTTAACAAGCTCTTTAATTAACCTATATGAATTTGTCTCGGGGCCAAATCCAATCAACTAATTTGATTCGACTATATTTTAGATCCTAAATTGGCCTTGATAGTGATTTTAAATTGATTAAGTTTTCAATTTTATTTTTCCACCCTCAATTCCTTTTCTTTGGGATCTAATTAGTCCATTTTTTGGACCGAAAATTTTAAATTGGTCCAAAATCGGACCAATTTCGCAAGCCCAATTTCAGCTGGCCCATTCTTTCCTATTTTTATCGCATCAGTAAAAGACCATATAATATACAACTAATCATGTGACCCTATTTTATTTTCTACGTCACGCGCTCCCTTCTTTTATTTTTTTTCTTCTTCACGTGTTACCTCTCTTCCTCACTAGAACGACCAAAACAGCGCGTCTTCTTCCCCAAAATAGCAGCTTGCGAAAACTTTAGAAAAAGCAAAGATGCAACAACCCTTTTGACCTCTAGAATGACAACCCTTCATCCCTGAAGAGTCCACGCGTCTCCATCTCATCAATCGTCCGTTCTTGCCCTTAATCGGATGAATGAAATTGATTCAAAATTAGTCCGTTTTGTTGTTGATTCTAGCTATGAGAAGCATGTGGATAAGATTTTCATTTCAAATTTAAAGAATGTTCCTCAAAGATTCCACCAATTTCCCCCCAAAACGCCTAAGTCTTTCTCCTATATAAACGCTCGTTTGGGTTTTTACGATTTCTCTGGAGACAATATATATATATATATAGATTACTCATAGATAGTCAACAACTTCTTTGAATTTCCTAAGAATTGATGACACACTAGTGTCTATTGCTTTGCTCGATATAGTTGAAGTGGTGTAGAATTTCATTAGTCATTGCTCGTCGAGTTCTAGTTCACTGCACAAGAAAAGGTATACTTTTCTTCCTTCACAAAATCTTCCTCTTTACACTAGTTTTAGCTTACGTTGTTGGTCAGTTTTTATGAGTTTTTCATGAAAAGTTAACGACTTGGGTCTATTTGAAACTAGCATTATGACGTTTTTTTCAATAATTTTGTATGTCTCCATTAGTATGACTACATCAAATAAAACATGAATGCATCTAGCCCTTTGGAGATTTCATTTTGTGGCTAATGTCATAAAACATCCATTGCTTGAGTATTAGGATATAGATGAAAGTTTAGTTATTCTTGTTGATGAATGTTGTGCATCGTTCATATAGTTGAAGTTTCCTATATTTCTCTGTTCTTTTTTTTTGTTTATTCTATCTAAATTTTCCACGCTTAATTTGGAGTCATCTATTGTTCAAAACGTTTGATTTTGCCTTTGTTCAATATAGTAATGGTATGTTTCAAGTGATATTACTGTAAATCTAAAACTTTGGCAATTAGTTTGGTTAGAATCGGTATGTTATGTTGCTTAAAATTTGATTTCCTATTGGTCCCAAGAATGAGAGTCACACTTAAAGTTGTACTAACAAGTAGCTACACGCTTAAACTATAGGGATGACCTATTACACATTTGTAGTACTCATAACTGAATTATTTTGCCCCTTCCTACCCCTAGCTTCAAGCGCGTTTAAGGATGTCTATGAAGGCGCGTCAACACTTCAATTTTCTATTTTTTTACTTATTAAAATGACCCAACAGTCTGAAATCTCCCATTACCCTCATTATAGCCCACCCACCCGACCCTAATTCTTATAAAACAAAAATGCAGAACCCTACATCCTTAAATTGAAGTTCAAATGCACCAATTCGTTTGAATCAAAGGTAATTTCTTTTAATTTTTATTCATTCCTCTCCTTTTCATTTTGATTCATCTCATTCTTATATTTTGATTCTTTCTCTCTTTGTGCAGATTTTTTTTTGGATATTTGTCGTATTGAGTTATTGTAACGATTTCTGGTAGTGAAATGATAAAATGGGTTGAATGAGCTTGACTAGGCACTATATGCAAGGCGAAGATCATAAAGTGGATCATATGTGATGCAAACATAAAATTAATTTGCATTGTTAACCTCTTGAACGTCAAGAAATCCTAGTTGAAGATATTGGATATATCCTTACTATGGGGTAAATTAAAGGGATTAATACCTAAAATTGTATAAAAATTTTGATTTACTAAACACCTAAAATTGTATCGAAAATTTGATTTACTATGTGATAACTTGAATTATGTATTTATAATTGATCTTCAAGAGTTATAAGTTGATGTATTTTGTTGTTTCTATTCCTTTTAGAATGGCAGATCATGCGATTTTCGACTTGGAAGGATGACTATATTAATATAAGATCAAAATTTGTAATTCCTAAGTGTATGGAGGAATTTGGGGAGTTTTAACAGAGAGTTGAGACATTAGAAAAGATTGAAAATAAGTCTACTAGGTTGACCAACTCAATGGAAAGCAAAACATCATATATGAATGAAAGAGAGTCAAAACTAGATAATTTTGATGATGATCTGAAGAAGATGAAAAAAAATGAGAAGAAGTGAAAAAATAAATTGCTAAATCCAGGAAAAGGGAGAAACAACTTTGGATTAGTCTCTTGTATGTTTGTATTCTAGGTATAAGTTTTGTTTTTCAAGACATATTCTCATTGAAAGAAGATCCAAGTAAGTTACCATGATATCTTGATGCAATTATACTTGTAATATTGCAGGATATTGGTATTTTAAGGAATTAGTGTTGTAATGAACCTTTTTTTGGTGTAATTGTACTTGCAATTATTATAAGGATTTGATTTTGTAATGATTTTTTTTTTGCTGTAATGAAATGTTAGACTTGATCCAAATTTGTCACTTTGTCTATCTATCTTTTTTATATGTTGGTGTAATGAAATATTGGTAAAGTGGCATACATTATACATTTAGTTGGGTGTAGTTGGATGCATCAATTGCCTAAAATATGATAAATAGAGGCAAAAGATAACATAGTAGAATAACACATAGTTACATAGATCTCTCATGGTAAACAAGAGCAAAGTCATTACTTGACATTCATAATAAAAGAGAATCTCAATGTTCTACATATAATCTGCAGTCACAACTGCCAATTCATAGCAAAAGAGAATCCTAAAATCCCAAACTAAAGTGCAGTTACAACTATTGTTTCCAATAGAATCATAATTGCCTAAGCATTCTATTAAATATAGTTATGACAAAACATAATATTTCAACTACAGTCACAACTGCCAAACATCTATCAAAAAGCCATTGGAGCATTGGAGCTCTCCAGACTTAAATCTGTAGCTTTAGAGCTTATATCAATATATTTTTTCCTCCTCATTTCTTCAAGTTGTTTTGATTTCACAACCTGTTTTTCCTTCCACTTCACACCTTTTATTAATTTATCCCTAAGATCCTCCATAACAAATGCTGAAGACTCCATATTCCTAAATCTTTCACTAGCCATTTCAGGCTGCTCAAATAAGTATAAATAAGTTTTGTGTTAATAAGGATTGTAAATGATGTGCAAGTATACAAAAATACTTAAATTAATAATAGTAGCTCCACTTTCTGTGTGAAGTGCCTCCATTCCAACCATCTTTGGTATGCTTGCAACACACCCCTAAGAAAGTAAAAATATTAGATTTTATTAAATTATAATTTACAAAAGTAAAATACATCATCTCTTTATTAAACTCTTTGGTCTACCCTTTCCCTTCTAATTAGAGTATTTGATCCAGTAGCAGGGGTGAAATTTGATCCAGTTGGTATGACATTTGATCCAACAATAGAGGTGAAAGTTGATCCAGCATCAGGGGTGAAAGCTGGTCCAGCAGCAGGGGTGGAAGTTGGTCCAGCAATAGCGGTGGAAGTTGGTCCAGTAGAAGATATAGAACTTGATCTAGAAGACTGCTCAAATAAAAATAAATAACTTTGTTAATATTTGTCTTAGTAATAAAAATAAAGTAAAAGTAAAAATACATGACCTTCTTTCTTTGACCCTTTGGTCTACCCCTTCCCCTTCAAATGGGAGCACTTCATCCAGCAACTAGGGTAGAACTTGATCCGGCAGGTGTAGAACTTGGTCCAATAGTAGGGATGGAAGTTGGTCCAGTAGCCTTTGTGGCAATAGCAGCAACACCAATTGGATACTTTCTTTTATTGTGACCTTTGCTATGACAAGTACTACCGCTCATCTCAATCCTCCTTTTAGACAACTTTTCAGTTTTGTGACTTTCACCTATCTCTTTCCTCCTAGTCTTCTTAGGCCTTCCAAGCAGCTTTCTAACATGAGGTGGTATAACAGAGATATTTTATGATTCAGACCATATTTTTAGATACATAACAGGCTGAATAAAGTAGTTGTATGCCTTCATGTGAATTTCTCTACTATACCAATGAGACATGTAGTTCGTTGGTTCTAATTTTCTATTGTGAAGAGCAACTATTGCTTAAGGACATGGTATATCTTTCAACATCCATGCTGTACAACTACAAGTCTGTCTTTGAATATTCACAACATGTTTTTATGGTCTATGAACCACCTCATAGCCTGAATCAAAATTCCATTTAATGCTGCATTTCATTGACTTTGCTATGTTACCTTGCAAAAATTTTATTGCCATTAGAGAAAAGTCATAGATCTAACCACTACAAAAGTCTCTCATCTGTGCTATTCCTTTCATCATTTTAACTCTAATTTCTTCAAGCATTGTAAGTATAGTCTTGTGTCTTGCTACTAATATCCATGCATTGAAACTCTCAGTCATGTTATTATCTACAATGTCACATGTGGTAAAATTAAAGTAAACCTTTCTCCATCTTTCTGGATTATAACACAATAAATCATCAACTATGTTATTCCTTAACCTTTTCATATAACTAATGTTATCCTTTAACTTTGCCAAAAAAGTAGACCTTCCATACCTTCAAAAACTTTTTCTTCTCTTAGTGTCTTTCTATTTACCTGATCATTTCACAAGAATATATCTAGCACATATCCTATGTTTAGAATTAGGCAGATGGATACTTATGACATTTTCAAGACCTTATAAGAACTCCTGAAATTTTAGATAAGTAAATATGAACTAAATAATATTCAAGAGACTAAAAAAATAAATAATAAATAAAGAATATTAGATGAAGCGAATTAATTCCAACTTTTGCATACCAATTATGATTGTAATGTTTGTTCCATCACCCAACTGAAGATCTCCCTTCACAAGGTTGACAAACCAACTTCAAGTATACCAATTTTCAACCTCAACTACTACCCAAACTACTGGCAATATTTGATTATTTTCATCTTTACAAACAACAATCAATAACTGATCTTTACAAATTCCTTGTAGAAAACCATCTAAACTAATGCAGTTTCTATAACCAGACAAGTAGGACTCTTCATTACATCAAAACATATGTAGAAGCCTTGAAAATATTTTCTACCATGTTGAAATGTTTCCTCATGAAGCTTGACTACACATGTACTACCTGGATTACTTCTTAGCACATGTCTAAAATCCTCCTAAACTCAAGATTGTAGTCATCCATTAACTTTTGCAATGCTTTTTTTTTCTTGTTCTCTTACACACTGTTCTCCCAGCATGTAAATACAATTCATTTTAAATAATTTCTTGAAATTCAAAAATCCTAATGTTAGGTTGTTCCTTTATCCTCTCATTATAGTGAGGAGCCAAAAACATGCTATTACACTTGACAGTAAATGTTTTGTCCTAAAATAAAATCTAGCAAATAGAACCCAAGGACAACCAACTACACATCTACCCTTACCATTGTAGATTCATTAATAAGCTTTTCAATAGCAACATGTTCATCAACAACATATTGGTAACATCAGCTCTAAATGCATTCACACTTTCAAATGTAAGGCCCAACTCCCAAACTACTTTCTGACAGTTAGAATAAATAAAGTTGTTTTTACTTTCATTCTCCTTTTTGGTTTAGCCCTTTGTTCAATGATTCTTTCATCATCACTGTAATCATCTGGATCTATTTCAAAGCTTGCAGCTTCATTTGAGGGATAATAAGGTTTATCACCACCTAACTTTCCTTCAAAAGTATTTCTATTACCACCCATTGATTCATCATACACAACATCTAGTCCTTTTTTCTGTTGCTAACCTTACATGATTAGGTAATGGAGCTCTTTCGCCCTACTTCCTTCTTTTTATTTTCCTCTTTTCTTCCATAAAAGTTCTTACCTCTTCATGTACATCACTCCTATCATCTAATATTCCTCCATTTAATGATTCTACATCAGACACTTGATCAATAGGAGGATGGACAGGAGCAGAAATTGAATTAAAAGCTAGATCAGTACAAGAATGGACATGGGAAGAAGTTGAATCAAGAATTAAATCAGTACAAGAATGGACAGGGGCAGAAGCTGCATTAGGAGTTGGAATAGCAGAGGGATGGACAAATTCAACAGTTGGACTAGTAGAAGAATGGATAGATAAAGAAGTATTTGAAGCAGCAGAGTTAGGGTTTAACACATCATCTTGGGCCTCATGGTTTGGTTCTAACTCAACACTAAAAGAACCTTTAGGCCCAATATTTTGAGATATCCCCTCTCCAGCTTAGCCTTCTATATATTCCAATTAGGGTGGGACCAAAATAACATTTGCAACCAAGTGACAAACAAATGCTTCCATAATTTTCCACCACTCAGATATTCAGAGATTCTAATAGTATCCATGTCTTGTTTAATTTCTACCAAAGCAGTAGTATTAGGAAGTCTCACATACAGTATGCATTGTCTAGGTTTATATCCTGATAATTCTGCAGTTGAAAATAAGAGAGTCTATCTAAATCAACATCTAAAAACTCAGTAATTTGTCCACCATCATAAAGGGTTTCCACATTTTTTTCAATATTTAGAAAATTCCCATGGTGATTCTCAAAGTAATCAAATCAAAAGACATTTTTAATAACTTGAAATAAATTGAACATGACATACAAACCAAATCAAAGCACAATTTTGTAGAACTTTACTTTATACTAGACACGACAAACACATACAACAACAAAAATTACAAAATATCTAGATTAATAAGTGAAAAAACCTTAATAATGAAGACAAAACACATTTTGCAGCATAAGAATCAAAAAACCCTATGTTACGTAATACAGAAAGTGAACTAACCTTTTAGCAATGAAAACAAACACACAACAAATGCTTCAAACGATAAACTTATTTAATGGAGTCACCAAATTTCTTCCAATGAGAATAAAAAACCAATACAATCAAAGAAATTTGTAGCAATTTCTTTGTATACCATTCGATGTTCTTGGAGGAGCTAAATGGGGTGGTCAAAGTTAATTGAATTTTGGTGAAATGAATGCGTTTTGGGTAAATAAACTGGTTCAAAGCGAAATGAATCGAATCTGACTCTTTTTAATACGTGGTAACCATAGAGGGTGAGTGACCATCACTCAATCACTTCATGCTAGGTGTAGGGGTAGGAATGGAAAAATAATTTACTTATGAGTACTATGATTGTGTAATAGGTCGTCCCCATAGTTGAAGTGTGTATTCTACTTTTCAGTACAACTTTAGGTGTGATATGCTTTTTTCCAAGGTCCAATCCTAAGTTTGATTAATATGCTATTGTCTCTACTCCTCTAATGATGCCTTTATTGCTATCATTTTCCCTTTTGAGTTACTGCAATGGAATAACCTTTCATGCTGGATATGTTATCCTTTTGAAATTAATATTTGCTATTAATGTTTAACCTCATTCGTTAAGAGTTATTTAATGAATATGTAGTCATGTTTTAGTTGATTAATGCCATTGTTTGATGTAATACATTAAATTTTATCGTATGTCTTTATGCTTCGAGTAAACGAATTCTAACATGTTTTTATTTTCTTTTCCACATGTGATAAGCATCTGGATTCATTTTAACTCCACCCTTGCATGTTGAGTCATTTCCTCATTGTGCTAGCCCACTTCATCCAGAAATGAAGCAATGTCAGGTTTTTTGGGCCAAAATATCATTGTATACACTGATATACAAAATGTATATAGTGACGTAATATAGGAAAATGGGCAAAAAATCCATATCTTTAGCAGGAATGCTCCAAAGTGATTGGAGTATTGGATTTGCAAGTTAATATATTGTGTAAATACTTTACATATACTGATATACACTGTATATACCTTATCATGATATAAGTGGAAGATGGGACCAAAACCCAATCAGGAGTTGATATTACAGGTTAAAAAATTGGACTTAGAGCCCATTTTCAGGCAACAACAAATTGAGGCTTTAAAGGCCCAAATTTCTTTAGTTCTTTATTTACTCGATTAGTTACTTCTATTTGTAATTATTAACCCTTACTCTTAAATTTTTTTAACTTGATTAAATTCCCAAGATGAACCATTCTATGTTAATTTATTCCTTATAATTTTACTGTTGTTATTTTTTTTATTTAATTGTTATTATTTATTTATTTATTTTTGCATAACTTAGTCACTTTTTTTTTTTTGAAAAATTAGCTTTCCCAAGTGATTTCATATGACCAAGTTATTGATTTCCTCATAATACATATATGTATATATATATATATATATATATATAGAGAGAGAAATAATAGAAGAAGAATTTGGGGTAGTTGAAGCCTTGGCAAAAGATGAAAAGGAGGTATGAAGAAAATACAAGTGTTATAATTAAATGCAAAGGATGTAAGTTAGGCATTGTCACGACCCAAGCCTAGGGCCTAGACTTGACACGACGCATGGGGAACTCGAAAGTATCCTAAGCAAGCCTCTTAACATATCATTGCACATCCTTGGTCATGGAAGCAATAAAAAACAACAACAAATGGTAAATAAGGACAACGGGGCTAAGGGGCAACCTTCATAATATAAACATCAAGAAACAAGAGACTCAAGGGTCATAGCATAGATACATATCATGTCCTACAACACCTCTACTACATAGATAAGGGCGGGGACCCAGACAAGCAACCAGTCTCACCCTCATAGTCAATGCATAAGTAGAAGGAAGATAGTCTTACTACATAGCATAAGATCATAAACATCGTCCCCGGAATAGAGGACTCACCAACAAGCTTGAGAGGTATCGTACTAGCCACGTGGAGGAGGATGCTCAAGTGGGGCTCCGTTTCCTACGTGGGTGACATCATGCAGGCATAGAGTATGCATTAGTACGTTTGAATGTACTATGTATGTCAGATGCAATGCAACACGAGATAGGCACCATAAGAAAAATACATAACATTGGCAATGAATAAGCTTAGAGTAGTAATATGGCATGTATCAATGATGCTTGAAGTGAAATCATGC
>JAABOM020000101.1:10980333-11026099 GCA_011800125.2 Solanum clarkiae
TATGGAGGCAGAATCACCAACTCTTCAGTCAGTTCCAGTAGTGAATGAATTTATTGATGTGTTCCCTGAAGAACTTCTAAGCTTACCTCCTAAACGAGAAATAGATTTTGGTATTGACTTGCTCCCAGACACTCAACCTATTTCTATTCCTCCATATGGAAAGGCCCCAATAGAATTGCATGAATTAAAAGAGCAGTTGAAAGACTTACTGGAGAAGGTTTTATAAGACCTAGTGTATCCCCTTGGGGTGCACTAGTGTTATTTGTACGCAAAAAGGATGACACCTTGAGAATGTGTATCGAATATCGACAATTGATTAGGGTGACAATTAAGAATAAATACCCCCTCCCCAGGATTGATGATTTATTTGATCATACAAGCTGCCAAATGCTTTTCAAAAATTTATTTGAGATTAGGGTATCACCAAGTGAGGGTGAAGGAGGAAGATATACCCAAGACAGCTTTCGGAACGCGTTATGGTCACTTTGAATTTCTTGTTATGTCATTTGGGCGAACAAATATGCCAACAGTTTTTATAGATCTGATGAACAGAGTATTTAATCCATTTTTGGATGTGTTCGTGATAGTATTTATAGATGAGATTTTGGTATATTCAAGATTAGAAGAGGATCACGGAAATCACTTGCGATAGGTGTTACAAACTCTTCGTGATCGACAGTTCTATGCCAAGTTTTCTAAATGTGAATTTTGGCTAAAATCATTGGCATTCTTGGGCCATATTGTGTCTGATGAGAGAATAAGGGTTGATTCACAAAAGATAGAAGCTGTGAAAGATTGGCCAAGACCAATAACACCCACGGAAGTTCAGATCTTCTTAGGCTTGGCAGGTTATTACAGGAGGGTTGTTGAAGCCTTTTCTTCTATTTCTGCACCCATAACAAAGCTGACACATAAGGCAATCAATTTCCAATGGAACGATGCGTGTGAAAGGAGCTTCCAGGAGCTAAAAAATAAGCTAACTTCTGCACCTGTGCTAGTACTTCCAGAAGGCGCTGAGGGGTATGCAGTGTATTGCGATGCTTTAGGAGTTGGCTTAGGGTGTGTACTGACACAAAAGGTAGGGTAATTGGCTTAGGGTGTGTACTGACACAAAATGGTAGGGTAATTATTATGCGTCTAGGAAACTATGACCACATGAGAAAAACTATCCAACACATGATCTTGAGCTAGCTACGGTTGTGGTTGCTTTGAAAATATGGCACCACTATTTGTATGGGATTCACGTTGACATATACATTGATCATAAGAGTCTAAAATACATCTTTAAGCAAAAAGACCTAAATTTAAGACAATGGAGATGGCTAGAACTCATTTTATGTTGACATATACATGCATACTTAGGCCTAAAGGACAAACATACTTCATAATCATGCATACTTGGGCGAAAAAGCTAAATCATACCTCATAACATATATGTATAGGAATAGCTTTGTTAAGCACATAGTCATGACAAAAGGAGTAAGGAGCCTTGGGGATAGTCCTCCCAGCCTCAGACCTTAATCGGTGCTCCTTCATCATAGAGGTGTAAACAATTATATTTTCTTAAAGAGACATATCATAGAAATTATGTGATCACATTCTTGTCATACCCATACTTTCTTTGAAAACATAAACATCATCATAGTAGGGACGTAGCCCACATCATAAAATTCATGAAAACTATAGGTCATACATGCATGTTCCATGAATGATCAAGAATAACATGGACAATTTAGATTCAAACTTAACTAACAATACAATATGAAATTCAAATAAATTCACATTTAAATCACAATTTAGATAACCCATTCTTAAATCAAGTTTTAAAGGGGATATGCTCATCCAAATCTTCATAACCTCAATTCAATTCAAAAAATTAGGGCTTAAGTCACTTTAAAATCTACCATAAAACATAGTCCACATTTCAATTGAAACAAATAAACAATAATCTTAAAAACCCATATTTAAAGTAAGCTAAATTTCATGAAAATTAAGTAAAAGAGTTTGGGGTCTTCATGGTTGAAAGGGACCATGAATAAATCCCACATACCTCAGTTAACCACGAAGAAACAAGAAAAATTTGATGAAGAAGAGAGCCTTTTCTTAATCTTCAAGACAATCTTCCAAGGTTCACTTTGGGGAGTTCTTAAGAGAGAACTTAAACAAATTCTTAGTGTGGAATGAATTTGAATGAGAAAGGAAGAGTATAGGTTATTTGGATGTCTTAGGATAGCATAGAAAGTCAAAGAAGACCCTTAGGAGTAGCCATAATTATGAGAACGACATTAATGAAACAGAAACAAAATGTTGCCAGGGGTCCCGTATGGAGGCCTCGCGGGTCCGACCAAGGCACACGGACCGTGTGCCCTTCTATGGTGTCATACTTAGACAAAATCTTCACTCACGATTTTTAGAGACGATGATTCCATACATCGAAAATTTTCACACCAACATCTATACAGTGGCCTATATGGACAATTGATCATCTTGCTCCTCCACGTGGCTAGTACTATCTTTGAAGCAAGTTTGGTGAGTCCTCAACTCTGTAGATGATATTTTTGATCTTATGTTATGCAAAGTCTCTCCTTCCTTTATTGTATGCTTTCGATTATGAGGGTGAGCCCGAAAAGATGTCATGGACCCCGCTTAATTCTAAATTTAGAGGTGTTGTTGGAAAAATTATGTAATGATGCTTTAAGCTTTGACTCCTCTGACTATTGTATGTTTTAAGTTTTGAAGGACTCCCTTATCCCTTTTATCCCTATTTTATGTTGTCTTGAGGAAGACAACAAAATTTAATGTCTGAAAACGTTTCTCACATTAATCTGACCATACAAACTTGGCCTTCCTTTGAATCATCTTGGTCAACAGGGATGCAATAGATGAGAAACCTATAACAAATCTACTATAATAACCAGCCAACCCAACAAAACTTCAAGTATCTAAAGGAGTCAACGGTCTAGGCTGATTCTTCATAGCCTCAGTCTTCTTTGGATCAACCTTTATACCTTCACCAGATAACACATGGCTAAGAAAATCTACCTCACTCAACCAAAACTCACATTAGCTACATTTAGCATTCAATTTCTTTTCTCTCAAAGTCTTACGAACCAACCTCAAATGATCCATATGCTGCTGGTTATTTCGAGAATAAATAAGGATATCATCAATGAAGACGACCATAAAACTATCAAGAAATGACTTGATAACTTGATTTATAATATCAATAAACACAACCAGAGCATTAGTCAAGCCGAATGACATCCCCACGATTTCAAAGTGCCCATATCTAGTTTGAACAACCTTTTTGAGAATGCCACACTCTCTAACCTTCAATTGATGATAACTGGAACACATACCAATTTTTGAGTAATGGGTGGCTCCTTGAAGTTGATAAAACAATTCGTCAATCCTTAATAACAGGGATTTATTCTTTATGGTTACCTTATTTTATTGCCTATAATCAATAAACATCCGAACAAACATAACTTTCTTTCTTACAAATAATACCGGAGCACCCCATGACGTTATACTTGGCCTAATGAAGCCATTCTACAAAAGGACTTTCAATTGATCTTTTAACTCTTTCAACTCAGCCTGTGCCATACGATAAGGAAGAATAGAGATAGATTGAGTATCTCGGTAAATATTGGGAAACCCATCCCGAAACTCATTAACCATCAGAACCGATTTAAGAGTAGGTGATTCAGACTCCACATATTTGACCGTTAAAATATGATAGATACACCCCTTAGAAATTATCCTTCGATCCTTGAGGTAGGAAATAAACCAACTTTTAATAACAAAGTCACTACCTTTCCATTCAAGAACAGGCTTATCCAGAAATTAGAATTTGTCCTTCCGAGTTCTACAATCCATAGAGGCATATGAAGTATTCAACTAATCCATCTCGAGAATAAAATCAAAATCAAACATCTCAAGTTCCATAAGATCACACAAAAGCACTTTATACAAAACAAAGACAGGATAATCGCTATAGGCTCTTTGGGCAACAAAAGATTCACTGACAGGAGTATAGACTGAAAAGGGCTCTCTCAAGATTTCAGGGCTCAAACCAAACTTATCGTCTGAAAGAGGAGTCATGAAAGATAATTTTTCACCCGGATCAAGCAAAGCATAAACATCAAAATCAATGACTTTCAACATACCAGTCACAATATCTGAAGCTTCCTCTACTTCTTGTCGAGCATGCAAATCGTAAAACCAGTTATTTCTAGGGCAACACCTTCAGGAATATTTGGATGGACTTGATTACCTTGAGCCACTCAACCTTTATTTTGATGCCTTAAGGTAATCAACAAGCTTCTAGCCCATCTCGACACAACCAAAGAATGCACCCAAACTCCATACGTACTTCCCCTTGTGAATCTTTCCACACTTGTTACATTGTGGAGGCAATGGTTGACCTTCAACCTGTACCTTGGGAGGAGGCACCCTAGTTTTGGAAAACCTTGCATTGGAACCTTAGTCCTATATGAAGCAACCATAAGAACCGCCACCACTCTTGGAGATGGGGAATCCACCATCATAACAGGCCCTTCTAGAATCATGCACCCTCTTCTCCTTGAGCTTTTCTCCTTTAATCTATTCATCATATGTCAAAAACCTGAAGATGTCCATATCTCGATTAATCATAGCTGCATGAAATTCTTTTACAGCCAAATTAGAGATCCTAGAAATAAACTTGTTCATTCTTGCATGGGGGTCAGCCACTAGCATAGGTGAAGACACACCAAAAAGTGCCTGAGAATGTGCCTGGAAGTACCCATAATCATGATTTCCATATATTTCAAAATCCGTGTGTGATATCAAAAATACGACTTCATATTCTTGATCAAGGGAAAAAATTGAGAGGCAAATGAGTCTAACCCCAATTTTAAAGAAACCGTATCAAAATTTCATTTTCCAAAATTTTTGATTTTCAGAATCGATTTGCGCCCCTAGCGCGACGTAGCCAGGGCACGAACCTATATATTTGTTTGCTGGTTTTTGTTATTTCGATCTAAGGCCTTTAGGTATTGGGTCTAAGTCTTTTCATGCATAAAAACACCTATGCTTAGTTATTTTTCAACCTCATATGATTCAAGACATTCTCCAAAACCTTCTCAAGCACTTAGACAAATATTTCACACAAATTCAGGTGTCCCAAATTCATTTTTGGATCTTAAGAAATTCGCTCAAGCTATCTCATTCTAATTTTCATCAATGGAATCTCCAGGTTGAGGTATGTGGGTTTCAACTATTAGGTCCTTCACCTATGCTGCCGAACCATCCTTTTTACATAAATTACATATTTCTAAATTGATTTATATATGAGTTGTGCTTATTATGAGTTTATTTATAAACTATATTGGGGTTTTATAAAATTGTGACCGTTTAAACGTGTTTTGAGCTATGAATCTATGATCTATTATATATGATTTGTTGAGGGGTTTTGGTGTATCTTGCATAAAGTTATTACCAAGCATGATGGTGGTTTTACATAGATTTTTTTTCATATGATTCCACTCTTGAATTGCATGATTTTCTAGTAGTATTACACACAACCAAGTGTTTGATAAAATGTTCGATTATGGATTCCAGAGTTGTTGAAGTTCTAATTCATGGCATATGAGCTAGATGACTTTATGATGATGAAAGGAATGTATGTATATGTTGATTTCACGAATAGTATCTGTAGTGTTGCAAGTTGACCACACGTCATTCGAGGGGTGTTAGGCCCGAACAACCATGTTAGGGGGTTGGTACCTCAATTGCCTCACTTGGGGGGTAGTAGGCTCATGCAACTTTGTAGGGAAGTTTGTACCTTAATGGCCTCTCTCGAGGGGGTGGTAGGCCCATGCAACCATGTTGGGGGTTTGTACCCCAATCGCCTCGCCAAAGGGGTGGTAGGCCTTGGTCTCTAATATGATGGTGTCTTCTTATACATGTAATATGTTTTATATAAGCATGTTTTACTTCAAACATCATTCATGTATGCCATATTGCTACTATGCTCATCCATTGCCTGTATGAATGCATTTTTCTTATGTTACCAATCTCTTGTTGCATTCTATCCTACATACTTAGTACATTCAAACATACTAACACATACTCTATGCCTACATGATGTTACCATGTAGGAACTGGAGCTCCACTTGATCATCCTCCTCTTTCACGTGGTTTGCACTATCTTTGAAGCAAGTTTGGTGAGTCCTCAACTCCGAGGATAATATGTTTTGATTTTATGTTTTGAAATGACTGTTTTTCTTTTATTGTATGCTTTGGCCTATGAGGGTGCACCCAAAAAGTTGTCTTGTTCTCCACTAAATTCTAATTTTAGAGGTGTTGTTGGACAAGTTATGTAATGATGCATTGAGGTTGACTCTCTTAACTCTTGTATGTTTTTTTGAGCTATGTAAGACTTCCCTTAGCCCCCTTTACCCTTATTTTATGTTCTATTGTTGTTATTTGATTGCTTTAATAACCAAGACTGTGTAATGATATTCTAAGAGGCTTATTTAGTGCACCTTCGGGTCCCCATTCGCAATTTCTCCTGTAGGACCTAGTTCTAGGTCATGACAAACTTGGTATCAGAGCAATATGTTTTTAATTGTCCTCAGCATCCAACACACCATGTCAATTAGAGTCTTATTCATGGTTGTGAAGTGCACCACAATGGTAAGTAAG
The DNA here is from genome assembly GCA_011800125.2 of Solanum clarkiae. Lineage (NCBI taxonomy): Eukaryota > Viridiplantae > Streptophyta > Magnoliopsida > Solanales > Solanaceae > Solanum > Solanum clarkiae. The sequence continues at coordinate 10,987,024 of JAABOM020000101.1, forward strand.
AGGCTATGAGGCATTTTAGTAAATGTTTCACTTCTTCTTGATTTATGTCGTGCTATAGGAATAAGGTAAGGTTTTCCTCTAACGAATGTTCTTTGCTCTAGTAGATCATGCCTATTCCAAGAGGAAGAAGAGTTCATACACCTATAGAACTGGCGACTCATGAAGAGTTCTGGGATGCTATTCCTATGCTAGCTCAAGTTATGACTAACCAAATAAACCAAGGGGCCTAAGCCCCTCATGCTCCTACTCTGGCTTCTAGGGTAAGGGATTTCATGAGGATGAACCCATCGGAGTTTCATGGGTCTAAAGTGGATGAGGACCCTCAAGAATTATTGATGAGGTGTACAAAGCGTTATTTATCATAGGTTTTAGATCGTAGGAGAAGGCGGAGTTGGTGGCCTACCAATTGAAAGGGGTGGACCAAATATGGTTTACTCAATGCAAGGAGGAGAAGGGGAACAACAATGTGATCCTTTAGGAGGAGTTTAAGGCGGCATTTTGCAACTGATTATTCCCTCTTGAGCTTAGAGAGGCCAAAATGATGGAGTTCATGAATTTAAAGCAATGTTCTATGAGTGTGAGGGAGTATGCCCTCAAGTTTAACCAACTCTCTAAATATTCCCAATAATTGCTTGCCGACCCAAGGTGTTGAATGAACAAATTTATAATGGGGGTATCCTATTTAGTTAATGAGGAGTGTCGTGCCTCTATGTTGATAAGTGACATGAATTTGTCCCAGCTAATGACATATGCCGAACAATTTGAAGGAGAGAAGCTTAGGAAAAGGTGAAGCTGTGAGGCCAAAAGGGCCCGTTATGATGGTAAATTCCCAAGTCTCGAAGGTGGCTAGTTTCATCAAGGCCAAGGGTCTTCTTATGCTCCTAATAGAAGGTTTTCCAGTGATACCCCAAGGGTCCAAGGTTATGGTAGGGTGGTTCCCTATGCAATGTGTCAAAAATGTGGTAAGGATCATCGTGGCCCATTCTTGAGTGGTACTAATGCTAGTTATATTTTTGGGGAAGTGGGGGAATAGGGTGATGGATTGCCCTCATATCTGGAACAAGAGTAGAGATAGTCGTCCACAAGGCCGGGGTGCAAATGTGGTTCCGTTGGGAAGGGGAGGTCAACAAGGTGGTGCCCCAAGGAACAATCAGTTTTATGATCTTCAAGGGAGGCAAGGGGTATATGAGGTGCCTGATGTCATCACCGGTATGTTAAAAGTCTTTGATTTTGATGTTTATGCATTGATAGACCCGAGTGCGACTCTTTCTTTTGTTATTTCTTTTGTTGCCAAAAAAGTTTCATGTTGAACCCAAATTGTTGTGTGAGCCATATGAAATGTCTACTCCCATTGGTGCATCTATTGTTGCTAGAGGAGTCTATAAAAATTGTCCAATTAGCAATTTGTATAAAATAGTGCCTTGTGACTTTGTTGAGTTGGATATGGTGGATTTTGATGTCATTCTTGGGATGGATTGGTTACATGCATACTATGCTTCTATTGATTGTAGTGTTAAATTTCAATTCCCAAATGAACTCGTTCTCGAGTGGGAGAGTCATGATGTGGTGGTCAAGAGTAGATTCATTTCTTGCATTAAAGCCCATATGTTAATTTCTAAGGGGTGTCTCTATCATCTTGTGATGGTTAGGTATGTTGAGTCCAAGGTCCTTCCTATAGAGCTGATTCTGATGATTAATGAATTCCTAGATGTTTTCCCTAATGAGCTTCTCGGTGTTACTCCCAAAAGGGAAGTAGATTTTAGCATAGATCTTCTTCCATATACTCAACCCATTTCTTTCCCCCTTACCTTATGGCCCCGATGGAGTTAAAGGAGTTGAAGGAGCAATTGAGGGATTTGTTAGAGAAGTGTTTTATTAGGCCTAGCCAATCACCATGGGGTGCATTGATACTATTTGTGAAGAATAAGGATGGGTTCCTTAGAATGTGCATTGATTATCGACAACTTAATAGAGTCATCATCAAGAATGAGTACCCTTTACCAAGGATTGATGATCTATTAGACCAACTTCAAGGGGCTATTCACTTCTCTAAGATTGATCTTTGGTTCGGGTATCACCAAGTGAAGGTAAAAGAGTGTGACATTCCAAACACGGCCTTCGAGAAAAGGTATGTGCACTATGAATTTGTGGTTATGTCTTTTGGGTTGACTAATTCACCTACTATCTTCATGGATCTTATGAATAGGGTCTGCAAACCCTACCTTGATTTGTTTGAGGTGGTATTTACTGATGATATTTTTATCTATTCCCATAGTGAGGAGGAGCATGTGAGTCATTCGAGGGTAGTGCTACAAAAATTGAGGGAAGAGAAGTTGCATGCTAAGTATGAGAAGTGTGAGTTTTGGTTGCAAGACGTTTCCCTTCTAGCTCTTATGGTGTCGGGGGATGATATTAAGGTGGATTATAAGAAGAGGGAAGTGATTAGAAATTGGCCTAGACCTTTGACTCAATGTTATATTAGATGCTTTTTGGTGTTAGAAGGTTATTACCGGAGGTTTGTGAACGGGTTCTCTTCTATTGCTTCTCCTATGACTAAGTTGACTCAAAAGAAAGCTAAATTTATGTGGACCGATGAGTGTGAAAAGAGTTTCCAAACCTTGAAAGATAAGCTTGTCTCCGCTCCTGCCTTGTCACTACCGAAAGGGTTAGAAGGGTTTGTTGTATATTGTGATTCCTCAAGAATTGGTTTGTGTTGTGTATTGATGTTTGTGGTGGTATTTATTTATGATATTTTTATCGATTCCCATAGTGAGGAGGAGCATGTGAGTCATTTTAGGGTAGTGCTACAAAAATTGAGGGAAAAGAAACTGTATGCTAAGTATGAGAAATGTATGTTTTGGTTGCAAGAGGTTACCCTTCTAGCTTGTGTGGTGTTGGGGATGGTATTACGGTGGATCCTAAGAAGAGGGAAGTGGTTAGAAATTGGCCTAGACCTTTGACTGAATCTTATATTAGATGTTTCTTGGGCTTAGCGGGTTATTACCGGATGCTTGTGAATGGGTTCTCTTCTATTGCTTCTCCTATGACTAAGTTCACTCAAAAGAAGGCTAAATTTGTGTGGACCGATAAGTGTGAAAAAGTTTCCAAACCTTGAAAGATAAGCTTGTCTCCGCTCCTTTTTTGTCACTACCGGAAGGGTTAGATGTGTTTGGTGTGTATTGTGATTCCTCAAGAATTGTTTTGGGTTGTGTATTGATGTAAGGTGATAGCTTATGATTCTATATAACTTCAGGTGCATGAAAAGAATTATCCTACCCAATGGTCTAGAATTGGCTAGCATGGTATTTGCTTTGAAAATTTGGCGTCATTACTTGTATGGGGTGCATGTTGATGTGTTCACCGATCATAAGAGTCTACAGTATTGTTCACTCAAAAACATCTCAACTTGAGACAATTAAGGTGGTAAGAGCTTCTTAAAGATTATGATATGAGTGTGCATTATCGCCTCGGTAAGGCTAATTTTTTGGCCGATGCTTTAAGTAGGGTGTCTATGGGTAGCCTTTCTCATGTTAATGATGGCGGCATGGAGATGGCTAGAGAGGTTCATTAGTTGGCTAGATTAGGAGTTAGGTTAGAGGAGGTAGATAATGGTGGTATTGTGGTTGTTGATGGCTTGAAATCTTAGATAATTGAGGAGGTTAAGGCAAAGCAAGATGTTGACCCCATCATGCTAGAGTTGAAGGCTTTGGTGAGAGATGGTAAGGAAGAGGTTTTCTCCCAAGGGGGAGATAGTTCCCTTAGATATCAAGGTAGATTATGTGTGCCTTGTGTTGATGACTTGAGAAAGAAGATCTTAGATTAGGCTCATAATTCTTCCTATTCTATTTACCTCAGTTCTACAAAAATGTATAGAGATTTGAGGGCAGTGTTTTGGTGGAGTGGTATAAAGAGAGATATTGCTAAGTTTGTATCCAGTTGCCGTAATTGTGAACAAGTCAAAGCCGAACATGAAAGGACGAATGGCCTAGCCCAAGATATAGAGATTCCTACTTGGAAATAGGAGGAAATTAACACGGATTTTGTGGTTGAGTTGCCTAAGGCTAGAAAGGGTTTTGATTCTATTTGGGTTGTGGTTGATAGAATGACAAAGTCGGCTCATTTCCTACCGGTTAAGACTACTTATGGTGCCAAAGATTATGCTAAGTTGTACATTTATGAATTGGTTAGATAGCATAGGGTGCCATTGTCTATCATATCTGATCGTGGTGCTTAATTCACTTCTCACTTTTGGGGATTCTTCCAAAGAAGTCTTTGTACCAAGGTGAAGCTTAGTATAACCTTCACCTTCAAATGGATGGCCAAGATGAAAGAACCATCCAAACTCTTGAGTATATACTTAGAGCTTGTGTATTGGAGTTTAAGAGTAGTTGCAATGATAATCTTCCACTCATTGAGTTTGCTTACAATAATGGCTATCATTCTAGCACTGTTATGGCTCCTTTTGAGGCTCTCTATGGTAGACATTGTGGGTCCCCGGTCGGATGGTTTGAGGTAGGGGAGATGGATTTGTTGGGTTAAGATCTGGTTATGGAGACCTTGGAGAAGGTAAGGTTGATAAGAGAAATGATTGAAAACAAGCCAAAGTCGTCAAAAGTCCTATGCTGATGTGAGGCGAAGGGATCTTGAATTTAAGGTTAGTGATTGGCTCTATTTGAAGCTGTCAACCATGAAGGGTGTGATTCATTTTGCAAAAAAAGGTCAATTGAGTCTATGATTTGTGGGTCCTAATAGGGTGTTAAGATTGGTAAGGTGGCCTATAAGTTGGTGATGCCTAGTGAAATAGACTTGGTTCATCTGGTCGTCCATGTGTCTATGTTGAAGAAGTGTGTGGGTGACCCAAATGCCATTGTGCCATTGGATGTTGTGGGTGTTATTGAAGACAATTTTTCTTATGAAGAGGTTTTGGTAGAAATTCTAGATAGACAAGTGAAGAGGTTGAGGAACGAGGATGTTACTTCCATAAATGCCACATGGGAAGCCGAAGCAGACATGCAAAAGTGATATTCCTATATCCTCCATTCTTTTCAAGCCTAAGGTACTAATCTAAGTTCCCTACATGATTTCAAGTCTCATGTTTCAGCCCATATGTCATTACATGCATTCATATTTATGTTAACAAGTTCATAGCGATTTTGACACTTATGTTGAGATTTTTTGAATAATGTTTCAGTGCATCGTTGCATTCTTGTGTGGGCTGAAATTATATTTCTTACATTCTTATATACGTTTCATTGACATTTGGGGATGTATTTTCCTAAGGAAGAGATATTGAAATGCCGCAAAAAGTGCCCGAAAATGTGCCTCGGAAGTGCCGATAATTATAATTTTATATATATCAAAATTCATGCATGATATTGAGAATCAGACTTCATATTCATGATCAGGGGGTAAAATTGAGTGGGAAATGGTCTAACCTCGATTTTAGTACAACCGTATAAAAATTTCTTTTTTAAAAATTTGCGATTTCCAGAATCGATCCGCGTCCTGGCGCAACGTGGCCAGGGAGCGGACCTATTTAGTTTTTTGTCAATTTTTGTTGTTTTGGTCCAAGGCCTTTGGGTCTTGGGTCTAATCCTTTCCATGCATAAAAACACATATACTTAGTGGCGATAATAACCTGCCAACCCCGAAAAGATTCTTATGTCAGTCAGAGAGGCCGGTTTGGCTAGTTCTTAACTGCTTCAATCTTTTGAGCGTCTACTTGAATACCATAGCCTTAAACAATATGTCCTAGCAAAGTCACTGACTTAAGCTAAAATTTACATTTCGAAAACTTTGTATACAACTGATGTCGCCCAAGTTACACCTACTTTTTGAGGATAAAGTGATCGTTGTCATGACATAGAACCTAACCAAGGTTAGGGTTGAAACCAAGGAAATAAAGACTCAAGAGAATTCAGTTACTGTAATTTGAGTGATTAACCGACTTACTTTTCCAAAAAGGGGGTTTGCAATAATCAATGGAAAATAAACCTAACTAGCACAAGAGTTAAATCAATATTGAGAGATATTAGGGTATTGTGTTCCCCATGACTCCCCAACTTAGTATCACCGGATAACCTAATTGTTTTGTAGTGTGTAGTATGTAGGATGGTATGTTAAGTTCACCAAACATTTTGGTCTAGGCAAGAGGCAAATTTCAATATGTGACTTGCCCATGTCCATATTGCGTGTTACTAACCCTTACCTATTAGTTCCAATACAACCTCCTCTTGGCTTAGTTCGGTTGATTAGACAAGAATACATCAATCAAATCTTGTTAATTAATCTCTTTTCCTATTCATTACTACCTAGGTCCATCTAGTAACACTAGGTGAGTTCTAATGTTGGCTACCACTAGAAAACATGCAAAATGAAGATAATTAATTAATATACGCACATATACTTTCCAAGAATTATGAATTTTCCAATTTTGCCTTATTAGTTCTTCATGGTTCCCACAACCCTATTTGTCAATTTAGCTACTCATACTTTCTGTAGATGCATTACATATGAATGGGCATAACATAATAGAGCACTTATATAATTGAATTAAGATCAAGCAAATCCAATTTCAGAGAGAATCACAAGATTAAAGCGTCTCATACTGCATCAAAAATTAGCAATTTCTGCATTTCTTCCCCAAATCGAGGCCAGCCCTGGGATCCTGCAAATATAACACAAAAACACACAAAACCAACTTACATCTCATTGAGAACATATGGAATTCTAAGTTTTAAGCATCAAAAGTGTTATATTTTGACAACATATCACAGAGAGGTTGTAATCAGAGAGGTACAACACACACACATATATATACATGCCAAACCTATGGACGGAGATAAAAATTGCAAAACCACCAACCCAAAATTCCATACCCAAAATAACCTCTTAGAGTGACACTAGTACTTCACAGATAGGGCCCCGACTATGAGCAATTGTAGGACAAAAGTAGACATCCTGTGAAAGCTCTAGAAAGAAGTAGATTTTACTAACTTAACTAGAATCCTAACGTACAGGCCAATTAGAATCTCCACCTGAACCTGCACACATGAAACAAAATGTAGTTTCCCCAGCCAATGGGATATGAGTATGAATAAAATGTATTGGTATGTAAGGCAAAAAATAAAACAAATAATAGCTATATTAAAAAGGTTAATAGAGATATCACCCATGACCAAAACTCAAATAATCTTCGTGCCCAACACTTGACCTCTTATTAATCAAATATGCATGGTATACTCGAGTAATTACATGTCATGAATACATAAATAGAGATGCAAATACATGACATACCCGACCAAATGCTAGCAGTGGTGGTCCTTTTGAGTAGCTAGCCGACATCATATTTTCCAACTTATGGCTATTTCTATAATATACATATATTGTTTTTCGGTAATAAAATGTTAGATTTTCTGAATTACAATTTTTCCCGACCCGACCCAGTTTGCGATTCAACCTTCTGGTCGAATAGTCCATAGTAAAATAGTCTTAACATTTTACTCCGACATCAATTTGATATGTCATTCTATGCATTACAAACTAGACTTTTAGACCTTTGATTTGATAGGTCATGGACCTTTTAACTCCTTATATCTTTGAAGATATGATCTAAGACATTTTACCCAAAGTGAAGAATGATTTCTTAGAGAAGCTTATTGTAACTTTGGTCAACCTTTGTCTCACACCTTTCTTGACTCCAAAATATAACATATGACCATTGTTTTATTCAAATACTTCTTGAAACACCATCATTAGAAAATTATACACTTTTAGCCCCATCCAAATGGTAAAACTTAATTTGAACCTTCCAAAGGGAGAGTTACTACTCTAGCCATTTTCTAACCCCAAATATATGTTTAAATGATTCCTTTGACCTAAAACTTTAACTACTCGATCTTAACATTCATTTCTAGTCTTATTATCCTTATGTACTACAAAAAATCATATTATAACATACCATACTATGTATGTTATGTATGACAAGAAACATAGGGTTTCAACGGTATATTAGACTCCAAGGACTATTCCAAAATCATGTGCTCCGATATTAAGTTTTTCATGGTATAAGCCTAGATCCTAGTCATACCATAGCAAATGAGGAACCCGAAGGAACCTCACCCAAGCCTCTTAGCATTTATCAAGCATTTCATAGGTATTGAACAAAAAATATAATGGAATTTAAATAGGGGTAACGAGACATAGGGAGAATTAACATAAATGGTGAATCAACATAAATCAACACAAAGATATATTTAACTTTAGTGTCTAACAATACCTTCTAATGGAAGACTAAATGGGTGCTAAGACAAGTTCCTAACTGATGTGCTACAAAAATACAACAATTTTAATACTTTAAACTTGGAATTTTATGTGTTCTCAATTCGATACTAGTTGGTTTTATGTGTTTTGTGTTTATGTTTGCAGGATTACAGGTTGGCCTTGATTTTGGGGAAAGTTATAGAGTTGCTAATTTTTGTTGTTATACAATACCTTTTACGGGTCGTAGATCATTGTAGATGTCATAGTGTGGTTTCGTGGACAATTCCAGTGAGGGGTTGTTTTCTGAAGTTTACTCTACGAACATGTAGATGAGCCGTAGAAGGATTTATGAGTCGTAGAAGATGGTTCGTGCCCTGAGGATCAGAGACTTGGACTATCAGAAATTTCATCAGGCAACACCCCCTTAACAGGTCATAAATAACTTTACAAGTCATAGAGAGATGTCGTAGAGTTCAAGTCAAAATGTTCAACAGTTGAGTACGAGACCCCGATTATGGGTTGTGGAATGCAATATGACCCGTAAAACACCTTTCGTATAGCGTTCTGACTAGTTCTCCTATTTTGTTTAGGACTTGAATTTTAATTATTACAAATAGGGATTTTAGGTGATTTTTCAGAGGTTTTCGCCTAGATGAATTTTAATTATTATAAATAGGTTTTTCAGGTGATTTTTCAGAAGTTTTCGCCTAGCACACAGAGAGCTCAATATGTACAGAGAGAAAATTGTAAGGACATATTGGAGAGTCTTTGAGAACACTTGTGTTTGACTTTCATCCTTAAACTTGTGATTCTTATTGAAGTTGGATTTTTCTTTTTCTTAATTCGATTGTGTATATGTTCAGTTATGTCTTCTCAATTCATAATTCTTGTATCTACGCATAGCATGAGTCGCTAAATCCAAAACTAGGATTGTGGAAACCATGAAGAACTAACAAAGTAAAACCTGATAATTCATGATACTTGGAAAGTGTATGTGTATGTATTAATTAACGCTCTTCATTTTTCATGTTTTCTGGTGATGGCTAACATTAGAACCCACCTAGTATTACTGACTGGACCAAGGTAGTAATGAATAGGAAAAGAAATTTAATTAGTAGAATTAGATTGATATGTTCTTATCTAATCAACCAAACTGGGCTAAGGGGAGGCTATACTAAGACTAATAGGTAAGGGTTAGTAATGCATACTACGGAGATAGACCAAGTCGCAAAGTAAAATTCACCTCTCACCTTTGACCAAAGGGTTTGGTGAACATAACTTACCCTCCTGTATGCTATACATTAGAAATGAATTTGGTTATTTGGTGATACTAAGTTGGGGAATCATGGGGAACATAATACCCTAGTTTCTCACCACATTGACTTCTCTCTTGTGATAGTTTGTTTAGTTATATTTCTCATTGATTATTGAACCCCCCCCTCTTTGGTGAAGTAAGTTGGTTAATCATTAGGATTGCAAATTTGTGAATTCTCTTGAGTCTACGTATTCCCTCTAGGTTCTACCTTAACCTTTGTGAGGTTCTAATTCTTGACAGTGACTGCTTTATCCTCTAAAAAGGAGGTGTAACTTGGGAAACATCAAGATTATGACACCATTGCTAGGAAATACGACAAGACTTAGTGAATTCATTAGTAATTCGAGTGTCAATCCTTAGTTCCATTATTTTTCTTTTATTTTTTTTGTTCTTTTTCAGGGTAGAGAATAGTGTATGCCCAATACTCGAAGTTAAGAAAATCCCTTATCTCTATTTGACCCAGAGATCCACAAAACATTGAGGAGAATATCCCAAGACAAAGACAAAAATAGGGCCAATGCATCTCTGAACAAGAATAATAATAAGGATGCTGAGAATGAGAACCCACCACCTCTGGAGGATATTGCTCCACAACTTCAAAATTTCAATGCAAATGCTTACCAGTGGAATCAATACTAGATGAATTCTATGGCTATTGAGGTGACTAGAGTTATTATGTTTCCAGCACAACTAGCAGACACAAAGTTCACAGTCTGGAGTTTTTTACTTCAGATGTTGCAGAACTGTGGGCTATTTACGGTGTTACTGTGATATGATCCTCATAGACACCAAGATATTGTGGAACTCATCGATAAGAGTGTGATGGGAACACATAATTTGTCCATGGATGCTGTTGGACTTCACATCTTTTCATTGTCTTTAATCAGCAATGAAGCATTATGGCTATTTGAGCTACTGCAGAGTTCGATCACCAGCTGGGAAGACCTGTAGAAGACATTTTTTGAGAGGTACTTCCCTTGATTGAAAAAGCTCAAGTTGAAGGACCAGATCAACAACTTCAACCAACTTCCTGGTGATTTGATCAGTACTACTTGGGGGCGGTTCACCAAATATGTGAGGAACGTCTCTGAACACAAGATAGTTGATGATGCTTTGGTGGAGATCTTCTATTGTGCCTTTGATGAGAACAGTCAGGCCTATGTTGACACTATCATGGTGGGCGTGTTTTTGTATCAACCATTTGCAAGGATCACAAATAGAATGAAAAGAATGGTCAAGACTAATCGCACATGGGGGTAGCAAGACAGAGCATCCACTAAGAGTTCATATACTGTCAGTGTGGGTCTATAGTGGGCAAAAATTAATAAAGAAATCACGCAACAAGTTGGTCAGATTCACACAGGTATGGAGGTGATGATGAAGTAGAACCAAGAGAGAGTGAATGCAGTGGTTCATCAACCTCCACATGCACCTATGTATGAGGAGATATACTATTATGAGGACACATGTCTTGTGGCTGATCAGATGGGGGGTTTCCAATCCAATGCCCAAGGGTCTAATCAGGACTATTAATGCTAAGGTCAACGAAACTAAGGTCGGAACTTTAATAGAGGTAGATCTTACAGAGACAATCATGCAGGTTACTATGATAGGAATAGGGGTCCAGAGAAAGATGCAGATTTGTGTTATAGAGAAGGCCTTAGAAATGGTCCTTATGTGCTACCACACAACCACGATGCAGGTTCATGCAGTTCAAGAATCGAGGAGATATTTGATCACCTATTAAAGAAAGCTGAGACAAAGGATGAGGCTCTGAGGGGCATGAATGAGAGATTTCAAGTATAAATCGGAAAAATAAAGTTCTCTATGGTTATCAATGATAGCAAGAACAATAGTTTGGTCAAGTGTCAACTCAACTCAACCAATGTTATAGGGATACACTGCCTAGCAATACAACTCAAAATCCTAAAAATGAAGGGAAGTGTATGGAGATCATTACTTAGGATGGCAAGTAGCACTATTGATTCTCCCTTGCTTGTTGATGAAGAAGATGTTCGAGAGGAGATAGTTTCAGCCAAGGATGCAGATGATCACGGTAAGGATGCGGTGAGTGTACCTACTGATGCACCACCGAGGTTGAAGCCCATTCCTAGGCCTCCTCTTCTCTTTCCTCAAAGAATCAAAAAGAGGGAGGAGAAAGGCAAGTTCAAGTACTTTCTCTCTATGCTAAAATAACTCTCCATCAATATCCCTCTCAAAGGAATTGGAGAAGATGCCAGATCATGCTAAGTACATGATGGACTTGGTCACTAAAAGCACACCATGAGTTAGAAGCTCTCTTAAGAGCTTTAACATTGCAGTGCTATTACTACAAGGTCCTTGGTTCAGAAATGAGAGGATCCAGGTGGTTTCAGCATACCCTATACCATTGGAGTTGTGGAGTTCGCGAGGGAATGATATGATCTAGCTTCCAGCATTAATCTAATACCCCTTGGCGATCTATAAGAGAGTTTGATTGGGAGCCCTTACTCTAAGTAGCATATGATTGTTGATCATGGATTGCATGGTAAAAAGCCTATGGGGATACTATATGATGTGCTGGTTAAAGTCGAAAAATTCATATTACTTACTGGCTTTGTGATCCTAGATTATGAAGTTGACTTCGACATCCCAATCATCTTGGGAAGATCATTCCTAGTCACAAGGCAAGCACTAGTGGATATGAAAGCCAATCAACTCAGGTTTAGATTAATTGACAAAGAAGTCATCTTCAATATTTTCCAGTCCATGTAGTGTCCAGATGATTTGGAAGTGAAATCTAGACAATTGGTGAAGTCTAAGTAACCAATTCATCCAATTCAAATCAGGCGCTACTTGGGAGGCAACCCAATGTTTTTGATGTAATAGTGTAGTTATAGGGTTATTTTAAATTTTTGGATTCCTAGGTAGTTTGTTTTTCCTATATTTTGATTGTAATTATGGCCATTGAGCTAGTTACATATAGGATAATAGTGTATTCTATGAGGAGTATGGAGGTATAGGACTAAGTCAGCTAGTTTGTCTTGTGAGAGCATAAGGATGTGTCTCTAAAACTGGTTCTATGGGTTTTAAAACACTTTACTGCCCATACCCCATCTCGTAGAAATTTGCAATGAGTAAACGATTATTCCCTCCTTTCCACGAGGCCACTTTATGATCTGTAGACAAACCTACGAGTTGTGAATGGGGATCGTAGACCCCAGGTAAGTTTCCTAAAAATTTTGCTTAGTGTGAGGTCTCTACGACAAACTCTACAAGCCATAAAATACTTTACGACTCGTAGACTGGTCCGTCAAACCTTGTCTCAGAATCTAGGATTTGGAAGTTCTATGAAACCATGATTTATGAGTTGTGAAATACTCTACGGCTCGTAATCGGGATTTCGTAGAGTCCAAGCCCATTAACTTTTTAGTTGACTTGGTAAAGGTATAAATAATGGGGTCAAATTATGTTGACCCCATTCTTGACCTAAATTACTAAACTAACCCAAACGAAGCCCCCTCCCTCATGAATTCGACCACCGATAACAACCACATACCCATTTTTCGGCAAGATTCTGATAGCCTAGGGTTTTGTGCCTAGTTACCTCCTTCATCTTCGTTGACTTAATCTCAAATCTTTGTAAGTTTTCAGTTAAATTAAAACCTTTAATTTGCATTATTTTCAATGATTGATTAGGGAATCATTTGGGGAATGGGGTTTAGACATAAAATCTATGTTTGAATTTAATTTGTGTTGGTTCAAAATAGGTTGCCCATGTTTGAATTATTGACTAAGCCTAGAATTGGGCATTTTGGCCTGGTGTGAATGTTTTGGATAGTTATTTGTGCCTATTGAGTCCCTCACCATGTGTGATTAAATGATTGTGTTTGTGAATTGGTGGGCGATGATATAGGTGTATGATCTTATTGAAATCAACCATAGATGGTCGGAATTGTAGGATAAATCATGCTTAATCACTATCAATATGGTGTATGTGTGTAGAAGATGTCGGGGTAATGGTAGTGTTAGGGAAATCATGTGAGTGTGTATGTTTTTGCTTCGATGCTGGTAATTTGAGTATTGAACAAGTCTTTTGGGGGTCCATGTGATGAGCTTAGAATCTCAGGTGACTGAGTTTTCTTGTCTAGGAGTGGCTTTTACGGCCCATGGATTATTCCACGAGTCATAATTGCCCCTCGTGTAAGATTCTAGAAACTTGATGTTTCTAAATATTCATCAGATGAGACCTTCTAAGAGTTGTAAAACACTTTACAACTCATAGATAGGTCTCGTAGATCCCTTCTAGGAATTAATTACTCACTAGAAATCTCTACGATCCAGTCTATGACTCGTAAAACACTTTAAGTGTCGTACCTGGTCTCATAGACTTTTCTAACCAAAAAAATTATTTCAACCACTATTTTACAAAAGATCTTTATGGCTTATAGTATCCACTATGATCCATAAAGGTTCTTTGGTGAAACCTTTCTGCAACTTAACTCAAATAATATTTTGCATTCCAATTTAGAATTGTGAGGCTAACTCGGGTGCATATGTGTTTATGTTTCAGGTACTATGATACCAAAAGCCAAATGCGATGAGATTCGTACCCTACAAAGGAAGCTCAGAGATGAGCCTTTAGATGATGAGTAGTCCACTACATTGAGTGGCTTATTAGAGGTGCTGGATGTCAGCTCAGAGCCAGAGGTAGGTAGATCACAGACCAGAGCCTCTGTAGAGTTGGGCAGACTGAGGCTCTTGTTGCACACACTCCTCGATCTGAGGAGAGAGTTAGTGATGAGAGCGGTTTACCATAGATGACTCCATCTAGAGAGAAGTCCAGCTCTAAGGACGAGTTAAAGAATGAGTCCTCCATTGCACCCCGATTATCACTATTTACACTGGATGCCTTTAGTAGCTGGTGGTGCATCACGGTCATGGAGTAGATATATTTTGAGGGCGTCCAGCCAACAGAGAAGGGCAAGGTAGGTCATTCCATCTATGAATATCCTCGAGTCATCTCAGATAGACTTAGTTGTGTCCCTGGTCTCCAGACATAAAGACTCAGTATGGGCTTTAAAGGATCACACATGAACTTGTACGATACTCCCCAACCATGGTGAGGGAGTTTTATGCCGCTTACATAGCCACTATCCTGATAAATCTTCCCAAGGGGAAAAAAATCCTCACTCAGCCCAGGCTAATCGAGATGACAGTGAGCAGCCGACAGGTGCATACATCAAAGACCACTATCCACTGGATACTATTTGGTCTAGAGCTTCTTGCCCTTTGATCCACTATAGAGTTCGACTACAGGGTAGGGCTAACGAGGGACCCATTTGTGATGAAAGATCAAGAGCGACGAGCTACTATGATGAGATGGGTAGTAAGGTATATTGCTGAGTATGGTCTGGAACCTGCATAGGTCGCTAGTCACTCGGAGCCTAACGTAATGGCTTCACTTAGCTTCCTCGCCAAGTTCTGGTGGACGATTGTTCATTCACATATCCGACCGACACTTGCTGATAATACACTAATGTTGGAGTATGCAATATTGGTTACTAGTATCTTAGTTGGCTATGATACTGACTGGGCTTCCCTCATAGCTAAGCAGATCCATGAGGCCATACTGAAGAAGTCCAACTCTATTCCACCCCCGTGCTTGATTTGCAAGCTCTGTCTAGAGTTGAGGGTGCAGATATTACACCAGCTGGATTAGTTGACTGAGGCCCAGTGCACATTGGATCCCAGACTGATCAAGGATGAAGAAAACCCAGTGGCACTCCAACGAGCACAACCTCCACTTGTGCCTGAGATGTTCACCCCAGCGCCACCAACTGAGGGTTCACAGACTAACACTTCTAATGCTTCTACTAATGAGGAGCAGCCCTTGAAGCCTGAGGCAGTTAAGGAAAGGGGCCCACCACTGCTATTCCTGCACCATAGGCAATGACTTCATAGGCTACCACTGCAGGCATGTTCTACGTGTGCGTCGTATCTTTACAAGCCTTAGTCCAGAGGTTATCACATGTTGAGTGACCGTTGACTCAACTTGTTCATCATATTACGCCCTGGGTCTTCTATGCCATTTCAAACTCGAATGGTCAGATACAAGTATTTTGCGAGCTATTATTTGAGGTTGTATCTCTATCATAGATGCCCACATTAATGCATTAGAGGAGAGGGTACAATGCATATTGGGCGAGGCCCGACCTTTAGATTTGTCAACTATGCAGACAGAGATCTCGAAGCTCTGAGCTGATAAGACAACAACTCTCGTGGCACTGATTCCACTACCAACGACTATACCTCCAATGTCGATGGTTGATTTATTTGCTCTCGATGAGCCCATCTAGCCTTCACATAAGAAGAAACCCTGCCCAGATGATAATCCCAAAGCTGTATGATTTTAGGTGGGGATCACAGGGGAGGAGGAGCTCGAGCTTGTCTTGAGAAGATCGAGATATGATGAGGAGATGCAATTAGATCGAGATTTAGAGAACGTGAGGGCTGCTGGCACCAGTAGAAAGAGTACTACTACTGAGCAAACTACCCCGCAAGAAGAGGGTGTCCATACTCAGCCACACACTGGTGGTTAGGCGCACAAGTGTGCTTTTTGACACCTTATATTTCATTTTGTTTTTATTTTGTGCTTTGGGGACAATGCACATCTGTAGCTACGAGCCTCAGTAAAGTATGTGTAGCTTGGGTCCATAATTACCCTAATTTTTGACCCTGAGGTTTTCTTGCTTGTGTTCTTTTTCACTATGGATATTTACTTTCTATTGAACTAGTACGTTTAGGATGTTTAGATAATATTTGTAGCTTGTAGTACCAATACTTGTGGCATGTATCATGTTTTGTGTTTTGTTTGATAAATGATACCCACCAAAATTTTTGATCATAGTTAGATAACAACCATGTATGTTTAGGTTTATGACAATGTCTGTTCTTATAAGTGAGGGTACATGATGTGCTGCAAAAATACAACACATTTGATGCTTAAAACTTAGAATTTTGTATGTTCTCAATGCGATATTTATGGGTTTTATGTGTTTTTATATTTAGACTTATAGGAAGACAGGTTGGCCATGCTTTGGGGCAAAATTTCAGAAGATTTCAAGTTTTTGATGACTTACGAGACCTTCTATGTATCGTAGACCATTTTACAAGTCATAGAGGTAGTTTTATGACAAATTCCAATGAGGGATGATATCTGACGATCAGATCAACGAGACAAGCATACTAGTCGTAGAGCACTCTACGAGTCGTACTGATGGGTTTCGTGAAGATTTCCAGTGAGGGACAATTAGATGAAGTTGAAGTCTACGAACATGCAGTACGAGTCATGGATCAGTTTATGAGTCGTAAACTGAAGCCATAGAAGAGAAGTCAGTGATCCTAGAAGCTGATTATGAAACCCCGACTATGAGTCGTAAAAGACACTATGATTCATAGAGACCTTTCGTGGAGTCCACCGACCAGTTTTCTATCTTATTGTACAAGGGATGACATTGTTATTCAGTACTTGTAGGGTTTCTAATTGGAGAACTCAGTACTTGAGAGAGTAGACTGTGAGAAAACACTTGTAGGTACGTTTGACCTTCAATCTTGTGATTCTCATTCTTCTTGGATTTGCTTGATCTTAACTAAATTGGGTAAGTGTTTAAGTATATTTTATCAATTAATAATTTCTTCATCTTTCTATCACATGAGTAGCTATATCCACAACTAGGGTTGTGGGAACCATGAAGAACTAACTAAGTGAACGCCAGTAATTTACAATTCTTGGAATGGCCATATGCATGTATTAATCAATTTTTATTGTTTTGCATGTATTCTAATGGTGGCCAACATTAGAACATGCCTAGTATTACTGACTGGACAAAAGTAGTAATGAATAAGAAAATATTGATTAACACGATTCGATTAATGTGATCTCATCTAATCAATCGAACTAGGCCAAAGGGAGGTTGTACTGGGACTTATAGCTAATGGTTAGTATTGCACACCATGGAGATGGGCTAAGTCGCATAGTGAAATTCGCCTCTCATCTTTGACAAAATGGCTTGGTTAACTTAAATTATTGTCTGCATGCTACACACTAGACAAGAATTGAGTTATCCTGTGATACTAAGTTGGGGAATCATGGGGAACACAATAACGTAGTTGCTCTATATTATTGATTGTCTATTGTGATAGTTAGTTTAGTTTACATTTTTATTGATTATTACAAAACCCTCCTTCGGGGAATTGAGTTGGTTAATTACTTGAATTGCTTATTGGTGAATTGATCTCGATTATACATATTCCCTATGGGTTTGAACCTAACTTTGGTTAGGTTTTTACATTTTGACAACAACCATTTTATCCTCTAAAAAGGAGGTGAAACTTGGGCAACATCAAGATTTTGGCACCGTTGCTGGTGAACATGGCTAGACTTAGGTTTATCCATGAAGTAATTTGTTTTACTTTTATTTTTGTTTTTGTTTCTTTGCAGGGTATACGAGTAGTGTATCCCCAACACTCCTAAGTCAAGGCAATCCCTCCACTCCATTTGATCGAGAGATCCAATGAATTATAAGAAGAATCGCCTAAGCAAATGGCAACAATACAGTCAATGCAACTATGAATTAGGGTAGTAATGATGATGATATAGATGAGAATCCACCTCCTTTGGAGGACATTCCACAAGCCCGAGATTTCAATGCCAATGCTTACCAATGGAATCAGTACAGGTTGAACCCCATGGCTGCGGATGTGATTGGAGCTATTGTGTTGCCACCACTACTGGCAGACACAAAGTTCACTGTCTCTAGTGGGTTACATCAGATGCTGCAGAAGCATGGGCTATTTGCGGGTTTACCATCAGAGGATCCACACAACCACTTGCACAATATGGCATTTGTTTGTTAGAGTGTGATGGGGACACAGAATATGTCTAAGGATGGTCTGGGACTTTGTGTCTTCCTATTGTCTCTCAAAGTCAATTCTACATTATGGCTATATGAACTCCTGCAGAGTTCAATCACTAGCTAGGAAGATTTATAGAAGGCCTTCCTGGAGAGGTATTTCCTTAGATCGAAGAAGCTCAAGTTGAAGGAACAGATCAACAACTTTGAGCAACTTCCGAGTGATTCGATAAGCACGATTGAGGAGTGGTTTACTAAATGTTTGAGGAGCATCCCTGACCACAAAATAGTTAATGATGCCTTGGTGGAGATCTTCTATTATTCCATTGATGATAACAGTCAGACTTGTGCTGACACTATCATGGGAACAAGTTTCTAAGCACATGGAGCAAGTGATCAAGACTAATCGTGCAAGGAGACAGCGGGATAGAGCTACGATGAAGGGTTCATATGTTATTAGTATATGTTCAGAGCAAGCCAAAATTAATGAAGATATTATGCAACAACTTGTTCAGCTTTGCACAAGCATGGATGTGGTTATCAAGTAGAATTAAGAGAGAGGGAATGCATTAGTTCACCAACCTTCATGTGTGCCAATGTACAAGAAGCCATACTCTGAGGATGATGCATGCTTTGTGAATGATCAGACGGGAAATTTTTGGACCAAAGCCTAAGGGTCCAATCAGGACTATTGGTGCCAAGGTCAAGGAAAATTGCCAAGGTTAGAACTAGGTGGAGATAGATCTTTTAGAGACAACCAATGTAGTTCCTATGACAGGAATAAGGGTTCAGATGCAGATTGAGGTTGCGGAGATGGCTTCAAAAATGGTCCTTATGTGCCACCACACAATCGTGATACAGGTATAGGCAGTTCTAGAATTGAGGAGATGTTTAACCGTATGTTGAAGAAGGCTAAGACACAAGATAAGACTCTAAGGGGCACGAAATCAGATATTTCAAGCATAAATCAGAATATAGAGTCTGATTCTGTGGCTATTAAACATCTTGATCAATAGTTTGGCCAAGTGTAAACTCAATTATATAAGCATCAAAAGGGTATATTGCCTAGCAACACAGTGCAAAATCCTAAGAATGAGGGACTTCATGAGGATACACCTAGTGGAGTTCTTTAGGTCTAAGGTAGATAAGAACACCCAAGAACTTGTGGATGAGGTGTACAAGGTATTAACTATTATGGGTGTTAGATCGGAAGAGATGACAGAGTTGGCGGCTTACCAACTCAAGGGGGTGACACAAATATGATTCACTCAATTGAAGGAGGAGAAGGGAAACAATAATGTGGTACTATAGGGAGGAGTTTAAGGTGGCATTTATTAATCGATTTTTCCCTCTTGAGCTTAGGGAGGCCAAGATGGTGGAGTTCATGAATTTGAAGAAAGGTTCTATGAGTCTGAGGGTGTATGCCCTCAAGATCAACTAACTCTCTAAATATGCTCCCAAATTGATGGCCGATCTAAGGTCTAGGATAAACAAGTTCATGATGGGTGTATCCGATTTGGTGAGTGGGGAATGCCGGTCAGCTATGTTGGCTAATGACATAGATTTTTCTGGCCTAATGACATATTCCGAACAATTGGAGGAGGAAAAGATGAGGAAGAGAAGGGGTAAAGAGGCCAAGAGATCCATTTTTGAAGGAAAGTTCCAAACTCCCAAAGATAGAGGTGATGCTATGTGTCCAACATGTGGTAAGACTCGTAGGGGCCCATGTTTGAGGGACACAAACACTTGTTTTCGTTGTGGTGAAGAGGGGAATAAAAGGAAATATTATCCCATAAGCAAGGCAAGGATTAAGATGTTCGTCCTCAAGGTGTTGCCCAAGGCACAATCGATTCTATGATCTTCAAAGGAGACAACAGGTTGATGAAATGCTTAATATTTCTACTGGTAGTTGAGGTTTCCTTTGTTTTTGTTATGCATGTTTGATGGCTCCGAGGATCCCTATTACTCTCATTATTCCTTTTGTTGTTAGTAAGATTCTTGCGTGTCCCGAATGGTTATGTGAGTCTATTGTTGCTAGAAAGGTATAGGCATTGCCCCATGTTCTTATTGAATAGAGTCATGTCTTGTGATCTTGGTCGAACTTAGCTTGATTGGTTGGAGGTCTTGGGGTGGTCTTTTACTACTTGCATAACATAGAACCTGTAAGGTTGTGATATGATGGTTAAGGATGGTCAGTCTATTTGGTCATCTACAATGGGTAAGTCACTTCTCTAAGATTTATCTTTGGTTCAGGTTTTTTCTCCAAGTGGGGATGAGGAAGGTGATATCACTAGGTGTCCTTTTGGACTAGGGGTGACCATTTGAGTATTGGTGGAGTTGTTTGGTTGACTTATGTACCTGCTATGTTTATAGGATTCATAAATAGGGTCTTAAAACCCTACCTTAAGATGTTTGTGGTTCCCTCTAGTGGTGGATCATTGATTTATTTTGAGCTTGTGAACAATTTGGGAGTAGTGTTACAAGTCTTGGAGGATGAGAGGTTGTTTGCTAAATATGATAGGTATGAATTGAGGGTAACAAGAAGGAGGTTAGAACTCCTTAAGGATTATGATATAAGTGTGCATTATTTTCCCTAGTAAGGCTAATGTTGCAGTCGATGCTCTAGGTATCCTAGCATATGTTGATGATGGTGGCAAAGAGGTGACTAGAGGGGTTCATTAGTTTGCTAGATTGGAAGTTAGGTTGGAGGAAGTTGAGAACGGTAGGGTAGTGTTCTGGATTGCTTCAAATTTTCTTTAGTTGAAGAGGTCTAGTTTAAGCAAGGCCTTGATTCTGCCTTATTAGAGTTGGAAGTTTTGTGTGGAAAGATAGTAGAGTGGAGGTTTTCTCCCAAAGGGGATAAGATGGTTCATGGTACCAAGTGGACTATGTGTGATTATTCTTGAAAAATGAGTTTATGGTTGTGAGTCCTTATAACTCATAGAGGAAGATTGGTAAGTTTGCACATGAATAGGAATTGCCTATTGATATGGATATGGTTTTTGCAGTTCTTCATGCTTCTAGTTTGAGAGGCATGTTAGTGACTCTAGTGCTATAGAACTCTTTGAGGTTGTGGGCATTGTGGAGGATAACTTGACTTAGGAGAAGGCCTCGGTGAAGGTATTGGATGGAAGGGTGGAAAGGTTGATCAATAAGGATGTGGTGTTCCTCAAGGTCCTTTGAAAGAATCGTTAAGTCGAAAGTGTCTCTTGGGGAGCTAGAGCGAGCATGAAGAAGCAATATCCGCATCTCTTTCATTCTATTTAAGCTTATGATAACATGTCAAGTCCCTTTTATGATTCCAAGTCTTGTGTTTCATCCGCTATGTCCTTTGCATGAATTCATGATGATTTTAACACTTGTGTTTAGATTTTGAAAATGATTTTTAAGCACATTGTTGCATTCTTGTTGGGGCTAATTTCTTCATAATTACTCTTCTTATGTACGTTTCTTAGACATTTGGGGACAAATGTTCCCATGGGGGAGATATTAAAACGCCCCACACTTGCCCAGGAATGCCCCCATAATCGTAATTCCCTTATATCTTAAATCGGGGATATTTAAGCACCCCTCCATGTCTCTTAGAAAGCCTTTATGATGCATTTTATTCAATATCTCAAACTCCATGCATAATTTCACAAATCGTATTTCATATTCTTGTTCAAAGGGAAGAATTGTGTGGGGAAAATGAGTACCTACAAGGTATACTTCATCTGTGCCAAGAAAAAATTTTTTTATCAAAACTTTGCAAATATAGTAGCTGTCTGCGACCAGTCCGTGACGCGGACCTGCTGCAGACCAGTTCAAAAAATTATGAAATTCGCTCATTTTTACTCCAGGGCAATTGAGTAATAACCCTATACCTATATACACGAAAATTCCTCATTGTTGAGCCGTTTGGAGCCCTAAAAACCAACAAAAAACCTCTCAAATTCTTCTCTAATCTTCATCAAATTCTCCATCCACTCTCAAGGTTTTCAAGAAGTCTTGCTGGAATTCAAGGAAACCAAGTCAAACCTCAAGTCCTCCTCAAGATTCAAGTGTCCCAATCTTATTCCGGATCTAAGGATTTCATTGACGCTTCAAGTCACCATTTAAAATCTTCTTCAAGAAATTCTCCAAAGTCAAGGTATATGGGTTTTAACCAATGGGTTCTTTCACCCATGGTGCCCAAACTTTCTTTTTACATAAATTTCATGATTCTAAGTTGATTTACTTATGGGTCTTACTTATTATAAATTTGATTATGAACTATGTTGGGGTTTTAGGAAAGTGTGACTGTTTAAGCATATTTTGGTCTATGAATCTTTAATCTATCTTGAGATTTGATGAGGGGTTTTGATGTATATTTCATGATGGTGTTACCAAGTGTTGATGGGTGGTTTTACATTGGATTTTATTGCATAATTTCACTCTTGGATTACGTAGTTTTACACTAGCATTACACATCTGCCAAGCGTTTGATAAAATGTCCGAATTATGTATCTTAAGTTGTTCAAGGCCCAATGCATGGAATATGAGTTTAATGAATTTATCATGATGAAAGGAATGTGTATCTATGCTATTTTTCTTTATAGTGTTGTGAGATGACCACGTTGATGGAGGCTGTGATGTTCATTAACCTAATTGAGGGGTTGATACCTCATTAACCTAATTGAGGGGTTGATACCTCACTAACCTAATTGAGGGATTGATACCTCATTAACGTAATTGAGGGATTGATACATCATTAACCCAATTGAGAGGTTGATACCTCAATCACCTAGGATAGAAGGTGGTGCATTCGATAACCAAATTGAGGGGTCGATACCTATATCACCAAGGATGGGAGGTGGTAAACCCATTAGCCAAATGATGATCTCTTTCTAAACACGTAATATGTTCTATATTAGCATGTTTTTACTTCAACCATCATTCATACATGTCATATTGCTATTATGCTATCCATTGCCTATGTTTATGCATTTCGATTACGTTGCCTATCCCTTGGTGCATTGCACCCCACATATTTAGTACATTCAAACGTACTAACACATACTCTATACGTATATGATGTTAACTTGTAGGAACCAGAGCTCCATTTTCTCATCCTCCTCCACATGGCTAGTGGTTCCTATTCAAGCTAGTTCATAAGGCGACTATTCTCTATTTTCCTAAAATATGATACAAAATCCCCCTGAGGCGATGTTACAAGCCTAGAAAATCCTAAAGTGATCCTATTCCAGTTAGTTGAAACTCTGAGTCATGAGTATAGGGGCAAGCCTATGGTATTAGTCATTGTACATGAATATCTTTCGTCAGAGTATAGTGTCAAATATGAGACTTATTTCTGTGAGGGCGCTTGCATTACATGGCTAGCATTTGATTTGTTCAGTGATTATTGACTGTTGATAGCCCCTTGCTTGTCATATTTGTGTTGTCATACAAACCAATTTGCATTGGTTTGCTAAATAGCTATCTGATCCTATTTTGAAAAACTAGTGTAGGTATCTAAGTCTGAGATGTAAATGAGATATACCATTGAGTTGAGATCTATATGTTACTGTACTGTTTATATAGATTAAGTCGTTGCTTAAGGACAAGAAACAATTTAAGTGGAGAGTGTTGATGTATTGCCAAAATACAACCCATTTGATGCTCAAAACTGAGGATCTTGTATGTTCTCAATGTGATATTTATGGGTTTTTATGTGTTTTTGCGTTTAGATTTTTAGGAAGTCAGGTTGGCCATGCTTTGAG
Organism: Solanum clarkiae; assembly: GCA_011800125.2. Lineage (NCBI taxonomy): Eukaryota > Viridiplantae > Streptophyta > Magnoliopsida > Solanales > Solanaceae > Solanum > Solanum clarkiae. Next base: position 11,011,233 of record JAABOM020000101.1, read on the forward strand.
GAAAAATTGTAGAAGATTTCTACTTTTTGACCACTTGCGATACCCTTTACGGATCATAGAGCATTCTATGTGTCATAAAGGCAGTTTCTTGACAAATCCCAATGAAGGATGAAATCTGAAGATTAGCTCAACGAGACAAGCATATGAGCTGTAGTGCATTCTACGAGTCGTATTGATAGGTTTCGCGAAGATTTCCAGTGAGGAACAATTAGATAAAGTTGAAGTCTACGAATGTGCATAAAGAGTCGTGGATCAGTTAATGAGTCATAAAGTGATGTCATAGAAAAGAAGTCCAAAATTGCAGGAGCTGATTACGAGACTCCGATTATGAGTCGTAAAAGATACTATGACTCGTGGAGACCTTTCGTGGAGTTCGCCGACCATTTATTCTATTTTATTTAGGACATAATTATAATTACTATAAATAGTACTTTTAGGTTATTGTACGAAGAAAGATGTCCTTATTCAGTACTTTTAGGTTTTGTACTTGGAGAACTCAATACCTAAGAGAAAAGATTATGAGAAAACACTTGTGAGTAAATTTGATCTTCAATCTTGTCATTATCATTCTTCTTGGATTTGCGTGATCTTAATTCAACCAGATAAGTGTTTAATTATATTTTCTCAATTTAAAATTTCTTCATCTAGCCATCGCATGAATAGCTAAATTCACATCTAGGATTGTGGGAACTATGAATAACTAAATAAACCTAGGTAATTTACAATTATTAGAATGGGTATAAGAATGTATTAGTCAATTCTCTTTGTTTTACATGTTTTCTAATGGTAGACAACATTAGAACATCTCTAGTGTTACTAACTAGACCAAGGTTGTAATGAAAAGGAAAAATTAACAGGATTCGATTGATGTATTCTCGTCTAACCAACCGAACAAGGCCAAGGGAAGGTTGTATTGGGACTTATAGGCAATAGTTAGTATTCCACTCTATAGAGATGGGTCAAGCCGCATAATAAAATTTGCCTCTTGCCTTAGACCAAAGGACTTAGGGAACTTAAATTTCCGTCCTGTATGCTATACGCTAGACAAGAATTTGGTTATCCGATGACACTAAATTGGGGAATCATGGGGAACATGATAATCTAGTTTCTCTCTATTATTGATTATCTCTTGTGATTGTCGGTTTATTTACTTTCTTAGTGATTATTGCAACCCCCTCCTAGGGGAATAGAGTTGGTTAACGACTTCAATTTCTTATTGGTGGTTTTATCACGAATCTACGTATTCCAAATGGGTTCAACCCCAACCTTGGTTAGATCTAATATCTTGACAACGACCGCATCATCCTCTAAAAATGTGGTGCAACTTGGGTGATCTCAGTACGTTGAGATAAAAAGCATGATCTGAGAGTCTTTTGTTGATAATGTATGCAGTGCCATGTTAGTGTGAGCATAATTTGGTAGATTCATGTGATTTGTGTTAATTCAGAACTTTCCCTGTTACTCTAAGTTAGATTGTAGATTAATTGGATTAGAAAAGGATCTTAGGCCATTATTCTTAATAGCCTACTTAGCCTAAAATGACCAACCAAAACTGTGACATAATCCCTTGCCCCTAATGTTTAAGACAAACATTCTTTGAAAACACCTGATTTTCCTAGCCTTGTTAGTTATAAAAACCTAAAACTGGCCCTGGTCCTTTCTTTAACGTTGTGCACCTTGACTGAGGAAAAAAGCCTAAGTTGAGAGTGTACTAAAAGTGGCCCTGGTTGTGAGGACGGATATTCTGCACCTCAACACTGGTCAAAACCTAAGTTAAGGGTTCCTAGTGTAAGGATGAGACACAAAATTAAGGTGGTGAGTTGGTTATACCGAGAAAAAGGGAAAATCATGTACTGGGTGAAAGAAAAATAAGTAATGCCTTTGTATAAGCTAAAAAGAAAAATGAAGTGTAGAAACAAGCAACAAATCTAAAAAAATAACAGGGAAAAGTGAGCACCAAGAAAAAATTGAAATAAGCAAAAAGGAGAATAAGGTGAAAATAACTCTATCGGTACGACAAAAGTGTTGAAAAACACAATGTCAAGGAGGGTCTTTAGCCTCTATTTTCCCATAATATCATACCAAAACCCCCGAGCCTACTTTACAAGTCTAGAAAGTCCTAAAGCTATCCTAGTTCAGTTAGTTGAAGGTCTGAGTCATGAGTATAGGGGCAAGCCTATGGTAGTAGACATTATGCATGAATATCTATTGTGAGAGTAATTCATTTTGTAAAGTCCCAAGGATAAACACGGAAATATCATTGAGTGTCAAATATGCAACTTCTTTCTGTGAGAGCATTCGCATTGCATTGTTAGCACTAGACTTGTTCAGTGATTGTGTATTGTTGATAATCCCTTGCTGGACATAGTTATGTTGTCGTATGCATTAGGTTGCATTAGTTTATTATATAACTATCTAATCCTGTTTTGAAAAGTTGGTGTGGTTGTCTGGTTTTATGATTTTTGTGATTTGTGCCATTGGTTTGAGGTTTGTGTGTTACTGTATTATCTATATAGATTGAGTCTGTCGCTTGATGATAAACAACAATTTTAAGTTAAGGGTGTCGAGCAAACTACAGTACTTTTGATTTAAAACATGTACTTTTGTGTGTTATCAATGCGATGTTAGTTGGTTTTATGTGTTTTTATACTTATGTTTGTAGGATTAAAGGTTGGCCTTGATTTTAGGGAAAAATTGCAGAAGTTGCTGAGTTTTTGCTGTTATATGAGACCCTATTGGGGCTAAGGGAAGGAGAAAAGAGAGAGTAATACTTAAATATCATAGATGAGTCAAAGCTCAAGCATAATATACAACTTGCCTAACAACACCTCTAAACATAGATACTTAGCGGGGGCCAAGACAAAGTAATCGGGCTCACTCTCATTCTCAAAAGAGCAATAAAGAAGAATTATCAATACATAGCATAATAAACATAGACCAATATCCCCGGAATGGAGAACTTACCAACAAACTTGAGTGAAACTGTACTAGTCACGTGGGTAGAGATGCTCAAGCGGGGCGCCGGTTCCTACATGGGGATATCATGTAGGCATAGAGTATGTATTAGTACATTTGAATGTACTAAGTATGTGGGGTGCGATAAAACAAGAGATAGGCAATATAATCAAAATGCACATCCATAATAAGATATAGCATATTAGCAACATGACATGCAAAAACAATGCTTGTAGTAAAACATTCTTGAAAATAATGATTCTTACATAGCTTATTTAACCCAATAAGGTAACATGATTAGATCATCCAAATACATTGTAGTAGAGGGTGAGTGATATAACATGAGTCATAACCCCTTCTAGTAGGTAATGCGTAGTACATAAGATAATGAATAGCACATGTGGGTTAAAGGTAACATAAGTCATAACTCCTACATGTGTGCATATGAGGATAAGGCATTCCACAAGTTTGTAACCGCTTCTTATGAGTGTATTTCATAACCTCAAATCATACCTGAGGGTAAGGAGTATCACATAGTTCATAACCCCTACATGTGAATATAATTGCATAACATAACCTCAAATGAGTACATAGCATAACCCTAAATCATAGACGAGGGTAAGGAGTGTCACATAGTTCATAAACCTATATGTAGACATGAGTGAGTGGGTAGCATAACTTTATACATTAGAGTAATATGTACAACATAGTTCATAACCCCTACATGTAGGAATTGGACTTGCACTAGAGGGTAAGCAGATAATATAGTTTATAACCCTATCTAGTAGGCTTCGCAATTTACAAGAGCATAAGATTTAGCATAAGAACCCAATAACTCAACATAATTCCCAAGAACATAACAACATAAGATCCCAACAATTCACTTGCAATACCATAGGTATACATATATACATTTCTTTCATCATCATGCACATACATTCTCTTTCATCATCATTTCATTATAATTCATCATCATATAATCATCATATCATTATTCAAATCATAATACATGCATTGGACCTTCAATTCCTCAAGTAACCTTAGCCAGACATTTTATCAAACACTTGGCGGTTGTATAGTGCTAGTATAACATCATGCAAATCAAGAGTGAAATCATGTTAGTAAATTCATTGTAAAATCTTCAGTAGATACCTTGTAACACCCTTAAGTAATATACATCAAAACCCTCCATCAAATCTTACATTAGATCTTATATCCATAGCCGCAAATATGGAAAAACAGTCATAATTTTATAAAGCTTTAACATAGTGTGCAGTGAATTTCATAATATGCAAGACCCATTGTAAATTAACTTTAAATCATGCAATTTGAGTAAAAGGTGGCTTGAGTATCATGGGTGAAAGGAACCCATGAAAGAAACCCGTATACCTAACCTTTTGGAGAAACCTTGAAGAAGATTGAAGATGGATACTTGAAGCTTGAATGAGAACCTTGAAATCTGGAAAGGGTTTTGAGTCTTGAATTTTGAGAGAAAAATAAGACTAAGTGTTTAAGTGAGTATTGGGGAATGTCTTGTGTGATATGATCACGAAATATGACTAATTATAGGCATTTTCATGTGTGGGACGGCTTAGGCCCAAAACTTAAAAGTCTTGGACCGAAATGAAACCACTGGCACAAAATAAGCCTAATGCGTGTTGCACTTGATGCGAACTAGCTACTGCAAATTGAAACTTTGAAATTTAAAATTGTGAATCATACGCTCTAAAATCGGGGTTAGACTCTCTTCCCCATAATTTTTACCCCCTGAATAAGAATATGAAGTCAAATTTCTGAATAACAAATGAATTTTGAGATATATGGAAATTAAGATTCTGGTCATTTCAGGGGCATATTTTTGGGCAATTTTTGGGGTCGTTTCACCCCGAATACGGGATTTGGAATGTAATACAGCCTGTAAAAACACTTTTCTATAGCCTGCCAACCATGTTTTCTATTCTATAAGGATGAATTGAATTTTAATTATTATAAATAGGTATTTTAGGTTATTTCTCAGAAGTTTTCACCTAGCACTCCGAGAACTCAACATTTAGAGAGAAAAAAATGTAAGATCTTATTGGAGTGTCTTTCAGAATACTAGTGTTTGAATTTCATCCTTAAGCTTGTGATTCTTATTAAAGTTGAATTTTGCTTGTTCTTAATTCTATTGCGTAAGTGTTCAATTTTGTCTTCTCAATTCATAATTCTTGCATCTACACATAGCGTGAGTAGTAAATCCACATCAAGGGTTATAGGAACCATGAAGAACTAACAAAGTAAAATTGGATAATTCTTAATTCTTGGAAAGTGTATATGTATGTATTAATTAACTCTCTTCGTTTGGCATGTTTTCTAGTGTTGATTAACATTAAAACCCGCCTAGTGTTATTGACTAGACCAAGATAGTAATGAATAGGAAAATAGATTAATTAAATTGGATTCAATTGATGTATTCTCATCTAAACAACCAAACTAGGTCAACGAGAGGTTGTGTTAAGCCCAATAGATAAGGGTTTGTAATGCACACAATGGAGATGGGCCAAATTGCATAGTGAAATTCACCTCTTACTTTTCACGGAAGGGCTTGGCGGACATAACTTACTACCTGCATGCTATATACTAGAAAAGAATTAGGTTATCCAGTGATACCGTGTTAGGGAATCATAGGGAACACAATATCCTAGTTTCTCTCCATATTGAACACTTCTCTCTTGTGATAGTTAGTTTAGTTATATTTTATCATTTATTATTGCAATCCTCTCCCTTTGGTGATGTAAGTTTGTTAATCATTTGGATTGCAAATTTGTGAATTATGTTGAATCTACGTATTTTCTGTGGGTTCGACGCTAACATTTGTTAGGTTTTATTTCTTGACAGCAACTGCTTTATCCTATAAAAAGGAAGTGTAACTTGGGCGACATCACTAACTAACCCTTAATTTAATAGTAAAAGTTGTCTTAATAAATCAAGCTAAAAGGAAATAACGCATTGTTCCTAAATGAGAGGACTCACCAATCAAATTGTCTTCGAACATCCACAACTAGCCACGTGTCAGAGGAGAAGGGTGTCGATCCATACATGGTTATATCATAAAGATAAAATATATGTTACTAATTTGAGTGCATAAGTATATAAGATGAAATGGTATAGTGAAATAATATTGTCATAATAGGCAACATGCATAATCATAACAAGGAAATAAAGCTCAAGTGATGATGAATGATAAATGCATCATTTAAAATATGATTTAAGGTATCACAATTGTCTTAACTCATCATATACATACATATTTATATATATATATATACATACATATATACATACAAACACACACACACACATACATATATACACACACACATACATACACACACACATTCAACATAACCCTCTACATAGGCCTGTGAGACTACTTGCCAGGTAAAACTCCATCAACTTATGCATGTACGTCTTTAACTTTCACTTTTGCTCTTGTGGATGCACTAATCTTAGCCTACAGGGGGTTGCAAATAGGATTCCCTTATAAACCCACTTCAAGCACCATTAGATGCTAAAGCAAGAACTATGGAACGCTTTATAATATATTCATAATCATATATATTCATAAGCTTTAAAACATAAAATCATCATATTAGGAGTAGCTCATATACATTATGATCTATTCAAATGAAAATTGCCCTTATCAAAAGAGGATGCATCTTTTAAGAGGGGTTTCATAAATACTTTATAATTTTGATAAGTTTTAATAACATATACTTGAAACCTTTCAGCATTCATAGTCACACTTCATTAGAAAACTTAGCATAAGAACATGGTGAGTTTGATGCATGTAAGTTATTAAACGTATAATGCAAGAAGAGTATGCATAATATTCATAAAATCCATCATTTGAAGCAATTTATGAAAACAAGCACCATAACATTCAAACCCTAGATAATATTTCATAATGCATCTTATAAATCATCAAGATTTTTATTCCTAAGAATATATTCATAGAAAAATTACTTCATATCATAGTTACTGCATCATAATATAAACATTTAAAGATATATTATAAAGCATCATAAAATTCCTTACGTCATAAAACTAGGGAAAGTAGTGGAAAATACTTGGGCTTTGTGGGGCAAAGGAACCCACATACTTTAATTAGGAGCCTTGCAAGGAAACTTGAGTTTGGAGAAGAGGACTTGAAATACTAGCTTTCTTACCATCCTTCAGTCTTGAAGAGTTGATAGCCTTGATGAGGTTTGAGAAGAATATGAGTTGGGAGTGAATGAGATTGTGGTGATAAGGTTGGAGACTGACATAGGCAATATAGGCTTAAAATTATGTAGTATTAGGCTTAGGACATGAGAAAATGTCAAAATTGGTCTTCATTAAAATCTGTCAAACCTCATCTACGAACCCAATCCATGGGATGTTGATCAATCTGCGTGTCTTATATCGGGGTTTTTTGATGTGCTACAAAAATACAATACTTTTGATGCTTAAAACTTGGAATTTTGTGTGTTCTCAATGTGTTAGTTGTTTTTATGTATTTTTATGTTTAGATTTACAAGATTACATGTTAGTGATGATTTTTGGAAAAAATTATAGAAGTTACTGGTTTTTGCAGTTATACGGGACCCTCTACGGATCGTAGATCATTCTCTATGTCGTAGGAAGGTTTCATGAAGATTTCCAGTGAGGGATTATTTTCTAAAGTTTACTCTATGAACATGAAGATGAGCAGCAGAGATGTTTATGAGTCGTGGAAGAGTTTTAATGCCCTGAGGATCAGAGGATTGGACTTGTAGCAATGTCATCAGACAAAACCACCCTTACAGATCGTAAATCACTTTATGAATCATAGAGGGGTGTCGTAGAGTGAAAGTCCAAAATTCCAGAAACTAAGTATGAGACCCTTAATACGGGCCGTAGAAGTCAATATGGGCCTTAATGACCTTTTGTATGGCGTACCGACCAGCTCTCCCATTTTGTCTAGGTTTTGAATTTTAATTATTATAAATAGGCTTTTAGGCTATATTTCACAAATTTTCGCCTAGTACTCAGAGAACTTTATATTTTGAGAAAGAAAATTGTAAGATCATATTGGAGAGTCTTTGAGAACACTTGTAATTTAATTTTACCTTGAAGCTTGTAATTCTTATAGAAGTTGGATTGTTTGTTCTTAATTCTGTTGAGTAAGTGTTCAATTATAATTCCTGTATCTATACATTGCATAAGTAGCTAAATCCATAATTAGGGTTGTGGGATCCATGAAGAACTAACAAAGTAGAATCGGATAATTCAAACTTCTTGGAAGATGTATATGCATGAATTGATTAACTCTCTTCATTTGCATGTCTAATGGTAGCCTACATTAGAACCCGCCTAGTATTACTAACTGGACCAATGTAATAATGAATAGGAAATGAGATTAATTAACAAGATTCGATTGATGTGTTCTCGTCTAATCAACCAAACTAGGATAAGGGGAGGTTGTACCAGGACTAATATGTAATAGTTAGTAATGCACACTATGGAGATGAGCCAAGTCGTATAGTGAAATTCAACTCTCACCTTTGACCAAAGGGCTTGGTGAACATAAATTACCACCTGCATGCTATACACTAGAAAGGAATTAGGTTATCCGATGATACTGAGTTGGGGAATCATAGGGAAGACAATACATTAGCTTCTCTCCATTATTGACTTCACTCTTGTGATAGCTTAGTTTTATTTTTCATTGATGTTGCGGAACCCCCCTCCCACTCGGGGAAGTAAGTTGGTTAATTATTCGAATTGCATATTGATGGATTCTCTTAAGTCTACGTATTGCCTGCGGGTTTGACCATAACTTTGGTTAGGTTATATATCTTGACAACGACCACTTTTTCCTCTAAAAAGGAGGTGTAACTTGGCCGACATCAGTTTTATCATTGTTACTTTTGAACCCCTGAAGCATGTCTCTAAACCCAAATTTACAAACACAAACCCTAGGCATATCCTCAAGAGTTTGGATAGTCCTTTCTTTTTAGCCATTCGTTTGTGGATGAAATGTTGTGCTAAGCTTAACCTTGGTACCAAGACCCTTTTGGAAGGATCTCTAAAAATGAGCAGTGAATTGAGCACCACAATCTGATATAATAGATAAGGGTACCCGCATGCAATCTAACCAACTCATGAATATACAACTTGGCATAATCTTTGGCACCATAAGTTGTTTTAACTAGTAGAAGTGAGATGACTTCTTCATTCTATCCACAGTAACCCAAAATAGAATCAAAGTGACTCCTAGTCTTTGGAAACCAACCACAAAATCCATGTTTATCTCTTCCTGCTTCTAAGTAGGAATTTTTATGACTTGGGCTAGGCCACACGACCGTTGATGTTCAGATTTCACTTGTTGGCAATCATGACAATCAGCTACAAACTTCGCAATATCTCTCTTCATACAACCCCATAAATACATCTCCCTCAAGTCTCTATACATCTTTGTGGAACTCGGGTGTATAGAATAGGATGAATTATGAGCTTCTTTCAAATTCAACTCCCTCAAGTCATCAAGATTAGGCACAGAAAACCTAACTTGGTACCTAAGGGCACCATCACCCCCCTGGGAAAAAATCTCTACTTTACCATCCCTCACCAAAGTCTTCAACTCTAGCAAGGCGGTGTCAAGGTCGTTTTTTGACTTGGCTTTCTCAATTAAAGAAGATTTGGAACCATCAACCACTACTACACCAACAATTCAACTTCCTTCAACCTAACCCCCAACCTAGCAAACTGGTGAACCTCTCTAGCCACCTCATTGCTAACAACATCAATATGAGCTAGGCTACCCATGGATACTCTACTTAGAGCATTAGCCACAACATTAGCTTTGTCGGGATGATAGTGCATACTCATTTCATAATTCTTGGGGAGATCTAACCACCTTCTTTGTCTTAAGTTAAGATCTTTTTGCGTGAACACATATTGGAGACTCTTGTGGCCGGTAAAAACATCAACATGGATCCCACACAAATAGTGAAGCCAAAATTTCAAAGCAGACACCACGGCCTCCAATTCAAGATCATGGGTGAGAGAATTTCGCTCATGCACCTTAAGTTGTCTAGAGGCATATGCTATAATCTTGCCTATTTGCATCAAAACACACCCCAAACCAATCCTTAAGGCATCATAATAAACCACAAACCCTTCTAACACTTACGATAAAGACAAAATAGGAGCGGAAATAAGTTTGTCCTACAAGGTTCGAAAACTCTTTTCACATTCATTGGTCCAAACAAAGTTTGCTTTCTTTTGGGTCAACTTTATCATAGGAGAAGCAATAGATGAGAAACCATTCACTAACCTCATTTAGTAACCCGCCAAGCCTAAGAAACTCCTAATATCCATCGGAGTCAAGGGTATAGGCAAATTTCTTATCACCTCCATCTTCTTCATATCCACCTTAATGCCATTACTTGACACCACATCTCCTAGGAAAGCAACCTCTTTCAACAAAAATTTACAGTTTTCATATTTAGTATAGAACTTCTCATCCTTAAAGATTTGTAACACCACCCTCAAGTAGTTCATATGTCCTTCCTTACTCTAGGAGTAAATCAACATATGATCAGTAAAAACCACTACAAACATATCAAAGTGGGGTTCAAGGACCCTATTCATGAGATCCATAAATATAGCTGGTGCATTAGTCAAGCAAAAAGACATTACCACAAATTCAAAATGACCATACCTAGTCCAAAAAGTCATCTTGGGAATATCACAATCCCTCACTCTCACTTGGTCGTATCCAGATCAAAGATCAATCTTAGAAAAGTGACTAGCCACTTATAGTTGATAAACAGGTCATCAATCCTTGGTAAAGGGTACTTGTTCTTTATAGTAACCCTATTAAGTTGCCGTTAATTAATGCACATTCTAATGGAGCCATCCTTTTCTTTACAAACAACACTGATGCACCCCATAGTGACTTGCTAGGCCTTATGAAAGCTTTCTCCAACAAATCCTTCAATTGATCCTTCAACTCCTTCGAGGCCATATGGTAAGGGGGAATAGAAATGGGTTGCGTATTGTGAAGGAGGTATATACCAAAGTGGTATTTCCCTTTTTGGAGGGACATCAGGAAGCTCATCGGGAAAGATATCGAGAAACTCATTGACTACCAGAACCAACTCAATAAGAAGGACTTTAGACTCCACATCCCTAACCCTCATAAGATGGTAAATGGAACCCTTATAAATCATCTTTTGGCCTTTAAGAGAAGAAGTGAATCTACCCTGGACCACCCCATTGCAACTTTCCCACTCAAGAACGGGTTCATTAGGGAATTGGAATTTCACTTTACAAGCCCTACAATCAATGGAAGCATAGAATGGATTTAACCAATCCATCCCGAGAAGAATATCAAAATCTAACATGTCAGACTCAGCAAAATCACAAGGCCAAACTTTATGCCATATAGACACATATTAGAACTCTTTTAGCAACAATAGACTCACCAACAGGTTTAGACACTTCATAAGGTTCACACAACAATTTGGGGACACACATAAAGCTTTTTTGCAACAAAAGAAGTAATGAAGAAAGAGTGGCACCTGGATCTATAATGCATAAACATCAAAATCAAAAAAAACTTTAACATAGTGATGAAGCACCATGCAAAGTCTAGTGATACCTAGAGAGGTATGGTCTAGAACATCGATGGTTATCCTCAAAATTCTCAGTAACCCATGGACAATATCTCAACTTATGATCCTTTGCGCCACACTCAAAAAATATACCCGAACCGACTAAACAATCTCTCAGATAGTACCTCCCATACTTGTGGCATATAAGAGAATCTTGAACACCAATACACTTGGCACACCTTATGCCCTATGACATACATTAGCGAAATGGCCTAGAGGATGACCATCTCTACCCTTGTTTTGAGTATGAGGACAATCAACCATCTTGTAGCCCATCTTGCACACCAAAAGCATGCACCCGTGTTCCTCTAACATGTGCCACTATGATCTGCCCCACATTTTCGGCACCTAGGATGGGTCGCTCCACCATTGCCATTGGGCTTAGCATATGGAAGCCTACTTACAAATTAAGCCCTTCTTCTCCCTTCCTTTTAGGCCACTAGGCAATCTCACATCTTATGCCTAACCCCTCAACACTTGAAACATCCCTTGTTTCCCACCAAATACTTCCCTTGATGCTTCTTGTCACACCCTTGACAAATGACGAAATGGATCATTTCCTTCTTTGTACTTGGGTACAGGTAGTCTGGTAGAAGATGAAACACCCTCAACTCCGGCTCTTTTGGCCTTTCTCTCCCCCTCTTATAATTTGAGATCTCAGGGGAACCCGCTGATTGGTTGAGTTGAGTGGTTACAACCTTGGCCAATAGCCATAGAGCATTATGAATCTCTGCATTTTATATGTCGACATTGGGATGTTGACCCTCAAGTGAGAGACAATTATTACTCTGTCCACCATTTTTAATATATTAAGATATATTCTGAAACATAATGCTTAGGAATCAGTAATAATCCTTAGGGAACTTAGCTCTACCACATAACATAGATCATGAAAAATTGAAACATTTCCTAAAATTCCTCATAGCCTACCGTTCATAGTTATGGTGCATTTCACAACCTTGAATAAGACTCTAATTGACGCGGTGTGTTGAATTTCCAAGGACCATTAACAACCTAGTACTCTAATACCAAGCTTTTCATGACCCAAGCCTAGGGCCTAGACGTGACACGTTGAATGAGAAATTCGAAGACAACCCAAATAAGACTCTTGATTGTAACATGCATACATCCTTGGTTGCAGAAGCAAAATTAAACAATAATTAGAGTCCATTAATAAAAATTGGAAGTGAGACTAAGGAAAGTCTTTGATAATCATAAAAACAGAAAGAGTCAAACTCATAGCATATACCAACGTAGTATCCAACAACACCTCTAACATAGAATGGAGAGGGGGCCAAGACACTTCCTAGGCTTACTCCTAGAATAATAAGGATCCATCATAAAGAATAGGTCTTAACATAACATGAAAGAAAATAGATATCATCCCCGGATGTGAGGACTCACCAAGAGCTAGCTTTGAACAGTCCGACTAGTCAAGTAAAGGAGGATGATCAATAGGAGCTCTAGTCCCTACATGGTAAGATCATGTAGGCATAAAGTATGTGTTAGTACTTAAAATGTACTAAGTATGAGGGGTGTAATGCAACAAGAATCATATGTATAATAATCAAGATGCATAATCATAGTCAATAGACATGAGCTCAATATGCTATGAAAAATACATGCTTAGATATAAGAAGCTTGAGAGTAATCATACTTGCGTAGCTTGTCCCACCCAATATTATTACATAAGTGGCTCATCAAAGTACCTTATAGTAGACGGTTAAGAGTATAGCATGAGTTGTGACCCCATCTTGTAGGTAGCGGATAGTACATGATATTAAGTCATACATGAGGGTAATACTCGCAATATGGTTCATGACCCCTTCACGTAGACATTTGGTAATGCATCATAATAAGTTATAAATGAGGGTAAGGTATATTACATGGTCTATGACCCCTTCATGTATACATTTGCCTTGTACTAGAGGGTGAGGAGTACCACATGATTCATAACCCGTTTTAGTAGGCTTCACAATTCACAATGGCATAAGACTTAGCATAAGAGCTCAATGGTTCACTTCTCATAAATATCCTCATGATTTCAATGCATGCTTGGGAGCCCATAATTACCTTAAAACACAACTCGTAAATCATGTAATAGTTCGTCAACAACTTGGGGATTCTTGTCATGTAGTTTCATCAAACACATGGTCGGTTCAAGATATTTGTTCAAAGTCAGGCAACTTATGAGTATACAAGAAGAGAAAAATCAATTCAAAATCAATCCACCAACATTGTAATAAAACCCCCAATTTTGGTATGATGAAATCCATATAAAAAATTCACCATAATTCATAGTCTCCATTGCTCAAATTATGCATAGTCCCAATAGACATAAATTAACTCATGGAATAAGTTTTATGTAGACATTCATGCATAATTAATCAATACTTGATAAAATCCCAACATAATTTATGTTCATATTGCATAATAAAAGATACCCATAAGTAATGCAACTTGAAATCATGCAACTTTCATAGAAAGAGAAGGTTGGGCTCCACAGGTTAAAGAACCCATGAATGAAGACCCACATACCTTAAAGTTGGATTTTCTTGAAATTGAGTTGAGGGAAACTTGAAGCTCAAGAAAGCTCCAAAATTGAGCTTGAAATCCTTGAATTTGAATTAAAAAATTGATGAAGTCTTAGAGAGGGTTTTTGAGAGATATAGAGTTGAAAAATTGCGAAGTATGGTAGATTTCATGTTTAAATGGGCATTGGGTTATGACCCTAATGCCCTTGGACAAAATAAGAAAAATTGGGAAAATTTGACACTGATCCATGTCCTTGGCACGACGTGGACTAGATGCACAGGCCAAACAACACTAGTTCGCGCCTCAGTCGCATCGCAACCTGAGCGTAGACAACCACTAGAATTTGAAAATTAGTGAAAATTATTTTTTGATTTGGGTCTTCGAACATCCGGGTTATAGCCATTTCCCACTCAAATTTGCCCCCTAATCAAGAATATAAAGTGGGATTTTCAAAATCACGCATGAATATTGAGATACATAAAAATTATGATTATGGGATATTTTGAAGCACATGATGGGTTCAGGAATAATGTTTAACACCCACATCTTACGATACTAGTACTATGCAAATGAAACATGATATGGTTTGGTCAAATTAGCACCCATTTTTAAAAAAATACTTGAATCTCAAATTAGAGGGCGATATATATACCTAACACTGAAGAGGGTCAAGTGTAAATAAGTTTTATGTCAAAT
>JAABOM020000101.1:11026199-11042317 GCA_011800125.2 Solanum clarkiae
AAAGAATTTAAATATTTATTTTTTTATAAAAGAATTTAAATTATAAAATATTTTTATATCAGAAATAATTTTTCTAAAAAATATTTTCTACGCTCTAGTTAAAAATAAAAGTCTATTTTTCAAAAAATTATTTTCATTCACTAACCAAACAATAGAAAATATTTTTCAAAAAATATTTTTCATTCACCAACCAAATATGAGAAAATTAATTAGAAATCAACTTATTTTCTGGGAAAATATTTTTCAAGAAAATATTTTTCCTCCGTACCAAATACAACCCTAGTGTCACCAGTACAAAAGAGTATCTAAAACCAAACTGAATGAAAGTAAATTCAACATAGTCTCAGAAATACAATAAAGAGTACAAAACTGGAAAAATAATATCTATTGGGGACTTGAGACCCTGTCTCACCACTAGATATGATTAGAATCAACTGCAGGATCTGGAATCAACCGCCACGTGAAAATTGTAATGGCCTGAAAATGGGTGAGATGACACTTACCTTTAACTCACCGAGATAAGTTAGCCTAAACATGTCACAATAAAATAATATAAAATAATGTGGAAGCTAATGATGACCTAACAATATAAATAATAAACCTTTAAAGCATAAGGGGCAATCTATAACCATCTCAGAACTGGTATCACGTGTACAAGCCTCTAAATACATCAGATTTTGAAACAAATAATATAAAACTTAATAGTCTTTGCGTCTCAAACAAAACAAAACTAATAAAGAAATCTAATAATCTTGAGTGTAGGCGGGGTCAACAAGCATTTACCTCCGAATCCGTCAAGATGGTCCGTGAAAAGAACGGGAAGGTCAATCGAATCTGGGCTCACAACCTATATGCACGTGTAGAAAAACAAGGGTTAGTACAAAGGTACCCAAAGGAGAACCTAATCACAGATAGAGAATAAAAAAAATTCTGGTTCATGGTTTCTCTTGGCTATATGGTTCATCCGGGGGAGAGATTGAGCTTTAAGTACTTCTTCCATCATAACCACATACCTGTACAACTACAAATCTTCACGTAGGAAAGACTAGCATTCACAATATAGATAATATACGATCACATTCACAATACATCATATCACAACCATTCAATCTTAAGAATATAATACAACAAAATCATTCAATATATCACACTTAGCATCAATCACCACATTTTAACAAGGATATTAATGAAATGAGATGGAATGTCATGATATGCAAACCACACGATACAATGTAATGATGCATGTCTGTCCTACAATACACATCCGCTATTATACTCAGATAGGATTCATAGGGGCCACAGATAGAACATGTATCTGCTGGAACCATTTTCTTTCGGCATTTACTTTTATATCTAGTCGAAACTATTTTCCTTAACTTATTCTTTCTTTTTCTTTTTCTAGCTGGAACTATTTCCCTTCGGATTTTCTTTCTTTTTCTTTTTCTAGCTGAAATTATTTTCATTCGACTTTTTATCATCAAAGGGTCATCAAGCAAATAATGTCATCATAACTCAACAATCTTATTCATAAGCACATGCATATGCAAGAGGTTAACATAAGTCATTTATTCAACTATCAAATATTCTAACTCATAATTCTTTCAACAATTGAAACATCATCAATAGCATCACACAACAATCACATCATATCATGGCTCAAATTCTCAACAACCACTTATCATCATAACTTAGGACTATTCCTCAATTGATCCACATTTAACAAGTATTCATTTAAGTAATTTCAATAAATGCTAGATTATATACAACTAACTCCACATTAAATATAAAGTACTTCAATAGTCGTTTTCACATATCAAGAGTCAAAGCTCAACAATTAGTTCTACATGAATAATTTCCACATTTCAACAATCAGTGTCACAAGTTCAATTAATATTACCGACTCAAGAGCTCACAATAATTACATATCAATTCAAGAGCCAATTTGTACATATCATCACATTAACATTCCCCAAATCCAATCATATCTGCTAAAATAATTCATTAATTCCTAATTTGCACAAAGAAAGAAAAATACCAAGTATATATCATCATATTAACATTTTTCCAAATTCAATCATATCTGCTAAAATAATTCATTAATTCCTAATTTGTACAAAGAAAGAAAAATACCAAGTTCAATTTAACTCAACAAGATTTTGAATCTACTTGCTTCGAATTAGCCAACAATCAATCCAGCGAAAGAGCTTTTCCTTCCGAATTAAAGTCAATACACCACAATCTAATTAAGAATATGTTCACAATCATATTCCAATTAGAAGAACGACACCAAATTAGGCAATTTGGAGAAAAAGATAAAATCATCCAAAAATTCACTACCAACAAATGAGCTGAAAAACTAAAAATGTTTACTTAAAATGATCCTTGAGGTTTTAGAATCTAATGGCGAAAATCATTTCGTAAGAGGACTAAAAAACATGAGCACACAATCATCGATTCTCTTTTGAAAAATCAAGTTCATCAAATCCCCTAATTCTCCTATTAGAATACCAAATTTTCATGTTAAAATCATAAATTAATCAATGAAAATTAAAGAAAAGAGTTCAAAATGATTTCCCTAAAAAATCCCTTATGAAATCACTAAAAATCAAGCTCAAAATGTTGAAAATGGTAAAAAATGATGAAAACCAAATATTTTAAAGGAATTACAATTTTGGGTCATTTAACCCTCAACGAATAAGACTATGACTTAGGTGAATGCAGGGAGTAAATATGTGTGTGTTCATGTGTCATGATTATGCAGGTCACTACTATATCTACATTGTACTGCATTACATCTCTATGCCTACACTAGATCACAATGTAGGTGCATGTGACCTCCATTTTCAACCTCGTGGCTAGATCCAGACTACTAGTTGATCGGAATTAGGTTCTCCTCATGTTTCAGGGACTGAGCCTTCTATCTTTTAGTCTTATGTCATGTTTCGTATTGATATAGTCTTTACTTTATGTTGAAGGTGAGTCAGGACCTATAGGAGCTCCCATCTATGATCATGACTTAGAGACATATGCTGGACATGCATATTGATTTCAAACTTGTATATTTTATCATGTCATATGTTACACCTACACTTTGATCTATGCCAAGTATTGCTTGATGTTCTATTCTTGTTTACCTTGTTTGCTTGATGTATGCTAAGATGTTTGGGTAAGGTATCTTCGGGTTCCTCATTTGTCATGTTATGACTAGGTCCTAGGCTTGGATTGTGATAACTAACCTCCCGCTAATGCGGAGGTCCTCGCATCAAGCCTACACGAATGCAGAGAAGAAAGTCAATGACACCAGATATCAATAATTGCTACAACATAAAAAAATTTCGGAATGGACTCTCAAAATTTGTTCAGAATCCAACACACAAACCATATGTGTTACCTTATTGAGTTCAACAATCCGAACTTAATGGAATTGTTAAACTCAAATCTGAGGTCTTCTTAACCTGAAATCCAATAAGTCACAACTAAATTAATTTAGGTCACTTAAAATGCTAAAATACTACTATCGTAATAATTAAAAAATATGATAAAATTCTTTCTAACACTAAAATCACCCCCCAAAATCAATGGAATCATTAGAAATTCAATCCAACCGTCGAAATTCAAAATGTTGACCAAAGTCAAACCTAAACCAAACTTTAACTCAACTTCTAACTTCAAACTTGAAATCCACATAACAACTTCAAATATGATTCAACAATTCTTTTAGACCAACTTTCATATTTTGGAACTACCGGAATCGACCAAATTCTATTTCGAAACTCGGATTTGCAGGTGACTAAAAATTCAAAATTTTGCAACTTAAGCCTCCTACACTCATTTCTTTAGCAAAAACTTAACTTCTTTATAAGATTTTCAAAAATCAGCTTTTAAAACCAACCAAACATGACTTGAGGAAGCTATTGAAAGGGGCTAAAGTGAACATTTTATCAGAAATACTGAAAATAGCCTTCAGGGACATTACATCCCTGGCTGGAAGTTGCAGGGGGAAAAGAAGTAAGGGTAAGTATATATAATATATACCTAGTAGGTCTAACTGATTGGGAATAAGATTAAATTAAACTAGGAATGTTTTCACTTCCACCAGAAAAATCAGTTCAGTAAAGTGCCGCCAATTTGTATCAAATTGTATAGACAAAATAAATATAAATTAAGATACAATATTTCATCCAAATCAAGTAATACAATAATGATGATGATGGAATGTATGTAATGCAAGGTGGAATCAAGACTGTCCTATAAACCTCTGTCGAGCTAAGGCTCCATAGACCAAGAGGACCCATGTGGACCTCGCAGGCCATATACCTCAACGCAATAACAGTATCTAATTCATATCTCCTTGCCACCTTCTTGTGGTCAAGAAGATTTTGAAAGAGTCTCATTTTGTTACAAAAAGGTGGTTCCACGATTCTCAATTTTTCAGATACAACAATATACCGTATGAGGATACATGCAAATAAAATACAAGATATAACTAATATTCTTTCCAACAGGTATAATAGGTATCACAGTTCTCAAATCTCGATAATTTCATGATGAGACCACCCCTATTTTATTCACAATAGGTTATCAATCTCATTAGAATAAGCAATCACCTTCTTTTACCACGTTTATGCCTCAGTAATCGCCATGGTTTCAATCTTAAGTCACAAGTATTCCCTTTCACCACATGCCATATTCGCAATATAATAAGACTATTCATACTTTCAATCACCAATTCAAGTATTGCAATGCTCCCAAATCAATCACAAGTCAAATAAAGGCCCTACTCAAACATCACATCAATAATTCTCAACACAAACACATGATATAATCTCATTCATAGATTATAGCATGCAAATATTTAATTACTCTATCTCAGTCCCAAGAAAGGATTAGATAAACCTACCTCAAGGTCGAATTGCACACGAACACACCAACCGGATGGATGACTCACAAAAATCATCTCTGAATCGTCAACCACTAACAAGAATGTAATCTACATATCATAAGGAGTCTATTGATACCTATTATATCATAAATAGGGATCGAGAGTAAAATCATTCAAGAATTGATTACAACAACGACAACATACCCAGTAAAACCCCACAAGTGGGGTGTGGGGAGGGTAGAATGTATGCAGACCTTACCACTACCATAGAAGTAGAGAGGTTGTTTCTTGGCATTCAAAAATTGATTAAATTTTAAAAATATCAAATCTAAAAATCGAGTATAAAATTAGGTTCTATGTGAAAAATGGTACATGGGTGAAAAACCCATAGAATTTGAGTAAGAAAAGGGGAAAAAACAAATTTCCCTTACATTAAGAGTTATTGAAAACCACAAAATTTGGAGTTGAAATCTAGAAATTACAAGTTAAAATCTCAATGTAATTGATGAAATATAAAATATTGTGGATGAAAATGACTACCTAGTAATTTCTTGGAAAAACCCTCATCCAAAATCACCCACTAGAGATCAAACTTCAAAAATGAAAGAAATGGGGGTTTTGTCCAAAGTTCGTTATTCTAAAGTCATTTAATGATCTTCGCGATTGCGGAGAACGAAAAACTCACCCCTTTGGGATTGCAAGATGAAAGCAGTAGTCACGAAGCACAAACAGACGAAGCACCACAATTGTAGGACCCCTCATCACGATCACAGAGTAGGAGGGGACCCAAGACATGGCCGGCACCAGAGACTATTGCTAGTCCCCAAGCGAACCACTTGGCCTCATCACATTCATCTAGTCTCAAATAATAATATAATGAAAGGCTAGTAGAAAGAAACTAGTTCACAAGTTCCAATATCAACATCTGACTCTAGTTTAGGAAGCCTCAATCGCTATTAGGTGGTGTCAATGAGAGACCCATGGCTCCCTCAATCAAAATAAAAGATAAGCAACTCTAACTCTAAAGCACGATGAAAATAATGTAAGGAATCCTCCGAAGTAGGGGAGGCTCACCAATCTGCTGAACGCTCGAAGATATCAATGATTCGCCTGCTAATGACCTCTATCCTGCGTATATACATCATAATATGATGTAGTCTAAAAGGGGACGTCAGTACTTGGAATGTACTGGTATGTAAAATAGCTGAGTGAAATCAAAACAGGTAGAACAATATAGAAATAACAATCAACTCAATATGAGAACTGATCAATATGACAAATGTCTATGTAAGGAAAGAATAAAGAGCAAACAAGTGCCCCATCAATCAATCAACTCATCAATCAAATTAGACTCATCTCAGAAGGACTCTTCTCAACTCAGCTCATCACATCACTTCTCACCTCATCACATCTCGACTCAGAGTACTCAAGGTATTAACTTTTTGGGAGTTTCTCTTATCCGAAAATAACGAGCTAGTGATTGTACAATAAGTCGTCGTTGTTGTCACAGTCGTCCCATGCTTGCCAAGTAGGGACAAATCGAATCAACTAGGGAGCCCAGCTATCCGTTAAAGTTAAGTTCTCTGTTATTTCAGGGACTTTATCCAGAGGGAACCACACTGAGACGTAATGGTTCTAATCCTCACCTTTGCTTGGCTTTGTAGTTTGACGAGTGCAAGTTGGACTAACTCTTACTCTTTCGGTGCTCGATACTCCTCCCATGAATCAATTCTCATAAAATAATCCATCCAGTCAATACATCTCAATGACTCATCTCAACTCAGCCTTATGAAGGCTCTCATCAATTAATCAGTCTAAAAAAAACTCCAATCATCTCATTAATCAACATCTCAATCAATAGCTTAAGGATTTGAGCAATCATTAGGGAACAATCGAATAGACAAATCATTAGAGTTCATTTATAGAAACTCATAGGACTATCAAGTTCTATCAACTCATCATCATTCTTGCATCACAATCACAATCTCTATCAACATTCTCAATCAAGGCTCTAGACTCAATACCTATCTTCTTTCACGCAATCTTTAAGAAATAATAAGTAGGGTTTATGCAATAATTCATATAAAACATTCAATTCAAGAAAACAAATTTGTGATGATCATCAACAAATAAAAATAAATGTAGTAAATATGATTTCTCAAGAAAATAATCAAGAATTATGCATATAGACTCAAGAATCTTCAACTCTTATCTAAGACCATCTATGAGGCACATGAGAGAACAATCGCATGCTTTTGTTTAGCCTTACATACCTGGAATGAAGTTCTTCAAGTCACCTGTCAAGAATTCTCCTTGAATTCTCCAATCTCACGTTCTTCTTTCTTCTCTCTCAAGCCCTAACTTTCAAGTGTTGTGAAGAAGGACTTCGAATGGGGTTTTTTACCCTATTTACTCATTAAAACGGCCTAAAGGGATTATGTTTCAAGTTTAGGAGGGGTTGGGAAAAGTCTGGAATGCCTCTCAAAAGATTTAAAATTTTAAACTTTGGTGGAACAAGTCGGGACAATGCACCTATGAACTTTCAGAAATTCAATCCCGTCGAAAAAATTGAGAAAATATATAAGTGTAAGTCCATGATGGGTCCACTTTGCAGAGCTATCGCATACCCTCACTGTTTTGGGTCTGTGATAGGTCCGCATTGCGGCCCTGTCGCGTACCCTTACTGTTGCTGGTCGATTTTGTGAAAATTATTTTTTGACCCGGTCGCTCTTAAATCGGGTTGACACCATTTTCTAACTCAATGTTCTGCGCTGACCGCAAATCCAGTCACGTATTTCCCGTTCGAGCTTTGGAGGACGCGTTACACGCACGTCTCCATTCTAGGGGTATTTTGTTAATTTTACCGAGTGTTACATCTTCTCCCCTTTGGGATTATTCGCCCTTGAATGATGAGTAAGGGTGGATATTAAGACACGAATAGACTCAAAACTCCTCTCAACTTTCAATCTATCAATCTATCTTTCAACTCTTCATTTCTATCAATAATCTCTATTCGGACTAGAGAACAGACAATCAACGAGAAAAGACAATCAATTTGGTCAAGGGTAAGGAATTTACCTTCAACATTCTCATCCATTGGCACTAATAAATGCAGATATTTTGCTTTCATCTCTTCCTCAGTTTCTCATATGGCCTCTTCAACGAATTAATTCCTCCATAGGAATTTGACTGAGGCTATCTCTTTGGTTCTCGATCTACGTATCTGACTATCAAGGACTTGGATCAGAATTTCTTCGTAGGTCAAACTATCCTTCACTCCGATGCTCTTCACAGAGATTACCAAGTTAGGATCTCCCAAACATTTTTTTCAACATCGACACATGAAACACCGGATGAATACTATCTAACTCAGAAGGCAAATCTAATTCGTAGGCAACCTTCCCAATCCTCTTTACAACCTTATAGGGTCTAATATAACGTGGAATCAATTTACCCTTATTCCCAAATCTCATGACACCTTTCATAGGTGACACTTTCAAATATACCCAATCATCCACTTCGAACTTCAAATCTCTCCTCCTCATGTTGCTGTAGGATTTCTGGCGACTTTGCGCAATCTTCAATCGCTCTCTAATGATCTTGACCTTCTCCATTGCTTGATGGACAAGGTCAGGCCTAATTAACTCCGCTTCTCCAACCTCGAACCACCCAATTGGTGATCTATATCTCCTCCCATATAAAGCTTCATAGGAAGCCATCTGAATACTTGCATGATAATGATTGTTCTATACAAACTCAATCAACGGTTGATGATCATCCCAATTTCCCTTGAAATTAAGGACGCAGGCTCTTAACATATTTTCTAACATTTGAATTGTACGCTCTGCCTGGCTATCGGTTTGTGGATGGAAAGTTGTACTCAAATTCACTTTCATAACCAATCCTTTCTAAAGCGATCTCCAAAATTAGGAGGTGAATTGAGCTCCTCTGTCTGAGATGATGGACAAGGGAGCCCTATGCATCCTCACAATCTCTTGGATGTACATCTCGGCATACTCCTCCACAGTGTTAGTTGTTTTAACTGCAAAGAAGTGAACCGATTTAGTCATCTTATCCACAATCACCATATTGAATCATGTTGCTTTCAAGAACTCAGTAGACCAATAATGAAGTCCATATTGATCATATCCCACTTTTATTCTGGAATCTCAAAGTTTTGAGCTAATCCACATGGCCTTTGGTGCTTAACTTTCACTTGCTGATAGTTAAAGGACTTAGAAACAAATTAAGCAATATCCCGCTTCATTCCATTCCACCAATAGACTTCTCTCAAGTCGTGGTACATTTTAGTAGAGACAATATGAATGGAATACCCTTCAGCCGTGATTCTATCTCGTATACCGTCAACATCTAGGACACATAATCTACTTTGGTACCTCAACACCCCATCTCCCCCTTTGGAGAAGACCACCACTTTCTCTTTGTGGACGACCTCCTTCAATTGCAGTAGGACAGGATCTCAGTCTTGTTTTTCTTTCACCTCTATCACCAAAGATGAAGCAGAACCATTCTGGATATTAACTCCTCCCTCATCATTCTCCTCAAGTTGGACTCCTAATTGAGCTAACTGATGCACGTCGTTAGCTAGCTCCATGTTTCCTTCCTCCACATGGGTTGTGATACAAATTAATAACCTGCTAAGAGTGTCAACAACAACGTTAATTTTACTTGGATGATAGAGAATGCTCATGTCATAATCCTTGAGCAACTCTAACCATTTTATCTGTCGCATGTTGAGCTCTTTCTGACTAAAGACATACTGCAAGCTCTTGTGGTCAGTGAACATGTCCATATGCACTCCATACAAGTAGTGGCGCCAGATTTTGAGTTCGAACACCACTGTCGCCAACTCAAGATCATGGGTTAGATAGTTCCTCTCATGAATCTTAAGTTCTCTGGAAGAATAGGCTATCATCTTCCCTATCTGCATCAACACACATCCCAATCCAACTCTCGAAGCATTGTAATAGATCACAAAATCTTCTGTTCCATCGGGCAAGGTTAGGACTAGTGCAGTAGCCAGTCTAGTTTTTAATTCTTGGAAACTTTTCTCACACTCATTGGACCACTGAAACTTGACCTTTTGCTGAGTCAGCTTTGTCAATAGTGCGGATAAGGAAGCAAATCCCTCAACAATTGGCAATAGTAGCCTGCCAACCCTAAGAAACTCCTTATGTCGGTTAGAGAGGTTGGTCTGGGCCAGTTCTTAACCGCTTCAATATTTTGAACATCCACTCGAATACCATAACTAGAGATAATATGGACTAGGAAAGCCATAGATTTAATTCAGAATTCACATTTCGAAAACTTTGCATACAACTCATGGTCCTTAAGGGTTTGAAGGACGATTCTAAGATGATTTGTATTCTCCTCTTCATCTCTTGAATACACCAAAATATCATCAATAAACACAATCACAAACATGTCCAGATACTGTCGAAATACCCTATTCATCAAATCCATAAAGGCTGCAGGTGCATTCGTCAACCCAAACAACATGACCAAGAACTCAAAATGGCCATATCTAGTCTTAAAGATTGTCTTTGGAATGTCACATTCCCTAACTTTCAACTGATGATAACCGGATTGGAGGTCTATCTTTGAGATACAAGAGGTACCCTGAAGTTGGTCAAACAAGTCATCTATCCTTGGGAGAGGATACTTGTTCTTTATGGTAACCTTGTTCAACTGCATCAATACATATTCTAAGAGACCCATCTTTTTTTTCGCATGAATAGGACAGGGGCACCCCAACGAGAAACACTCGGCCTTGTGAAACCCTTCTCTAACAAGTCTTTTAACTGCTCCTTCAATTCTTTCTGTTAAGCGAGGGCCATCCTATAAGATAGAATTCAGATAGGCTGGGTATCAGGAAGAACATCAATCTCAAAATCAATCTCCCTATCAGGAGGGACTCCGGACAGATCCTAAAGAAACACTTCTGGAAACTCATTCATGATTGGAACTGACCCAAGAGTTAGGGACTCAACATCATCAGACTTAACTCTCACAGGGTGATAAATACACCCCTTCGCAATCATCTTTCTGGCTCTAAGGTATGAGATAAACTTTCCTATAGGTGTTACAGAATCACCCTTCCACTCTAGAACGGTTTATTTGAAAATTGGAACTTAACGATTTGGGCTCTACAATCAACGGAGGCATAACAGGCGTGGAGCCAATCAATGCCGATGATCAAATCAAAATCAGTCATATCTAACTCAATCAGATCACTGATAGTATCCCTATGATGGATGGACACTACACAAGCTCTATAGACTCTCTTAGCTTGAGTAGACTCACCCACTGGAGTAGAAACATCAAAGGGTCCAAGAAGACTCTCAGGGGTTCTATCAAATCTACTGGCCACATAAGGAGTTACAAAAGATAATGTGGCACCAGGATCCATCAACACATAAAAATTAATAGAAAAGACTCGAATTATACCCATCACAGCATCTGGGGAGTCTCCTGATCATGTCGATTGCCCATGTCATACAAATGGTTTGTAGCTCCTGCTTGTGCCTGAAGTGGTGCTTCTCTAATTCCTCTTAGCTGGTGGGGCCAGTGCAGAAGATTAAGCCCGATCAGCCCACTTTGGGCACTCTCTCTGGTAGTGGCCTCCTTGGCCACACTTGAAACATACATCACTCCCTTCACGATATCTACCCATGTGCAACTTGCCACATGTACCACAGGGTGGTTTACCTCATGAACCTTGAGCCGCACTAGCTTGTGACTGAGACCCACGGGCTCCCACATTCTGATACTTCTGATCATTTCTGACTCTAGGTGCAGATGCACTAGCAGATGATGGTGCTGGAAACCGATTTCCATTGCCTTTCTTCCCAACCTCATGGCTAGATGTCTTAACTTTCTTGCTTCTAAACTCTTCCCTATCATGTTGCCTCTCCTCATCAGCTTGTTGCACGAATGTCATCAATCTCCCATATCTATATCACTCACGAGCATTGCTCCTCTGCCATATCTCTTTGTCCCTCTATTCAACCTATCTATATACATCCCTATCCTTCCCCTCATATTAATAACCACATTCGGAGAATAGTGGGATAATTGTGTGAACTTCAGCCCATACTCTTGTACAGTCATAGAGCCCTATTTCAAGTTCAAAAACTCTCTCACCTTCTCCTTTCTCCTCTCCCTTGGGAAGAAACGTCCCAAAAAAGCTTCCTCGAACAAAGCCCAAGTCATCATGGGGGCATTCTCCCCTTTACCCTTCTTCTACTAGTCATACCACAGTCTAGCCACCTCCTTTAGTTGATAAGCAGCCAGTTCCACTCTATCAGCAACAACCACATGCATCACTTGGAACACTTTCTGAAGTTCCTGCACATAGTTGTCAAGATCCTCAGTGGATACATACCCTGTGAAATTAGGCGGATTTATCCTTAAGAATTTCAGGACTCTAGAAGTGTTATGAGTATCCTGTCCGGCCGCTCTTTGTCTTGTAGCAGGTGCTGTGACCTCCTGAGCTAGAGTTTGATAGCTTGGCGAAGCTTAGCATTGGAGACCTCATCTTGCGGGGGCTGTGCAACAGGGACAGCTTAATCCACGGGTACCTCATGTCCTTGAGGGTCAGGTGGATTGACATTCTGTCGGGCGGGACGTTCTCTACCTCTAACAACTCTTCTGGGAGGCATGATCACAATTTTGCAATGCGCAAAGCATGAATTAGAATAGAACTTTCATATAGTATAACTCTATAGCACGATTTAGAACATGAATGAAGGGAAGCAATTCCTAATGTCCTATAGCCTCCTGTTTATCAATTGTGGCTGACAACACACATATAAACAAGACTCTACTAGATACGGCTTCATGGACTCCCTAGGACACTTGAACTCATGCTCTGATACCAAATTTGTCACGCCCTGGAAAGGGGACCTAAGATGTGGCCGGCACCCATAGACTATTGCTAGTCCCTAAGCGAACCACTTGGCCACATCACATTCGTCCATTCACACATTCTACAGATCAGTGGAAGACATAAGGAATAAATGGACACATCTAATCATCTAGTCTCAAATAATAATAAAATGAAAGACTAGTAGAAAGAAACTAGCTCACAAGTTCCAACATCAACATCAGACTCTAGTCTATGAAGCCTTTATCACTATTAGGCGGTACCAATGACAGACCCATGGCTACCTCAATCAAAATAAACGATAAGCAACTCTAACTCTAAAGCATAATTAAAAATAATATAAGGAATCCTCCAAAGTAGGGGAAGCTCACCAATCTGTTGAACACTCAAAGATCCTCAACGATAAGCCTGCTAATGACCTCTATCCTGTGTACCTACATCATAATATGATGCAATCAAAAAGGGGATGTCAGTACTTGGAATGTGCTGGTACGTAAAATAGCTGAGTGAAACTAAAACAGGTAGAAAAAAATAGAAATGACCATCAACTCAATAATGGAACCAATCAATATTTCAAATGTCTATCTAAGGAAAGAATAAAGAGTAGACAAGTGACCCATCAACCAATCAACTTATCAATCAAATCAGACTCATCTCAGAAGGACTCGTCTCAACTCATCTCATCACATCACTTCTCATCTCATCACATCTCGACTCAGAGTACTCAAGGTAGGAACTTTCTGGGAGTTTCTCTTATCCGACAACAATCACTTATGAGTTAGTGATTGTCTAACAAGCCGTAGTTGTTGCCACAACCATCTTATACTTGCCAGGTAGGGGATGAATCGAATCAACTAGGGACCCCAGCTATCCGTTAAAGTTAAGTCCTCTATTGTTTCAGGGACTCTATCTAGAGGGAATGACACTGAGACGTCATGGTTCTAATCCTCATCTATGCTTGGCTACGTAGTTTTAGGAGTGCGAGTTGGACTAACTCTTACTCTTTCTGTGCTTGATACTCCTCCCATGACTCAATGCTCATAAAACAATCTATCCAGTCAATACATCTCAATTGACTCATCTCAACTCAGCCTTATGAAGGCTCTCATCATTCAATCAGTCTCAAAAAGACTCTAATCATCGCATCAATCAACATCTCAATCAACAACTCAAGGATTTGTATAATCATTAGGGAACAATCGAATATATAAATCATTAGAGTTCATTTGTGGAAACTCATAGGACTATCAAGTTCTATCAACTCATCATCATTCTCGCATCACAATCACAATCTCTATCAACATTCTCAATCAAGGATCTAGACTCAATCCCTATCTTCTTTCATGCAATCTTTAAAAAATAATAAGTAAGGTTTATGCAATAATTTATGTAAATCATTCAATTCAAGAAAACAAGTTTGTGATGATCATCAACACACAAAAATACATGTAGTAAATATGATTTCTCAAGAAAATAATCAAGAATTATGCATGTAGACTCAAGAACCTTCAACTCTTATCTAAGACCATCTATGGGGCACATGAGAGAACAATCTCATGCTTTTGTTTAGCCTTACATACCTGGAATGAAGATCTTCAAGTCACCTGTCACGAATTCTCCTTGAATTCTCCAATCTCACATTTTTCTTTCTTCTCTTTCAAGCCCTAACTTTCAAATGTTGTGAAGAAGGACTTACAATGAGGTTTTTGATCCTAGTTACTCATCAAAACAACCTAAAGTGGTCGTGTTTCAAGTTTAGGAGGGGTTGGAAAAAGTTCGGAATGCCCCTCAAAAGATTTAAATTTTAAACTTTGGTGGAACAGTTTGGGATAACAGGTCTGCGACGTGGACCTATCGCGCACCTGTGAAATTTTGAAAATTCAATCCCGTCAAAAAAATTGAAAAAATATATAAGTGTGGGTCCACGATGGGTCTGCGTCGCGGAGCTGTTGCATACCTTTATTGTTTTGGGTTTGCGATAGGTCCGCGTCGCGTACCCTTACTATTTCTGGTCAATTTTGTGAAAATTATTTTTCAATCCGATTGCTCTTAGATCGGGTTGACACCATTTTCTGACTCAATTTTCTGCGCTGATCACAAATTCGATCTCGGATTTTTCATCCGAGCTTTGGAGGATGCGTTATGCATAAGTCTCTGTTCTAGGGGTATTTTGATAATTTTACCGGGTGTTACAATAGATCAAGATACTAAAGATGTGTTGTTTTTTTGGTATCACCTGAAGCCTCACTTATATGCTAGCCACATGCTTTACGTCATTGAACTTCACTAAAAATATTATGACTTGGTTTTACTTAAATCAAATTCTTTAGTTGTTAGGCTTTATATTAAACTCTCCAGCTTTGCATTAATTCTATCTGCTAACAAAATACAGCATGACATCTTATCTAGAATTCTCTGCATCAATTCATTTGTCACAAAAGCAAGTAAAATGGGTCAAAAGTTAATCCTTGATGCAGGTCGTAACCATTTGAGAAGTGCTCCGAGTCTCTGTTCTCCTACTGTCTATACCTAGATCGATCTTTAATCTATGGTATATGTTCTTGATTGCTCAAATTGTACACAACAAGTACTCCTCTAGCCTCCAAATTTTGTTAATCAATTTTTTGTTTGTGCTTGATAATTGGAGTCTACACTATGGTCAAGACGATGAATTTCAACACGATAGTTGACAAAATTTCTGCCAAAAACATCAAAAGATGGAAAGCTTTTTTGAAATATCAAAACCAAAATATCATATTAAAACACCAGACACGCAAAAACTTAATATAATGTAAATATCACAAAAATTATAACACACAAGTAAATGATTATCAAAGAGAGAATCTCTACTTAAAAAAAATTAAATTCATACACAGTATTTGAACTTTTATATGTAAGAATGTGATTCATTGATTTTTTTCCACAAACGCAATTTGTAAAGCCCATTTAATTTTTTCTATGCAACAAAGAGTAACATTCATATCATAAATAACAACAGTAGAAAATCAAGGGGTACAACAAAGTTAAGAAAGTAGATGGCAATTTTTATCATGACTTTCTCAAACCATCATTCTTGTGTTGTAACTTTAGCCGTCTTCATTGTAAAAAATCTACGAACAAACACTGTATATTTTTTTTAAAAAAAAAAAATTCTTTCATGGAAAGCTAAACTTTGGTTTTAATTATTGATTGCTATATCATAACTTATCTGTCATTTGACTCCTAAAGGGCAATTTCCTTGAGCGGCTTTTCCCAAAGGGTTTTATTTATGTGTAAATGTGTAATTAGTTTTTCTTAAGTCCCTTAATTAAAGGGCATTTTAGTAATTTA
>JAABOM020000101.1:11051085-11095743 GCA_011800125.2 Solanum clarkiae
CAATGGGCAAAGATAATAGCAATATGGCATGCATGATCAATGCTTAAATTAAAACATGCTTTGCAATTCATTCATCTTACATAAAACATAATATATATATATATATATATATATATATATATATATATATATGTATATATATATGTATGTGTGTTTGGGGGGGGGGGAGAAACCTCAATCAACATAATCCATGTGAGCTAGTCCATGGAGTCCCAGTGTCTACCCTACACCAGAAGAAAGGGGAAAATCACTTGCCAGGGTGAACTTCCAAATTAAGTCGATCCACTAAGCCTTATGTGAATCAGGTACTTGCCTCAAGCCATTCATATTTAAGGTAGTGAGCATTTTGAGTATTGTTAGAATTGTTTGGTTGACTTATGCACCAGCTAGGTTTGTGGATTTTATGAATAGGGTCTTAAAACCCTACCTTGACATGTTTGTGGTGGCCTCTAGTGGTGAACATTGATTTATTTAGAGCTTGTGAACCCTTTTGGGGGTAGTGTTGCAAGTCTTGGGAGATGAGAGGTTTTTTTGCTAAATATGCTAGGTGTGGGTTAAGGATAACAAGAAGGTAGTTAGAACTCCTAAAGTATTATGATATGAGTGTGCATTATTTTTCTCGGTTAGGCTAATATTGTGGTCGGTGCTCTAAGTAGCCTAGTATGTGTTGATAATGGTGGCAAAGAGGTGACTTGAAGGATCCATTGTTTAGCTAGATTGGAGGTTAGGTTGGAGGAAGTTGAGTATAGTGATGTAGTATTCTTGATGGTTCCAAATCTTCTTTGGTTGAAGGGGTCTAGATTAAGAAAAGCATTGTTTCCGCCTGATTATAGTTGGAGGTGAAAGAGGGTAGAGTGGAGGTTGTCTCCCAAGGGGGAAATAGTAGTTTATGGTACCAAGTGGGCTATGCGCGATTAAGGTTCACAAATAAGTTTAGGGTTGTGAGTCCTTAGAGAATGTAGAGGGAGGTTGGTAAAGTTGCATAAGGGTGGAATGACATAGGGATATAGTTTTGGTTTGTCTGGCTCTTCATGCTTTTAGGTTGAGGGGATGTGTTGGTGACTTTAATGTCATAGAACTCTTTGAGGTTGTGGGTGTTGTTGAGGATAAGTTGACTTAGGAAAAGGTCCTGGTGGAGGTATTGGATGGAAGCATTGAAGAAGTTGACTGATAAGGGTGTTGTATTCGTCAAGGCCCATTAGAAGGATCATCGAGTCGATAGTGTCCCCCAGGGAGCCGGAGTGGGCATGGAAGAGCAATGTTTGTACCTCTTTCATACTATTCAATCTTATGATAACATGTAAAACTCCTTTTTATGATTTCATGTCTCCTGTTCCAGCCCTAGTAAGTTGTATGCATTCATGATTACATTGAAAAGGTTCGTGGTGATTTAAAACTTATGTTGAGCTTTTGAAAATGGTGTTTTAAAGTGTATTGTTGCATTCTTGTTGGGGCTGACCTCTTTATGATTACTCTTCTCTTATACGTTTCTTTGACATTCAGGGACGAATGTTCCCAAGGGGGAGATATTGAGACGACTCTAAAAAGTGTCCAAAGATGTGCCTCGAAAATGCCCAGAATCGTAATTTCCATATATCTCAAAATCCATGCGTCATTTCGAAAATCCAACTTCATATTCTTAATAGGGGGAAAATTGAGTGGGAAAAGGGCATAACCCCAAGTTTAGAGCGAATGATTCACAATTTCAATTTTCAAAGTGTCGAATTCTAGTGAGGAATCTGTGATGCATGAGCGACGTGCCTCTTTATATTTTTCTGTCCAGATTTTCAAGTTCGGTTCAAGACTTTTGAGTCTTGGGCCTAAGTATTCCCATTCGTAAAAACACCTATACTTAGCCTTATTTTACCCTTAGATCATTCAAAATATTCCCCAATACTCATTCAAACACTTAGCCAATTATTTCACTCCTAAATTCAAGTCTCAAGCTCATCCGGATCTAAGGATTTCCTCTCAAGCTTCAAGTTTCCATCTCCAATATTCTTCAAGGATTCTCTAAAAGCTAAGGTATGTGGGTTTCTTTCATGGGTTCCTTTCACCCATGATACCCAAGCTTCCTTTTACCCTAAATTGCATGATTTAAAGTTGATTTACTCATGGGTCTTACTTATGATGAATTTCATTGCACACTTTGTTAGAGTTTATGAAATTGTGACTATTTTAGCATGTTTTGAGCTATGGATCTAAGATCTATTATGAGATTTGATGAAGGGTTTTGATGTATATTGCTTGAGGCTTTTACCAATTATCTGTTGATGGTTTTATACTGAATTTTTATGGCATGTTTTCACTCTTGAATTGCATGATTTTATACTAATATTACACCCGCCAAGTGTTTGATAAAATGTCAAGTTTATGATTCTTGAGTTGTTGAAGGCGTAATGCTTGGCATATGAGATATATGACTTTATAATGATGAAATTATGTTGCATATGTATTAATTTCATGATAAGCTCCTATAGTGTTACATGTTGACCATAACCTTGTTGAGGGTTTGGTACCTTGATCACTTTGATGGAAGGTGTTAAGTCCATTAACCTTGGTGAGGAGTTGGTACCTCGACCACTTTGATGGAGGGTGTTAAGTCCATTAACCTTGTTGAGAGGTTGGTACCTTGACTACCTTGACTACTTTGATGGAGGGTGTTTAGTCCATTAACCTTGTTGAGGGCTTGGTACTTTGACCACTTTGATGGAGGGTGTTAAGTCCATTAATCTTTTTGAAGAGTTAGTACCTTGACCACTTTGATGGAGGGTGTTAAGTCCAATAACCTTGTTGAGGAGTTGGTACCTCGATCACTACCAAGGGAGTGTTAATCCTCGGGTTCCAAGTACTAGTTGCTTGGTCTATGATGATTGTCACTTCTTATTTCTGTAATATGTTCTATATAAGCATGTTTTACTTTAAGCATCCTTGATACAAATCATACTGCTACTTTGCTATCTATTGATTATTGTTATGAATCTTGACTTGGTTGCTTATCTCTTGTTGCATTGCATCCTATATACTTAGTATATTGAATGTACTAACGCATACTCTATGCCTACATGATGTTACCATGTAGGAACTGATGCTCAATTTAACCATCCTCCCCCTCCACGTGGCTAGTATGATTGTCTCTCAAGCTAGTTTGGGAGTCCTCCATTCTGGGGACGTTGGTCTATATTTCTTATGCTATGTGTTGATACTCTCTTCTTTATCACTACTTTGACTATGAGGGTGAGCCCGGTTTCTTGTCTTGGCCCCCACTAAGTATCTATGTTTAGAGGTGTTATTGGACAAGTTGTGCATTATTCTTGAGCTTTGGCTCATCTATGATATTTAAGTATTACTCTCTCTTTCTCTCTCGCTCCCTAAGTCCCAAATCCTCTTGTTTATGCTTGTCTCTTATTGTCATTTTAATTGATTTCGAGACCAAGGATGTATAATGATATGCTATGAGGCTTGTTCGGGATTCCTTTGGGTTGCCTATTCACTGGTCATATCTAGGACCTAGGTCTGGGGCGCGACAACAACAACAGATTCACCAAAGGGAGTATAGATTGAAAAAAGGCTCCCTCATGGTTTCAGGAGTAAAATCAAGCTGAATAACCTATTGAGGATAGTTTCAGGACTAAAACAAAACTTAATAGCCAATGGAGGAGTCAGAAAAGATAAATTTGCACCCAAGTGAAGTAAAGCATAAGCATCAAAATGAACAACTTTTAACGTGCCAGATACAACATCTGGAGCATTCTCCATTTCTTATCGAGCAAGTGAAGCATAGAAACTGTTGTTTCTTGGGGCAACACCTTCTGAAGCTCTTGGTTGGACTTGATTACCTTGAACCATTTGAATCTTCTTGGTAGCTTTTGGGCAATCAGTAAACTTGTGGCTCATCTCACCACACCCATAGCAAGCACCCGAACCCTATAAGCATTTTCCAGAGTGAATCTTACCGCACTTGTCACATCGTGGAGCCAATGTTCCACCCTCAACATGCGCCTTGAGGGGAGGCACCATAGGGTTACCAAACCTTGCATTAGAGCTCTGGCTTTGTTGGAAGCGACCATAAAAATCACCCTTGGGTTTGGAGAACCCACCATCATAATGGACTCTCTTGGGATCATGCACCTAACTCTCCTTGAGCTTCTGTTCTTCGATATGTTCAGCATATACCATGAGTCAGGAGATTTCTATATCCCAAATAAGTATAATCGTATGACATTCCTTCACAGCCAAGTTAGAGATCTTAGAAATAGACTTGTGCATTCTTGCACGGGGGTCAACCACAAACATAGGATCATGCTTGGAGAGCTTTATGAACTTGAGGGAATAGTTCCTCACACTCATACCACCCTGTTTAAGGATGATAAACTCTATCATCTCGGCTTCTCTAAGCTCAAGTGGGAAGAAGCAACCCAGAAATGCAAACTTGAACTCCTTCCAATTAAAAGCATTACAACAAACCTCTCCACCAACCATTGAGTGTACCATACTTGAGCCATATCATTCAACTGATAAGCAACCAACTCAGCTTTCTCCTCAAAAGTGACTCCCATAAATGTCAACACCTTAGTGTGCTAATTAATGAATTGTTGAGCATTCTCGTTGGCCTTTGAACTATAGAATTCTGGAGGGTTCATTCGGATGAAATCTCTCACCCTAGAAGCCGGAGTAGGATCCCGAAGAAGATTAGCGTACCTAGTCTGAGTAGTCATCACCTAGGCAAGTATAGCAGAGGTTGTACAGAATTCATCATTAGGGATAGGCTCTTTCATAGGTCCATGGAAAACTTTATCCTCAAAAACCGGGCCGGTCTTAGTAGGGGAGCACTTTGGGAAGGCATCTTTCATAATGTAGTAGGGATACCCTCAGGATAAGAACCAAACATATGGCCTAAGACACGACATAAGACATGAACAAGTGAGACAATTCCCAAAACGCCATTATACCCTAACACTCAAAGGCATGTTGCACTTCACACCCATGAATAAGAGGACTCTACTTGACGTTGCATATTGAACTTCAAGGATTATTTATAAACCTAGTGCTCAGATACCAATCTTGTCATGACCTAGACCTAGGTTCTTAAGGTAACATGGAAAATAGGAAATCGAGAGTTCCCAAACAATTCTTGTAACATCCACTCACACATCATCAATTCAAAAGTGTATATAATTAGTAAACGCATAGTTCTAAGGGACAGGAAAGTAAGACTCATGCTATGGGATATCATAGGCGATAGGGAGAAACATGGATTCACATAACACATTAGCACATAAGAACTAAGCGGTGGGTAAGTATGACTCACTCTGTAGGGGAAAAGTAGGACTTAGAACCTCCCACATCATAACGTAAGATCATAATCAATCCATAATGATCATCATCATTGAGTAACCATATTCATATTCATAATATCTGAGTACAACACTTAGCACAAAAATGCAAAGGAATAAATAAGATGTCTAACAATGCCTCTAATCATAAAATACGATGGGAGCCAAGACATATCCTGGGGCTCACCCTCAAAGTATATAACATAACCAAAAGCACCTGCTGTTGCCTATGTTACACCTCCTTTTTTAGGATAAAATGGTTTTTGTCAAGAGATAGAACCTAAGAAAGGTTAGGGTCGATCCCAATGGAATATGTAGACTTAAGAGAATTCAATTAATCCAATTTGAGCAATTAATCAAATTGCTTCCCCAAAAATAGGAGAGTTTGCAATAATAAACAAAAAAGTAAACCTAACTAACACAAAAGTTAAATCAATAAGGAGAGAAATTAGGGAATTGTGTTTCCCATGATTTCGTAACTTAGTATCACCGGATAACCTAATTTTTTTCTAATGTGTAGTATGTAGGACGGTAAGTTAAGTTCATCTAACCCTTTGATCCAGGCGAGAGCCAAATTGCACTACATGACTTGGCCTATCTCCATAGTATGCATTACTAACCTTTAGCTAATAGTCCCAGTACAACCTCCCTTTGGCCCAGTTTGGTTAATTAGACGAGAATACATCAATCAAATCCTATTAATCAATCTTTTTTCCTATTCGTTACTACATTAGTCTAGTTAGTAATACTAGGCGGGCTCTAAATTTGGATACCATTAGAAAACATGCAAAATGAAGAAAATTAATTAATACATGCACAAACACTTTCCAAGAATTATGATTTATCTAGTTTTTACCTTGTTAGCTCTTCATTGTTCCCATAACCCTAGTTGTAGATCTAGCTACTCATGATTTATATAGTGCAAGACTTAAGAATTGGAATAACATAATAGATCTCTTACATAATTGAATTAAGAACAAGAAAATCCAACTTTTAAGAGAATCACAAGATTGAAGATCAAATCAAAGTACATGTGTTTCTCAAAACTCCCTAATGTTATCTTTACAGAATCTCACTATTTTCCCTCCCTAAGTGTTGAGTTCCCAGTGTACTATATCTAAAATAAGCTAAAAACTTATTTATAATAATTAAAATACAAGTCCTAAATAGAATAGGATAGCTGGGTTGGCACGCCTCATGAATAGGTTTATGGGTCATATTGTATTCCACGCACCATAATCAGGGTCTTGTACAATGCTACTGGAAAACTGGACTTTAGGTCTACTATACCCCTCTATGATGTAAAGTGGTTTATGACGTGTAGAGGGGTTTCGTTTGATGAATCTTTAGAAATCCCCTCATCTCTGATCCTCAGGACATGAAGCATGCTTAATGACTCGTAAATCAATCTATGACCCATCTCCATGTTCATAGAGAAACTTAAGAAAATCAGCCCCTCATTGCAATTGTCTATGAAACCTACTTCATGGCATGTAGAGTGAACTTCGACTCATAAAGGGCCTCGTACTGCATCTAAATCAACAACTTTTGTACTTTCTTCCCAAAATCATACCCTTGAATCTTTCAAGTAAGACACAAAAACACATAAAACCAACTAACAACGCATTGAGAACATATAAAATTTCCAGTTTTATGTGTCAAAAGTATTGTAATAAAAGGTAGAAAATTAATCCTAACTAACATAAGAATTTAAGTAATATGGAAAGAAACTAGGGTATTGTGTTTCCCGTGATTACTTAACGTAATACCACTGATTAACCTAATTATTTTCTAGTGTGTAACATGCAGGATGATAAGTTAAGTTCACCAAACCCTTTGTCCTAGGCGAGCGGCGAATTTCACTATGTGACTTGGTCCATCTTCGTAGTTTGACATTACTATTCCATACCTACTGTCCTAGTACAATCTTTCTTTGGCCTAGTTCGATTCGTTAGATGAGGACACATCAATCGAATCCTGTTGATTAATTGCTTTCCTATACATTACTACCTTGGTCTAGTTAGTAACACTAGGCGGGTTCTAATGTTTGGTCACAACTAGAAAATATGCAACACAAAGAGAGTTAATTAATATATGAATGCACACTTTTTAAGAATTATGAATTATCCAGTTTTATCTTGTTATTTCTCCATGGTTCCCACAATGCTAGTTGTGGATTTAGCTACTTATGATTTGTGTAGATGCAAGACTTATGAATTTGAATAACATAATAGAGTACTTACTCTGTTAAATTAAGCACAAGGAAATCCAAGCTACAATGAGAATCACAAGACTGTAATTAGAAGATCAACTCAAAGTGTACAAGTGTTTCTCAAAACTCTCCAATGTTTTCTCTACTCTATCTCACTATTTCTCCAATAACAATTCAAACTCCTCAAGAAAAATAACTTAAAAACTTATTATAATGATTAAAATACATGTACTAAACAAAGTAGGATAACTAGGTCGGCACGTCTCACGAGTTGCTTTATGGGTCATATTGTGTTTTACGGCTCGTAATCGGGCTTCAATAATTTATTACTGCAAATCTAGACTTTTCTTCTATGACACCCCTCTATGGCCCATAAATTATTCTACAGCTCCTAGGGAGTTTCGTCTGATGAAACTTCAGAAAGACCTTTTTTCCTGATCCTAAGGGCACGAGACTTGATCTACGACTTGCAAAATATTTCATGACCCATCTACATGTTTGTAGACAAAGCTTCAAAAATCTACCCCTCACTTGAATAGAACACGAAACCTCCTTTATGGCCTATAGAATGATCTACGGCATGTAAAGAGTCGCATACATCCTCAAAATTAGTAACTTGTGCATATTCTTCCCAAAATCAATGTCAATCCTAAAATCCTGCAAAAACATATAACACCAACTAATATCGCATTGAGAACACACAAAATTCTAAGTTTTAGGTATCAAAAATGTTGTATTTTTACAGCACATCAACGCCCTCAGGGTGCATAATGTTCAAGGAAGGATCAAGGCCAATTTCAAGGTTTTACAACTAACAAGGCTAGGTCATTTAGGTTTTTACAAAGTATCGGTACATGTCATGCTCAAACATTAGGTTCAAGGGATATTTTGCACATTTGGTTAGTCATTTAGGCTAAGTGGACTTTTAAGAACAATGGCCTAAGATCTTTTCCTAATTCCATTAATCTACACTCTAACTTAGAGTAGCAAGGCAAGCTCTAGATTAACACACAACAAATGAATTAGCAAATTAAGCCTACACTCATATAACACTCATTACATTATTAACAAAACACTCTCAGATCATCCTTTTGTCACAATTTATCCTCGTTTATCAGAACAACCACTATCAATACACTTAAACATGCATAATTGCTCTTTAGACTAACTAATCAAATTTGTTGGATAACATTTGTTTCACCAAAAAAGCACAAAAATATGTATATGCCACAAATATTAATACAATATGCTACAAATACTACCTAAACATCCTAAACATGTTGGTTCAATAGAAAACTAAATATTCATGGGGAAACAGAACACGGGCAAGAAACTCCTTAGGATTCAAAAATTGGGGTAGTTGTGGACCCAAGATACTTACACTTCAATAAAGCCCATAACTAATGACACCCCACCAAAAAGAGGTGTATTGTCCTTAATGCGCACAATCAAAACAAAATAAGGTCAAAAAACATACCTGGTTGCCTAAGCATTAGTGTGTGGCTGAGTCTAACCACCCTCAATGTGTATCATGTTCTCCTCGTTAGTAGAACTATGACCCAAGGGGCCAATACCCCTCACCTGCTTAAGCTCGTGATCCTATCTTATCTCCGCCTTATATCTTGACTCTCTCAAGATAAGCTGGAGCTTCTCCTCCTCTGTCAGCTCCACATGAAATCGTATGACATCTAGATTATAATCCATGCAGGGTATCTTTTCATGGGAAGACTATGTGTGCTCCTCAGGAGCAAATAGATCTACAACCCATACCATGAGTGTGGTCTTTGGTAGTGTCATCGGTGCTGCCAGTGTTGCTGTCATGTTGGCCTAAAGTCATTAGATCCCCTTTTAGATGGACGTCATATATGCTAGCTAGGACAAACTCAAGCTCTGCTGGACCCTTGTCTCGAAGGCATCAATGCAAGTATCCATGATGAAAAGATGGTCCAGAATAGTAGCAACCATGTATGCTTACATATAGCCCTCCGACTCTGCAATCACCTGGTAAACCTGAGGCCTGATTTGCTAAACTAAGTGTGTCAACTGCAACTCAGCATGTGATAATCTCTATGCCATGGCCTGTATAGATATTACCAACATGTAGACTATACCTGCAGGTGTAGTCTATGATGAAGTGGCCTGTGGTATAGGAGTGGCAGAGTGGCCACCCTTTCTTCATCTGCCTCGATCTATGGGGGCCTTTTTTCTGTTGCAGTAATAGTGGTGGTGGTAGGTAGAACCTCAGGTGGTGGCACTAGGGCGAACATCTCTTACATGGGATTAGGCTTGTGTGGTGCTCGATGGGGAGAAATCGGGTTCTCCGCAACCTTGATCAAGTTGGCATCCAAAGTACGTCGGACTACGATCAGTGAGTCCAGCTGCTGTAGATTCTCTACCCCTGACTCTAGACAGAGTCTGTATATCAAGCATGGAAAGGCGATGGAGATGGACCTCTTTAAGGCGGCCTCATGGATCTACTTAGCAATGAGGCAGGCCCTTTGTCTCGTAGCAAACCAAGGTGTTGGAAACTAGTACTGTATGCTCCGTCATCAAAATATTATCTACAAGTGTTGATCAGATGCGTGATCTAACAACTACCGACAAAACTTTTATGGGGAAACTGAGAGAATCCTTGATAATAGGCTCCGAATGAGTGGTTTCCCATACAGGTTCTGGACCCTACTCAACAATAAAACCAGCCACCCATCTCATCAAGGCGGCTCTGCAGTTTGCATCTCTTATCAGGGTGATATCCCTAGTCTTACCTATTTTGTAGTCGAACTCAGTTATGGATCTGGGGGTAGGGAACTCGGGCCCAAATAACATGCAGCGGATGGTGGTCTCCAAGATGTCCACTTGTCGACCCCTCATTTTGGTCTGCATCATTCTAGGCTAAGATAGGGGCTTCTTCCCCTTGGGAAGAGTGCCCTGGATAGTGGCTGCATATGATGTATAGAACCCCCTCACCATGGTCAGGGAGTACCTCCCAAGCGATTTGGTCAGCCACTAGACCCTATATATGATCATAGTGCCCTGGAAACCGGGGACACTATCTAATCCATATGGGATGACTCAAGGCACCTCATAAATGGAGCAGGTTAGCTTGCCCCACTCTGTAGTCTACATGTCCACTGTATAGATGTCCCACATACCCATGACACATCACGGACTAGTAAAAGCATCTGGTGGAGATAGTGATGTGTGCGGTATGGCAGAGGACTCTATCTCCGACCCATTGTCGGAGCCTGACTCTGAGCTAAACTTCCCTCTTGACAGAGTCATTTGAATGAAGCTACTCTTGTCGTGATCTCCCTCATTGGATTGGGGAGTACGAATGAAAAGAGCCTGGGTCTGCTCAGCTCTGGCGGTAGCCCTCGCTTGTGGTCAGCTAGCATATAAGGGTGGTCAGACACTGAACGCCACTTGTGATCAACTCAGTGTGGGGGTTTTCTCATCCCCCGAGGGCTCCTCTTCGAGCCTTCACTGCATGGCCTTCATTTTCTAACATCTTGCTTTTGGGGCCATAGTACCTGAAACATAAACATTTATGCACCTTGGTTAGCCCCACATATCAGAAAAAGAAATGCGAAAAAAAATATGTCAGGCTTGGTTACAGAAGGGTCTATAAAGCATATCTACAAGCCATAGTGGAAATTATAAGTCATAGAAGGGCTTTTGTAAAATAGTTAACACAATTTTTTTTTGGTTTACTTAAACGACATCTACAAGGCCTGGTATGACTCGCAGAATATTCTACGAGTAGTAGACTGAGTCGTATATACTACAATGTTTGAATTCATTATAGGAATTTATCCACGAGACCTTTCTATGAAAATGATTAAACACGTTTTCCCAATAATGCCCTTGCAAACTCTATATCTCCAATAGTGCAGGATATAACAAAAGTATAAGGATCTTCTCACTTTGAACCAAGGACCTCGTAGCAATTGTACTGCAATGTTCAAGCTCTTAGGAGAGCACCTGACTCACAAAGCACTTCTTCATAACCAGGTCCTTCATGTACTTTACATACTTAGGCATCTTCTCCAACGCCTCGATAAGAGAGATGTTAATGGAGAGTTGTTTAAGCATGGAGAGAAAGTACTTAAAATTACCTTCCTCCTCCCTCTTTTTAATTCTTTGAGGGAAGGAAAGAGGAGGCCTAGGAATGGGATTAACCTTCTGTGGCACATTAGCAGCTTCACTCACCCCATCCTTGGCACGATCTTCTCTAGTATCAATGTCTTTGAATCGCAATCATCTCCTCTCAACATCATCCTCATCAATTGGCATAGGAGGATCAATGTTTCTTTTGCCACCATACGTACTAGCTGTCATGCACTACCCTTCATTCTTTAGATTCTGAACTATGTTGCTAGGCACTGAACCCCTCTGATACTAATTAGAGGATGCAATACAACAAACATAAGCCAATATAGTCAAAATGCATAGTAATAGGCAATAGATAGGCATAATCCTAATATGGCATGCATGATCAATGCTTGAAGTAAAATAGACTTGTAAATCATTCAACTTACATATAATGTAATGCATATGTGATAAGAGACCTCAACTGACAGAGAATAAGACCAAGCGAGCTACAACTTGGAATCCCGATGATTACCCCTCATCAATAAAGAGGTGATCTACTTGCCAAGGTAAACCATACTTCACCTTATGGGAGCCTGTCCCATTTTGGAGAAGTAATCTTCCTTATGGGATCCCGTCCTATTTCGAAAAGGATTTTATGAGAAACTTCGCCTTACGAGAGCCCATCCCTTTTCGGGAAGAATTTCAAGAGAAAGTGTACTAAATGGATCCACTAGTATAGTAGCGGTAAAGCAGAATCCTTTGTTCGCACCTAATTTGAGGAAAGCAGTATGGAACCTTGAAGATAGTCCACGCCGACATCCAATCCATTGTTGCTAAATCTAATTCCACGGAATACTTAAAATAACCACAGCTTTATAACTTGTAGAAAGTATGAAATAATGATATGATTATCTTTTAAGCATACTTGACCTCTAATGGTGAGCCTAACTTGAAACATGAGAGTATTACAATAGTACATGAACTCCTGTTTTAACATGAATGGCTCACAAGAGGTAAAATATTGAAAATAGGGCTTAGCTTCATACATGCATAATCATAGATAATTTCATGAATTCATAACATACTTGATAGCCTATATTCATCATAAAGGCACTTGACTTG
Organism: Solanum clarkiae; assembly: GCA_011800125.2. NCBI lineage: Eukaryota > Viridiplantae > Streptophyta > Magnoliopsida > Solanales > Solanaceae > Solanum > Solanum clarkiae. Next base: position 11,063,848 of record JAABOM020000101.1, read on the forward strand.
TAAAACATGTAAATAATTTGCGAATTCTTGACTTGACATTTCATCAAATCCTTGGTGGGCACATATGAGTACATGTTTAGATCATGCAAAAGTATAAATCAAAAAATAATGAAATCAATGCATCTTAAAGTCATGTAAATCATCCCACCAACATCATGTGAAAACTCCATCATGGGTAACTTGTAAATCATATCAAAACTTCACAATGGTTCATATATCTGATAGCTTGACTCATGTATAGTCTCAATTGACAAATAGATATTCATGCATAATCAACAATATTTCACAAAACACCAACATATTATATGATCATATTTCATAGTAATCGATACCCATAGGTAATACAACTTGAAATCATGCAGTTTTCATAAAATAGGAAGGTTGGACTCCATGGGTGAAAGGATCCAATGGATGAAACCCACATACCTAAATTTGGGGATTCCTTGATGTAGACTTGAAGGAGACTTAAGCTTGAATGGAGTTCTTTAGATCCGGAATTAAGCTTGAGACACTTGAATTTGGATGAAATATTTGGTAAAGTGCGGGAAAGGCTTTTAAGAGGGTTTTTAACTGATATGGAGTTGAAAAACGGCTAAGTATGAGATATTTCACGTGTAAATGGGCATAAGGCCATGACCCTAATGTCTTAGGTAGAAACAGGAAAATTAAGAAAGTGATAGCATTACTCTGCGATGGGTCCACGTCGCGAAGCCATGCGGGCTCTCACCGTCTCCGAAAATTTTGTGAAAATTATTTTTTGCTACGGATTTTCTAAAATCTGGTTTATACCCATTCCCCACTCAATTTTTCCCCTGACCAAGAATAAGAAGTCAGATTGTTTATATCACGCATCGATTTTGGGATATATGAAAATTATGATTATGGGCATTTTCGAAGTACATTTTTGGGACGTTTCAATATCTCCCCCTTTGGAACATTCATCCCCGAATGTCAAAGAAACATGTATAAAAGAAGTAATCATGAATATTTCAGCCTGACATGAATGCAAAAATTACACAAACATCATTTTCAAAAATTTGAGCATGAATGCCAAAATCACCATAAACTTGTTACCATAAACATGAATGCATAAAACATGATATGAGGGCTCAAACTTAGGACTTGGAATCACATAGGGGACTTAAATTAGTACCTTCGGCTTGAGTAGAATGAAAGAGATATGGATATCGCTTTTTCATTCTGCATCGGCTTCCCATGTGGCACTTTGAACTTGCTAATTCCTCCATAGGACCTTGACAGAAGCTACATCTTTGTTTCTCAACCTCTTCACTTGTCTATCTGATATCTCAACCGGGACCACTTCATAAGTCAAATTATCTTCTGCAACACTCGCAACCTCTAAGGGCACTATAGCACTTGGGTCACCCACACACTTTCTCAACATGGATACATGGAAGATCAAACGAACCATATTCATATCAATGGGAAACTCCAACTCATAGGCCACCTTACCAATCCTCCTCAACACTCTATAAGGACCCACAAACCTTGAGGCTCAATTTACCTTTCTTGCCAAATCGGACCACACCCTTCATGGGTGAATGTTTCAAATAAGACCAATCACTAACCTCAAACTCAAGATCTCTCTTCCTCACATCGGAGCCATCTTTAATCTCTCCCTTATCAACCTCACCTTCTTCAAAGCTCCCAAAACCAAATCCAAACCTAACAAGGCCACCTCACCATCCTTACCAAGATACCTCCCCATAGTCTTTAATCATTCTCATGAAATCAGGAAGAATAGGATAGGATGAATTACGAGCCTCTCCCGAAATCAACTTCCTCAAGTCATCAACATCAAGCACACACAATCTACCCTGGGTACCTAAGGGTACCATCTCCTTTTTGGAGAAAACCTCCACTTTACCATCCTTTACCAAGGTTTTCAACTCTAGTAAGGCAGGGTCAAGATCTTGTTTTGACTTCACCTCCTCAATCAAAGAAGATTTAGAACCATCAACAGCCACTACACCACCATTTTCAACATCCTTCAACCTAACCCCCAACCTATCCAGCCGGTGAACATCTCTAGCCATCCCCTTTCCACCATCATCAATATGAGCCACACTTCCTATGGAGACTCTACTTAGAGCATCATCCACAACATTAGCTTTGTCGGGATGATAGTGCACACTTATGTCATAATCATTAAGGAGCTCTAACCACCTTCTTTGTCTCAAGGTAAGATCTTTTTGGGTGAACACATATTGGAGACTCTTATGTTCAATAAACACATCAACATGAAACCCAAACTGATTCTAGAAGCATCACAATAAACCACAAACCCTTCTAACCCTTCCAGTAGAGACAGGATAGGAGCGGAGACAAGCTTATCTTTCAAGGTTTGAAAACTCTTCTCACACTCATTGGTCCAAATAAACTTTTCCTTTTTTTGGGTCAACTTAGTCAAAGGGAAAACAATAAAAGAAAAGACATTCACAAATCTCCAGTATTAATCCACCAAACCCAAAAAACACCTAATGTCTGATGGAGTTAAAGGTCTAGGCCAATTTCAAATCACCTCTGTCTTCTTAGGATCTACCCTAATACCATCACCCGACGCCACATGCCCCAAAAATGCAACCTCTTTCAACCAAAACTCACATTTTTCATATTTAGTATACAACCTCTCCTCCCTCAAGATTTGCAACATCACCCTCAAGTGATTCACGTGCTCCTCCTCACTATGTGAATAAATCAAGATATCATCAATTAAAACCACCACAAATAAGTCAAGGTACGATTTAAAGACCCTATTTATAAGATTCATAAATATAGCTGGTGCATTGGTCAACCCAAAAGACATAATCACAAATTGAAAATGCCCATATCTAGTCCAAAGAGCCATTTTTAGAATATCACACTCCCTCACTTTCACTTGATGGTAACCAGAACGAAGATCAATCTTAGAAACGTGACTAGTCCCTTGAAGTTGATCAAAAAGGTAATCAATCCTTGGTAGAGGATACTTGTTCTTCATGGTGACCCTATTACGTTGTCGTTAATCAATGCACATTTTAAGAGAACCATCCTTTTTCTTCACAAACAACACCAGTGCACCCAAGGTGATTTACTAGGCCTTATGAAACCTTTTTCTAACAAATCTCTCAATTTCTCCTTCAACTCCTTTAACTCCGCTGGGGCTATATGGTAAGGGGGAATTGAAATGGATTGAATATCGGGAAGGAGGTCTATACCAAAGTCTACTTCCCTTTTGGGAAGGACACAAGGAAAATCATGGGGAAAGACATCAAGAATCTCACCAACTACCAGAATCAACTCAATAGGAAGGACTTTAAACTCCACATCCCTAACCCTTACAACATGAAAAAGACAACCCTTAGAAATCAACTTTTAGTCTTTAAGACAAGAAATGAATCTATCCTTGACCACCACATCACAACTTTCCCACTCAAGAATGGGCTCATTAGGGAATTGGAATTTAACCCTGCTGGTTCTATAATCAATAGAAGCATAATATGCATACAACCAATCCATCCCAAGTATGGCAGCAAAATCCACCATATCTAATTCTATAAAATCACAGGGCAAGACTTATGCAATATGAACACGAGACAATTTCTATAGACTCTTTGAGCAACAATGGACTCACCAACGGGGTAGACACTTCATAAGGCTAACACAACACTTCAGGACTAACATGAAGCTTTTTGGCAACAAAAGGAGCAATAAAAAAAGAGTGACACCTGGGTCTATTAATGCATACATATCGAAATCAAAAACCTTTAACATACCTATGAATTACCACTCCAAATCTAGTGACCCCTAGAAGGGTATGGTTGAGAACATCGACGATCATCATTATAATCTGTAGTAACCCATGGACAATGTCTCAACTCATGATCCTTTGCACTATACTCGAAACATGCACTCAAACTGGCCAAACAACCTCCTAGATGGTACTTTCCACACTTGTAGCATGGAGGAGAAGCATGAATACCAACACTCTTGCATTTCTTTGAGCATATGGGCAATCAAAAATCTTGTGGCCCATATTAACACACTGATAACATGCACCCATGTTCCTCCAACATGTTCCATAATAGTTTATCCCACATTTTGGGCACCCAGGGTGAGTCCTTCCACCCTTGCCACCTTCAAACTAAACCCTTCACCTTCCTTCCCTTGAGGCCACGGCAGGCCCTCATCTTATGCCCAACACCACCACACTTCAAATGATTCACAATTCCCTCCAAATAACTTCCTCGATGTTTATTGACACACCCTTGATAAGTGGCAAAAGGGATCCTTTTCTTTGGGTACTTGAGCACCAGTAGTCTAGTAGAAAATGAAGCACCCTCAACTCGGGCTCTCTTAGCCTCTTTTTCCCCACTCTTCTCATTTGGGATCTTAGGGGCACCCACTGATTTGTTGAGTTGAATGGTCACCGCTTTGACCAATAGCCATAGAGCGTTACAAACCTTTGCATTTGACATGTCAGTGTTGGGAAGTTGACCCTCAAGTGAGAGATGGTCACCACCTTATTCACCAGCCTGAATATCTTGAGAAATGTTCTTAAACATAATGATTAAGAATGAGAAATAAGCTTTAGAGGACCTAGCTCTACCACACGACTGAGATCATGAAGAAATGAAATATTTCCTAAAACGCCTCATAACCTTCCATTCAAAATTATGGCGCGCTTCACAACCATGTACAAGACTCTAATCAATGTGGTGTGTTGGATTCTGAGGACCATTAACAACCTAGTGCTTTGATACCAAGTTTGTCACAACCCAAGCCTAGGGTCTAGACGTGACACGGCGAATGGGAAATCGAAGGGACCCAAACAAGCCTCTTAGCATATCAACTACACATCCTTGATCGCGGAAGCAAAGTAAATAACAAACTTAGGTATATAAAATGGAAAGTGGGACTAAGGGAAATCTTGGATATAAACAAAGCATAAGAGTCAAACCCATAGCATAAGTAAATCAAATATTCCAACAACACCTCAAACGTAGATTAGAGCGGGACCAAGACATTTTTTAGGCTCACCCTCATAGTCTCAAGTGTTCAACATAAAGAGCTGTCAAATGGTAAGAGTAGCATAATTAGTATCCTCGGACTTGAGAACTCACTAAAGCTTATCTTCTTAAATGCCAAACTAGCCATGTAGAGGATGATCAAGAGGAGTTTTTGTCCCTACATGGTGATATCATGTAGGCATAAAGTATGCGTTGGTATATTTGAATGTACTAAGTATATAAGATGCAATGCAACCAACATAAGCCAATATAGTCAAAATGCATAGTAATAGGCAATAGATAGGCATAATCCCAATATGGCATGCATGATCAATGCTTGAAATAAAACATGCTTGTAAATCATTCGACTTGCATAGAATGTAATACATATTTGGGAAGATACCTCAACCGACAAAGAATAAGGCCAAGCGACCTACAACTTAGAATCTTGATGATTACCCCTCATCGATAAAAAGGTGGTCTACTTGCCAAGGTATACCATATGTCACCTTATGGGAGCTCGTCCCATTTTGGAGAAGTAACCTTCCTTACGAAAACTCATCGGATTTCGTAAAGGATTTTAGGAGAAATTTTGCCTTACGAGAGTTCCGTCCTATTTTGGGAAGAATTTCAAGAAAAAGTGCACTAAATGGATCCACTAGTATAGCAAGGGTAAAGCATAATACTATGTTGGCACATAGTTTGAGGAAAGGAGTATGGACCCTTAAAGTTAGTCCACGCCAACATCCAATCTATCGATGCTAAATCTAATCTCACAGAATATTTGAAATAATCATAGCTTCATAACTTGTAGTACGCATGAAAACATGACATGAGTAGCTCTTAAACATATTTGACCTCTATTGGTGAGCCTAACTTGAAACATGAGAGTATAACAATAATACATGAACCCTTGCTTTAACATAAATGGCTCACAAGAGGTAAAATATTAAAAATAGGACTTAGCTTCATACCTGCATAATCATAAATAATTTCATGAATTCATAACATATTTGATAGTCCATATTTATTATAAAATCACTTGACCTGTAAAACATGTAAATAACTTGGGAATTCTTGACTTGACATTTCATCCAACACTTGGTGGGCACATATAAGTATATGTTTAAATCATGAAAAATGCAAGAGTATAAATCAAGAAATGATGAAATCAATGCATCTTAAAGTCATGCAAATCATCCCGCCAACATCATGGTAAAACCCCATTATGGATAACTTGTAAATCATATCAAAACTTCAGAATAGTTCATAGATCTCATAGCTTGAATCATGTGTAGTCTCAATAAACAAAGATCAATTCATAGTATAAGCTTAAAATAAATAGTCATGCATAATCAACAACATTTTACCAAACCCAACATATTTCATGTTCATCTTTCATAATAATAGATACTAACAGGTAATACAACTTGAAATCATGCATTTTTCATAAAATGGGAAGGTTGGACTCCATGGGTGAAAGGACCTAATGGATAAAACCCGCATACCTAAATTTGGGGATTCTTTGATGTAGAATTGAAGGAGACTTGAAGCTTGAAAGGAGTTCGTGATATCCGGAATTAAGCTTGAGACACTTGAATTTTGATGAAATATTTGGTTAAGTCTTGGAGAGGCTTTTGAGAGGGTTTTGAGTGATATGGTGTTGAAAAATGGCTAAGTATGGGATATTTCACGTGTAAATGAGCATGGGGCATGACCACATAGCCTTAGGCTGAAACAGAAAAATTAAGAAAGTGATAGAACTGCTCCACGATGGGTCCGCGTCGCAGGGCCATCGTGGACCCTCATTGTCTCCAAAAATTTTGCGAAATTATTTTTCACTATGGGTCTTCTAAAAACTGGGTTATATCCATTCCCCTCTCAACTTTGCCTCCGATCAAGAATATGAAGTCTTATTTTTAATATCACGCATGGATTTTCAGTTATATGAAAATTATGATTATGGGCATTTTCGAAGAACATTTTTGGGGCATTTCACGTCTGATGAAACTTCAGAAAGTCCCTCTTCTCTAATCTTCAGGGCATGAGACTTGATCTACTACCTGTAAAATGTTTCATGTCCTGTTTGCATGTTTGTAGACCAAAGATCAGAATCTACCCCTCACTGGAATTATAGACGAAACCTCCTTCACGGCCCGTAGAATGTTCTACGACTCGTAAAGGGTTATGTACATCCTTAAAATCAATAACTTCTGCATTTTCTTCCCAAAATTAATGCCAACCCTGAAATCCTAAAAACCAAACACATAAAACACACTAACATCACTTTGAGAATTCACAAAATTCCAAGTTTTAAGCATCAAAAGTATTGTATTTTTACAGGACATCAAGTATGGGGCATGTAATGCACATGAACTCATTAAAACTGCATTCAATGTTAGATAAAAAGAGCACATATATATAAAGAATCATATGTCAAGTGAATAGTTTATATCAGTATGTCATGAGGTACACGATGCATGAATGCGAAAATACTTCATATATAATGAGGATGGGACTATAACCGACACAAGACAAAATTAGCTATAATTTGGAACTCTGTCGTCTACCCTACTACAGATAAAGAGGTGACTTACTTGCCAAAGGTAGATCCATAATTATTCATCATCCACAAAGTGGCATAAACATACCTATGTTAGGCACATGGTTCAAGAGAAATGAGTATGGACCCTTGGGGATAGCCTAACCCGCCTCCAATCCAATCGGTGCTAGGTCATCATCCCACAAGAATACATATACATATATGTGCTTGTAAAAGAGACATAAGTCTTTGAAAACATAACAATTCATACTTAGGCTTAAAGGCCAAATCACATATCATAATCATGCATACTTAGGTGAAATAGCCAAAATGTAGTTCATGTAATACTTTCACGCATAGGGATAGCTCATTTGAGCACCTTCTTGAGAAAAGAGTATGGACCTTGGGGATAACCCTCCCTGCCTCCAACCTCAATTTGTGTTCCATAAACATAGTGGTGTAAACACCCATAATTGCTCAAAGAGCCATAATCATAGACATTTATGTGATCACATCCTTGTCATAACCATATTTACTTAAAACATAATCATGTTCATGATTGGGACTTAGCCCATAGAAAACATTTTACAAAAGCAATAGTCATGTATGCATACGCCATTCATGAGGTAAGAATAGCATGGGCAATAGAGATTCAATCTTCAATCTATAATACATTATAAAATTCAAATATATCCATAAGTAAATACACATTTAAATCATAATAAAGATTACCTATGCTCAAATCAAGCTTTAAAGGAGACATGCACATTCGTATCTTCGTGGCTTCAATACAATTCATCATATTAGGGCTTAAATCACTTTCAAATCAATAGTAAAACATAGACTATACATCAAATGAATTTAATAATATCATGACCCATGCCTAGGGCCTAGACGTACGACGATACATGGGCAACCCATAGGGACCCCAAGCAAGCCTCTTAGCACATTATTACACATTCTTGGTCGCGAAAGCAATAAAATGACAATAAAAGATAGTAAATAGGGACAACTGGGGCTAAGGGACATCTTTCATATCACAAGCATCAAGACTCAAGAGAGAGTCAAAGCTTATAGCATTATACATCACATGTCCAACAACAGCTCTAACCATAGAACTTAGTAGGGGCAAGACAAGTAATTAGACTCACCCTCATAGTCAAAATATACAATAAAGAAAGAGAGTCGTAATATATAGCATAAGAACATAGACATTGTCCCTGAAATAGAGGACTCACCAACTAGCTTGAGAGAAGGCGTACTAGCCATGTGGAGGTGGATGATCAAGTGGGGATCCGGTCCCTACATGGTAATATCATGTTTACATAGAGTATGCGTTAGTACGTTCAAATGTACTAAGTATGTAGGATGCAATGCAACAATAGATAGACAACTTAGTCAAAATGCATAGTTAGGCAATAGATGATCATATAACAATATGGCATGCATGGTAGTTGCTTGATGTAAATCATGCTTACATAGAACATAATACATATGTAAGAAGAGACCATCGTTATAGAACCAATAGTTTACCAAGGTACAAAGCCCTTTGGTTAGTTAGTGGATTGTCTCACCCTACCACCCATGGTGACTGAGGTACTAACCCCTCAACTCGGTTACCAAGGCATGAACCCCTTAATTGGTTGGTGGATAGTTGCACCTTACCATCCTTGGTGATTGAGGTACTAACCCCTCAACCCAATTATCAAGGCACAAACCCTTTGATTAGTTATTAAGATACAAAGTCCTCGACATGGTTACCCAAGCTCTTAACCCCCCCAGTAGGGCATGGTCACATTCCAACACTATATAGGAGAATATCATATACATATATTCCTTTCATCAACATAAAGTCATTCAACTCATAAGACATGCATTGGACCTTCAATTCCTCAGAATACATTAACCGGATATTTTATCAAACACTTGGTGGGTGTGCAATGCTAGTGTAAAATCATGCAATTAAAGAGTGAAATCGTGCAAGAAATCTTGAAGTAAATCATCCTACCAATACTTGGTAACACCATCATACAATATACATTAAAATCCTTCATCAAATCCTACAATGGGTCATAGATTCATAGCTCTAAATATGGTAAAAACAGTCACAATTTCATGAAACACCAACATAGTTCATGGTCTAATTCATAATAAGTAAGACCCATAAGTAAATCAACTTGTTATCATGCAATTTAAGTAAAAAAGAATCTTAGGCATCATGGGTGAAAGGAACCCATGAATGAAACCTACATATCTTGACTTTGGGGAATTCTTGAAGAAGATTGGAGATGGAGACTTGAAGCTTGAATGAGAACCCTAAGATCCGGATGAGTTTTGGGACTTGAAATTTGGAGTGAAATATGAGTCTAAGTGTTTGAGTGAGTATTGGGGAATGTCTTGAATGATATGAGGGTTAAATATGGCTAAGTATAGGTATTTTCACGCATGAGAGTACTTAGGCTCAAGAACCAAAAGTCTTGAACCGAACTACAAAAAAAAGCACAAAGTCGCACCCCATCTGCGTCGCACTGAGGGCGTGCAGTACTCACTGGAATTCAATTTTTAAAAAAATGAAATTGTGATTTGTTTGCTCTAAAAACAAGGTTAGACCCATTCCCCACTCAATTTGGCCCCCTGAACAAGAATATGAAGTCGGATTTTTGATATCATGCATGGATTTTGAGATCAAGAGGCACAATAGAATTAGGGTCACCCACATATTTCCTCAACAGAGACACATGGAAAACCGGATGAACCAACTCCATTTCACTATGCAACTCCAACTCGTAGGCCACCTTATCAATCCTCTGCATCACACTATAAGGACCCACAAATCTAGGGCTTAACTTACCCTTCTTACCAAAACGAACCACATCCTTGATGGGTGAAACCTTCAAATAGACCCAATCACCAACTTTGAATTCAAGATCCTTTCTCCTCACATCAACATAGGACTTTTGGCGACTTTGGGCCATCTTCAACATTTCTCTAATTATCCTAACCTTTTCAAGAGCCTCCACAACCAGATCTGGTCCTAACAAAGCCACCCTCTCCAACCTCAAACTACCCAAACGGTAATCTACAACGTCTATCATAGAGAGCCAAAAAAGGGGCCATACCGATGCTAGAATGATAGCTATTGTTATAGGAAAACTCAATCAATGGAAGATGATCTTCCCAACTACCCTTAAGCTCCAATACACAAGCCCTAAGCATATCCTCATGTGTTTGGATAATTCTTTCGGCTTAACCATCCGTTTGAGGGTGAAAGGTCGTACTAAGTTTAACACTTTTACCAAGATCCCTTTGGAAGGACCTCCAAAAATGTGAAGTAAATTGAGCACCACGATCTGATATGTTGGGCAAAGGAACCCCATGCAACCTCACCAAGTCATAAATGTACAACCTAGCATAATATTCAGCCCTATATGTGGTCTTAACAGGTATAAAGTGAGCCGATTTCGTCATCCTATCAACCACAACCCAAATGGAATAAGAACCCTTTCTAGTCTTGGGGAACCCAACCACATAATCCATATTAATTTCCTCCCACTTACAATTATGAATCTCTATGTCTTAGGCTAGGCCACCCGGCCTTTGATGCTCGGCTTTCACTCGTTGACAACTGTTACAACCAGAAACAAATTTGGCAATGTCCCTCTTCATGCCTCTCCACCAATAAACATTCCTCAAATCTCTATACATTTTAATAGAACTAGGGTGAATAGAGTAAGAAGAACCATGAGCCTCATCAAGAATCTTTTCCCTCAAGCCATCAACACAAGGCACATATATCCTACCTTGGTATCTAAGGACACCATCGCCCCCTTGGGAGAAAACCTCCGCCTTACCATCTTTACCAATGCCTCCAATTCTAAAAAACCGAGGTCAAGATATTGCTTAGCTTTCACCTTCTTAACCAATGAAGATTTAGATCCATCAACTACCATAACACCACCATTATCAACCTCTTCCAACCTAACTCTTAATCTAGCCAACTGATGGACCTCCCTAGCCACCCCTTTGCCACCATCATAAACATGTGGTAGGCTACCCATGGACACCCTAGTCAAAGTATCAGCCACCACATTATCCTTGCCGGGATGATAGTGCACAATCATATCATAATCCTTAAGAAGTTCTAACCACGTCCTTCGTCTCAAGTTGAGATCTTTTTGAGTGAACACATATTGGAGGCTCTTATGATCGATGAACACTTCAAGATGCACCCTATACAAATAGTGACGCCAAATTTTCAAAGCAAAGACCACGAAGGCTAATTCAAGATCATGGATATGATAATTCTTTTCATGCACTTTAAGTTATCTAGAAGCATAGGCTATCACCTTAATTTTGCATTAGAACATAACCCAAACCAACTCTAGAAGCATCACAATACACCACAAACCCCTCTAGCCCTTTCGATAGTGACAATATAAGAGAGGACACAAGCTTAACTTTGAATGTTAGGAAACTCTTTTCACACTCATCGGTCAACACAAATTTGGCTTTCTTTTGAGTCAACTTGGTCATAGGAGAAGCAATAGAAGAGAACTCATTCACAAACCTCCGATAGTAACCTACTAAGCCCAAGAAGCTCCTAATAACCAATGGGGTCAATGGTCTAGGCCAATTTCTTATCACATCCATCTTTTTAGGATCCACCTTAATACCATCCCAAGACACCACATGACCTAGGAAGGAAACCTCTTTCAATAAAAATTCACATTTTTCATACTTGGCATACAACTTCTCTTCCCTCAATCATTGTAGCACTACCCTCAAGTGGACCATATGCTCCTCCTCACTACGTGAATAGATAAAAATATCATCAAGGAAGACCACAACAAATGAACCAAGGTAGGGTTTGAAGACCCTATTCCTAAGATCCATGAAGATAGCTGGTGCATTGGTCTACCTAAAGGACATCACAACAAACTCACAATACCCATACCTAGTCAGAAAGTATATCATTGGAATATCACACTCTTTTATCTTCACTTGATGGTACCCGAATTGGAGATCAATCTTAAAGAAGTGGCTAGCCCTTTGCAATTGATTAAACAAATCATCAATTCTTGGAAGAGGATAAGTATTCTTGATGGTGACTCTATTAAGTTGTTGGTAGTCAATACACATCCTAAGGGACACATCCTTCTTCTTAACAAACAACACTGGAGCACCCCAAAGTGATTGTGTAGGCCTAATAAAACCCTTCTCCAACAAATCCCTCAATTGTTCCTTCACCTCCTTTAACTCCATCGGGGCCATGCGGTAAGGGGGAATAGAAATAGGTTGAGTAACGAGAAGGAGGTCTGTACCAACATCTATTTCCCTTTCGGGAGGAACACCGGGAAAGTCACTAGGGAAGACATTAAGAAAAACTCAATTACCTCAAGAACCGACTCAATGGGAAGGACTTTGGACTCCACATCCCTCACCCTCACAAGATGATAAAGACACCCCTTAGAGATCAACTTACGAGCTTTAATGCAAGAGATGAATCTACCCTTGACCACTACATCATTACTCTCCCACTCAAGAACAGGTTCATTTGGGAATTGGAATTTGACCCTATGGGTTTTACAATCAATAGAGGCATAGTATGCGTGCAACCAATCTACCCCAAAAATGACATCATAATCAATCATATCCAACTCAACAAGATCACAAGACAAAATCTTATGAAAAAATGCAAATAGGACAATTTCGACAATTTCTATACACCTTTCTAGCGTCAATATATACACTAATATAGGAGTAGACACTTTATAAGACTCACACAACAATTCGGGTTTAACATGAAACTTTTTGCCAACAAAGAGGGTAACAAAAGAAAGAGTGGCACTCAAATAATCAATGCATATATATCAAAATCAAAGAATTTTAATATACTGGTAATGACATTGGGCACCTCATCAACCCATTGCCTCCCATGCAAAGCATTAAATCGATTGTGGCTTAGGGCACCTCCTTATTGACCATCTCTCCCTTAAGGAAGCGTATTTGCACCTGCGAATAAACCTCCTTTCCGTTGTTGCAATTATGAGGGCAATCAATCTTTTTATGACCAACTTCCCCACACCCATAACATGCATTTGTGTCTCTCAAACATGGGCCCTTATGACCCCTACCACATTTTGAACACACATTATTAGGAACCACACTGCCAACACCTTTGACCCTTGGGAAGTCATTGGCAAATCGCCTATTAAAAGCATGAGAAAACCTTTTGTCTTGATGGAAACAGCCACCCTTTCAACTTTGGAACCTACCCTCAAAATGGACACTCTTGTCCTCATTACTCATCCTCTTCCTCAACTTTTCCTCCTCCATTTGTTTTGCATAGGTCATCAAACGGGACAAATCCATGTCATTAATCAACATAACAGACCGGCATTACTCACTCACCAAATCGGACACACCCATCACAAACTTGTTTATTCTAGACCTTGGATCGGCAACCAAATGGGGAGCATATTTGGAGAGTTGGTTGAACTTGAGGGCATACTCCCTCACACTCAAGGACCCTTGTCTCAAATTCATAAACTCCACAAATTTGGCTTCCCTAAGCTCAAGAAGGAAGAACCAATTAAGAAAAACCACCTTGAACTCCTCAGCACCACATTATTGATTCCCTTTGCCTTCTTCCATTAATTAAACCTTATTTGTGCTACCCCTTTGATTTGGTAGGCTGCCAACTCCGCTTTCTCCTCCGATCCAACACCCATGATAGCCAATACCATATAGACCTCATCAATGAACTCTTGAGAGTCCTCATCTACCTTAGACCCATAATAACGGTGGATTCATCCTCATGAAATCTCTCACCCGATATGCCGGTGTAGGAGCATGAGGGCTTGGGGCCCTTAAGTGACTTGATTGGACACAACTTGTGCTAGCATAGAGAGAGCATCTCGAAGCTCACCATGAGCCGATTTTTCCTAGGGAGTGCGGGCTCTCCTTCCTGAAATGACCCTAAAAAGTGCCCAAAAATATGTCTCGGAATGCCCAAAAGTTTAATTTCCATATATCTTAAAATTCATTCTTTATTTCAAAAATCCGACTTCATATTTGTGATCAGGGGATCAAAGTTAGGTGATCTAACCCTGATTTAAGAGCGAAAGATTAACAATTCTGATTTTCAAAAGTGCAATTTCCAGAGAGCACTGCGCGTCCTCTCCGCGATGCGCACTGGTTTTATTTGGTGGCTGTTATTGTTTTACTTCATCCAAATTTTTCTAAGTGTTGGGCCCAAGTTTTCCCAAATGTGTTTTTACCTATACTTAGCCAAATTTCACCCCCATATCTCCCAAAACATTTCCCAACACTCACTAAAAGACTTAGCCATATTTTCACTCCAAATTCAAGACTCAAAACCCTCATCCGAAACTAAGGATTCTCTTCTAGATTCTGTCACGACCCAAGCCTAGGGCCTAGACGTGGGAACGTGAAGGAACCCCAATCAAGCCTCTCAACTTATCATTACACATCATTGGTCGCGAAAGCATATAAAAGACATAAAACAAGCATAAATGAGCAAACGAGCTAAGGGATAGCTTGCAAAACAGCATCAATAAGGGCCAAAGAGTCATAGCTCATATCAGAGATACACAACTTGTCCAACAAACACCTCTAGATACATAGATAGAGCAGGGGCTAAGACAAAGTAACCAGGATCATCGTCATTGTCAAAATAGAACATAAGAAAAAGTCTCAATACATAGATAATAGCAACATAGACTAGGGTCCCTGGAGTGGAGGAATCATGAACTAGCTTTGAGTAGGACCGATCTAGCCACGTGAGGAGGTGGATGTTCAACTTGAGCACCGGTTCCTACATGGTGATATCATGTAGGTAAGAGTATGCGTTAGTACGTTTGAATGTACTAAGTATGTGGGATGCAATGCAACAAGTGATAAGCTTCATAATGAACATGCCTAAAAATAAACAATAGGCATGATGTAGCAATATGACATGTATGATCAATGCATAGATAAAACATGCTTAAATAACTCATGCTCATATAAAGTATAATTAGTGAAGAATAGACCAAGCTAGATTTCCAACCTTGGTTGGTTGATGATGGTCACACCCTATCATCCTAGGTGGTGTGGTACAAACACCTCACATGGTTGATGATGGTAATACCCCATCATCCTAGGTGGAGAAGTACAAACCCCTCACATGGTTGATAAATACAAACCCTTAACTTGGTTGATGATGGTCACACCCCAATCATCCTAGGTGGTGTGGTACAAACTCTTCACATGGTTGATGATGGTCACACCCCATCATCCTAGGTGATGAAGTACAAACCACTCACATGATTGATGAGTACAAACCCTCACCTCGGTTGAGTATGGCACTACAAGAAATGTGCTTTTTAATGACCATTTGTTAACGTAAGGACATATATACGGTCGTAAAAAAATATATTTATAACGACGAAATATTTTTTTTGGTCGGTAAAGTTAGCATTTAGGTTATTAATAGCGAGGGGATGAATATTTAGTCTTTATAAATTATTATTCTGATCGTTAAAAAAGTAATAGTATATATATGTAATTTTTCCATATTTTAACAATTATTGAAGATTAAACAAAATTTTGGTTAAAAATTAATTTTACAAATAACATAAACCAAAAAAAAGGAAATTTTGATGAAAAAATAATTTTACAAATAACATAAATAAAAAAAAAGAACGGGTTTTTTTCCCCTCCATATATACAGTCTTTCTCTCCCTATTTGCCTAGGGTTTCAATTCTTTTATTCATAATAGAAGAAAGAGCAGAGAAATTTATTCATCTTCTTCCCACAATGAGAGCCCCACAATTGCCTTGGGTTTCATTTTTTTAGCTCATAAGAAAGAGCGGAGAAGTTTGTTGTGCAACTATTCATCTTCTTCTCACAGAGAGAGCTTCAACTTATAGAGAAATTGAGAACTTCATGCTCTACAAGATCAACAACAAGTATTTATTATCCTTTTCTCCAAGAAATCCCTTGATGTAGTTATTCTCTAATTGAACAATCTCGTATGACAAATATTTGGTTATAGGAATGATTAGAGATTCCACAATAACTTATCAGTAGATGATTGCTGATGAAGGATCGCCAAATTTTATTTATAGACATAATTTGGATGATTAATTATTAAAAGCGAATGTCAAATCAAATTTTGAGTAGAACATTAATTAGTGGGCTACCTCAGGAAAAAATCTTCATGTTTGCTGCTTAAAAGCCACCTTGAAGTTGAGAAATTTAAGTAGAAGAACCTGTTAAACTATATCTTATTATTGTTGACTTCTTGTTTCTTGGCGGAGAACATGGATAAAAGTGACTACTCACTTTTTACTTATTTTCATGTGCTATCTTCAAGATTCAAGTGAAAAATAACTACAGAAACTTTCTATATGCAGTGATCAGTAAAGGCTCTATATGCAGATGATTAAAAGATAATTAAATTTGGGTTAAAAATAAATATTACAAATAATTTAAACAAAAAAAAGATGCAGATTTTTGCCTCCAGGTTAATTATATAGACGATTTTTCTCTTTTTAAGACCTCGCGTTTCTTTATCAGATCCACAATTTCCTAGCATTTCAATTCTCTTTTTATATAAGAGAGAGCAAAGATAGCTTCTAAGTTTATTGAGCAACGGTTCATCTTCTTAACTTGAAACAGAGAGAGCATCAATTTAAAGCACATCTCGATTGAATTATCTTATACATGACATAAAGTAGCTAATATATGTAGAATTGACCTAAATCTATAGTTCTTTTACTCCTATCAATCTAGACTTTTTTGTGAACATAAATTTGTATGATAAACAAGTACTTCTTGCTGACTATATTTGCTGTACTCCTTCACCAATTTTTTAAGGTAAGTGAAGTGAACTTTTGTTAATTTCCCTTTAGAATGGGTATGTCTAAAGTGTTGTTATACCGTATACCATTCTGAACTCCATTTTGAATTTCGTTGTTCCATTTCTACCATCCTAATAGTGCTTGTCACATGTCTCGAAAGAGGGTTCATTTAAAGACCAATTGTTGTAAGCTCTTAGGATTAGTGCTACTAGAACATAAATTTTAATTCACATTAAAAACCCCACCTTATTAGTCGATCCTTTATTCTCATCTTACCATACTCAGTCATAGAGTAAGGTTTTATCATAATTATGCTACATTCTGACATAACAGTTTGCTCCAAGTAACCTTTGACTTCTGACCTTAAACTTCTATAGGCAATGGCTACATGAAATATATCTTTAACAATCAAATAACTCATGTCACCTAGTTGCTGCTAATATTTCTGCATTTGCAATATTTTCTTAACCATCCATAGAACCTATTTTGATAGGACCATAGTCTACTAATTCTACATCTTTATGTAGTACATATGGACCTAAGTGATCCAAAGCTTCCCTCTTTTTGACTCAAGGTCCTATTAGTTGGAATATAGCAGTAGACTTCCAGATACTCCTCCAAAATATTTTGATTCATCTAACTTTAACTGATAAGTTTTATTTATTTTAGAGTGTCTCATAAGTTATCCACATTAATTCTTTTAGAGCAAATTTAAAGGTCGTAGGTTTTTAGGTATTATGAGGATGAACAGAGTGTACAATATAAAGAAATTGAGAACCATTGTCTTCTTTGCTAAATTGACTTTTAATCTATCCTTTTGTTTAATAGTGGCAGAACATGACAGTTTATATGATCTTGTGTGATTTCAAGGATTCTTTCGATTAAATTGTTTGTGCTGGAGTTGAGATCTTTGAGGTTGTTGTTATTCTTAGAGTTACTGATTTCTGCAGTCCCATTTCGTTTCTCTATATTGTTATTCTTTTAATCTCATTTCATCTCATTTGGATCCACAATACCTCAACCTTTATCATTCTTCCTCTGTCTTAAATTCTTTATTTACTTAAAAACTCTTGATATTGGTTATCGAGTATCTCATCATGCAAAATATGTCGGTATCTTTTTTTTCAACCCTCTCTCTAATTTATTTGTATGATTTAATATTTCTGGCTCCTTAAATATATTTTTACTTATTGCATGTTTTGTATTTCTGCACTAAAATACTTTTGTTGCATTTTCTCTTATCAAGATTATGGCACCTGATAAGCACTGGATGCAACTTGTTCATAATACACTTGATGATGCTTATATACATGGGGTGAAAAGCTTTTTAGATTACACTTTCACAAAATTGAGGGAAGCTAATGAAATAAGATGTCCATGTGTTAAATGTTGTAATGCATTTTCTAGAATACGAGAGATGGTTAGATCTTATTTAATAGTACATGAAATAATTCAAAATTATACCTTTTTGTATCACCACAGAGAGAGGGCAGGTGAGACAGAAGAATCTGATTCAGAATCTATAAATGATGATAATGAAATTGGTGAGGATGATAAGGAGGATGAAATACGTGAGATTCTTACAGATTTACATCTTGCTTGTAATGCGGATAATATAAATACTGATGGTGATAAATTTTTGGAGGAACCAAATCCTGAAGCAAAAAGATTCTATAGTCTTTTAAAGGATTTTGATCAACCACTATATGAAGGTTCAAAACTTTCAAAACTTTCTACTTTGGTGAAATTGCTTCACATTAAAAGTATTGATTGTTGGAGTAATGCCTCATTTAATATATTACTAAGTTGTTAAACAAAGATTTATTGCCTCATGAATCAAATTTACCATATTCATATTATGAAGCAAGGAGGCTAATTAGAAGGCTAGGACTTTCATATGAGAAGATCGATTCTTGTAAGAATGATTGCATGTTATATTGGAAGAATGACCAGTTTATTGATTCTTGCAAAATTTGTGGTGCATCTAGATGGAAAGAAGATAAACATAGTGGAGAAACCAAGTTCAAAAATGGAAAATAGATACCAAACAAGTTCCTACGTTAGTTTCCTCTAAAGTCAAGGCTTCAAAGATTGTGTATGTCCTCAAAAACATCTTCTTTAATGAGATGACATCATGAGAACAAATCTAATGATGGAAATATGATGCACCTGACTAATTCTAAAGCATGGAAAAAGTTTGATGAACTTCATCAATTATTCGCTGTAGAGCCTCGGAATGTTAGACTTGGACTTGATAGTGATGATTTTCTACCATTTGGAAATTCTAGAACTCCATATAGTATTTGGCCTGTGGTACTTATTCCTTATAATTTATCACCTTGTTTCTGCATGAAGCAAGAAAAGTTTATTTTGTCAATGCTTATTCTTGGTCCAGAGATGTAATTGATGTTTATCTCCAACCTTTAATTGACGAATTAAAGGAATTATGGGAAACTGGAGTTGTTACCTTTGATGCATCCACTAAACAGAACTTTACGTTGCATGCTGCTTTGTTATGGACTATTAGTGACTTTCCAGCATATAAAAATTTATCTGGTTGGAGTACAAAAGGAAATTGGCTTGCCCAATTTTCAATAAAGAAACTTTCTCAAATAGGTTAGAAAATGGTAAAACACAATGTTATATGGATCATAGACGCTTTCTTCCATTTAATCACAAATGGAGAAATGATAAAAAGTCATTTGATGGCACCAAAGAGTGGAGATTACCTCTAAATATATTGTCTGGTGATGGCATACTTGTTCAAGTGGTTGATTTAGATGGGCTACCTCTAACAAATGATCAAAAGAAGAAGATTAAGGTGTCATGAGAGTAGAGGTGATAATTGAAATAAGAAAAATATATTTTTTGATCTCCCATATTGAAAAACTCTATTGTTGTGGCATAATTTAGATGTAATGCACATTGAAAAGAATATATGTAATAATATAATGGGAACAATCTTAAATACAACAACAACGACAACAACATACCCAGTAAAATCCCACGGGAACAATCTTAAATATCAAAGGTAAAACAAAAGATACCTTGAGCAGTCGGTTGGATTTGCAAGCAATGAATATCATGAAAGAATTACATCAAAAAAGAAATGGAGATAAATATGAGTTATCAACAGCATGTTTCACGTTATCTTCTGATGAGAAGCATAAGTTTTTAAAATTCTTAAAGGATTTGAAGGTTCCAGACGGATTTTTTGTTGAATATTTCTCATTGTATCAACATGAAAGATTGCAAAATCTTTGGATTAAAAAGTCATGATTGTCATGTTCTTCTTCAACATTTAATTTCACTTGCCATACGTAGTTTGCTTTGTAAAGAGGTGTGTGAGGCACTAATAAAGTTGTCATTATTTTTCAATCTACTTGGAGTAAAGTGTTTGAAACTTGAGGAGTTGGAACAAATAGATGCACAAATTCGTGAAACACAATGCAATTTAGAAAAGATTTTTATTCCTACTTTTTTGATGTTATGGAGCACCTGCCAATTCATTGAGCTAGTGAGGCTATGATTGCTGGATCTGTTCAATACAGATTAATGTATACAACAGAGCAATGTTTATATTTTTTGAAGTTTTTTGTTCGTAGTAGATCTTGTGTGGAAGGTTCTATTGCAGAGGGACACATAGCAAATGAATTTACAACCTTATGTTCAAGGTATTTGCATATAATGAAAACAAAGTTTAATCGTCTTAACGAAATTATGATGGGGGTGCTATAGAATCTGATGGAGGTTTAATGATTTTTTGTCAACCTGGAAAAGCATTAAAAGGTGGCAAGCCACACCGTCTTGACATAAAAGAAAGGGAGCAAGCCCATATTTATATTTTGAAGAATTCTAATGAAGTTCAACCATTTCTCGAGTAAGTACTGAGCTTTTCAAATAATTATCTTAGAACTCCTCCAAAATGATTATTAGATACTAATAATTCATTGTGATTCAATCTCAAATTCCAGGTGATTCCTCGCAAAAGAATTCAGATAGGCAATGTATCAATTGGTTTAAAGAAAAGGTGAATACTATTTTAAAATTATGATTTTCAAATTATGTAAATAATATTTGTTAAACTATGTTCTATATCATAATAGGTTGCAGGACTATACAAACATGACAAAAGTAAGAAAATGACAGATTTACTCACAGTGTCACGTGGTCCCATGAAAAACGTAATAAGTTTCAAAGGCTACATTATTAATGGATATAGATTTCATGTACAAGATTATGATAAAGGCTTGAGGACCCAAGATTGTGGAATAGTTGTCACTGGCAAAACGGATGAAGAAAATAGAATAATCCATTACTATGAAGAACTAACAGAGATTCTTGAGTTGCAATTTATTGGGGGGAGAAGATTGGTTTTGTTTAGATGTATATGGTTTGATGTGTATGACAAAAAAGGGGAGTTAAAATAGGTGAATATGATTTTGTAAGTGTTGACCCCCAACGATTTTTGAAAACTTATGAGCCTTTTGTATTAGCCAATCAAGCATCACAAGTATTTTATGCTAGCGATCATTCTAATAAAGGTTGGAATGTGGTGCGAAAGGTTCTACCCTGTGATTCTTTTGATGATGTGCAAAAGAATGATAATGATTTTGAGGATCTGCATGATTCAACTGAAAGGAAAAGAAAAAGAACTCCTACAGGTTTGGAACTTTATAGTGGATGTTTATAGCTTATCAATTACATGTACATATTCTGAATCTTCTTTATGTAACTTTTGTGATAGTCACATAGCTTTGATTAATTGAAGTATTTAGAGTGAACAGAGGTTAATCCAAAAATAATATCTTCTTATTTACTTTGTACAAAATGAATAGAGACAATGTGTAGTAGCATATAGCTTTTATTTATTTATTCTAGCTATTTTTATTTTTGTTGTATGTTAATATGCTTACTAAAAGATACTTAGCTGAAAGTATTCTACTGTTGGATTTTATGACAGGATGAAATGAATCCTTCAAACTTTAAGAAGTCTGAAATGGCATCAAGTTTTAAGAACTTAAAGCAATCATACCTTCCACCTGGTGCATTAGTTAGGGGACGAGGGAAAAGCTTCAAATCTATGGGATCTGTAGGAGTACCTGCTAAAAATAGATCCTTTATTGGTCTATTAAATATTATGCCAGAGACTCTGAGAAGCAAATCTGGTATTGTATTTTATTTTCTTGAAGTACACATTTTTAATTGTTAAGCTATTGTATATCATTTTCTCATGCTACATATATTTATAAATTCAATTATCTTACGTAAGATACTATTATCTGAAAATTGTAATGCAAATTTTGATTTTATTCATGCTCTATGATCTACAATAGTTCTAAATTAATTTTTTATGTTGATTCCACTCTAACTTTAAAAAGTGTACATTCATATTAATCTCGAATAAGTCTAAATTGATGTTTGTTTAAATAGATTGCTTCTAAAGAATCTTGTACTAAGAAACATCAAAGAGAAATTTAGGTTGTTGCTTGTACTGATGAAATATTTATAATGTTTGAATTATAGAAAGGGAAATTGAGCAGGACTCTACATCTATGGGCTCTGTTAGAAGAAGTGTTGTAGCACAAAGAACTTCAAATGAAAAAGGTAAAGGTTCTAGTGTTTTATATTCATATAGGAATAAACTAGCACTAGACAAGAATCTTATGTTATCTTTTCTTGATCTAATAGAAGATGAAAATTCCTTTCCTCATGAAAATCTTGAAGTAATGCAAAACTCTCCGAGAAGTAAACCAGGTTTCTAATCTTATATTTATTTTCTTAGTCTATGAATTTTTGTTATTGAATAAGAAATAAAAGTTGACATGTACATTCCTCATGACGATCTTGAAGTAATGGGACGAGGAAAAGGATTCACATCTTTAAGCTCTATAAGATTAAGCGTTGAAAAGAGAACAATAATTAGGAACAACAAAGCTTTAGATTCTGCATCAATAATCAGAATATCATTGCACAGAAGACTATTGTCATCCCTCCTCATTTTGATTCAATGGAAGATGGAACTTTCTTTCCTCGTAAGGATTTTGAAGTAATGCATGAGACTGAGAGAAGCAAATCAGGTTTCTTTTAATTTAGTTTTTCAGTTTATAAATTTTTATTATTGTTATGTGATTAAGACTGTTTGATGTCTGAATTGTAGCAAAGATGAATGAGCAGAATCTTGCATCTGTGTGCTTTTCTTATGATACTTCCTTTCCTCATGATGATCTTGGAGTAATGCAGGAGAGTTTGAGAAGTAAATCACGTATTTTGTTTTACTTCTTTTTATGAAAATGAGGTACTTTGATTATATGAACTAGCAATAATTCAATAACTGAATCCTTACTGGTCATTAGTTTTTTAGAGAAAGAATCTCCTGAGCTTTTGTAGGTAATTCATCTTTTAGTAGATTGAGCTTGTTTTAATGTTTGATTAGCAATGGAGCAAGCACAAAATTTTACGTCTATGAGCTATGTGAGAAAAAGTGCTGAAAAGAGAACTTTGAATGGCAAGAATAAAGATTCTAAAACTGCAGATCATGATCTGAATGAAGTCTCACAAAATAATAATATTGTTCCTTCGGGGCTGGATCCAATGAAGGATGATCTTACCCTCCCTCGAGATGGAGTTAAAGTGGTGCAAGACGACACTCAAAGAAGCAAAATAGGTTTCTAATCTTATTTATTTTTCAGTCTATAAATTTTTATTGTTGTTATATGATTAAGACTGTATGATTCTGAATTGTAGCAAAGAGGAATGAGCAGAATCTTTCATCTATGTTCTTTGTTAAAGAAAGTAATGTTGTACAGAGAACTTCAACTAGAAATGAAAAGAACTTTACATCTGTTGGTTTTGGCAGAGAAAGAACTTTTGGACAGAGAACTTTGATTGGAAAAAGTTAAGGGTTTAGTGATAAAGGTGCTGATATGAATTTATTAGAACATAATAAGAACTTTAGGCAATCGAATTTTAATCCAACAGAGCAGGATACTTCCTTTCCTCATGATGATCTCGAAGTTATGCAGGTAACTTTGAGAAGTAAATCAGGTATTTTGTTTATTTTTTTTAAGAAAATCAGGTACTTTGATTATATGAACTAGCAATAATCGAATAAATGAATCCTTTCCGGTCATTAGTTTTTTAAAGATAGAATCTCTTGAGTTTTTGTAGGTAATTTATTTTTTAGTCGATTGAGCTTATTTTAATTTTTGATTAGCAATGGAGCGAGCACAAAATTTTACATCTATGAATCCTTGAGAAAAAGTGCTGAAAAGAGAACTTTGAATGGCAAGAGTAAAGATTCTAAAACTATAGATCATGATTAGAATGAACTCTCACAAAATAATAATCTTGTTCCTTCAGGGTTGGATCCAATGGAGGATGATCTTACCCTACTTCGAGATGAAGTTGAAGTGGTGCAAGACACTCAGCGAAGCAAAACAGGTATTTAGCTGATCTCCTAAATGAGATAACTTTTTCATTGTTTATATATCTAAAATTTTATGTTCGACTTATGTGAAAATTTTTAGGTCCATGTGAATTTGACAAGGTAAAAAAGATTAGAGGACCAAATTTATGTAAAGCTGTTACAGGACTCAACCTGGAGAAAAGCTTAAAGTCACTTTTTACCATAATCGAGTTGTTGGGGATCATCACGCTTTATTTTCAAGACACTTAGGCTCCTTAGTTCGTGATCGTAACATGTGTCCTTTGCGGGTACACTCATGGGCAGACATCGAAGAAGATAAATTGGAACACATGTGGGGTGCTGTCACTGTAAGTATTTAAATAATTACTACTGGTTGAATTATTATTTCTTAAATCTTGTTATTGATTCATTTCTTTGACCTTCTCCACAATATATCTCAAATTTAGGAATAGTAGTACGGTGCACACCAAATACCTTTATCAAAAATTAACTAATGGCTTATACCTATACAACTAACTAGAACTATGTTAATTAACATATAACTTATTATGTTAGTATTTTAGTATATTCATTAGAATTGATCTTACCCTGGTATAGTGTATTGGTTGTGAAGTATAATATTATTAGTGATTGTTAAACTGATGAGTTGTAAGAAGTCAGTTTAATATTTTCATTCTTATAGTTGAAATCAGTTGTAAGAGCTTCATTCTTGTCACTGAAGTTTAATATTTTTATACCTTCGTTATTTGTATATTTCTTTTAGCTAGTGTAATCAGTAAGTTGTTTTTATTTTATAGTTGAAGATACTATTATTTAAAGTGGGGCACTTCATTTCTTAAAGCGAGAAAAAAGTTATATCACATATTACAGTGAAGTGAGACTATAGTGAAAAGTGACACAGTATTGTATTTCATATGCAATGTTCTACTAGTAGTCAATTTCACAACGAATATCTGATACTTTTTAAATAGTGATCAGATGTCATTGAATTTCTCTTAGAACTAAAATTGTAATCACTTTTCTGGTTCATGACTTCTTTTTTTAGGGCTTTATTATTTGTCTGTTGTCTATAATTATCTCTCTAATTTTTTTGTCCATAATCTGCAATTGTTCCTCGGTTTTCAGTCCACCCCATCAAGTGTATCAATAATATCTTAATTACCATTTACAACCTTGCTGACTCTACATTATTTTCTATTTCATTTAACATTGTGAGTTTCTTATTTAATGACTTTTGCAAAATATATCAGGAAAAATTTGATAGTGATGACATGAATAACCATAGAGATCATGTATTGAAACATATGTGAAGGTTATGGAATAACTGGAGAGGATCGCTACACATGAAAGCAAAGTCTAAAATTTAAGGTAAGATACTTATTATTAACCACTGCAAGAGGTTCTAAAATATGTGCGAGAGGGGATCGACAAAAGTGATTGGGAATGGTTGGTCAAAGAGCATTTTTTAACTGAAAAATTTAAGGTAAGATACTTATTATTAACTAATTATTTTTGTTATCTGTCATAATGCTGCTAATGTATTCTTAATATAGGAAACAAGCACTCGAAACGCGATCAATAGGTCCAAGTTGAGTATGCCACATAGTACAGGTAGCAAACCAATTAGAGAGAGAATTTATGAATTGGTACGTATGTGATTCTTTTAATCAAATTAAGACAACTCCTCTTCATTTCAAATATATGACTATTTATTAATTGTCAAGGGAGGTAAGCATGGTAATCCACCAGACATGGCGACTATCGTTTTTGAGACTCGTAAGAAGGACAACAAACTTCTTGAACCTGAAGCCAATAAAAAATATGTATGTTCATTTTAAAATTTTATTTTACATACTTCTACTTAATTTGTTGCAATATCTTTAAATTTTTGTATTTATAGGTAGAAATTCAAGATGTACTAAGCTGAGCCGTCTCTTACTAATATTGAGGTAGTAGAGAGATGCTTCGGACCTCAGAGAAAGAGTCATGTGATTGGTTTTGGTGGTGGAATAACTAGTAAGGATTTGAAAGGAGGTAGCTCTGCAAAGAGTGCAGTACTAGAAGAGCTAAATGTTAGTCGAAAAGAAAAATCTGCACTATTAGAAGAGTTAAATGCGAGTCGAAAAGAAAATGAATCTATAAAAGGACGCATGGATATCATAGAAAGGAAATGTGAAATGTTTGAAAGTGCGATGTTTACAAACCCTTCATCACTATCGCCATCATGCGAACAAAATACTGGTTGAAATTACATTACAGGTTAGTAATATTTTTACTACTTATCTAATGAAGTATCGATATTAGTTAGCTAATGTGATTAGGTAAAATAAGAAATGGACGTGAAGTGAAGAAACATCAGTTCTTTAAGTTGTCTATTGAATCCATACGCCTTGAACATTATCGATTCACTTTTTCTATAGATAATTGAAGGATCTAGATGAGATAATAATGTGCTCTTTGCGTAGCTAATAAAATTCTTTAAAATAAAATTTAGGCAAAGTATCTTATCATTATATTCTTTGTTGTTCACTGTTTACCTGTCTTCCTAATGCATTGTCCAATATACTTGATTGTGACATATAACTGAAGTGTTTTAGTATGTTAAATTGATAATTTTACTTCATTGTTGTCTCTTAGTAAGTCATTAGTCATAACGCTAGCTTTACAAATCTTACTATATACTCGACGAGTAATATGTTTTAGTTTAGCTCTCTTCTTCTAAATTACCTCCAAGGTTGCAACCCATAATGGATCTAGAGTAAGTCTTCTTAGTTGTACGTCCCCTCTTCTTAGAAGCTTCTTGTGCGATACCCTCCTTAAAGGCTAGTAGCACACAATGTCAAAACTTGATGGGTAATGGGTTCACTCCTCTACCTTTTTTCACTTAAATACTAGACTTTTGTCTGAGGTACAATTTTGAATCCGATATATGCACTTAACCCAAACGTTACATGTTGTGTCTTTACTGCCAAGCCAAAGCCCTTAAGACAACTTGAAAAAGAGGATGATCAGACACACTAATTGGTATTTTGTGTAAAAATTTGAAAGAGGCATCAATCATTTCCTCTAGTGTTTTGAGGTACCATTTTGGTTGTGATAGGGAGATTTTGAAATGATTAAACTTACGATGGACGTTGGGCACTATTAAGTTGGACCTCAGTAGAAGGAAGAAAAGCGAAAATACATGAGATTAGCTTATGAGGAGAACTCTGGAATTTTTTGCTAATAATTTTCTTTGAAGAAGACCAAACATGTCCTTAAAAAAGAGGCATGACATGTTGGGAGACAAGTTGTAGAGCTAATACTCTCCAGAGGAAGGTAGTTGAGGATCAAACCCCTCTAGCCTTTGTGAAGAACACTTATAGTCTTGTAGCCTAAGGACTCTCCTATAATGAATTTCCTTTCTAGGAAAACCTAGTATCTTTGATATTTTCCTGTCATCTCCATGCTAGTTAAAGTAGGTCATTTGTGGCTCCAATGTTTTGGTAAATTGTTTTTGAACCGTGGGATAGAGCTAGCTTAATGAATTATTTTTGTTCCACGAAACTAATAATACAAAGAAAACCCATGATTATGGTTTAAGTTGTGATACACTGCTCGAGTACTCGATTGCTTGATGTGGCTTGATAAAACTCCCCCTCGACTATACAATACGTACAGATTGACAAAACTCCAAGGATTCAATGGTGAGATAAAAACATGTCGAATACATGACCTATTGCGTGAGTTTTGTTTGATAGAAGCTGCAAGGACAAAGCATATGCATATTGTTGAAAGAACTCACCTTTATAGTTCAACTCGAAAGCATAATATTTGTCGCTGCAGTTTTCAAACCAAATCTCAGTTGATGATCGTTTTAGCTATTATTACCCCTGTACCCTGATTTATCTACTTATTTTCTCAGTTGGATCATCGTTTTATTAAATTTGATTTTAAGCTTATCTGATTGTCTGTCTATCGTCCTAATCCTATAATAGATGAATTTTTCTCACTTCAACCTTCAATACACGTGTACAGTGTGAGTCATTTCCACTTGTGATTACCAATTGAACTATTTAATTTATGAAAACTTTTATTCTTGCAACAAAAATGGTCAAGAATTCGAAGTCACGAAGGATCTTCAAGGCTAGAGCGAGTGGAATTAAAACAATTGAAGATACTAGCAGATGCACAAGATGAAATGATGGAAGTTAAGTAAAATTACTTTACTTATTATCTAGGCTATTTGCTTACAAATATTGACTACCATCTCGTCATATATATTCTAGATTATCATTTTTCTTCTTATAGGATTTTTAAAACCTCCTTGTTCTTTTTTATGAACTACGTACGATGCTTATATTATTAGTAATTTAAAATATGGTTTTATGAGTTATTCAAATGTTTGTTTAATTACATGTGAAATAATAATTTTTAATTGTCAATCATGAAAGGGGAAAAATATATTTTTTGTGTATAATAATATTTATTTCAAAAAAAAAAAAATAATCAACAAATTAAAAAAAATTTGGTGGTTAAATTATTGATGTTAGATAATATTAATGATTGGATTTTGGTCGCTAAAAACACTTATAATCTTTTTTTCAAGCTATCTAGTGACCAAAATAAGAACTTAACAAAAGGAAAATGTGATCGCAAAAAGATATATCTAACAGCCAGAATTTTTGTCGTCACTAATGATTACTTAACGATCGGATTAGAATTTGGTCACCTACTTTTAACGTCGGAGCTACTAATGACGGATGACGACCAATTTTTTTCCAGTCGTAAATGATCAATAATGACAGGATTATCACTTTTAGCGACTAAATTTTCTTTCGCTAAAGGTCCATTCTGTTGTAGTGTGGTCTAATGCAATACTTTATATAGAATTCATCATGTTCGTAAGCTCATTTTATCATCATATAGTCAATCATATCATTTCTCATGATTTGAACCTTCATTTTCACAAAAAATCATAGCCGGACATTTTATCAAACACTTGGGGGGTGTGATTGGGGGTAAAAGGCCATGCAATTTAGAGATGAAACCATGCAAGAAAATCTGTAGTAAAATCATCAATCAACACCTTGCAACACCCCAAGACATTCACATCAAAACCCTTCATTAAATCCAACATTAGATCCAAGATTTGGAGCTCAAAACATGCTAAAACAACCATACTTTCATGAATTAAAATCACTGCGCAGTAAATTTCTCAATATACAAGACCCACATGTAAAATCAACTTTAAATCATGCAATATTAGTAAAAAGGAGGCTTAGGCATCATGGATGGAAGGACCCAATGGTTAAACACCACATACCTTAGATTTGGAGAAGTTCTTGGTGAAGATTGAAGATGGAGGCTTAAAACTTGAAGAGAATCCTTAGTTCCGGATGAGGGTTTTTGAGTCTTGAATATTTGAGAGAAAATATGTCTAATTGTTTTGGGGAGTATTGGGAAATGTTTTGGATGGTATATGAGTGAAATTTGGCTAAGTATAGATAAAAATACGTTTGAGAAACTTGGGCCTAACACTTAGAATATTTGGACTGCACAGGAAAATACTACTAGGGAAAATATACCTCTCCGCAATGCGCGGAGAGGACACAGAGGCAAAATTGTTCATGAGCACCCCCTTGGCGCGTCGCGGAGGCAACGCAGTAACCTCAATGGAATTTGCACTTTCGAAAATTAAAATTGCAATTCTTTTCTCTCTTAAATCTGGGTTAGACGCTTTTTCACCTAATTTTGACCCTATGATCACAAATATGAAGTCAAATTTTTGAAACAGTAAACGAATTTTAAGATACATGGAAATTAAAATTTTGAGTATTCCGAGGCACGTTTTGGGGTACTTTTTGGGGTCGTTACATCTTCAAGCCTCCATTTTCAATCTTCACCAAGAACTTCTCCAAAGATAAGGTATGTGATGTTGAACTATTGAGTCCTTTCATCCATGGTACCTAAGAATCCTTTTTACTAGATTGCATGATTTAAAGATGATTTTATATGTGGGTCTTGTAAATTGAGAAATTTACTGCACAGTGATTTTAGTTCATGAAAGTATGATTGTTTTAGCATGTTTTGAGCTCTAAATCTTAGATCTATTGTTGGATTTGTTGAGGGGCTTTGATGTGAATGTCTTGGGGGTATTGCAAGGTATTGATCGATGGTTTTTCTAAATTGCATGGTCTTTTAACCCCATTACACACACTCCAAGTGTTTGATAAAATGATTGGCTAGGGTTTCTTGTGGAAATAAAGGTCCAAAGCATGAGATATGATATGATTGACAATATAATGATTAAATGAGCTTATGTACATGATGAATCCTATGTTAAGTGTTGCATTAGACCATAATCAACTGAGGTAGGGTTTTGTACTCATCAATCGAGGTGGGGATTTGTACCATAACACCTAGGATGATGGGATGTGACCATCACCAACCATGTGAAGGGTTTATACCACACCACCTAGGATGATGGGGTGTGACCATTCTCAACCAACAAAGGTTGGGAATCTAGCTTGGTCTATTCTGTCATGTCCAAAGTCCCATTAAGGTGGACTGGCACCCGTTGCCAATAAGGCTCGGGAGAATCAACCTATATCTATGCACTTTCTATACATATTATAAGAGATTTCTACATACAACATGCCTTTAAGAAAGTAAACAGTAATAACAAGTCAAAAAGGAAATGCATATGGCTAGCCCGTTAGAGCCACAGTGTCTAAAGTACGAGACATGACTACACTTTAATTTATATAATCTACAAAGCCTATATATAAGAAAAAATATCTAATAAAGGTTCAGGACAGGTCCCGCCTCAGCTAACTATACAATAGAAAAAAATTATAAGCTCTAGACACACAAAGCTCCAAAACAACTTGGAGCTTGGTAACATCAGCTGGATATCCTGTACTCCTACTAGGGAGATCTATTAGCACCTGTACCTGCAGCATGAAATGCAGGTCCCGCGTAAAGGACATTAGTACGAGATAATGTACTGAATATGTAAGGCAGGAAATATTGTATATGAAGTAACAACTCAAATGAAACTATGCACT
>JAABOM020000101.1:11095843-11173598 GCA_011800125.2 Solanum clarkiae
TATTGTACAGTTAGTTGAGGCGGGGCCTGTCCCGACCCTTTTCAGATGTTTTCTCTTTATTTAGAGGCTTTGTAGACGATGCACAGTAAAAGTAAAAGTCATGTCTCGCACTTTTGACACCGTGGCCCCAACGGCCTAGTCATATGCATTTCCCTTATCTTATTATCATTTGTTTATTTATTTTAAGGCATTCTAAAGGTAGAAACGTACAGTAAGGGTATAGTAACAGATTGGTTCTCCCGGGCCTTATCGGCAACGGGTGCTGGTCCGCCCTACGGGACTTTGGGGCGTGACAACAAGCCCCATTCACGGCCTGTAGTTTTATCTGCGGATCGTAAAGTTGTCTTTTGGATTGGAGTGCTCAACATTTGTTTACTGGAAATCTTTACAAGATGGTGTATGGGTCATAAAGTATTTTATGGCCCGTAGAACCAATTGTAGAGACACCCTATAACGCTCTTCAGCGAAGAATGGTTGACTTAGCCACGTACCTGTATACTCTTCATAGGACATGCTATTAGCCTGTACTCAACCAGCCCAATGACCAAAATTACAACCAAAATACAAGAAAATAAACTACTTATGAGTCCAAAAAAGGAAAATGAAGCTACCACTACACTATTACCTCGAATACCTTGGGTTGCCTCCCAAGTAGCACCTAGATTATTGTCGCAACATGACTTAGACAAATTGGTTACTCAGATTTTACCAGTTGCCTAAACTTCATTCTTCAGATTATCTAGCCACTTTATGAACTAACACATATCGAAGACAACCTCTTCATTGTTCAATTTGAACTAGAGTCAACCGGCTTCCATATCCACTAGCGATCGTCCAGTGGTTAGGAACGGTTTTCTCATGATGATTGGGATGAAGAAGTTGACTTTTCAATCTAGAATCACAAAGTCTGTGGGGAATATAAACTTCTCAGCTTTGACTAGCACATCATATAGTATCCCCACAGGCTTCTTTATTGTGTGATCAACCACCAACAGTCGCATGCTCATTGGAGCAGGGGCTCCCAATCCTAGATTCTTGAAGATCACAAGGGGCATCAAATTAATCCTAGCACCTAAATCACTCAGTACCCTTGCAAACTCCATATCTCTAATGGTGCAGGGTTGGTGAAAGCATTGAGATCTTCTCACTTATGAACCAAGGACCTCATAGCTATAGCACTGCAAGGATGAAGCTCTTGGGAGATCTCTTAACTCATAGTGAACTTCTTAGTAACCAAGTCCTTCGTGTACTTGCATACCCTAGCATCTCGTCCAACGATTCAATGAGTGGGATGTTAATGGAGAGTTGTTTCAACATGGAGAAAATGTGGTTAAACATGTCTTCCTCCTCCCTCTTTTTGATTTCTTGAGGGAAGGGAAGAGGAAGCCTAGGAATGGGCTTCACATTTTGTGGTGTATCAGTAGCTTCACTCATCCCATCTTTGCCACGATCATCTCTTGTGTCTGTATCCTTGGCAGCAAGTGTCTTGTCTTAAACATCATCCTTATAAGCTAGCATGGGAGGATCAATGATCCTCTTTCCAACACGTGTAGTGACTACCATACTCTACCCTTTATTCTTAGGGTAATGAACTAAGTTTCTCGGTAGTGCACCCCTCCGACTCTAATTGAGTTGAGTCGACACTTTACCAAAACTATTGCTCAAGCTATTTGACAACTACAAAATGAGACTCAGTTTTCTGATCAATGCTGGAAATCTCAAATTTCATACCCCTCGGAGTCTCCTCCTGTATCTCAACTTTCTTTAACAGGGGATCAAATATCTTCTCCATTCTTGCAATTCTTGCACCTGCGTTGAGATTATAAGATAACACATAGGGACCATTTTCTGAAACATCTCTACAATCACAACCTGAGTCTCTCTCTGGGCCCCTATTCTATACATAGTGTCCTCTGCAGTTGTCCCTCAAAGCTCCATCTTTGATGAAGTTCTGACCTAGATTTCCTTTACCTTACTATAACAGTCCTGATTGGACTCTTAGGCATTAGTTCAAAAACCCCTTGTCTAATCAATAATAAAGTAGGTGTCCTCCTCATAATAAGGCTCATCATACCTGGGTACACATGAAGGTTGATGAACCACTACATTGACTCACTCCTGGTTCTACTTCATGATCACCTCCAAACTGTGCAAGTTTGAGCAAGCTCTTGCATAACTTCTTCATTGATCTTTGCTTGCTTTAAACCAACACTAACAGTGCATGAACTTTTGGTAGATGCTCTGTATCTCTGCCTCCTTACACGATTAGTCTTGACCACTCTCTCCATTCTTTCTACTATCCTTGCGAATATCTGATCTAAGAACATGCCCTCTATGATAGTGTTAGCACCAGCCTTACTTTTCTTATAAAAGGCATGGTAGAAGATCTCCACTAAGGTATCATCAACTATCTGTTGCTCTGGACACTCCTCAAATATTTGGTGAAGCTCTTCTAAGTGGTATTGATTGTATCACCAGGAAGTTTCTCAACGTTGTTGATCTGGTCTTTTAACTTGAGGTTCTTTGATATAGGAAAGTATCTCTACAAAATGGTCTCCTGAAATTCTTTCCTATTAATGATCGAACTCTATGGGAGCTCAGATAGACAAAGTGATGCATTACCACTAAGAGAGAACAGGAAGACATAAAGTCCCATAGCATCCATAGGCGGATTCTGGTTCCCATCACACTCTTTCAGATAAATACAACATTATGTAGATGGCTATGAGGATCCTCCGATGGTAAGCCCAGAAAAAGCCCACAGTTTTGCATCATCTGAAGAAACCCACTTGATACTATGAACTTTGTGTCAACCGGTAGTGGTGGCAACACAATAGCTCCAGTCACTACCATAGACATAGGATTCAGCCTGTATTGATTCCACTAATAAGCATTGGCATTAAAATCATGTGGCTATGGATCAATATCCTCAAAAGGAGGTGGGTTCTCGTGATTAGCATTTTCATTCTCGTTCCTGTTCATAGTTGCATTGGCCGTTTTGTTGTCATTATCTTGGGCAATTCTTCTTAATGTTTTGTGGATCTTTAGGTCAAACGGAGTCAAGGGTCTACCTCAACTTCACATGCTATGCATACACTACACTTACACTTTGCAAAGAAAACAAAAACAACAAAAAATGTAATATGTGAGAAATAAGAATTAATACCCAAATCACTATGAATTAACTAAGTCTAGTCATATTCCCCAAAAACGGCACCAAAATCTTGATGTCACCCAAGTTACACCTTTTTTTTAGGATAAAGCGGTCATTGTCAAAAAATAGAACCTACCAATGTTAGGGTCAAACCAAGGAAATACACAGACTTAAGAGAATTCAATTACCGCAATTTGGGTGATTAACCAACTTACTTCCCCAAATGGGGGAGGGTGGTTCGCAATAATCAATGGAAAACTAAACCTAACACACACAAGAGTGAAATCAATATGGAGATAAACTAGGGTAGTGGGATCCCCATGATTCCCTAACTTAGTATAACCAGATAATCTAATTCTTTTCTAGTGTGTAGCATGAATGACAATAAGTTAAGTTCACCAAACCCTTTGGTCTAGGTGAGAGGTGAATTTCACAACATGACTTGGTCCATCTCCATAATGTGCATTACTAACCCTTACCTATTAGTCTCAGTACAACCTCCCCTTGGCCCAGTTAGGTTGATTAGATGAGAACACATCAATCGAATCATGTTAATTAATCTTTTTTTCCATTCATTACTCCATTGGTCCAGTCAGTAATACTAGGAAGGTTCTAATGTTGGACACCAATGAAAATATGCAAAGTGAAGAGAACTAATTAATGCATTCATTCACACTTTCCAAGAATTATGAATTATCCAATTTTACAATGTTTGTTCTTTATAGTTCCCACAACCCTACTTGTGGATTTCACTACTCATGATTTGTTTAGATGCAAGACTTAAGAATTTGAATAACATAATGGAGTACTTACACAATTGAATTAAGAACAAGCTAATCCAACTTCCAAGAGAATCACAAGATTAAAGATGAAATCAAAGCATAAGTGTTCTCAAAACTCTCCAATGTTATCTCACTATTTTTTCTCTCTAATTCTAAAGCTCTCTATATACTATGTATTAACTTATGAAAAATAACCTAAACAACCTCTTTATAATATTTAAAATACAAGCACTAAATATAATATGATAACTGGGTCAGCACGCCTCACGAACATGTTTACGGGTCATATTGCATTTTACGACCTGTAATTAGGGTGTCATACAGTGCTACTAGAAAATTGGACCTCAAATCTACGACACTCCCTCTACAACCCGTAAAATAGCTTATGACCCATAGGGGGTTTCATCTGATGACTCTTCAGAAAGTCCTAATCTCTGGTCCTCAAGGCGTAAACCATGTTCTACGACTCGTAAATCATTCCACGACCCATCTGCATTTTCATAGAATCAACTGCAATAAATCATCCCCTCACTAAAATTGTCCACAAAATCCACTTCACGACCCACAGATGACCTAAGGATGGTAAAGGGTCTCGTACTGCATCAAAATCAGCAACTTTTGTACTTTCATCCAAAAATCAAGGCCAAACTTGGAATCCTGCAAATATAACTCAAAAACACATAAAATCAACTAACATCGCATTGTAAACACACAAAATTCTAAATTTCAAGCATCAAAAGTGCTACATTTTGATAGAACATCAATGACTAAGACCCTATTATTTATAAAATAATGATAAGATGGGGACTATACGCACACTATATACAAAGTTATGTAGATGTACTATTCATATCATATGATGAGGTTATGATGTCCATTTCACAAACCATGAAAATATGATTTTTTTGTTTTATAAACTCTGAGCTATCATGATATCCATGTATGTGGTTAATTACGTATTCCATGGGATATTACTTAGCACCAAATGACCTTTTGTGAGGGGGACTATATTCAAGGGTCCTCATAGGATGAGGATGATGTTTATATTTAACTTTTAAATATGACACTCACCGTGTCAGGACATAGCCTAAAGGGTGAGGTCATTATGATGGGTTCCCACCATGCTACGGTAAAGCCTGTAGGGTGAAGATCAGGTCTATCTTGGCAAAGTAGACTCTCTTTTGCTTTGTTTAAATAGAATATCAGGATTTCATCTAATGGTATGCATGGTCTTATTATCAGTTGTGGTCTTATTACCCACATATGTATGTCTATTAGGATATGAAGTATTTTATGATGCTTCTACACATGATTTTAAAGGTGCATTGGTCTATCTTATCCTTATTTGATTTCTATGTCTATGCATATTGGTATTATCTATAATGTCCTTTAGTCCATTGCATGTTTTCATACTTAGTACATTCCAACAAACTAATACATACTCTTGCCTACATGATATCACCATCTATGGACGGATGATGATATTACTCCTCACTATTGTGGCTAGCTTTTTGTGTTGCTATTGAAGACTTGGTGATTTTCCATGCTTTGGGACAAGCCTTTATGTTTCTTATTTATGTTGATGTTTCGAAGACTTTTGTACTTTCTTATATTTAGGATGAGCTAACGAAGCTATAGTCTCCACCAAGATCTATGATGCAGAGGCATTATTTGGAAAATATGTTGATGTAATGCCCTTTAATGGGAAATGTTGACTCCTGTGTTTAGATTGTATGAGACTATGTTACTTGATTAAATCTCTTATGAACGCTTGTTTCCCCTTATGTATACTTATGAGATGAAAAAGAGACTTAAATGGGGCGCCTTCAGGTGTCACATTTTCAATGACATGACTAGGCCCTAGGTTCAAGTCGTGACATATGGCGTCTGTCACGATCCAAGCCTAGGGCCTAGACATGACCTATGAATGGGGAACCCGAAGGAACCCGAAATAAGTCTCATAGAATATCATTACACATCCTTGGTCGCAGAAGTAATAAAATGACAATAAAAGATAAGCGTAATTAAGGGGAATTGGGACTAAGGGTAAATCTCCATATCACACACATCAAAAACAAGAGAGTCAAGGCTCAAAGTATAGATATAAAAGATGTCCAACAACACCTCTAAACATAGATATTTAGCAGGGGTCAAGACAAGCAACTGGGCTCACCCTCATAGTCAAAGTATACATAAAATAAAAATAGTTTAATACATAGCAAGAGATCATAAGTAATGTCCTCAGAATGGAGAACTCACCAACAAGCTTGAGTGAAACCGTACTAGCTATGTGGGTGGAGATGCTCAAGCGCAGGCCTGGTTCCTACATGGTGATATCATGTAGACATATAGTATGTGTTAGTATGTTGGAATGTACTAAGTATGTAAGATGCAATGTAACAAAACATAGACAATAATCAAAATGCACAATCATAGCAAGACATAGAAAATTAGCAACATGGCATGCATGGACAATGCTTAAAGTAAAACATGCTTGTAAATCATGATCAAGGAATGTAACTCAATACAGAATACATACTCAACTTTTCTTGCCAATCCTCGTGAAATGGACCAAATGGCTCCCACTCACCTTATGTTATAACCTTTTTGGAGAGTGTTACCAATACCTTTACTATATGACATAGTCCTTTTGGTAGATAGTATAACATGTTTTCTACCTTATGATATAATCTTTTGTGTAGGAGTCATGATTCATTCTAATTTACGGCATGACCTTTCCGATGGATTGTCCGAACCTTATGATATGATCCTTTCGGTGTAAACTATTAGTTATTCTACCTTACGGCATGGCCTTTTTGGTAGGTTTTTCATACCTTAGGATATGATCATTTCAATAGGAACTATTAGTTATTCTACCTTACGGCATGGTCTTTTCGATAAGGGGGTCTAAATCTTACGATATGATCTTTTCGGTAGGAGTCATTATTCTTTCCACCTTACGGCATGGAATTTTTAGTAGAGATCATAGAACTAGCTCATCACAATATTACATTTCAAACAAAAAGGGAAGACCTTCTCTATTTTCTCAAGAGCACGACAACATAGAAACCCAACAATCTACTAGCAACACCATAGGTACTCCTCCATGAAAACAACTAATATAAACATTCCTATCATCATCATATAGTCATCACATACATACAACACTTTCGTTATCATTCAATCATCATTTCATTATCATTTAGTCATTCAACTCATAAGACATGCATTGGACCTTTAATTCCTCAACAAACCATAAACAGATATTTCATCTAACACTTAGAGGGTGTGTAGTGCTAGTGTAAAAATATGCAATTCAAGAGTAAAATAATGCAAAATAAAATCCATTGTAAAACCATCAATCAACAACTTGCAACACCCTCAAACAATATACATCAAAATCCCTCATCAAATCTTACAATGCATCCAAGATTTACAGCTCAAAACATAGTAAAATAGTCACAAATTTATATAGCTTTAACATAGTTTATAAACAAGTTCATACTAGTAAACCCATTTATAAAATCAACTTTAAATCATGAAAAATGAGTAAAAAGGATACTTGGGAATCATGGGTGAAAGGAACCCATGAAAGAGACCCACATACCTTAGCTTTGGAGATGAACTTGGTGAAGATTGGAGATGGAGACGTGAAGCTTTGAAGAAGAACTTTGAAGGAAATCCTTAGTTTCGCGTGAGGGTTTGAGAATTGTATTTAGGAGTCATAAATTCGGATAAGTACTTTAGTAAGTACTGGGGAATGTTTAGAATGATATGAGCATTAAAATTGGTTAAGTATGGGTATTTTTACGTTTGGGGATACTTAGGCCCGAGACTTAAAAGTCTTGGATTGCAAGAAAAATAACTAGGCAGAATTTACATAGGTACGAAATAGGTTCATAACACGAACCTATTACAAAGGACAGATTTAGATTGGTCCACGATGGCTGCACGTTACGGAACTGTCACGAATTAGTTCTGGAAATCAAAATTTTGAAAATTTGAAATAGCTAATTGTTTGCTCTAAAGTCGGGGTTATACCAATTTTCCACTCAAACTACCCCCTGAAGAAGAATATGAAGTCGAATTTCCGATATCACGCATGGATTTTATGATATATGGAAATCACGATTCAGGGCACTTGCGAGGCACAATTTCAGGCACTTTTTACGGTCAATACAACGTCCATGAAGAGTGTACCTCATATTTATTGTGGGAATAAGGAGTTAGGAATGAATGTTCAAAGATTGGTAAGGTTGGGAGTTAGGTTGAATGAGCAAAAAATGGTCACTTGATGGTTCTAAATGGTTCCAGGTCTTCATTAGTTGAGAAGGGTAAATCTAAGAAAGATCTTGATCCTACCTGGGTGGATTTAAAGGCCATGGTAAAAGATGGAAAAGTATAGGTTTTCTCTGGAGGGGGAGATTGTGTCCTTAGATATCAAGTGAGATTATGTGTACTAGATGTTCATAATTTGAGGAACTCGATCTTAAAAGAAGATCATAATTCATCCAACTCCATTCACCCCAGTTCTATAAAGATGTATAGGGATTTAAGGGAAGTATATTGGTGAGGTGGTATGAAATGAGACATTACAAGGTTCGTGACCAAATGTCACAATCTCCAACAAGTCAAAGTTGAACATAAAAGGTTGGACGGCCTATCCCAAGACATTGAAATCATAGAAGTTGGAAGAGATCAATATGGATTTTGTGATTAGCTTGCCTATGACTAAGAGGCACTTTGACTTAATTTGGCTCTTCATTGAAAGAATGACCAAGTCAACTTATTTTTTTCCAGATAAGACCACCTATGGTGCCGAACACTATGCAAAATTGTACATTCATGAGTTAGCTAAGTTGCATGGGGTCCCATTATCTATCATTTCAGCATATAGTACCTTATTCACTTCTGTCTTTTGGAGATCTATCCAAAGCGGTGTTGGTACTTAAGTCAAGATTGACATGGCATTTCACCCACAAATGGATAGGCAACCTGATATGGACCTGTTACACCTTGTACATAGAAAGGTTTAGGAAATGGAAAAGTTGCAAAAAACTCTTACTGGCCTGACATTATGAGCCCATCGATAACTCATGGATTGAACCACGGATCATAGACAGGTTTCAATGTTGAGGTCCAGGAGCTAATGGAATTTTTTCAACACTATAAAGCCATTGTACAAGAACTCTATGAGTCATACTTTGGTATACGGACTGTAGAGGTGATCATGAATAGGATCCTGATGGATGAAAATTTTTTCTAAGCCTGGAAGGCTTTTATGAGTGAATATTATGATTCATAAATGGAGCTATAGACTACACTATGTTCTCGTGCTTTGAAGGTGCAATTTTAAGTAGCTTAAGTTTTGGGACCATGAAAGTACAAAGCTAAAGTATGACCTATAATAGGATGTACAAGTCGAAACTAGGTCTTACAGAATCAGATTCGGAGACTATTTTCATGAATCAATTTCAACAAGATAAAACCCCCAATGTATGAGTAATACATCAATATATAGACCATAAACAAGGTTCATAGATGCATCTAACAGTTTCTCAATGAAGGGGTTTTTGGTCATTGTCATCCACTTGACTCTTAAATTGTGATGTTTTGACCTTATTAACCAACCTAACAGCCTCAGATTCAATATAACCTATTCCTAAACTCATTCAAACTTATTCATTCTTAAATCACTCTCAGAATTTCCAAATTTTCTCTCTCTAGCAAGGACTCCATTGAAGGTAGGTATTCCAGCTTTGGGTCAAAGAATTAAGGTCAATTCATCTAGTTTCTTAAGGTTTTTCACTTGAGGCATTCATTCATGGACTAGAATTATCCATGGAGCACGAATTCTGCTCCCTTATTCCTCAAGTTCAAGCATAGTTTTTTTTTAACTTTTCATGATTGGATTCAAAATGCTTGACTTATGATTATTACATAGTTATTTATTTAATTATGTATGGATTATGATGAATTAAATGAACCCTGTGATTTTGAAATAAATTCAAGTGATTTCAAGTATATGATAGTTAGGACTTGTTGAATGAATGTGGGTTCCCTTACTAAGGATTCAAATTTATTTCAATTGCATGAACCTTACAAAGATATTCATCCAATTGGATAAATTTAACCTTAATTACTCATGAACCCATATATAGCCCTGATTTCCTATGTAAAGCTATGACTTCATGAATAAGATTCCAAGTATGAAAGTATGTTTTGATGATGAGAATGATGAGGGTTGTAAGAGCCCAATATTTATGAAAATGATGATAAGATTGGGTGTATGCAACACTATAGGCAAAGATATGTAGACAGACTATTCCTATGACATGATATATTTTCATAAGGTTATGATACCTATTCTACAAGTTATAAAATTTTAATGTTGATAAAGTATGAAGTATGATGATTCCTATGATATTGCATGTTACGTATTATGTGGGGTTTGATTTGGCACTGAATGATCTTGAGTGGAGGAACTATCCCAAGGAATCCTTATATAAATACTCAAGTCTTCTAACTATGTACCACCACAAATTTATGAGTATGTGCCTATAAGGCTAGCAAACTGATCCATATAGCATCATGATAGGACACTCACTACGCTAGGGTTAAGCCTAAAGGGTGGGGCTTTTATATATGTATATGACACTCACCGTCATAGGGTAGAGCCTAGAGGATAGAATTGAGCATACCTTGGAAAAATAGACTCCTCTTTTGCTCGGTGAAGATGGAATATCAAGATTTTATGTAATGGTCCCCATGGTCTTAGTGTCGGTTATGGTCTTTCTCCCATATATGTATGCTAGGTTATAAAAGGTTTTATAATGCTTTCATTCATAATTTTAAACATGCATTGCTTATGCATATTTTATCCTGATTCTATCGATATGATTATGTGTATTGCTATTATATTATGATTTTTCTTGATGCATGGCATACCTATATGCTTAGTATACTCCATGTACTAATGCATACCCTTTGCCTACATAATCTAACATGTAGGAACAGTATCACGACCCAAGCATAGGGATCGACATGACATGGTGAATGGGGAACTCGAAAGGACCCCAATCAAGCCTCTTAACACATCATACACACATCCTTGGTCACGAAAGCAAGAATAAACAACAAGAGAAAACATAAACAAGGAAAATTGGGACTAAGGGAAGAGTTTAATACTTAAATAACATGGATGAGTCAAAGCTCAAGCATAATTACATTACTTGTGCAATGACACCTCTAGACATAGAACTTAGCTGGGGACAAGATAAGAAACCGGGGTCATCCTCATAGTCAAAAATGTACAATAAACCTAAGAGAGTCTTTACATAACATAAGATCAAAACATACTATCCTTAGAGTGGAGGACTCACCAAACTTGCTTCAAGGATAGTACTAGCCACATGGAGGAGGAAGGTGATCAAATAGAGCTCGGGTTTCTACATGGCAACATCATGTATGGATAGTGTATGCGTTAATACATTTGAATATACTAAATATACAAGACGCAATGCAACAAGAGATAGGCAACATAATAAAAATGCATAATCATAAGGAAGAGACAGTATATTAGCAACATCGCATGCATGCTCAATGCTTGAAGTAAAACATGCTTATATAAAATATAATACATATGTAAAAAGAGACCAACATTAAGATGGATTTTCACACCCTACCATCCATGGTGGTTAAGGTATCAACCCCTCAATTGGTTGATGGACATCACACTCTCCATCATGGTGGTCAAGGTATCAACCCCTCAACATGGTTAATGGACATCACAACCTCCATCATAGTTGTCAAGGTATCAGCCCCTCAACATAGCCAATATAAATCACACGCTCCATCATAATGGTCAAGGTATCAACCCCTCAACATGGTTAATAGACATCACACCCTCCATCATAGTGGTTGAGGCAAAGAAGCCCCTCAACAAGGTGTGATCAACTTACAACACTATAGATACTTTTCAAGAATTCAACATATAATTACATTACTTTCATCATCACAATGTCACTTAACTCATAGGTCATGCATTACATCATCAATAGCTCAAGAAACCAAAATCGGACATTTTATCAAACACTTAGCATGTTGCAATGCTAGTGTAAAATCATGATATTCAAGAGTGAAGTCATGCAAGAAAATTCAATGTAAAATCACCCACCAACACTTGTAACACCCTCATGCAATATACATCAAAACCCTTCATCAAATCTATAGATAGATCATAGATTCATAGCTCAAAACATGCTTAAATTGTCACACTTTTACGAAACCCCAACATAGTTCACAGTCAAATTCATAGTAAGTAAGATTCACAAGTAAATCAACTTACAAATGTGGATTTTATGTAAAAAGGAAGCGTGGTCGCCATGGGTGAAAGAACCCAATAGTTGAAACCCACATACCTTAACTTTGGAGATTTTCTTGAAGAAGATTTGAATGGAGACCTGAAGCTTGGGTGAATTCCTTAAGATCGGGAACGAGATTGGGCACTTA
Organism: Solanum clarkiae; assembly: GCA_011800125.2. NCBI lineage: Eukaryota > Viridiplantae > Streptophyta > Magnoliopsida > Solanales > Solanaceae > Solanum > Solanum clarkiae. Next base: position 11,108,291 of record JAABOM020000101.1, read on the forward strand.
AATTATGAGTGAAATATTAGTCTAAATGTTTGAGAGGGTTTTGGGGAATGTATTGTATAATATGATGGTGAAATATAGCTAGGTATAGGTACTTTTAAATATGGGATAACTTAGGCCCAATACCCAAAAGCCTTGGACCGAGTAACAAAAACTAGGCCAAAATAATATAGGGCAACGCCCAAGCCGCGTTGCGCTAGGGACGCGAATCCTTACTTGAAATTACATTTTTGGGGACTTTTAAATTTTGATACGGTTTCTCTAAAAGTAGGGTTAGATCCATTTCCCACTCAATTTTGCCCCCTGATCAAGAATATGAAGTCAAATTTTCGATGTGACACGTGGATTTTGAGATATAAGAAAATTATGATTATGGGCATTTTGGAGGCACTCTTTCGGGCACTTTTTGGGGTCATTTCAATATCTGTCCCTTGGGAACATTCGTACCCGAATGTCAAAGAAACATATATAAGAAGAGTAATTATGAAGAAACTAGTCCCAAAAAGAATGCAATGATACACTTAAACACCATTTTCAAAATCTCAATATAACTGTCAAAATCATCATGAACAACATAAACATAAATACATGCAAATGACATAGGGGCTGAAACATAGGACTTGAAATCATAAAAAAAACTTGGTGTGTTATCATAAGCTTCAATAGAATAAAGGTCACTTGGTGATTCTTCCAAAGTTCTTTGACGAACACTACATCCATACTAATCAACTTTCCACCCTTCCATCCAGAACGTCCACCGGGACCTTCTCCTAATCCAACTTATCCTCCGCAACACTCCACAACCTCAACGAGTTCTATAGTGCCAGAGTCACTAACATATCCCTTCAACCTAGATGCATGAGGAACCGGATGAACCATATCCATATCCATTGGCAATTCTCATTAGTATGCAACCTCACCAACCCTCTTCATCACTCTATAATGAATCACAACCATAAACTCGATTCCCTTTCTTGCCAAACCGAACCACACACTTCATGGTTGGGATTTCCAAGCGAACCCAATCCTCAACATAAACACACATAGCACACTTTAGCATCTAATGACACCATCTCCCCTGTGGGAGAAAACATCCACCTTTCTATCTCTCACCAAGGTCTTTAATTCTAACAAGGTGGGGTCAAAGTCATACTTCGCCTTCACCACCCCCCAATAAACGAAGATTAATAACTGTTAGCCACCACTACACCACATAGTCAACCTCTTCCAATCTAACTCCCAATTTAGCCAACCAGTGGACCTCCCTAGTCACCTATTTGCCACCATTATCAACATATGCTAGGCTACCAATAGACACCCTACTTAGAACGTCGACCATAATATTAGCCTTACCGGGGTGATAATACATACTCATATCATAATCCATAAGGAGTTCTAACCACCTTCTTGTTACCCTCAATTCACACCTGTCATATTTAGCAAAAAACCTCTCATCCCACCAAGACTTGCAACACTACCCCCAAATGTCCAACAAGATCTAAATAAGTCAATGCTCCATCACTAGAGACCACCATAAGTATGCCAAGGTAGTTCTTTAAGACCCTATTCACAAAACCCATAAACATAGCTGGTGCATATGTCAACCAAACAACTACACCATGACTCAAAAAGCTCACTCCTAGTCCGATAGGACACCTAGGAATATCACCCACCCTCCTCCTCACTTGAGGACAAAACCCAAACCGAAGATCAATCTTAGAGAAGTGACTAACCCATTGTAGTTGACCAAATTGATCATATATCCTTAACTATCATATTACAAGCTTACGAGTTTTACACTCATTGGAAGTATGTATATATGTAGCCATACCGTCCCAACACCTCCAACCCATCAAGTCAAGTTCACTAGACAAGACTATATGCAATAAGAACATGGAGCACCCTTATAAGCCTTTCTAGTAACAATATACTCGCATAACCAAATCTTACTAGGAATAACAAAAATAATGAAAGGAATAGTGACCCCCAGAATCATCAAAGCATACACAACGAAATCAAGAAAAGCCTTTAACATAATGGTAGCATCATCGGGCACTTTGTCCCCTCATTGTCTCCTTTGAAGAGCATATAACTGATTACATCTTAGACCACCCCCTTGATCAACATCACCACCTTTACCCTTGTTGTGTTTATGACGACAAAAATTTAAATTATGACCCGTCCCCCCACAACCATAACAAGCATCCATCCCCTTCAAGCATAGGCCATCATGGCATCTATCACATCTGGGGCACCTAGCATAAGGCACCACACCACCCCACCTTTGGGACTTTGGAACTTTCCTTCAAAATAGGCCCTCTTGGCCTCCTTACCCTTTCTCTTCCTCATCTTTTCCCCCTCCAATTGTTCGGCATATGTCATGAGGCGGTACAAGTCCACGTCACCTATCAACACAGTAGTACAACACTTTTCGTTCACCAAATCGAATACACCCATCACAAGCTTATTCATCCTAGACCTTAGATCGACCACCAATTTGGGAGCATATTTATAGAGTTGGTTGAACTTGAGGGCATACACCCTCACACGCCTTGATCCTTGGTTCAAATTCATGAATTCTATCATTTCGGCCTCCCTTAGCTCAAGAGAGAATAATCAACTAAACTCCTCCAAAGGATCACATCGTTTCTCCCTGTCTCCTCTTTCCACTAAGTATAACATATTTGGCCCACCCCATTTAGTTGATATGCCACCAACACTACCTTCTCTTCTGACCTCACACCCATAATAGATAACGATTTGTACACCTCATCAACAAATTCTTCAGGGTCCTCATCCGCTTTAGACCTATTGAACTCCAACGGGTTCATCCTTGTGAAATCTCTTACCCTAGATTCTAGAGTGGGAGCATGAGGGTCTTGGGCCTCTTGGTTGAATTGGTTGGTCACCACATGGGCTAGCATGGGAAGAGCATCCCTGAAATCTTCATGAGCGGATTGTTCCTTGAGTGTGCAAGCTCTTCTTCCACTTGTGTTAGGCATGATCTAGCATAGAAAGAATAATCACTAGGGGAAAAACCTTACCTTGACTCCTATAACACGACATAGAGTAAGAAGAAGGGAAACATTTCCTAGAACATCTCAAAGCCTTTCGCTCAAAGCCAGGGTGCACATTACAACCAGGAACAAGATTCCAATCGACATGGTGTGTTGGATGACGAGGAACATTAACAACCTAGTGCTCTGATATCAATTTTGTAACAACTCAAGCCCGGGGCCTACACGTGACACGGTGATTGGTGAACCTTAAAGGACACCATTCAAGCCTCTTAACATATCATACAATCATCCTTAGTTGTGGAAGTAAGAATAATCATCAAGAGAAAACATAAACAAGGAAAATTGGGACTAAGGGAAGAGTTTAATACTTAAATAACATGGATGAGTCAAAGCTCAAACATAATTACATTACTTGTCCAATAACATCTCTAGACATAGAACTTAGTGGGGGTTAAGACAGGTAATTGGGCTCATCCTCATACTCAAAAGCATACAACAAATGAAAGATAGTATTTACATAAGATAAGATCAAAATATATTATCCTCGGAGTGGAGGACTCACCAAACTTGCTTTAAGGATAGTACTAGCCATGTGGAGGAGGATGGTGATCAAACAGAGTTCTGGTTCCGACATAGTAACATCATGTAGGCATAGAGTATGCATTAGTATATTTGAATGTATTAAGTATGTAGGATACAATGCAAAAAGAGATAGCCAACATAATAAAAATGTGTAATCATAAGCAAGAGATAGTATATTAGTAATATGACATACATAAACAATGCTTGAAGTAAAACATTCTTATATAAAACATAATACATATGTAATAAGAGACCAACATTACGATGTATTGTCACACCTTACCATCCATGGTGATTGAGGTATCAGCCCCTCAATTAGTTGATGGACATCACACCCTCCATCATAGTGGTCAAAGTATCAACCCCTTAACTGGTTGATGGACATCATACCCTCTATCATAGTGGTCAAGGTATCAACCCCTCAATATGGTTAATGGAAATCACACCCTCCATCATAGTGGTAAAGGTATCAACCCCTTAACATGGTTAATAGACATCACACGCTCCATCATACTTGTCAAGGTATCAACCCTTCAACATGGTTGATGGACATCACACCCTCCATCATAATGGTTGAGGCAAACCACCCCCTCGACAAGGTGTTATCAACTTGCAACACTATAGATACTTTTCAAGAATTCAACATATAATTACATTACTTTCATCATAATAAATTCAGTTAATGCATAGGGCCTGCATTGGATCATCAATAGCTCAAGAAACCAAAATTGGACATTTTATCAAACACTTGACGGTTGTGCAATACTAGTATAAAACCAAGTAATTCAAGAGTGTACTCATGCAAGAAAATTATATGTAAAATCACCCACCAATACTTGGCAACACCCTCACGCAATATACATCAGAACCATTCATCAAATCTCAAGATAGATCATAGATTCACAGCTCAAAACATACTTAAACAGTCACACTTTTATGAAACCCCAACATAGATCATAGTCAAATTCATAGTAAGTAAGACCCATAAGTAAATCAACATAGAAACATGAATTTTACGTAAACAGGAAGCTTGGGCACCATGAGCGAAAGGACCTAATGATTGAAACCGAGATACCTTAACTTTGGGTATTTTTTTGAAGATGATTTGAATGGAGACTTGAAGCTTGGGTGAATTCCTTAAGATCCGGAATGAGATTTGGCACTTGAATTGTGAGTGAAATACTAATCTAAAATGTTTGAGAGGGTTTTGCAGAATGCCTTATGAAGGTGAAATATGGCTGAGTATAGGTACTTTTATGTATGGGAAGACTTATGCCCAAGACCCAAAAGACTTGGACTGAGTAACTAAAATTGGGCAAAAGTAACACAGGGGTGCGCCCTGGCAACTCGCGCCAGAGGCGCGAACTTTTACCAGAAATTGCATTTTTTAGGATTTCAAATTTTGACATGGTTGCTCAAATGTTAGGGTTAGACTCATTACCTACTCAATTTCCCCCCTGATCAAGAATACGAAGTTTGATTTTTGATATCACGCATGAATTTTAAGATATAAGGAAATTACAATTATTGGCATTTTCGAGGCACATTGTCAGGCATTTTATGGGGTCGTTTCAAATAGGCAATGATGAGATTATTCACCTATTCGTTGCTAGAGTTAGACTTCACATAGAACATTATTGGTGAGTTCCAATGCTTCTGGGATAGGACTTGCTCATGCTATGTTTTTGTTATGCCTAGAATTTATGATTCATTTTATATTCTCTCTTGAGGGTAAGCTAGTAACATGTTCTAGACCCGCCAATATCTCTGATCTATAGACAAGCTTTGGATTAACGATGTTGTAATTCCTCTTTAAATGAAACTATGACTTTTTTTGCATAAGACTATATTTCACTTGCTTATTCTCTTATGAATTACTTATTTTACCTTATGTATGCTTATGATATGAGCAAGAGGCTTATATAGGACACCTTCGGGGGTCATATCTATCATGTTATAACTAGACCCTAGATTCAAGTTGTGACAACATCATTTAAACCCATGAGATATTCTTAGATCTTGTGTGTTAAAATCTAAGGATAGTTAGGATGAGCACCTTTAATTCATTGAATTTGCTTACAACAATAGTGACTACTCTAGTATCAAGATGGCACCTATTGATACCTTGTATAGAAGGCTATGTAGAACCTCAGTTGGGTGATTCAAAGTTGGATAGGTAGCCTTTATCGGTCTAGATATTGTTTTAGAAGCTTTGGTGAAGATGAGATTGACAAGGGAAAGATTGAAGGAGGTAAAAACTCGCCAAAAATCTTATACTGACCCTAGGGGAAGAGCTCTTGAACTTAAAGCTGATTATTGGGTGTATTTGAAGGTCTCACCCATAAAGGATGTGGTTTGATTCAACAAAAGGGAAAAGTTGATCCATACATATGTAGGTCCTTACCGGGTCTTGAGGCTGGTCGATACAGTTGCATATGAATTGGAATTCTCTATGGCGAAGAGTATAGTTCATTTGGTTTTCCATATATCTATGTTAAGGAGGTGTGTTGCTGACCTAAGTTCCAGTATGCCTTTAGAAGTGGTGAATGTAGAAGAGAACTTGACTTATGAAGATGTTCTGATTGAAATTTTTGATAGGCAAGTCAAAAGGTTAAGAAACAAATATGTTGCATCCATTAAAGTCCTTTAGAGAAATCAACTAGTTAAAGGTGCCACATGCAAAGCAGAAGCAGATATGAAGAAATTATACCTTGTATCTCTTCCACTCTACTAAAGGCTAAGGTATTAAGTGTTCTTTCCCAAAAAACTCAATTTTCTTGCATTTTCAATTTTCATGTTATTCATGAATATTAACATGCTTATGAGGTTGCATATGAATTCTATTTTAAACATGAGTTTAAAAATTTTCATGGAAAGGTGTTTAAGTTGCATTTTTGCATTCATGCTAAGTTGATAGCTCCTTCTTTACTCTTTAGAGCTTGCGCGTAGTACATTCAGGGGTGAATATTCCAAAGGATGAGATATTGTAAGGCCCCGCATGTTAGAAAGTATGAGAAGTGCAGAAGAGAGGAAATTTAAAAATTCACGAGGCAAGAGTATGAGCCTAATCTATACCTCGTGATTCAGTTCAAGAGTCATAGACTAGGCCTGTGGTCCGGAGGTGCAGGGTGGAAAATTTACTGAAATAAGTGAGGTTTAGATGTGGGTTTTACGCTTTTTAAAAGAAACATAGACCATACTATGTGTTCATGAGTTCTTGGGTGCCATCCTAGTGGCCTAAGTTTTGTATCCCTAAGTAGGCAAAGGGTGATCTACGAGTCGTAATTTGGTGTACAGACCATAGTTAGTGATCATAGAATGGTGGCCTAAGTCGATGGGAAAATGTCTAAAATTTGAAGTATGAGCAACAGGATGAGTCATAGACTCGTTTACAAATTGGAAAATGGATCTTGGATGGATTTTCCGAGAAGACTCAAAATGGTCAAAATACAATAGGATAAAACCTTATCCTAAGGACTATAGATCAATCTATGACTCATAGATGGATTTCTTAGATGTACCCGATAGGATTTATATTGGGAGCATTTTTGGCATTTCCTGATATTTCTCTCCTAAGTCTAATTCGTTTACGTCCTAAATTTATCCCCTTCTAGCCTATCTACCACCCTAGATCTTAAACTAAGACTTGAGTCATTTCTCGTACATGTATAGGCTCAACTTGATGACTTCTAATATGTTAGTATCAATTATTAGGTCTTCAAAGTGGATTACATGCGCTTTGGGGTCATAAGGCATCTCTTACATCAAGCCAAGACCAAAGGATTATACTCAGCTACGTTTTAGTATAAATCCATATAAGGGACAACTTTAAATGTTCATATCTTTTATCACAAAATAAATTAGGTTACACACTACATACAAAATTAACAGAGCTTTGAATTAGCATTCCAACACATTTAATTTTGCCTTATTCCAAGTACATAGTAAAACATTATGACCATTTTACTGAAAACTACCGAAGCTATCAATTTCGGTGATCTACCGAATATTTTCGTGATGGGTTAATTCTGACCACCGAAGTGTCCCAAAGAGCTTTAGAATTTGCAAAAAGATGCAGTCTAAGGGTCCCATTCAGCAATCCGCCGAATGGTTCGGGCAAATGGGACCCCTGGACCGCCAATTCTGACATGGAAACAAATTAAAATGTCATTGCTTTTTACTCTTGATGATATCTTTACATTCTCTAAAAGGGTTTTCAACTCATTTAACCTATATACACCTTCTTATGCCAATTTTCATGCACTAGAAATCTTCCTCTCATTCCTTTTCTCTCAAGGAAGAAGAGAAAAATCCTCCAATAAAGAACAAGCTTCAATTTCATCCAAGCATTTCGTCAAATTCAAGATTCCTTCAACTTTCTTATCAATTTTGGTCCAACATATGTGGATTTCCTCATCCATGGGTCCTTCCACTCATAGAGTCCAAAACTCTTTCAACCCAATATTTAATTTCAAGGTTTATTTTAATTATGGATACTTTCTATTCCTAATTTTATGTATGATTCATGCTAGAAATTGTTATTTATTGGTTTTAAACGCATCAAATGAGTAGTAATTACGAACCCTTTACATTAGTATATTAGGTTTATGTTTTCTTAAATGGGTCTCATTAAATCTTTACCCATATGCTATATTTGATCCAAATCATAAATATTATTTTCAAATGCGTCACGACCTGAACCTAGAGTCGACGAGTGACATGGAGAATGGGAACCCCGAAACTCCCCAAACACGCCTCAAAGTATCAATTTTACAGTATCGGTTCAAAAGTGTAGAAAATCCAGTAAAACACATAGTTCTAAGGGATGGAAAAATAGGACTTGCATTATAGGATGTCATAGGGAGAAGGATTAACATGGATTCACATAGCACATAGCACATAAGAACTAAAGGGATGGAAATTGTCACTCACTCTATGGGGAAACACGGGACTAGGATCTTCCACATTTCTAAATCAAATTATCATAATTCTCATAATTAAATCCATAATAGCCATATTTAATAGATGACCATATTCATAAGCTCCAATTACAACACATAACATATAGATCTGATAAGAGTCTGGAAGATTTGCAATAACGCCTCTAGATAAGATAGAACGGAGGCCAAGACATATCCCGGGCTCATCCGTAAAGTAAATAGAAAAATAGAAGAAACATAAGGTAGATAAACGGTGGCTTGTCTTTAGAAGATAGAACTCACCACAACACTTTCTGAAATCAGATCTAGTCATCAAACGATGGATGAAAGTAGTCTCGATCCTTACATGGTTAGATCATGTAGGCAAAAGTATGTGTTAGTACGTCTGAATATACTAAGTGCGAGGGCATGCAATGCATATAACTTATCAAATCTGCATTCAACGTTAGATGACAAGGGCACATCTTGAAAGAAGTATATATCTAAAGAAGAGTATATAACAATATTCCATGAAATCCATGATTTCTGAAATGCATAATACAGGGGATGAGACCTCAACCAACATATAAGACCAAGCAACCTATTACATGGAATCCCATTTCAGAGAACTGACCTTCCTTACGGTCCTCCCATTTTGGATAGGGTTTTCACATTTTTATCATATTATATCAATGTTGTAATTACACCTTAGGGGCCTCCTACTTTGGTAAGGGTTATCGTATATATATATATAACTATGCTGGCACATAATTCAAGGAAAGGGAGAGGACCCTTGGCGGCCCAAATCCATCAGTGCTAATTCATCATCCCATAAAAACACATATAAGTATACATGCTTTCAAGATGCAAGTCATTTCAAATCATTTCCATGCATACTTAGGCTTAAAATCTAAACATCGTTCATAATAATTCATACCTAGGCTCAAATACCAAATTATAATTCCTATCATAATTTTCATGCATAGGAATAGTCCATTCACAGTATCAAATGAGGTGTATCCCAATATGCTCAATGAACTAATATCATAGACATTTATGTGATCACATTCTTTTCCTAACCATATGAGTAATCTTAACCCACAAATTCATTTTCAAAACATATGTGAGCTTAACCCATTATTTGATTTTCACAAAAATTCAATGCTCATGAATGCATATGCTATGAATGATATATGAATAGCAATGGGCAATATAGATTCAATATTAAATCAATCCTTTAATATGAAATTCAAATCTATATGTAAAATTAAAATTCAAATCTTAATATTGATTAGTCATGCCTAGATCAAACTTTAAACGGACAATGCACATTTAAATCTTCATAATAATCATGTATTTCAACATATTAGGGCTTAAATAAATTTAAAATCAACAATAAAGCATAGTCCATACTACCATTGAATTTACTAAACAATAATCTTCAAAAACCCATATTTAATGTGAAAATTCCATAAATCAAGTGTAAAAGAGTTTAGGTCTTTTTGGTTGAAAGGGACCAAGAATCAATCCCATATACCTTAGCTAGTGGAGGAGATTCAAGAAGAACTTTGATAAAGAAATGAGTTTTCCCTTGATTCCCAAGCTTAGTCTTCACAAGAGTTCTTGAGAGAGTTTTTAGGAAACTTAGATATAATTCTAAGTGTAGGAATGAATTTGAATGAGAAGAATAAAGTTTAGGTCATTTGGAGGTCATTGGAGACCATAGGAGTCATAAAAGTCCCCTAGGAGAAGCCATAATTACAAAAAAAAAATGTTAATGAAGCAGCATAAAATTTCTTGCCAGGGGTACCGTGAGAAGGTCTCATGGTCCATACAAGGTCACACAACTGTGAAACCCTTCTTGTGAAGCAACACTAAGCTAAATCTCAGAAAACACTACATAGACGGGATTTACAAAAATGACCATAACTTCTTGATCCGTACACGGAATAAGGTGAAATCGAATGCCGAAAGCTAATTTAAATAGCTTCAATTTGATAGGCCATGGGCTACCCAATTGTTTTTGTTCTAAAAGATATGACCATTTAAAGTTGACCCTTCTATCGGTTCTAGTGAAAAGCTTAGTCTGGAATTCCTTTGAACTTGAATTGATAAAAGAGGCCCACATGAACCTAAACCATATAAATATGATTGATATGAAAACTTGAAAGTGACTTAGATTGAGCTTGAAGATTCTGTACTTTGAAAAATTCAATGTAGGCACCCATACGGATGGCTTCACGGTCTATACCAAGGCATACAAACCGTGTGCCTCCTCCAGTACACTTCACCTAGAAAAGTTCCTCAATTAAAATGTTCTAAGATGGTGATCCAATACTTAAAAAATTTCACTCCGACACCCATAGGAAGGGCCTCATGGACTGTGAAATACCATACGGTCCGTGAGAGGGTCCGTGTGAAATGTCTTGGTTCAAAAATGTGGATTTTCAAGGCCAAGGATACCATACAATCCACCATATGGACCATGAGGCCTCACATTGACCGTATAGGATCCATGTGTGGTATGCCTTAGTTTCTAACTTCCATATCAAGGCCAACACCTCCAACACAAGGCCAAGGGCCTCCTCAAGGAGTCTCCACACAGTCCATCTAGCCTATTACAAACCATGAAGGCTTCCCTGAAGCGTCACCCTGGTCCAAAAGTTTTTGGAACCAAATTTCCAAGCTCTATTAAGGTCATAAAATGTCCATGTACTTACATCATCTCCCCCTTGAGAACATTCGTCCTCGAATGTGCTAGAACATGGCTTGAAAGGCTTGACTTAGAACATGAAATGTCACGACCCAAGCCTAGGCCTAGAGGTGATGCGGGGCATGGGGAACCCAAGCAAGCGTCTTAATATATCATTACACATCTTTGGTTGCGAAAGCAAGAACATAACAATAAGAGATAGTAAATAGGGATAAACGGGGCTATAGGGCATCTTTCATATCATAAATTATCAAGAGAGTCAAGAGAGTCAAGCTCATAGCATCATTACATAACTTGTCCAACAACATCTCCAAGCAACCGAGCTCACCCTCATAGTCAAGCATAAGATAAAAACTAAAGAGAGTCTTAATACATAGCATAAGATCAAATACATTTTCCCCAAAGTTGAGGACTCCCTACTTGCTTTACAGAGAAATCGTACTACCCACGTGGAGGAGGAGGATGATCAAGGGGAGCTCCGGTCCCTACATGGTGACATCATGTATGCATAGAGTATGCATTAGTACTTTTGAATGTATTAAGTATGTAGGATGTAATGCAACAAGAGATAGGTAACACAATCGAAATGCATAATTAGGCAATAAATGAGCATATAGCAATATGACGTGCATGATCAATAATTGTAGAAAATATGCTTACATAGAAAATAATTACATGTGTAGAAAGAGACCATTACTATTAACCAAGGCCTACCACCTCCTTGGGGAGGCGATTGTGGTACAAACCCCTCAACATAGTTGCACGGGCCTACTACCTACCCAGCTAGGCAATTGAGGTACAAAGCCCCTAACATGGTTCCACGGGCCTACTACCTCCCCAGCGAGGCAATTGAGGTACAAACCCCCCAACATGGTTGCATGGGCCTACTACCTCCCAAGTAAGGCAACTGATCAACTTCCAACACTATAGATACTTTTCATAAAATCAACACATCTATACCATCCTTTCATCATCATAAAGTCATATAAGTCATAGGTCATGCAATCGAATGTCAATGGCTCAAAAATCCTAAACCAGACATTTATCAAACACTTGCTAGTGTAGACCATGCAATTAAAGAGTAAAATCATGCAAGAAATCTTTAAGTAAATCATCCCACCAATAATTGGTAACACCATCATACCACATACATCAAATCTCAAGATAGATCAAAGACTCATAGCTCAAAATACACAGAAATAGTCAAACTTTTACATAACCCCAACATAGTTCATAGTGAAATTCATAATAGAAGACCCATAAGTAAAATCAACTTAGAAACATGAAATTTGTGTAAAAAGGAAGCTTGGGTACCATGGGTGAAATGAACTAATGGTTGGAACCCATATACTTTGACTTTGGAGAATTCTTGATGAAGATTGGAAATGGAGACTTGAAGATTAAGTGAAATCCTTAAGATCCAGATGAGTTTTAGGACTTGAAATTTGGTGTGGAATATTTGTTTAAGTGTTTTAGAGAGTATTATGGAATGTCTTGGGGCATGTCTTGTATGATATGAAGGTGAAATATAGCTAAGTATAGGTATTTTTACGCATGGGAGGACTTAGATCAAAGACCCAAAAGCCTTGGACCAAGATAAAAAATCACTAGCAACAAAATTTAGAGTTTCATATCTGGTCCGCGATGTGTACCTATCTGGAGCTAATTTTTACACTGGTCCATGATAGAGACACGTCGAGGTACCATCGTGAACAAACATTAGATAAGCAAAATAAAGAATTTTTGAATTTTGATACGGTAGCTCTAAAGTCGGGTTTAGACCATGTCCCACTCAATTTTTCCCCCGATCAAGAATATAAAGCTGTACTTTTGATATCATGCACGGATTTTGAGATACATAGAAATTACAATTTTGGGCACTTTTAACGAACGTTTTCGGACACTTTTGGGGTCATTTCAAAATCTCACTCTTGGGAATATTCATCCCTGAATGTCAACGAAACGTATATGAAAAAAGTAATCACGAAGAAATCTTCCCCAAGAATGCAAAAATACACATAAACACTATTCCAAAAATCTCAACATAAGTGTCAAAAACACCATGAACTTTGGCAATATAAATATGAACGCATGCAAATGACATAGGGGCTGAACCGTAAGACATGAAATCACATAGAAGAATTAGAATTAGTACCTTAGGCTTGAGTAGAATCGAAGAGATAGGGATATCGCGTTTTCATGTCTGCTTCTGCCTCTGATGTAACACTTTATACTTTACTCCAAAGGACCTTAACGGAAGCCACATCGTTATTTATCAATCTCTTCACTTGTCTATCTAAGCTCTCTACTGGAACCTCTTCATAGGCCAAGTTTTCTTCAACTACCCCCAGAACATCCAATGGAACAATCGCATTCGGATCACCCACACATTTTCTCAACATGGATACATGAAAGACTAGATGAATCAAATCCATTTCACTCTAGAATTCCAACTCATAAGCCACCTTGCCAATCCTTCTCAACACCCTATAAGGACCCACATATCTTGGACTCAATCTCCCCTTTTTACCCAAACGAACCACACCCTTTACGGGTGAAACCCTCAAATATACCTAATCACCAACTTTAAAGTCAAGGTTCCATCTCCTCACATCGGCATCGGAATTTTGATGACTTTGGGCTATTTTCAACCTTTCTGTAATCAACCTTACCTTCTCTGTAGTATCCATGACCAGATCCGAACACAAAAATGTCATTTCTCCCACTTCAAACCACCCAACTAGTGATCTGCAACGTCTACCATAGAGGGCCTCAAAGTGAGCCATACCAATGCTAGAATGATAGGTATAGTTATAAGAAAATTTAATTAATGGAAGATGATCATCCCAACTACCCTTAAATACCAAAATACAAGCTCTAAGTATATCCTCAAGAGTTTGGATAGTTTTTTCGGCTTGGCCATCTATTTGAGGGTGAAAGGTCGTACTAAGCTTTACCTTTGTTCCAAGACCCCTTTAGAAGGACCATTAAAAAGTGTGAAGTGAAGTGAGCACCACGATCTGATATGATAGACAAGGACATACCATGAAATCTAACCGACTCATGAATGTACAATTTAGCATAGTCTTCAGCCCCATAAGTAGTCTTGACCAGTAGGAAATGAGCTGACTTTGTCATTCTATATACTACAACCCAAATAGAATTAAAAGTTTTTCTAGTCTTAGGTAGCCCAACCACAATATCCATGTTAATTTCCTCTCAATTTCAAGTAGGAACCTCTATGTATTGGGTTAGGCCACCCGGCCTTTGGTGTTCGGCTTTGACTTATTGGCAACTGTGACAACCGGATACAAATTAGGCAATGTCTTTCTTCATACCTTCCCACCAAAACACATACCTCAAATCCCTATACATCTTTGTTGAACTGAGGTGAATAGAATAGGAAGAATTATGAGACTCATCAAGAATCTTCTCCCTCAAGTCATCAACACAAGGCACACACAACCTACCTTCGTACCTAAGGGCACTATCTTCCCCTTGAGAGAAAACCTCCACCTTGCCCTCTCATACCAAGGCCTTTGATTCTAACAAGGAGGAGCCAAGATCTTGCTTTGGTTTTACTTCATCAACCAAGGAAGACTTTGAACCATCAACAACCACAATGCCACCATTATTAACCTCTTCCAACCTAACCCCCAATCTAGCCAACTGATGGACCTGTCTAGCCACCTCCTTGCCACCACTATGAACATGAGCTAGGCTACCCATAAATATCCCGCTCAAACAATCCACTACCATATTAGCCTTGTCGAGATAATAATGCACACTCATATCATAATCCTTAAGAAGTTCTAACCACCTTCTTTGCCTCAAGTTGAGATCTTTTTGAGTGAACACATTTTGGAGACTCTTATGATTGTTAAACACATCAACATATACCCCATACAAATAATGATGCCAAATTTTCAAAGCAGAAACCATGACAGCCAATTTAAGATCACGAGTAGGAGAATTCTTTTCATGCACTTTGAGTTGCCTAGAAGCATATGCTATCACCTCATCATTTTACATCAAACACAACCCAAACTAATCTAGGAGGCATCATAATACATAATAAACCCTTCTAACACTTTTTGATAGAGACAAGTAAGAGCAGAGACAAGCTTATCCTTCTAGGTTTGGAAACTCTTTTCACACTCATCAGTCCACACAAACGTAGCTTTCGTTTGGGTCAACTTAGTTATGGGAGAAGTAATAGAAGAGAACCCATTCACAAAACTCCGTTAGTAACTTACTAAGCCCAAGAAGCTTCTAATGTCCGATTGGTTCAATAGTCTAGGCCAATTTCTAATTGTAACGACCCCAAAAAGTGCCCGAAAATATGCCTCGAAAGTTCTTGGAATTGTAATTTCTCTATATCTCAAAATCCATGCGTTATTTCAAAAATCCGACTTCATATTCTTTTTTAGGGGGTCAAATTTAGGGGGGAAAAGGGTCTAACCCTGACTTTTAAGCAACCAAATCGAATTATGAATTTTTCAAAAATGCGAAAAACTGTGTAAGTGCATGTTTTTTTCACGACATGCACTAGTGTTAAAATTGTCCTTTTTCTATTACTTCGGTCTAAGACTTTTAAGTCTTGGGCCTAAGCCTTCCCACATGAGAAAATATATATACTTAGACATTCTTCACCCTCATACATCCTTAACATTCCCGAATATCCTCTCAAACAATTAGACTAATATTTCATCCTAAATTCAAGTCCCAAAACTCAAGACTAATCTTGAGGATTTCTTTAAGGATTTCATTTAAGCTTCAAGTCTCCATCTCCAATCTTTTTCAAGGATTCTCCAAAGCTAAGGTATATGGATTTCATTCATGGGTTCCTTCACCTATGATGCCCAAGCTTCATTTTCTTAAAAATTGCATGATTTAAAGTTTTTTTACTCATGAGTCTTGTCAATTATGAAATTCACTACACACTCTGTTGGGGTTTATGAAATTGTGACTGTTTTACTATGTTTTGGGCTATGAATCTTCGACCTAATTTATGATTTGACGAAGGGTTTCGATGTATACTTTTTGACGATGTTACCAAGTATCTATTGATGGTTTTACATTAGATTTTATAGCATGATAACACTCTTAAATTGCATGATTTTACACTATCGCTACACACCCTCTAAGTGCTTAATAAAATGTCCGGCTATGGTTTCTTGAGGAATCGAAGGTCCAATGCATGTCTTATGAGTTGAATGAGTAAATGATGATAAAATGATAATGGAATGTCATTGAAAGTGATGTATGTTTATGATGTCAATATGATGATGATAGGAATATTTATATGAGTTCTTTCATGAAGAAATATCTATGGTATTGCAAGTAGATTATTGGGTTTCCATGTTTGTTATGCTCTTGTGAAAATAGAGAAGCTCTTCCCTTGTTGTTTGAAATGTGATGTTGTGATGAGCTAGTTCTATGATCTCTACCAAAAAGGCTATTCTGTAATGTAGAAAGACTGATGATTCCTACGAAAAAGGTATGGAACCCCTACCAAAAAGGTTATGCCATAAGGTAGAATAACTAATAGTTCCTACCGAAAAGATCATATCCTCAGGTATGGCCACCCTACGGAAAAGGTCATGTCATAAGGTAGAAAGAGTAATGCTTCTCACTGAAAAGATCATATTGTAAGGTGCAAACATTCTATTGAAAAGGCTAAATCGTAAGGTAGAATGAATCATGGTTCCTACCCAAAAGATTTAATCATAAAGTAGGGGATGTCTTATACTACCTACCAAAAAGACTAAGTCGTATGGTAGGGGTATAGGTAACACACTCCAAAAAGGTTACACCATAAGGTGAGTAGGGGACATTTGGTCCATTTCATAAAGATTAGTAAAAACGGTTGGAGTATGTATTCCATATTGAGTTACATTCCTTGATCATGATTTACAAGCATGTCATACCTTAAGAATTGTTCATGCATGCCATATTTCTAATATCCTATCTCTTGCTATGATTATGCATTTTGATTATTGTCTATCGCTTGTTGCATTGCATCCCACATACTTATATATTCCAACGTACTAAAGCATAATTTACGCCAACATGATATCATCATGTAGGAATCGGCTGCTTGAGCATCTCCAACCACGTGGCTAGTACGGTTTCACTCAAATTTTTTTGTGAATCCTTTATTCCTGGGATGTTGGTCTATGTTTCTTATTATATGTATCGACACTTTCTTCTTTATTATTACTTTGACTATAAGGGTGAGCTCGGTTTCTTTGTCTTTTCCCCTGCTAAGTATCTACGTTTAGAGGTGTTGTTGGACAAGTTGTGTATTATGCTTGAGCTTGACTCATCTATAGTATTTAAGTATTACTCTCTTTCTCTCTCGCTCTCTTAGCCCCTATTCCCGTTGTTTATACTTATCTCTTATTGCCATTTTAATTACTTCCATAAGCAAGAACGTCTAATGATATGCTATGAGGCTTGTTTGGGGTTTCTTCGGGTTCCCCATTCACCAACTACGTCTAGGCCCTAGGCCTGGGTCATGACAAAGTTGGTATCAGGGCACTAGGTTGTTAGATCCTTAGAGACCAATACACAACATTGGTTAGAGTTTTGTTCATTGTTGTGTTGTGCACCATAACTATGAGCGAGAGGCTATGAGGCATTTTAGTAAATATTTCCCTTCTTCATGTTCTAAGTCATGCTATAGAGTTGGGGTAAGTTTCTCCTCCCTAAAAATTGTTCTTTTCCATGCTAGTTGATCATGCCTAACACAAGGGGAAGAAGATCCCGCGCTCTCGAGGGACAACCGGCTAATTGCGAGATTCGGGAGGCTCTCAGTTTGCTTGCACATGTTGTGGCCAACCAGTCCAATTAAGGGGCCCAGGCCTCCTATGCTCCTACACCAGCTTCTCAGGTGAGAGACTTCATGAGTATGACCCCACCGGAGTTCTATGGGTCAAGGGTGGATGAAGACCCACAAGAAATTATTGATGAGACTTATAAGGTGTTGGCCATCATGCGTGTTAGATCGGAAGATAAGGCGGAGTTGGCAGCCTACAAATTCAAAGGGGTAGCACAAACATGGTACAATTAATGGACGGAGGAGGAGGGAGTCAATAATATGGTTCTATAGGAAGTGTTCAAGGCAGTTTCTCTTAATCGGTTCTTTCCTCTTGAGCTTAGGGAAGCCATATTGGTAAAATTCATGAATTTGAGACAAGGGTCAATGAGTGTGATGGAGTATAACCTCAAGTTCAACCAACTCTCTAAGTATGCTCCTCACTTGGTTGCTGACCTAAGGGCTAGGATGAACAAGTTCGTTATGGGTGTCTCCTACTTGGTGCATGAAGAATGCCACTTTGCTATGTTGATTAATGATACGGATTTGTCCCGCCTCATGATTTGTGCCGAAAAAATGGAGGAGGACAAGTTGAGAAGAAGAAAGGGTAATGAGGCCAAGAAGGCTTGACTTGATTGTGGCTCCCAAGGTCTACAGTCCGACAATGCTCTAAGCAAGAGGGCTGCTAATAATGGGGTGTTAAACCTAAGGCTCCAAGGAGGTGATGGGGTGACTCATCCTTGATGCCCAAAGTCGAGGAGGAAACATGGTGGTGCATGTTGGAGGAATACGAGTGCATGCTTTGGATGTGGGGAAATGGGCCACAAAATTCTAAATTGGCCATATGCTCAAAAAAAGGGTAAAGATGGTCATGTTGATCAAGGGCATACTCTAAAATGTAATCGATTCTATTCTCTTCAAAGAAGGCAAGAGGTAGATGAGGCATCCAATGTTTCTACCGATATGTTGAAGTTTCCTAAACTTAGAGGTGTATGCATTATCGGGTCTGCGTGCCACTATTCCCTACCTAATTCTCTTGTTGCTTATGGCCATCTTGTATGTGTCCCGAGTTGCTATGTGAATCTCTTGGTGATTACTGCTTTGTTGAGTCTATTGTTGCTAGAAAGTTCGTAACCATTGTTCCATAGTTAGGTGGTGTTTAGGTCTTGCCTTATGATTTTGTTGGGTCGGATGTGGTGAGTTGAGATCATACTTGGAAGTGGATTGTATGCATGTATGTCATGTCCAATTAATGGTAGGGCCTGTAGAGTTAGATTCAAATTCTCTAATCACCCATCTTTGAGTGGTAGTGGAGGGATAAGTCTATCTCTTGTTTTAGGGTACAATTGATCTCCAAGGGATTACATTTATTATCTTGTAAGAGTTAGGGGTGTTGAGCCTAAGTTATTTCTATTGAGTTGTTTCTGGTGTCCAACGAGCTATTGAATGTCCTTTTCGGTATATTGAATTTGGGATGGTGTTTTTGGGTTGACTTGTGCACTGGTCATGTCTATAGATCTCATGAATAGGGTCTTTAATCCCTACCTTGTTATGTTTGTGGTGGTTCTTGGTGATAATGTGTTGATTGTTTCCGGAAGTAAGGAGAGTTGTGAATCGTTTGACCGTGATATTGTGAATTAGAAGGAGGTGAGGTTTCTTGGAAATTATGGAAAGTGGAGACCTTTGTGTGGCAAGAAGGTGGTTGGAGGAGTTCACCGGTTGAACAGGTTGGGTGAGGTTGAGAGTGGTGGTGTAAGGGCTTTGGTGGTTCCAAATCTTCTATTGTTGAAGAGATCTAGTAAAATGAGGCTTTGATTTCTGTCTTGATAGAGTTAAAGGTTGTCTTCCAAGGGGGAGATGGTGGCGTTTTATAAGTGGCTTGTGTGTGTGCTAAAGTTGACTGACAAAGATAGCTCTGGGAGTCGCTATTCCTTTCATTATTCCTTGTTTCTAGTGAAACTTAGCTATGTGGGTCTATTGGTGATAGAAATGCTTATAAGAGTTGCTCCATGTTCTCATTACATGAAGTCTTGACTTATGATCTTGGTGGAATTTTTTCTGATGGATTGGAGGTCTTGAGGTGGTTTATGGTACCAAGTGGGTTATATGTGATTAAGGCTGACAAATGAGTTTAGGGTTGTGAGTCCTTATCGAATGTCGAGGGAGGTTGGTAAAGTTACATAAGGGCGGATTAACCTAGGGATATGATTGTGGTTTGTCTGATTCTTCATGCTTTTCGGTTGAGGATGTGTTAATGACTCTAGTGTCAAATAAATCCTTGAGGTTGTGGGTGTTGAGGAGGATAAGTTGACTTAGGAAGAGGTCCTGGTGGAGGCATTGGATAGAAGGGTGGAAGAAGTTGATTGATGAGGATGTATTGTTCGTTAAGGCCCTTTGGAAGAGTCGTCTATTCATATGTGTTTCTCGGGGAGCTGGTGTGGGCATGGAGAATAATATCCGTATCTATTTCATTTCTATTCAAGGTTATGATGACATGCCAAGTGCTTTCATGATTCCAAGCCTTATGTTTCATCTCCTATGTCATTTTAATGTAGCCATGTTTATGTTGACAAGTTCATGACTATTTTTGACACTTGTGTCGAGATTTTCAAAATGTTATTTTAAATGTATTGTCGCATTCTTGTTTGGGCTGATTTGTTCATGATTACTCTTCTCATATAAATTTCTATGACATTTGGGGATGAATGTTACCAAGGGGAAGATATTGTAACAACCCCAAAAGGTGCCCGAAAATGTGCCTTCGAAGTGCCCGGAATTGTAATTTCCATATATCTCATAATCCCAGCGTTATTTCAAAAATTCGACTTCATATTCTTGTTCAGGGGGACAAATTTAGGGGTCAAAGGGTGTAACCCAAATTTTTAAGCTACCCAATCGAATTATGGATTTTTCAAGAATGCAAAAAATAGTGTAAGTGTGCGTTCCTTCTGCGACATGCACTAGTGTTAAAATTGTCCTAATTTTTTACTTCGGTCCAAGACTGTTAAGTTTTGGGCCTAAGTTTTTCCCATACTAGAAAATACGTATACTTAGCCATTGTTCACCCTCATATCATCCTTAGCATTTCCCAATATTCTCTTAAATAGTTAGACTCATATTTCACCCTAAATTGAAGTCCCAAAACACAAGACCAATATTAAGGATTTCTTAAAGGATTTCATTCAAGTTTCAAGTCTTCATCTCCAATCTTTTTCAATGGTTCTCCAAAGCTAAGGTATGTGAGTTTCTTTCATGGGTTCCTTTCACCCATGATGCCCAAGCTTCTTTTTCTTAAAAATTGCATGATTTAAAGTTGATTTACTCATGGGTCTTATCTTTTATGAAATTCACTGCACACTATGTTGGGGGTTATGAAATTGTGACTATTTAACTATGTTTTGGGCTATGATTCTTTGATGTAGTGTAAGATTTGATGAAGGGTTTCGATGTATATTTCTTGAGGGTGTTACCAAGCATATATTGATGGTTTTACATTGTCTTTTCTAGCATGATAACACTCTTGAATTGCATGGTTTTACGCTAGCACTACACACCCTCTACGTGTATTTGATCAAATGTCCGGCTATGATTTCTTGAGGAATTGATGGTCCAATGCATGTCTTACGAGCTGAATGACTAAATGATAATGAAATGATGATGGAATGATGATGAAAGTGATGTATGTATATGATGACAACATGATGATAATAGGAATGTGTATATCAGTTGCTTTCATGAAGAAGTATTTATAGTATTGCAAGTAGATTGTTGGGTTTCCATGTTTGATGTGCTCTTAAGAAAATAGAGAAGGTCTTCCCTTGTTGTTTGCAATGTAATGTTATGATGAGCTAGTTCTATGATCTCTACTAAAATAGTCATGCCATAAGGTAGAAAGACTAATGATTCCTACCGAAAAGATTATATCGTAAAGTATGGACCCCTACCAAAAATGTCATGCCGTAAGGTAGTATAACTAATAGTTCCTATCTAAAAAATCATATCGTAAGTTATGGAGACCCTACCGAAAAGGCCATGTTGTAAAGTAGAAGACTGATGGTTCCCACCAAAAAGATCATATCATAAGGTGTGGACGTTCTATCGAAAAATTCATGTCGCAAGATAGAATGAGTCACGGATCCTATCCGAAAGATTTTATCGTAAAGTAGGAGACATCTTATACTACCTACCAAAAAGAATATGTCATGCGGTAGGGCGTTTGTAACACTCTCCAAAAAGGTTATATCGTAAGGTGAGTAGGGCCTATTTGGTCTATTTCGTGAAGATTGGTAAGAAAGGTTTGAATATGTATTCCATATTGAGTTACATTCCTTGATCATGATTTACAAGCATGTTATTCCTTAAGAATTGTTCATGCATGCCATGTTGCTAATGTATTATCTCGTGCTATGATTATGCATTTTGATTATTGCATATTTCTTATTTCATTGCATCCCACATACTTAGTATATTCCAACGTACTAAAGCATACTCTATGCGGGAACCATAGCCCCGCTTGAGCATTTCCACCCACGTGGCTAGGACGGTTTCACTCAAGCTTTTTGGTGAATTCTCTATTCCGGGGATGTTGGTCTATGTTCCTTATGCTATGCATTGATACTTTCTTCTTTATAGCTACTTTGACTATGAGGATGAGCCCGGTTGCTTTGTCTTGGCCCCCACTAAGTATCTATATTTAGAGGTGTTGAACAAGTTGTGTGTTATGTTTGAGCTTGACTCATCTATGGTATTTAAGTATTACTCTCTTTCTCTCTTTCTCCCTTATCCCCAACTCCCCTTGTTTATACTTATCTCTTATTGTTATTTTAATTGCTTCCGCAACCAAGGATGTGTAATGATATGCTATGAGGCTTGTTTGGGGTTCCTTTAAGTTCCCCATTCCCCGGTCATGTCTAGGCCCTAGGCTTGGTTCGTAACACTAATCAGATCCATCTTTTTAGGGTCCACCATAATACCTTCCCCCAACACCGCATGACCTAGAAAAGAAACCTCTTTCAAACGAAATTCACACTTCTCATATTTGGCATACAACTTCTCTTCCCTCAATTTTTGCATCACTACCCTCAAATGACCCATATGATCCTCCTAACTATGAGAGTTTATCAAGATATCATCAATGAAAACCATAATAAACAAATCAAGGTAGGGTTCAAAGACCCAATTTATAAGATCCATGAAGATAGTTGATGCATTGGTCAACCCAAACGACATTACAACACTCATAATGTCCATACCTAGTTCAGAAGGTCATGTTGGGAATGTCACACTCCCTCACCTTCACTTGACGATACTCAGACTGAAGATCAATCTTAGAGAAGTGACTATCCCCTTGAAGTTGGTCAGGCAAATCATCAATCCTTGGTAGAGGATACTTATTATTTGTGGTGATCATATTAAGTTCCCGGTAGTCAATACACATTCTAAGAGACCTATCCTTCTTCTTCACAAACAACACCGGTGCACCCCAAGGTGATTGCTAGGCCTAATAATACCCTTCTCCAATAAGTCCCTCAATTGCTCCTTTAACTCCATTAACTCTATCGAGGCCATATGGTAAGGGGGAGTAGAAATGGGTTGAGTATCGGGAAGGAGGTCTACCCCAAAGTCTATTTCCCTTTTGGGAGGGACACCAGGATGTCATTTGGAAAGACATCAAGGAACTCTTTTACCACCAGAACCAACTCTATAGGAAGGAGTGCAAAGAATTGATGATAGAGACACCCCTTAGAGGTAAACCTTTGGGATTTAATGTAAGAGATAAACCTATCCTTGACCACCACATCATGACTCTCCCGCTCAAAGATGGGTTCATTTAGGAATTAAAATTTGAACCTATGAGTTCTAGAATCAATAGAGGCATAATTGCATGCAACCAATCCATCCCAAGAATGACATCAAAATCAACCATACCCAACTCAACAAGATCACAAGGCAATATTTTATGCAAAATGGAAACATGACAATTTCTATAGACCTTTCTAGCAATAATAGAGGCATCAATAGTAGTAGACACCTCATTAGACTCACACAACAATAAGAGGAGTAACAAAAGAAAGTCTAGCACCTTGGTCTATCAATACATACAAATTAAAATCAAAAACTTTTAACATACCAGTGATGACATCGGGTACCTCATCAACCCTATGTCTCCCTTGGAGTGAATAGAATCGGTTATTTCTTAGGGCACCACCTTGTTGACCTCCTCTCCCCAAAGGAACCGCATTGGCATGTTGTCCTTTTGGACGAACATTGTTACCCTTGTTCCAATTATGAGGGTAATCCATCATCTTGTGGCCTGCTTCCATACTATAGCAAGCACTAGTTGCCCTCAAGCATAGGCCACCATGACCCTTACCACACTTTAGACACATATCATTATGCCACACAACATCATCACCTTGTACCCTTGGGTAGTCATTGGCAAACCTCTTATTAGGAGCATAAGAAGACCCTTAGCCTTGATGAAACTGGCCACCCTTAAGACTTTGGTACTTACCACCAAAATGGATCCACTTGGCCTCATGACCCCTTCTCTTCCTCAATTTCTCCCCCTCCAACTGTTTGGCATAAGTCATCAACTGGGAAAAATCCATGTCACCTATCAATATGGCGGTATGACATCTTTCACTCAATAAATCCAACACTCCTATCACAAACTTATTCATTCTGGATCTCATGTCGGCAACCAAGTATGGAGCATATTTTGAGAGTTGGTTGAACTTTAGGGCATGCTCCCTCACACTTAAAGACCCTTACTTCAAATTCATGAACTCCACCAATTTGGCTTCCCCAAGCTAAAGAGGAAAAAACTAGTTGAGGAAAGTCGCATTAAACTCCTCCCCTAGAACCACATTGTTGTTCTGCTTTTCCTCCTTCCACTGAGTGTACCATATTTGGGCCACCCCCTTGAGTTGGTAAGCCGTCAATTCTGCCTTCTCTTTCGACCACACACCCATAATGGACAACACCTTATATACTTCATCAATAAATTCTTAAGGGTTCTCAATCACCTTAGACCCATTGAACCCCAATGGGTTCATCCTCATAAAGTCCATCACCCGAGATGCCAAAGTAGGAGCATGAGGGGCTTAGGACTCTTGGTTGGCTTGGTCTCCACAACTTGAGCTAGCAAAGTGAGATCATACCGGAGCTCATCACGAGTCGGTTGTTCCTCGAGTGTGCACGTTCTGCTTCCGATTTTGTTAAGCATGATCTACCATAGGGAAGAACAATCGTTAGGGAGAAACCTTACCTTAACTTCTATAGCACGACATAGAATAAGAAGAAGGGAAATATTTACTGAAATGCTTCACAGCCTCTTACTCATAGTTGTGGTGCACAACAAAACCATGAACAAGATTCTAATCAACATTGTGTGTTGGATGCCGAGGACTATTAACAACCTAGTACTCTGATACAAAGTTTGGCATGACTCAAGCTTAGGGCCTGGACATAACACGGTGCATTGGGAACCAGAAGGGACTCCAAGCAAGCCTTTCAATATATCATTACACATCCTTGGTCGTGAAAGTAAGGAAATAATAATAAGTGATAGTAAATAGGGATAAACAGGGCTATGGGATATCTTTCATATCATAAAACATGATGAGAGCTAAGAGAGTGAAGCCCATAGCATCATTACATAACTTGTCAAACAACACCTCTAAATATAAAACTTAGCAGGGGCCAAGACAAGCAATCGGACTCACCTCATAGTCAAGCATAAAATAAAAAGGAAAGGGAGACTTAATAAATAGCATAAGATCAAAGATATTGTCCCTAAAGTTGAGGACTTACCACTTGCTTTATAGAGAATCATACTAGCCACGTGGAGGAGGAGGATGATAAATTGGAGGTCCGGTCCCTACATGGTAACATCATGTAGGTATAGAGTAAGCGTTAGTACGTTTAAATGTACTAACTATGTAGGATGCAATGCAATAAGAGATAGGTAACAAAATTGAAATGCATATTTAGGCAATAAATGAGCATATAGCAATGCTTGTAGTAAATCATGCTTACATAGAACATATTACATGTATAGGAAGAGACCATTACTAGTAACCAAGGCCTACCACCTCCTTGGCGAGGCGATTGAAGTACAAACCCCTGATCGTTATTGCACGGGCATACTACCTCCCAAACGAGGAAATTGAGGTACAAACCTCTCAATATTATTTCACGGGCATACTACCTCTCGAGCGAGGAAATTGAGGTACAAACCCTTCAACATGGTTGCACGAGCCTACTACCTCTTGAGTAAGGCAACTGATCAACTTCCAACACTATAAATACTTTTCATGAAATCAATACATTTGTACCATCCTTTCATCATCATAAAGTCATACAAGTCATAGGTCGTGCAATAGAACGTCAATGGCTCAAGAAACCTAAATCGGACATTTTATGAAACACTTGGTGGGTTTGTAATGCTAGTGTATAACCATGCAATTAAAGATTGAAATCATGCAAGAAATCTTGAAGTAAATCATCTCACCAATACTTGGTAACACTTTATAAAATATACATCAACACCCTTCATGTAACGACCCCAAAAAGAGCCCCAAAACATGCTTCAGATTGCCCAGAATTTTAATTTTCTCATATCTCAAAATCCATTTGTAATTTCAAAAATCTGACTTCGGATTCTTGTTCAAGATGGTCCAAATTAGGAGGAAAAATGTCTAACTCCAATTTAAGAGCAAAGATTTAGCAATTACAAAATTTCAAAAATCAATTTCCAGAGGGGTTTTCGCATCCCCCTTGCGATATGCCCCTATGTATTTATGAACTTCGTTTTTTAGCTTTGGTCCAAGACTTCAAGTATTAGGCCTTAAAGCTCTCGTATGTGTTGTTACCCATACTTAGTCATATTTCACCCTTATATCATCCTAAATATTTCTCAATACTAACTCAAACACTTAGTCATAGTTTCACTCCCCAAACTCAAGTCCCAAACCCTTATCCCAAGCTATGTTTCTCCTTCAAGTTTCTTCTTCAAGCTTCAAGTCTCCATCTCCAATCTTCACAGTCCATCCTAAGCTAATGCATGTGGTGTTGAACCATTGGTTCCTTTCATCCATGGTGCCTAAGCCTCCTTTTTACTAATATTGCTTGATTTAAAGTTGATTTTACACATGGGTCTTGTATATTGAAAAATTTACTGCACAGTGATTTTATTTCATGAAGATATGGTTGTTTTGGCATGTTTTGAGCTTTAAATCTTGGATCCAATATTGGATTTGATGAGGGGTTCTGATGTGAATGTCTTGGAGATGTTTCAAAGTGTCGATTGATGGTTTTACTATAGATTTTATCACATGATTTCTTCTCCAAATTACATGGTCTTTTACCCCACTACACAACCCCAGGGTGTTTGATAAAATGTTTGGTTATGGTTCCTTAAAGAAATAAAGGTCCAAGGCATGAGACATGATATGAATGATGTTATGAATGATGAGGTGAGCTTATGTATATGATTATTCCTATATGAAGTGTTGCACTAGAGCATATGATGAATTCTACATCAAGTGTAGAATCGACCATGCACAATCCGAGGGGTTTGAGCATTTAGATAACCTAGTGAAGGGTTTCTACTTCTCCACTAGGTGATGGGGTTGCATCATCACTAACCTAGATGGAGATTTGTACTTTTCAACCTAAGGAGTGGTTTGTACTTCTTCACCATGGTGATAGGGCAGCATTATCACCAAGCTAGATAACGGTTAGTACTCATCCACCTAAGTGATGGGGTGGCAACATCACTAACCTACCAAGGGGTTTGTATTTAGGAAATTTAGCTTGGTCTCTTCTACACATATGATATCCTATATGAGAATGGGTTACTTAAGCATGTTTTACTTATGCATTGGTCATATACGTCATGTTGCCATATATGCCTATTGTCTATTGTTATGCATGTTGATTATGAAACTTATCTCTTGCTTCATGGCAACCCATGTACTTAGTACATTCAAATGTACTAACACATACTCTTGCCTATATGATAGCACCATGTAGGAATCGGTGCTCAAGTTGATCATCATCCCCATCAACATGGCTAGTCGGTGCTATTCCAAGCTTGTTGGTGAATCCTTCATTTCAAGTACCTTAGTCTATGATTGCTATTATATATGTATTGAGACACTTTCTCATATTTTATTTTGACTATGAGGGTGAGCCCAGTTACCTTATCTTGGCCCCCGCTCTATGTATTTAGAGGTGTTTATTGGACAAGTTGTGTAATTATGATATGAGCTATGACTCCCTGTCTTTGATGTTGATGTTTTGTCAAGCTATCCTTAATCCCCTTTGCCCTTTATGCTTGTATTATGTCTTTCACATACTTTCATGACCAATGATGTGTAATGATAAGTTAAGACGTTTGTTTGGGGTTCCTTTGGGTTCCCCAGTCATCGTGTCACATCTAGGCCCTAGGATTGGGTCGTGATAAGCTTGGTATCAAAGCACTAGGTTGATAGATTCTCGAAGTCCAAAACACCATGTTGATTAGAGTCTTACTCAATATTTTGAAGCACGCCATGACTATGAATAGGGTGTTGTGAGGCGTTTTAGGAAATGTTTCTCTTCTTCGTGTTCTAAGTCGTACTATAGAATTGTGATAATTTAACCCCTAATGATTGTTCTTTTCTATGCTAGATCATGTCAAACACTAGAGGAAGATATGCTCAAACTCCAGAGGAGCAACCTACCAATGGTGAGCTCCGAGATACTCTTACTACGCTTTCCCAAGTGATGGCCAACCAAGTCCAACAAAGGTGCCCAAGACCCACATGTTAATATCCCTGGAGCTAGGTAAGAGACTATATGAGGATGAATCCTACAGTTCTTCATGGGTTAAAGGTGGATGATTACCTAGAAGAGTGCATTGATGAGGTTTATAAAATCTTGAATATAATGGGTGTTAGGCCAAATGAAAAGGCGGAGTTGGCAGCATACCAACTCAAAGGGGTAGCCGAAATTTGGTATGAGCAATGGAATGGTGAGAAGGGAGTTGATAATATGGTTCTTTGGGAGGAGTTGAAAATGGCCTTCCTTAATCGGTTTTTCCCTCTTGAACTTAGAAACACAAAATTGGTGGAGTTTATGAACTTGAAACAAGGTTCTATGAGTGTGACGGAGTATTCCCTCAAATTTAGTCAACTTTCAAAGTGTGCTCCTCACTAGGGGCCGATCCTAAGTCAAGGAAGA
Source organism: Solanum clarkiae (assembly GCA_011800125.2). Lineage (NCBI taxonomy): Eukaryota > Viridiplantae > Streptophyta > Magnoliopsida > Solanales > Solanaceae > Solanum > Solanum clarkiae. The sequence goes on from JAABOM020000101.1 coordinate 11,137,571, forward strand.
ATAAGTTTGTTATGGGGGTCTACGACTCGGTATGTGAAGAATGCCAGTCCCCGATGCTTATTGGTGACATGGACTTGTCTCAGTTGATGACCTATGTCGAGCAAATGGAGGAAGAAAAGATGAGCAAAAGGAGGGACCATGAGACTAACAGAGCCTGTCATGGGAGTATGTTCCATAGGGGTGGTCAATTCCTTCAAGGACAAGGGCCTCCTCATGCTACAAATAGGGAGTCTTCCAGTGACTTCCCTAGACCTCATGGTATTGGTGGTTTGGCTCCTAGTGATATTTATCCTAGATGTGGGAAGAGTTATAATGGACCGTATTTGAAGGGTTCTAATGCAAGCTTCGGTTGTGGGGATCTTGGCCACAAGCAGGTAGATTGTCCAAGAAACCGTGTCAAGGGTCGAGGTGCAAGTGCAGTTCCATTGGGAGGCAAGGGTTGGTGAGGTCCTCAATGTTGTTATCTGTATGTTGAAAATCTTTGGTTTTGATGTGTATACTTTGATTGATACAGGTGCCACTCTTTCCTTCGTTACTCCCTTTATTGCTAAAAGTTTCATGTTGAGTCAGAGTCGTTGCATGAGTCATATGAGCTGTCTACTCCTATTGTTGCATCTATTGTTACTAGAAGGTTGTATAGAAATTTTTTGATTTCATTTTGCATAAAATTTTACCTTGTGATCTTGTTGAATTATATATGGTTGATTTTAATTTTATTATTGGGATGGATTAGTTGCATGCATACTGTGCTTCTATTAATTGTAGAACCCGTAGTGTCAAGTTTCAATTTCCAAATAAACCTGTCCTTGAGTGGGAAAATCATGATGTGATAGTGAGGGTTAGGTTCATCTCATGCATTAAAGCCCATAGGTTGATTTTCAAGGGGTGTTTGTATCATCTTATGAGAGTTAAAGATGTGGAGTCCAAAGTCCCTTCCATTAAGTCGGTTCCAGTTGTAAATGAGTTTCTTGATGTCTTCCCAAATGACCTTCCTGGTGTCCCTCTCAAAAATGGGATAGATTTTGGCAAATATCTCCTTCCCTCTCAGTCTATGGCCCCGGTGGAGTTGAAGGAGTTAAAGGAACACTTGAAGGATTTGTTGCAGAAGGGATTTATTAGACCTAGCCAATCACCTTGGGGTGCACCAGTGTTGTTTGTAAAGAAAAAGATGGGTCATTTAGAATGTTCATTGAGTACAGGAAACTCAATAGGGTCACTACAAAGAATAGGTATCCTTTTTCGATAATTGATGACTTGTTTGACTAATTGCATGGGGCTAGCTTTTTCTCTAAGATTGATCTTCAGTTTGGGTATCATCAAGTGAGACGGAGGGAGTCTGATATTCCCAAGATGGCCTTCTGGACTAGATATGAGAACTATGAATTTGTGGTGATATCCTTTGGGTTGACTAATGCACCGGTCATTTTCATGGACTTAACGAATAGGGACTTCAAACCCTACCTTGATTCCTTTATTGTTGTCTTCATTGATGATATATTGATCTATTCACAAAGTGGGGAGGAGCATATGGGCCATTTTAGGGTTATATTGCAAAGATTGAGGTAGGAGAGATTGTATGTTAAATATGACAAGTGTGAGTTTTGGTTGAAGAAAGCTGCATTCTTAGGTTATGTGGTGTTGGGGGATGGCATTAGAGTGGATCCCGAGAAGACCAATGTGATTAGGAATTAGCCTAGATCATTGACCCCATGGATATTAGGAGTTTCTTGGGCCTTGCAGGTTACTATAGGAGGTTTGTGAACGGGTTCTCCTCCATTGCTTTCCCTATGACAAAATTGACTCAAAAGAGGGTTAAGTTTGAATGGACCGATGAATGTGAGAAAATCTTCCAAGCATTGAAAGAAAGGCTTGTGTCCGCTTCTATATTGTCACTACCAGATGAGATTGAGGGTTTTGTTGTGTATTGTGATGCATCTAGAGTTGGTTTGGGTTGTGTTCTAATACAAAATAGTAAGGTCATAACCTATACTTCTAGGCAACTTAAAGTGTATGAAAAGAACTACCCTACCCGTGATCTTGATTTAGCTGTCGTGATGTTTGCATTAAAAATTTCATGTCATTATTTGTATGGGGTGCATATTGATGTCTTCACCAATCATAAGACCATTCAACATGTCTTCACACAAAAAGATCTCAACTTGAGACAAAGAAGGTGGCTAGAACTTCTTAAAGATTATGACATGAGTGTGCATTATCATCCGGGTAAGTCAAATATGGTAGCGGATTCTTTGAGTCGGGTGTCCATGGGTAGCCTAGCTCATGTGGATGGTGGTGATAGTAAGATGGCTAAGGAGGTGCATAGGTTGGCTTGAGTGAGGGTTAGGTTGGAAGAGGTTGGTGATGATGGTGTTGTGGTTGTTGATGGGTCCAGGTATTCCTTGGTTGATGAGGTGGTAGCCAAACAAGATCTTGACTCCTCCTTTCTTAAATTGAAAGTGGAGGTTTTCTCCCAAGGGGGAGATGGTGCCCTTTGGTACCAAGGTGGGTTGTATGTTCCACTTATTGATAGTTTGACGGAGAGAATTCTTGATGAGGCCCATAATTCTTCTTATTCTATCCACCCCGACAACACCAAAATGTATAGAGACTTGAGGGATATGCATTGGTGGGGAGGCGTGAAGAGGGACATCGCTAAATTTGTGTATGGTTTCCACAGTTGTCAACAAGTCAAAGTCGAACATCAAAGGCCGAGTGGCCTAACCCAAGACATAGAGATTCCTACTTGGAAGTGGGAGGTAATTAATATGGATTTTGTGGTTAGGTTTCCCAAAACTAGAAAAGGTTTTGACATATGGGTGGTGGTTGATAGGATGACGAAGTTTGCTCACTTCCTACTGGTTAAAATGATATATGGGGCTGAAGAGTATGCATGGTTGTATATCTATGAGTCAGTGAGGTTGCATGGGATTCCTTTGTTCATCATATGGGATCGTGGTCCACAATTCACTACGCACTTTTGGAGGTCTTTCCAAAGGGGTCTTGGTACAAGAGTTCACCTTACTACGGCCTTCCACCCTCAAACAGATGAAGTCGAAAGGACAATTCAAACACTTGAGGATATTCTTAGGGCTTGTGTATTCTAGTTTAAAGTTATTTGGGATTACCATCTTCCATTGATTGACTTCACCTACAACAATAGCTATCACTCTAGCATCGGTATGGCTCCTTTTGTGGATCTTTATGGGAGACATTGTAGATCACTGGTGGGTTGCTTTAAGGTTCGAGAGGTGGCTTTATTGGGTCGGATATGGTTATGGATGCTCTTGAGAAGGTTAAGATGATTAGAGAAAGGTTGAGAACGGCCCAAAGTCGTCAAAAATCATGTGTTGATGTAAGGAGGAAGGATGTAGAGTTCCAAGTGGGTGATTGGGTCTATTTGAAGATTTCTCCAATGAAAGGTGTATTCCATTTTGGTGAAAAGGGGAAGTTGTTCCCAAGGTATATTGGTCCTTATGAGGTGATAGAGAGGGTTGGTAAGGTAGCTTATGAGTTGAAGTTGCCTAGTGAAATGAATTTGGTTCATTTGGTGTTCCATGTCTCTATGTTGAGAAGATGTGTTAGCCATACTAACGCCATTGTGCCTCATGATGTCATGGGTGTCGTGGGGGATAACTTGACAAATAAGGAGGTTTCAGTTCAGATCTTGATAGACAAGTAAAGAAATTGAGGAACAAGGAGGTGGTATCCGTTAAGGTCCTTTGGAGGAACCAACAAGTCGAAAGTGCCACTTGGGAGGCCGAGCGGATATGCAAAGGCAGTATCCTTATCTTTTGCACTATACTCAAGACTAAGGTACTAATCCTAAGTCCTATATGTGATTTCAAGTCTTACATTTCATTCATATGCATTTTTGTTCAAGTGGGTAAACTTATGATGATGATTTCACACTTACGTTGAGATTTTGAAAATAGTGTTTTGCATGTTGTATTGCGTTCTTGTTGGGGCTGATTTTTTCATGATTACTCTTGTCTTGTACGTCTCTTTCACACTAAGGGATGAATGTTCACAAGCGGTAGACATTGAAACGACCTCAAAAAGTGCCCCAAAACATGCCTCGAAATGCCCAGAATTTTAATTTCCTTATATCTGAAAATCCATTTGTGATTTAAAAAATTCGACTTTGTATTATTGTTCAGGGGGTCCAAATATGGGGAGAAAGGTCTAACCCTAATTTAAGATCAAAGATATAGCAATTACGAAATTTCAAAAATCAATTTGAAGAGGGGTTTCCGCGTCCCCCTCGCGACGCGCCCCTATGTATTTTTGAACTCTGTTTTTCAGCTTTGGTCCAAGACTTTAAGTCTTGCGCCTAAAATCTCCCATACGTGTTTTCACCCATACTTAGTCATATTTCACACTCATATCATCCTAAACGTTTCCCAATACTAAATCAAACACTTAGTAATATTTTCACTCCCAAAACTCAAGTCCCACACCCCTCATCCTAAGCTAAGGTTCTCCTTCAAGGTTTTTCTTGAAGATTCAAGTCCCCATCTCCAATTTTCAGCAAGTCTATCCTAAGCTAAGGTATATGGTGTTGAACCATTGGGTCCTTTCACCCATGGTGCTTAAGCCTCCTTTTTACTGATATTGCATGATTTAAAGTTGATTTTACACCTTTGTATATTGAGAAATTTACTACATAGTGATTTTATTTTATGAAAGTATGGTTGTTTTAGAATGTTTTAAGCTCTAAATCTTGGATCTAATGTTGGATTTGATGAGGGGTTTTGATGTGAATGTCTTGAAGGTTTTTCAAGGCATTAATAGATGGTATTACTACAAATTTTCTTGCATGATTTCATCTCCACATAGCATGTTCTTTGACCCCACTACACACCCCCAAGGTGTTTGATAAAATGTCAAGTTATGGTTCCTTAAGGAAATGAAGGTCCAAAACATGAGATATAATATGAATGATGTTATGATGATGAAATGAGCTTATATATACAATTATTCCTATATGAATTGTTGCACTAGAGAATATGATGAATCCTATATAATGTGTAGAATCGGCAATGCCTAATCCAAGGGGTTTGAGTATCCAGATAACCTAGTGAAGGGTTTGTACTTCTCCACTTGGTGATGGGGCGGTATCATCACTAAGTTTGTACTCGTGAACCTAGGGAATGATTTGTACTTCTCCACCATGTTGATAGGACGGCATCATCACCATCCTAGATGAGAGTTAGTACTCATCTACCTAAGCGATGGGGTGGCAACATCACTAACCTACCAAGGAGTTCGTACTTTGAAAATTTAGTTTGGTCTCTACTACACATATAATATCCTATATGAGCATTGGTTACTTAAGCATGTTTTACTTATGCATTGGTCATACATGTCATGTTGCTATATCATGCCTATTGTCTATTGTTATGTATGTTGATTATGAAACTTATCTCTTATTACATGGCATCCCACATACTTAGTACATTCAACGTACTAACGTATACTCTTGCCTACATGATATCACCATGTAGGGACCGGTGCTCAAGTTGATCATCCTCCCCCTCCACGTGGCTAGTCGGTGCTATTCCAAGATTGTTGGTGTGTCCTCCATTTCGAGGACCTTGGTCTATGATTGCTACTATCTATGTATTGATACAATTTCTTATGTTCTATTTTGACTTTGAGGGTGAGCCCGGTTACCTTGTCTTGGCCCCTGCTCTATCTATGTACTTAGAGGTAATTGTTGGACAAATTGTGTAATTATGAAATGAGCTATGACTCCTTGTATTTGATGTTGATGTTTTGGCAAGCTATACCTTTGCCCGTTATGCTTCTTTTGTGTCTTTTGCATATTTCCACAACCAATGATGTGTAATCATAAGTTGAGAGGCTTGTTTGGGGTTCCTTCGGGTTCCCCATTTTCCATGTCACGTCTAGGCCCTAGGCTTGGATCGTGACACTTCATCAAACCTTACGATAGATCAAATATTCATAGCTCACAACAAACTCAAATAGTCATACTCTTAATAAACCCCAACATAGTTCATAGTCAAATTCATAATAGAAAACCTATAGGTAAAATCAACTTAGAAACATGAAATTGGTGTAAAAAGGAAGCTTAGGCACCATGGTGAAAGGACCCAATGGTTAGAACCTACATACCCTGACTTTGGAGAAATCTTGATGAAGATTGGAAATAGAGACTTGAAAATTCAGTGAAATCTTTAAGATCTGGATGAGTTTTGGGACTCGAAATTTTGGGTGGAATATTTATCTAAGTGTTTTAGAGAGTATTGGGGAATGTCTTGTATGATGTGAAGATGAAATATGGCTTAGGTATTTTTACGCATGGGAGGACTTAGGCCCAATACCCAAAAGCCTTGGATCGAGATAAAAAAAATCTCTAGCAACAAAATGTACAAGTTCATGTCTGGTCTGCGATGTAGACCTATCACGGACACAATTTCACACTACTTAGTGATGGAGGCGTGTCAGGTACCATCGTAGACAGACAATGGATAAGCAAAATTATGGATTTTCAAATTTTGATACGATTGCTCTAAAATCGGGGTTAGACCCTTTGCCCACTTAATTTTTCCCCCCGATCAAGAATATGAAGTTGGATTTTCGATATCATATACGTATTTTAAGATATATAGAAATTATGATTTTGGGCACGTCCAAGGCTTATTTTCGGGTAGTCTTTAGGGCCATTCCATATAACATCCAAACACAAGAATAGAACTAATATTTCATTATTTGAAAACCATAAATTCATTAAAACTCATATTCAAAACGTATTCAAATCATTCAGAACATCATGAAAATATTTTTCGTACATGTGCATGCTTGTCATTAAACTTAAGGGTGAAAGAATTAGCACCATTGTGAATAGGGAGAATCTAATACCATATGCTTGAGAAGATTCGAAAGGATAGAGGTATCATCACATCATACTTGATTCCACTTCCCATGTAGCATCTTCAATATGTTGGCTCCTCCAAAGAACTTAAACCAAAGCAATATCCTTTTCACAAAGCCTTTCCATTTGCCTAGCCAAAATATCAAATGGGACTTTCTCATAAGACAAGTTCTCCATCACCTCAATACCCTCCAAAGGCACAATTGTACTATGATCACCAATCAACTTCCTCATCATAAACACATGGAAAATTAGGTGAATAGAACTCAAATCCAGAGGCTATTCCAACCTATAAGCCACATTCTCAATCTGCTCCACAATTTTATAAGGACCTACATAACGGGAACTTAACTTTCCCTTCTTTTCCAGAAATATTATGCCCTTCATAAGTGAGACCTTCACTTACACCCAATAACCAATAAAAAACTCAAGATCCTCTTCCTAGCATCCGAATAAGACTTTTGATGACTTTGAGGCATCTTCAACCTTTCCCTAATCAATTTCACTCCTTCCATAGCCTCCAAAACTAAATCGGGGACTACAGAAGTCATTTCATATAACTCAAACCACCCCACCAAAGACCTATACCTTCTACCATATAAAGCCCCAAATGGTGCTATACCAATGATAGCATGAAACCTATTGTTGTAAGAAAACTAAATAAATAGTTGATGATCACCATAATTAACCTTGAATTCCAATACACAAGACCTCAACATGTCCTCCAAGGTTCAAAGTTTCTCTCAGCTTACCCAATGGATTGAGAATGAAAAGCGATACTTAACTTCACCTTTAAGCCAAGCCCTTTTTTGAGGTGATTTCCAAAAGTGAGAAGTAAATTGGGTATCACAATCTGATATAATAAAAGTACATCATCCAATCTAACCAACTCTGAAATATATATATAACTTAGCATTGTCCTCAACATTGAAAGTAGTCTCAATCGATAAGAAGTGAGTCGATTTGGTCATTCTTCCAATAATTACCCACATGGAGACGAATTGCTTCTCATATGAGGAAACCTAATCACAAAGTCCACATTATCATTCTCTCATTTCAAGTAGGGATTTCAATGTTTTGGGTCAAGCAATCAGGCCTTTGATGTTCCACCTTCTATTGTTAGATATTAGAGCATTCACATACAAACTTGGCTGTCTTTCCATACTATGCCATCAATACACCAACCTGGGAGAAAACCTCTATCAAATTTTCGACAACTAACCTTTTCAACACAGCCAATGATAGGTCTAAGTCTTGCTTTGCTTCGGCATCAACAACCATAAAAAATTCAGCCTCATTCTAAACATGAACTAGACCATTATTAGATTCAGTCAACCCGATTCCCCAATCTTGTCAAACGATGCACATCCTTCACTAACTCCCTTTTGACCTTATATATAAGATACGCTACAATGTCTATCTTGCTTGGATTATATTACAGCCCTAAGTAACTCTCCCCATTTGATAAGGATGGATCGAGATTGAAAATATTATGATATGTTCTATGGTAAAATAAGAATTATGAAAAGGTGAAACATTTCCTAAAACACCTGGCAGCCTTCTACCCATAGATGTGGTGCGCTTAACACCCATGGATAAGACTCTACTTGACATGGCATGTTGAACATCAAGGAATATTTATAAACTTAGTACTTTGATACTATCTCTATCATGACCGAAACCATCGTTCAAGGAGTGACATGGCTAATGGGAACCCGAGAGTCCCCGAACAACCCTCAAATCAACCATTGTCATATCAATAGTTCAGAAACGCATAAAAGATAGTAAACACATAGTTGTAAGGGATGAGAAAGTAGGACTCATGCTATAGGAAGGTCATAGGAATAAGGGATTAACATAGATTAACATAGTACATAGCACATGAGAACTAAGGGGCCGACAGGTATGACTCACTCTATAGGGGCAATACGGGACTTAGGATTTTCCACATTTCTACATCAAATTATACATACATATCACAATTCTCATAATCAATCCATAATAGCTCTATCCAATAGATAACCATAATCATAAGCTCCAATTACAACACATAACATATAGATCAGATAAGAGTTCATAAGATGTCTAACAATGCCTCTAGATATAAGATGGGACGAGGACCAAGACATGTACCAGACTTACCCTCAGAGTAAATAGCAAAACGGAAGAAAGATAAGGTAGATATATGGTGGCTTGTCCTTAGAAGATAGGACTCACCACAACACTTTCTCAAATCTGATTTAGACGTCAAACGATGGATGAAGGTAGTCCCTGATCCCTACATGGTTAGATCCTGTAAGCAAAAGTATGTATTAGAGTGTTTGAATGTATAAAGTATGCAGGCATGCAATGCATATAACTCATTAAACCTGCATTCATTGTTAGATGACAAGGGCACATAATATAGAAAGAAGTATATATCCAACGAAGAGTATATAACAATATGTCATGAAATTCATGTTGCATGAAATACATAATGCTTATATAATGGGGGATGAGACCTCAACAGACATATAAGACCAAACAACCTATTACTTGGAATCCCGATGTTATCCCATGAAACGCCCCAAATTGTACTTTGGAAATACTCATAATCATACTTTTGATATATCTCAAAAATCTATGCTTGATATAAAAAATATGACTTCATATTCTTGATCAGGGGGTAAATTGAGTGTGAGATGGGTATAATCCAGATTTTAGAGGACTTGTAGAAAAAAATAATTTTCGGTAATTTTTCAAAAACCAGTAGTTATACGTGTTTGGTTCGCGACACAAACCCATCACAGACCAGTTTTAGCCTAACGACATTAGGGTCATGGACTCATGCCCATTTACATGTGAAATATCCCATACTTAGCCATATGTCAACTCTATATCACTCAAAAACTCTCTTTAAAATCTCTCCAACACATTATCAAAATTTCCATCCAAATCAGAATTCAGACTCACGTTGGATCTCAAGAACTCAATCCAAGCGTCAAGCCTCCTTCCAAGTTTACATCAAGCAATCCCCAAATTTATGTATGTGGCTTTATCCATTGGGTCCTTTCACCCATGGATTCCACTCTTCTATTTTATAAAAATTTGCATAATTTCAAGTTGTTTTACTTATGGGCATCTATTATTATGAAATATGAGCATGAATTATGTTGGTGTTTTATCAAATATTATTGACTATACATGAATATCTAATTTAATCTTATAATATGAGATGATTTCTATCTATTGAGACTCTGTATGATTTCAGCTCTAAAAGCTATGAACTATAATGAACTTTTGAGATGGATTTCATGATACCCAAATTAGGGTTTGCTACTATGTTTGTTGGTTGATTTTAAATTGATATACTCATTTTGTTACACTCTTGAGTTGGATGATTTTGAATAATCGTTATAAACCTACCAAGTGTTTAATAAAATGTCTTGACAAGGATTCTTAAGTTATTGGTGATTTATTACATGATCAACAAGTCAAGTGACTTTATGATGATTAAGCGCTTGCATGTACGCATTGAATTCATGAAAAGTATCTATGATGTTATAAGTAGACCACACGTTGTTAGGGAGTGACATGCCCAATTACCTTGTTGGGGTGATATACCTCAATCACCTTGTTGTGGGGTGACATGCCCAATCACCTTATTGGGGGGTGACATACCTCAATCACCTTGTTGGGGTGACATGCCCAATCATCTTGTTGGGGGGTGACATACCTCAATCACCTTGTTGGGGGGTGACATGCCCAATCATCTTGTTGAGTGGTGGCATACCTCAACCAACTTACAAGGGGGTGACATGCCTTAGATTCCAAGTAGTAGTTAGCATGGTGTATGTCGATTATAGTCACTTCCTACACATGTGATATGTACTATGCAAGTAATATGATTTACAAGCATGTTTTACTTTAAACATTGATCATACATGTCATATTGATATTATACTTATCCATTGCTTATGATTATTATTTTTGACGATATTGGCTTGTGTCTTATTGTGTTGCATCCTACATACTTAGTACATTAAAATGTATTAACGCATACTTTATGCCTACAAAATATTACCATGTATGGACTGGAGAACCTTTTGATCATCCTTCACATGGCTAGTTGGTACTTCAGAGGATAAGTCTTGGTGTGTCCTCAAGTCCGAGGATGCTATCTATGCTACTCTTGCTATTTAATATTTTTTTATTTTGAACACTTGTTACTATGAGCGTGAGCCTAGAAAGTGTCTTGGCCCCAGTTCTATTCCATGTTAGAGGTGGTGTTGGATATTTGATGTACTTATGTTATGAGCTTGACTCTTTTATGATTTTATAAATATCAAGACATCTCTTAGTCATGTTTCCATTATTTATATCTCTTGTGTTATTTATTTTGCTTCCGTGACCAAGGATATGTGAATGATATGCTAAGAGGCTTATCTAGGATCTCTTTGGGTTCCCATTCGTCATGTCATGTCTAGGCACTAGGCTCACTATATTGTTAATGCTCCTCATAATCCAACACACTATGTCGATTAGAGTCTTATTCATGGTTGTGAAGTGTGCCACAACTATGAATAGGAGGCTATAAGGCGTTTTAGAAAATATTTCAGTTTTTTTGGTCTATATCGTGCTTTAGATATGTGTGTAAGGCTTTTCCCCCTAACAAATGCTCTTTTCTCTTCTAGATCATTTTGATTCAAAGAGGAAGACTAAGGAGAGCTCATACACCCGAGAAGCAATTGGCCCCTCCGACTCCTCATGATCCTTAAGGTGGAGGGCTAGCCCAAGATGAATTCTGGGATGCTATTACAATGTTAGCTTGTGCCATGACCAACCAAATTCACCAAGGGGTCCAAGCCCCTCATGGTCCCACTCCGGCTTCTAGAGTGAGGGATTTCACTAGAAAGAATCCACCGGAGTCCCATGGATCAAAGACAGCTGAGGATCCCGAGCAATTCATCGATGAGGTGTACAAAGTGCTATCTATTATGGGGGTCAATTCATAGGAGAAAATGGAGTTAGCGCCCTACCAACTCAAAGGTATGGCCCAAATTTGTTTCACCTAATGGAAATTGGAGAGGAAAGATGATGATGCTATTCCTTAGGAGGAGTTCAAAGTTGCATTCCTCGATTGGTTCTTCCCTATGGAACTAAGGGATGCTAAAATGATTGAGTTTATGAACCTTAAGCAAGGTTCCATGAGTGTGAGGAAGTAAGCCCTCAAGTTCAACCAACTCTCCAAGTATGCCCCATAATTGGTTGACGAGCTGAGATCAAGGATGAACAAATTCGTGTCGGGAGTGTCCTACTTGGTTAATAAGGAGTGTCTTAGTGCCATGTTAGTGTGGGAATGTATTTTTCCCATCTCATGACATACGCCAAGCAACTAGAGGGACACAAGCTTCAAAAAAGAAGAAGTCGTGAGTCCAAGAGGGCTCGTTTTGAAGGTGATTTCCAAGGTTCCAAGGGTGGGACTTTTCTACAAGGACAATGTTCCAAGACCAAGGGTATTCCAATGCTCCTAATAGGAGATTTGCTAATGATTATCCAAGATTGTAAGGTGGTGGTGGGGTGCCTTACCCTATGTTCCAAAGATTTGGTAGGAACTATAATGGACCATGTTTGAAAAATGCTAATGCTTGCTATGGTTGTGATGAAGTCGGTCATAAGGTGATTGATTGTCCTTGTACTCAAAACAAAGGTAGAGATAGTCGTCCACAAGGCCAAGGTGAAAATGCGTGTCAAAAGGGAAGAGGAGGCCAACAACGTGGTGTTCTAAGGCAAAATAGATTTTATGCTCTTCAATAGAGACAAAGAGTGGATGAGGTGCCCGATGTCATCACATGTATGTTAAAGGTTTTTTATTTTGATGTGTATGCATTGATATACTCAGGTGCCACTCTTTCTTTTATTACTCCTTTTATTGCCAAAAAGCTTCATGTTAGTCTCGAATTGTCATGTGAACCTTATGAAGTGTCAACCCCCGTTGGTAAGTTCATTGTTGCTAAAAGAGTCTGTAGAAATTGTCCCATGTTCATATTGCATAAAATCTTGCCTTGTGATTTTGTAGAGTTAAATATAGTAGATTTTGATGTTATTTTTGGGATGGATTGGGTGATGCATATTATGCTTCTATTGATTGTAGAACTTATAGGATTAAATTCTAATTCCCTAATCAGCCTTTCCTTGAGTGGGAAAGTCATGATGTGGTGGTTAAGGGTAGATTCATTTCTTGCCTTAAAGTCCAAAAGTTGATTACCAAGGGTTGTCTCTATCATATTGTGAGGGTTAGAGATATTGAGTCCAAAGTCCTTCCTATTGAGTTAGTTTTGGTGGTTAATGAGTTTCTTGATGTCTTTCCCGATGAGCTTTTCGGTGTTCCTCCCAAAAGGAAAATATACTTTGGTATAGACCTCCTTCCCGATACTCAACCTATTTTTATTGCTCCTTACTGTGTGTCCACTGCGGAGTTGAAGGAGTTGAAGAAGAAATTGAGGGATTTTTTGGAAAAGGGTGTCATAAGTCCTACTAAGTCACCTTGGGGTGCACCGGTGTTATTTGTGAAGAATAAGGATAGTTCTCTTAGGATGTTCATTGATTAACAGAAGCCTAATAGAGTCACCATAAAGAACAAGTACCCTCTACGAAGGATCGATGACCCTTTTGATCAACTTCTAGGGGCTAGTCACTTTTCTAAGATTGATCTAAGCTCCGGGTATCACAAGTGAAAGTAAGGGAGTGTGACATTCCCAAAACGGCTTTCTGGACTTGGTATGGACACTTTGAGTTTGTGGTTATGTCTTTTGGGTTGACTAATACACCGACTATATTTATAGATCTCATGAATAGGATCTTTGAACCCTACCTTGACTTATTTGTGTTGGTTTTTGTTGATGATATCTTTATTTATTCCCATAATAAGGAGGAGCATGTGAATCACATGAGGGTGGTGTTGCAAATCTTGAGGGAGGAGAGGTTGTATGCTAAATATGAAAAATATGAGTCTTAGTTGAAAGAGGTTGCTTTTCTAGGACATGTGGTGTTGGGTGATGGCATTAAGGTAGATCCTAAAAATATAGAGGTGATTAGAAATTGTCCTAGACCTTTGACTCCATCGGATGTTAGGAGTTTCTTGGGTTTGGCGGGTTATTACCGGAGGTTTGTTAATGGGTTCGCTTCTATTGCTTACCCTATGACAAAGTTGACCCAAAGGAAGGAAAAATTTTTGTGGACCGATGAATGTGAGAACGGCTTCAAAACTTTGTAAGATAAGCTTGTCTCCGCTTCAATGTTGTCTCTGCCAGAAGGGTTGAAAGGATTTATAGTGTATCGTGATGCCACAACAATTGGTTTGGGGTGTGTTTTGATGCAAAATGGTAAGGTGATAGCATATGCCTCTAGGAAGCTTAAGGTGCATGAGAAGAATTATCCCACCCATGATCTTCAATTGCCGGTCGTAGTATTTGCTTTGATAATTCGGCGTCACTACTTGCATAGGGTTCATGTCGATGTGTTCACCGACCACAAGAGTCTCCAATAAGTGTTTACCCAAAAAAGATCTTAACTTGAGACAAAGAATATGGTTAGAGCTCCTTAAAGATTATGATATGAGTGTGCATTATCACCAAGCAAAGCTAATGTTGTGGCTGATGCTCTAAGTGGGGTATCTATGAGTAGTCTAGCTCATGATGATGGTGGTGGTAAGGAGGTGGCTGGAGAAGTTCACCGGTTAGCTTGATTAAGGGTTAGGTTAGATGAAGTTGACAATGGTAGTATAGTGGTTGTTGATGGTTCTAAGTGTTCCCTGAAGGATGAGGTAAAGGCAAGACAAGATCTTGACCCCGCCTTGCTAAAGTTGAAGGCCTTGGTGAGAGATAGTAAAGTGTAGGTTTTCTCCCCAGGTGAAGATGGTGCCCTTTGGTACCAAGGTAGATTGTGTGTGTCAAATGCAGTTGATTTGAGAGAATTTATTTTGAAAGAGGCCCATAATTCATCCTAATCTATTCACCCCGGCTCTACGAAGCTGTATAGAGACTTGAGGGAGGTGCATCGGTGGGGTAGTATGAAGAGGGATATTGCGAAGTTCATATCCGGATGTCACAATTGCCAACAACTGAAAGTCGAACATCAAAGGCCAGGTGGCCTAGCCCAAGATATAGAGATTCCTACTTAGAAGTGGGAGGAGATCAGCATGGATTTTGTGGTTGGGTTGCCTAATACTAGGAAACATTGTCTCTATTTAGGTTGTTGTTGATAGAATGAAAAAGTCGGCTCACTTCTTACTGGTCAAAACCACTTATGGTGCCGAAGATTATGCCAAGTTGTATATACATAAGTTGGTTATATTGCATGGGGTGGCCTAATCTTTCGTTTTGTATCGTGGTGCTCAATTCATTTCTCACTTTTGAAGGTCCTTCTAAAGAGGTCTTGGCACCAAGGTTAAGCTTAGCACGACCTTTCATCCTCAAACGGATAGTCAACCCGAAAGGACTATCCATACTATTGGGGTTATGCTTACCTCTTCTGTTTTAGAGTTTAAGGGTAGTTGGGATGAACATCTGCCACTCATTGAGTTTTCTTACAACAATAGCTACCACTCAAGCATTGGTATGGATCCTTTTGAAGCTCTTTATGGTAGACGTTGTAGATCCCCGATTGGGTAGTTTAAAGTGGGGAAATAGCTTTGCTAGGTCCGAATTAGGTCATGGAAGCCTTGGAGAAGGTGAGGTTGATAAGGGAGAGGTTGAAAATATCCCAAAGCAGACGAAAGTCCTACACTGATGTGAGGAGAAGAGATCTTGAGTTTAAACTTAGTGATTGGATTTACTTGAAAGTCTCACCCATGAAGAGTATGGTCCGGTTAGCAAGAAGGGGAAATTGATCTCAAGGTTTTGTGGGTCCTTATAGAGTTTTGAGGAGAGTGGTAAGGTTGCATATGAGTTGGAATTGTCTATGGGAATGGATATGGTCCATCCGGTCTTCCATATGTCTATGTTGAGAAAGTATGTGGGTGACCTAAGTGCTGTAGTGCCCTTGGATGTTGTGGGTATTGTAGCAAGAGATTTTGGCTAGACAAGTGAAGAGGTTGAGAAATAAATATGTAGCTTCTGTCAAGGTACATTGGAGGAACCAACAAGTTGACAGTGTCACATGGGAAGCCGAGGCGGATATGAGAAAGCGATATCCATATCTCTTCCACTCAACTCAAGCCAAAGGTACTAATTTAAGTCCCCTATATGATTTCAAGTCTTAAGTTTCATTCCTTATGTCATTTTGCATGCATGCATTTTCATGAAAACAAGTTTATGCTGATTTTTGACATTCATTTGATGCATTCATGTCGGGATGAAATCTTCATGATTAATCCTCTTATGAACATTTCTATGACCTTCGAGCATGAATGTTCCCAAGGGGGAGATATTTGAAATGTCTCAGATTGTGCTTCGGAAATGCCCATAATCATAATTTCCATATATCTCAGAATCCATATATGATATCAAAAATTGGACTTCATATTCTTGATCAGGGGCGAAATTGAGTGGGAAATGGGTATAACCTGAATTTTAGAAGATCCATAGCAAAAATATTTTTGACTAATTTTTTGAAAACCAGTAGTTATATGCGTTTGGTCCGGGATGCAGACCCTTCGCGGACCAGTGTTGGTTTTTCCTTAATTTTATGTTTCGGCCTAAGGGATCGGGATCATAGCCCCATACTCATTTACACGTGATATCTCTCATACTTAGCCACTTTTCAACTCTATATCACTCAAAAACCCTCTTTAAAACCTCTCTAACATGTCATCAAAATTCCCATTCAAATCCAAGGATTTGAAGCTCATATTGCATCTCAAGGACTCAATCCAAGCTTCAAGCTTCCTTCTAAGCTTACATCCAGGAATCCCCAAATTTAGGTATGTGAATTTCATCTATTGGGTCCTTTTACCCATGGAGTCCAATCTTTTGTTTTGTGAAAATTTACATGATTTTAAGTTATTTTACTTATGGATATCAATTATCATGAAATGTTAGCACGAATTGTGTTGGGGTTTATCGAATATTGTTGATTATGCATGATTATCTAATTTAAGCTTATACTATGAGATGATATTTGTCTATTGACACTATGCCTGTTTTGAGCAATGGAAGCTATGAACTATGATGAACTTTTGAGATGGATTTCATCATACCCAAATTGTGGTTTTGTTACTATGTTGATGGGTTGATCTAAAATTGATTTACTCATCTTGTTACACTCTTGATTGCATGATTTTGAACAAGCATAATAAATCCACCAAGTGTTTGATAAAATGTATTGACAAGGATTCTCAAGTTATTGATGATCTATTACATGATTTACAAGTCAGGTGACTTTATGATGATTAAGGGCTTGCATGTATGCATTAAATTTATAAAAAGTATCTATGATGTTTCAAGTATAACACACGTTGTTAGGGGTGACATGCCCAATCACCTTGTTAGGGGTGATATTCCTCAATCACCTTGTTGGGGGGTGACACGCCCAATCTCCTTATTGGGGGGAAACATTCCTCAATCACCTTGTTGGGGGTTGACAAGCCCAATCACCTTGTTGAGGTGTGACATACATTAATAATCTTGTTGCGAGTTCATATGCCCAATCACCATGTTGGGGAGTGATATGCCCAACCACCTTGTTGAGGGGTGACATATTTCAACCACCTTACAAGGGGTGACATGCCTTAGATTCCAAGTAGTAATTCACTTGGTCTATGTCGGTTATGATCTCTTCCCAAACATGTGATATGTACTATGCAAGTTATATGATTTACAAGGACATTTTACTTCAAGTATTGATCATTCATGCCATATTGATATTATACTTATTCATTGCTTATGATTATGCATTTTGACTATATCGCCTTATGTTTTGTTGCATTGCATCCTACATGCTTAGTACATTCAAACGTACTAACGCATACTCTATGCCTACATGATATTACCATGTTGGGACCGGAGCACCTTTTGACCATTCTCTACATGGATAGTTGGTACTTCGGAAGATAATGTCACGACCCAAGCAAGCCTCCTAACAAATCATTATACATCCTTGGTCGCAGAAGCAAGAAAATAACACTAAGAGATATTAAATAGGGATAAATAGGGCTATGGGACATCTTTCATATCATAAAACATCATAGAATCAAAGAAAGTCAAGGCTAATAGCATTATTACATTACTTGTCCAGCAACACCTCTAAACATAGAACTTAGCAGGGGGCCTAGAAAAGCAACCGAGCTCACCCTCATAGTCAAGCATACAATAAATAGGAAAGAGAGTCTTTATACATAACATAAGATCAATGACATTGTCCCTGAAGTTGAGGACTTACCAACTTGGTTTGAGAGATATCATGTTAGCCACGTGAAGGAGGAGGATGATCAAGTGGGGTTCCGGTTCCTACATGGTAACATCATGTAGGCATAGAGTATGTATTAGTATATTTTAATGTACTAAGTATGTAGGATACAACACAACAATAGATAGGCAACATAGTCAAAATGAATAATTAGGCAATAGATGAGCATATAACAATATGGCATGCATGAATGATACTTGAAATAAACATGCTTATATATAGAACATATTATAGGTGTCGAAATAGACAATCATCATAGACCAAGAAACTTAGTACTTCGAATATAAGGTAGACCACCCATTAGAAGTAATTGAGGTACCAAACCCTTGATTGATTGGTGGCTTAGCACCCCCATCCAAGGTGATTGAGGTACCATCCCTTTAATTGGTTGATCTCTTACCACCCCGATCCTAGGTGATTGAGGTACCAACCCCTTAATTGGTTGATGGCTCACCACACCCATCCAAGGTGATGGAGGCATCACCCCTCAATTGGCTATGGCCAACTCATAACACAATAGATACTCCTCATGATATCAATGCATACATATCACCCTTCCATCATCATAAAGTCACTTAACTCATATGTCAAGCAGTAGGCCTTCAACAACTCAAGATACATCAAATAGACATTTCATCAAATGCTTATGAGTATGCAATGCTAGTGTAAAACTATGCAATTCCAGAGTGAAATCATGCAAGTAAATTTAATGTAAAACCACCCACCAACACTTCTAAATACCCTCATGCAATATATATCAAAACCCTTCGTCAAATCTCAAGATAGGTCTAAGATTCATAACTCAAAACGTGCATAAACAGTCACACCCTTACAAACCCCAATGTAGTTCATAGTAAAATTCATAATAGAAGACCAAAAAGTAAAATCAACTTAGAAACATGTAATTTAGGTAAAAAGAAGCTTGGGCACCATGGGTGAAAGGATCCAATGGTTGAAACCCATATACCTTGACTTTAAAGAATCATTGATGAAGATTAGAATTGGACTTGAAGTTTGAGTGAAATCCTTAAGATTCGGATGAGTTTTGGGACTTGAAATTTGGGATAAAATATTTGTCCAAGTGTTTGAGAGAGTATTGGGGAATGATTTGTACGATATGAAAGTGAAACATGGAAAAGTATAGGTATTTTCACACATGGGAGGACTTAGGCGAGAGACCCAAAAGCCTTGGACCAAGACAGAAAATTGGTGGCAAACTAACACATTCTACGATGGCTCTGCGTCGTAGAGAAAACGCGTACCCGCATAGGAATCATTAGTCACTATACCTTATGGAATGGCCTTTTTGGTAGGAATCATTAAACACTCTACCTTACGATATGGCATGTTTGGTAGGAATCATTAAAACTAGCTCATCCAAACATGACATTTCAATCATCAAGAAACAACTCCTTATTTTCCCAAGAACACAACAAACATAAGAACCCAACAATCTACATGCAACCCCATAGGTACCTTCCCATGAAACAACTCATATAGACATCCCTATCATCATCATGAAGTTATCATATAATCATCATAACACTATTTAACTCATAAGACATGTATTGGACCTTCAATTTCTCAAGAAACCCTAGCCGGATATTTTATTAAACACTTAGTGGGTGTGTAATGCTAGTATAAAATCATGAATTTTAGAGATAAAATCATGCAAGAAAATCCATTGTAAAACTATCAATCAACACCTTGCAACACCCTCAAGCAATATATATCAAAACCCCTCATCAAATCTTACAATATATCCAAGATTTATATCTCAAGATATAGCAAAATAGTCACAACTTTACATAGCTTTAACGTAGTGTGCAGTAAATTTCATAATATGTAAGACCCATTTGTAAATCAACTTTAAATCATGCAATTTGAGTAAAAGGAGGTTTGTGTATCATGTGTGAAAGGAAACCATGAAAGAAACTTACATATCATAGCTTCGAGATAAACTTGGTAAAGATTGAAGATGGAGACTTGGAGCTTGAAGAAGAACCTTGAAGGATAACTTTAGCTTGGGGTGAGGGTTTGAGACTTGAATTTGGGAGTGAAAACATGGTTTAGTGTTTGAGTGAGTATTAGGGAGTGTTTAGGATGATATCAGGGTGAAATAAGGCTAAGTGTGGGTATTTTCAAGTATGAAAACCCTTAGGCCCAAGACTCGAAAGTCTTGGACAAAAATTAAAAACATAGGACCAAATAACACTGGTCCACGTCAGGGAAGCGACGCGGATTACTTACTGGAATTTGCATTTTTGCACAAATGAGTTCTATGAAAACTGGCATAAATTCTTCATCCAAATTTGGAATAAGTTGAAACCAAGTCTATTGGAAAGCTAATTCAAAGAACTTTTATTTGGTAGGTCGTGGCCACCCAGATCTTTGTTTGCTAAGATATATGCCCTTTAAAGTCGACCCTCCTTAATCGTGTTTTTGCGATTTTTTGATTTTGAGACGGTTGCTCTAAAATCGGGTTTAGACCCTCATCCCCCTAATTTTGACCCCATGAACAAGAATATGAAGTCGTACTTTCAATATCATGTATGGATTTTGAGATATATGGAATTTAAAATTTTGAGCATTCTGAGGCATATTTTCACGCACTTTTTGAGGTCGTTTCAATATCTCCCCGTTGGGAACATTCGTCCCCGAACGTCAAAGAAACATACAAGAGAAGAGTAATCATAAGGTGATACGCCCTAACAAGAATGCAACAATACACTTTAAAACACCATTTTCAAAATCTCAACATAAATATAAAATCATTATAAACTTGCCAACTTAATCATGGATGCATGTGAATGACATAGGGCTGAAACATAAGACTTTGAACCATAGAAAGGACTTGGCATGTCACCATAAGCTTGAGTAGAATTAAATAAATATGGATATTGCTTCTACATGCCCACATCGGCTCCCCGAGAAACATATACAAATAGACGACTCTTCCAAAAGGCCTTGATGAACACTACATCCTCATCAATAACTTCCCCACTCATCCATCCAACAGCTCCACTGGTACCTCCTTTTAAGCCAACTTATCTTCCATATCACCCATAATCTCAAAAAGTTCTTTAGCACTAGAGTCACCAACACGTCCCATCAACCTAGAAGCATGAAGAACCGGACTAACAAAACCCCTATCCATAGGCAATCCCCAAACTTATGCAACTTTACCAATTTCCCTCTTCATCCTATAAGGACTCACAACCATAACTTATTTGTCAACCTTAACCACACCTATTCCACTTGTCACCACGAACTATCATCTCCCCCGAAGGTGACCATCTCGACCTACCATCTTTTCACCCAATACTTCCAACTCTAATAAGGCGGAATCAAGGCTTTGCTTAACCTAGACCACTCCATCCAAAGAAATTTTGGAACCATCTAGAATACTACACCACCGGGCTCAACTTCCTCCAACCTAATCCCTCATTCTAGCCAAACAATGGACCCCTCAAGTCACATCTTTGCCACAATCATCAATACTTGCTAGCTACTTAGAGAATCAACCACAACACTAGTCTTACCAAAAAAATAATGTACACTCATGTCATAATCCTTAAAAAATTCTAACCACCTTCTTGTTATCTTCCATTCTAACCTATTATAATTAGCAACAATCCCCTCATCATACAAGACTTGCAACACTACCCCCAAATAATTCACAAGCTCTAAATAAATCAATGCACCACCACTAGAGACCACTACAACACATGTCAAGGTAGGGTTTTAAGACCTTATTCATGAAACCCATAAACTTAACTGGGATATAAGTTAAACAAACAACTCTCACAATACTCAAATGCTCACCCCTAGTCTGGAAAAGAATAAAAAAATACTTAGGAATATCACCTACCCTCATCCTTGCTTAGAGACAAAACCCGAAACAAAGATCAAGCTTAGAGAAGTGACTAACCCATTGTAGTTGCCCAAATAAATTGACCATCCTCAACCATTCTATCACAACCTTACGGGTCCTACACTCATTGGGAGCATGATATGTATGTAGCCATACCACCTCAAGATCTCCAATCCATCAAACCAAATTCAACCAACATCACAAGATAAGACTTTATGCAATAAGAACATGGACCAAATCTTATAAGCCCTTCTTTCACAATAGTCTCACATAACCAAATCTTACTGGCAACAAGGACTAATGGAAAGGAATAATGACTTCTGGGATGTCAAGGCATGCACATTAAAATCAAGGAAAATCTCTAACTTACTGGTAGAATCATCGGGCACCACATCCTTTCCTTGCCTTCTTTGGAGAGCATAGAACCGATTATGTTTTGAAGCACCCCCTTGATCAACATCACCATCTTTACCCTTGTTTTGAACATATGGGCAATCCAGGATTTTGTGGCCCATTTCACCACACCCAAAGCATGCACCCATGTACCTCCAACATGTACCACCATGTTTCCTTCCACATTTTGGGCATCTGGGATGAGTCACCCCATCATCTCCTTGGGCCTTAGGTTTGGCACCCCACCCCTACTTGCTTGGAGAATTATCGGACTCTAGACCTTGGGACCCACTATCTAATCGGGTCCTCTTGACCTTACTACTCATCCTTTTCCTCAACTTCTCCCCCTTCATTTGCTCAGAATAACTTATCAGGAGGGATAAATCCATGTCTCTACTTAACATAGCAGACCGGCATTCTTCACTCACCAAGTCGGAGAGGCTCAGTACAAACTTGTTCATTCTAGCCCTTGGGTTGGAAACCAAGTAAGGAGCATACTTAGAGAGTTTGTTGAACTTGAGAGTATACTCCCTCACACTCATTGATCCTTGTCTCAAATTCATGAATTCCATCAATTTGTTTTCCCTAAGCTCAAGAGGGAAGAACCGACTAAGGAAAGCCGCCTTTAACTCCTACTATAGAACCACATTGTGGATTCCCTTCTCCTCTTTCCATTCATTGTACCATTTTTGTGCTACCCCTTTGAATTTGTAGGCCGCCAACTCTGCCTTATCTTCCTATTAAATACCCATGATGGTCAATACTTTATGGATCTCATCAATAAACTCTTGTGGGTCCTCATCCACCTTTGAACCATAGAACTCTGGTGGGTTCATCCTCATGAAGTCTCTCACCCTAGAGGCCGGTGTAGGAGCATGAGTGGCTTAGGCTCCTTGATTGACTTAGTTAGCCACAACATGTGCAAGCAAGGTGGGAGCATCCCGAAGCTCCCCATTGGTCGGTTTCTCCTCAGGAGCGTATATCCTTCTTCCTTTTGTGTTAGGAATGATCTAATATAGCGAAGAACAATCATTGGGGGGGGGAGGGAAATAACCTTACTTCAACTCTATAGCATGATGTTGACCATGAAGAAGGGAAACATTTCCTAAAATGTCTCATAGCCTCCTACTCATAGTTGTGGTGCAAAACACAATCATGAATAAGACTGTAATCAACATGGTGTGTTGGACTCCGTGGATCTAACAACCTAGTGCTCTGATACTAATTTGTCAAGACCCAAGACTAGGGCCTAGACATTCGCAACCAGAACTTCTTGTTTCTGAGGGAGAATCCATCAAGCCATTTGAAAAATAAAATGTGGCCAATTGGGGAACCCGAAGGAACTCTAAACAAGCCTCATAGCATATCATTGCACATCCTTGGTCATGGAATCTATGAAAATGAATAAAAGTAAGAATAAACAAGGGGAAATTGGGACTAAGTAAACCTCTTTCATATTATAACCAACAAGATTCAATAGAGTCAAGGCTCATAACATAGATACACCATATGTTCAACAACACCTCTACCACATAAAGATAAGAGTGGGGGAAAAGACAAAGCAACCAGGCTCACCCTCATAGTGAAAACATAATGAAAAGAGTGAAAGTTTTAATACATAGCAAGAGATCATAAGTAACGTCCTCAGAATGGAGGACTCACCAACAAGCTTGAGGGAAGTCGTACTAGCCATGTGGAGGAGGACGCTCAAGTGGGGCTCTAGTTCCTACATGGTGACATCGTGTAGGCATACAGTATGCCTTATCACGTTTGAATGTACTAAGTATGTGGGATGCAATGCTAGAAAGGGACATGAAACATAATCGAAATGTATAATGCTAAGAAAAGTATAGTATAACATCAATATGATATACATGTTCAATGCTTAAGGTAAAAACATGCTTGTAAATCATGAACAAGGAATGTGAATTCAATATAGGAAACATACTCAAGCCCATTTGTACTAACCTTCGTGAAATGGGCCAAATGACCCCTACTCACCTTACTGTATAATCATTTTGGAGAGTATTATCAATAACCCTATCATATGACATAGTATTTTCAGTAGGTAGTTATAAGACGTCCCCTACTTTATGATATCATCTTTTGGGTAGAAAACGTGATTCATTCTATCTTACAGCATGGCCTTATCAATAGAATGTCAACATCTTATGATATGATCTTTTTGGTAGGAACCATTAGTCTTTCTACCTTATGGCATGGCCTTTCTTGGGGGGGTGTCCATGCCTTACAATATAATCTTTTAAGTAGGCACAATTAGCTATTTTACCTTATGGCATGGCCTTTTCAGTAGGGTGTCCATATCTTGCAATATGATATTTTCGATAGGAATCATTAGTCACTTCACTTTACGGAATGGCCTTTTTGATGGGAATTATTCACTGTTCTACCTTAAGGCATAGCTTTTTCGGTAGGAATCATTATAACTAGCTCATTCAATCATTACATTTCAATCACCAAGAAAGAACTCCTCATTTTCCCAAGAACACAACAAACATAAGAACCCAACAATCTACATGCAACCCCATAGGTACCCAGCCATGAAACAACTCATATAGGCAACCCTATCATCATCATGAAGTCATCATGTAATCGTCATAACACCATTTATCTCATAAGACATGCATTGGACCTTCAATTTCTCAATAAACCCTAGCCGGATATTTTATCAAACACTTGGCGGGTGTGTAATGCTAGTATAAAATCATGAATTATAGAGATGAAATCAGGCAAGAAAATCTATTGTAAAACCATCAACCAACACCTTGCATCACCCTCAAGAAACACACATCAAAACCCCTTATTAAATCTTATCATAGATCTAAGATGTATAGCTCAAACCATAGCAAAACAGTTATAACTTTACATAGCTTTAACATAGTGTGCAGTGAATTTTATAATATGCAATACCCATTTGTAAATCAATTTTAAATCATGCAATTTGAGTAAAAAAAAGGCTTGGATATCATGGGTGAAAGGAACCCATGAAAGAAACCTGCATACCTTAGCCTGGAGAGAACTTGGGGAAGATTGGAGATGGAGACTTGGAGCTTGAAGAAGAACTTTGAAGGAGAACCTTAGCATGGGATGAGGGTTTGAGACTTGAAATTGGGGGTGGAAATATGGCCAAGTGTTTGAGTGAGTATTGGGGAGTGTTTAAGATGATATGAGGGTGAAATAAGGCTAAGTATGGGTATTTTGAAGTATTGGAACCCTTAGGCCCAAGACTTGAAAGTCTTAGACCAAAATCCTAAAAACATGACCAAAATAACACTGGTCCGGCATCACAGAAGTGACGTAGATTACTCACTGGAATTTGCATTTATGCATAAATCAGTTGTACGATAACGGACATAAATACTTCATCCGAACTCGAAATGAGGTGAAATCAAGTGCTTTGGGAAGCTAATTCAAAGTGCTTCAATTTGCTTGGTCATGAGTTACATAGTTCTGTGTGTGCTAGGAGATATGCCCCTTTAGACTTGACCCCCCTAAATCGCATTTTTGCAAATTTTTGGATTTTGATACGGTTGCTCTAAAATCAGGGTTAACCTTCCTCCCCTAATTTTGATCCCCTAAACACGAATATGAAGTTGAATTTTTGATATTATGCATAGATTTTGAAATATTTGAAATTTAAAATTTCAGGCATGCCGAGGCATATTTTCGGGCACTTTTTGGGGTCGTTTAAGTTTCTATATCTCACCCTTGGAAACATTCGTCCCCGAATGTCAAAGAAATGGACATAAGAAGAGTAATCATGAAGAAATCAGCCCTAACAAGAATGCATCAACACACTTAAAACACCATTTTCAAAATCTGAACATGAGTGTAAAAATCACCATGAACTTTGTCTATATAAACATGAATGCATGCATATAACATAGTGGCTGAAACATGAGACGTGAAATCATGTAGGAGATTTAGAATTAGTACCTTATACCTCAGTAGAATGGAAGAGATAGGGATATCACTTTTGCATGTCCTCTTCGGCCTCCCATGTAACACTTTCGACTTGTTGATTCATCCAAAAGACCTTAACATATGCAACATCCTTGTTCCTTAACCTCTTCACTTGTCTATCCAAGATCCCTACTAGATCTTCTTTATAAGTCAAGTTGTCTTTGACAACACCAACAATATCCAAGGGCATAATAGCATTCGGATCATCCACACACTTCCTCAACATGGATATATGAAAAACCGGATGAATCAAGTCCATTTCACTAGACAACTCAAACTCATAGGCCACCATTCCAACCTACCTCATTACTCTATAAGAACCAACAAATCATGGACTTAATTTACCCTTCTTACCAAAACAAACCACGTCCTTCATGGGTGACACCTTCAAATAGACCCAATCACCAACTTTAAATTCAAGCTGCCTTCTCCTTACATCGGCATAGGACTTTTGATGACTTTGGGTTGTCTTCGACCTTACATTCTCTATAGCCTCTATAACCAGATTCAGACCCAATAAGCCATTTCTCCCACTTCAAACAACCTAGCCAGTATCTACAATGCCTACCATAGAGGAGCCAAACCAATGCTAGAAGGATAGTTGTTGTTACAAGCAAATTCAATCAATAGAAGTTGATCATCCCAACTACCCTTGAACTCCAAAACACAAGACCTAAGCTTATCCTAAAGAGTTTGGATAGTTCTTTCGGCTTGGCCATCCATTTGGGGGTGAAAGGTCATACTAAGCTTTACCTTGGTTCCAAGACCTATTTGGAAGGACCCCCAAAAGTGTGAAGTGAATTGAGAACCATGGTCCAATATGATATACAAGGCCATCCCATGCAATCTTACCAACTCATGAATGTATAATTTAGTATAGTCTTCGGCATCAGAAGTAGTCTTAGCTGATAGGAAATGAGCTATCTTTGTCATCCTACCAACCACAACCAAAATAGAATCAAATCCCTTTCTAGTCTTAGGCAACCCAACCACAAAATCCATGTTAATTTCCTCCCACCTCCAAGTAGGAATATCTATGTCTTAGATTAGGCCACCCGACCTTTGGTGCTCGGCTTTGACTTGTTCGCAACTATGACAACCGGATGTAAATCTGGCAATGTCTTTCTTCATGACTCCTCACTAAAACAAATCCCTCAAATCTCTATACATCTTGGTAGAACCGAGGTGGATAGAATAGAAAAATTATGAGCCTCATCAAAAATCTTCTTTCTCAAATCATCAACACAAGCCATACACAACATACCTTGGGACCTAAGGGAACCATCTCCCCCTTGGGAGAAAACCTCCACCTTGCCCTCTCTTACCAAGGCCTTTAATTCTAACAAGGACAAATCAAGATCTTGCTTTGTTTTTACCTCATCAAACAAGGAAGATTTGAACCATCAACAACCACCATACCACCATTATCCACCTCTTCCAACCTAACCCCTAATCTAGCTAACTGATGGACCTCTCTAGCCACCTCTTTGTCCCCACCATCAACATGAGTTAGGCTACCCATAGACATCCTACTCAAAGCATCCGCCACCATATTAGCCTTACCGGGATGATAATGCACATTCATATCGTAGTCTTTAAGAAGTTCTAACCACCTTCGTTGTCTCAAGTTGAGGTCTTTTTGAGTGAACAGACATTGGAGACTCTTATGATCGGTGAACATATCAATATGCACCCCATACAAATAATGACGCCAAATTTTCAAAACAAAAATCACGCCGGCCAATTCAAGATCATGAGTAGGATAATTCTTTTCATGATGTGAGTTTCCTAGAAGTATAGGCTATTACCTTACCATTTTGCATCAAAACACAACCTAAACCAATCTGGGAGGTATCACAATACACAACAAATCCTTCCAACCCTTCCGGTAGAGACAAGATAGGAGCAGTGACAAGTTTATCCTTCAAGGTTTGGAAAGTCTTTTTACACTCATCGGTCCACACAAACTTAGCCTTCTTTTGAGTCCACTTAGTTGTGGGATAAGAAATGGAAGATAACCCATTCACAAACCTCTGGTAGTAACCCACTAAGCCTAAGAAGCTTCAAATATCTGATGGGGTAAATGGTCTACGACATTTTCTAATCATATCCATCTTCTTGGGTCCACCTTAATACCATCCCCCGACACCAAATGACCTAGAAAGGCAACCTCTTTCAACCAAAATTCACAATTGTCATATTTAGCGTACAACTTCTCTTCCCTCAATTTTTGTAGCACTACTCTCAAATGAGTTATATGCTCCGCCTGACTATGAGTATATATCAAAATATTATCAATGAAAACCACCACAAACAAATCAAGGTAGGGTTTGAAGACCCTATTCAGAAGATCCATGAAGATAGTTGGTGCATTGGTCAACCTAAAAGACATAGCCACAAATTCATAATGCCCATACCTAGTGTAGAAGGCTGTCATGGAATTGTCACACTCCCTCACTTTCACTTGGTGATAACCGAACTGAAGATCAATCTTAGAGAAGTGACTAGCCCGTTGAATTTGGTTAAACAAATCTTCAACCCTTGGGAAAGGGTACTTATTCTTAATGATAACCCTATTAAGTTGTCGGTAGTTAATTCACATTCTAAGAGATCCATCCTTCTTCTTCACAAACAAAACTGGTGCACCCTAAGGTGATTGGCCAGACCTAATAAAACCCTTTTCCAACAAGTCCCTCAATTGCTCCTTCAACTCATTTAACTCCGTCGGGGACATACGATAAGGGGGAGTAGAAATGGGTTAAGTATCGGGAAGGAGGTCTGTACCAAAGTCTATTTCTCTTTAAGGAGGAACACTAGCAAGGTCATTTGTAAAGACATCAAGGAACTCATTTGCCACCTGAACCGACTCTACGAGAAGGACTTTAGACTCCGCATCTCTAACCCTCAAAAGATGATAAATACACCCCTTAGAGATCAACTTTGGGGCTTTAGTACAAGATATAAACCTACTCTTGACCACCACATCATGACTCTCCCACTCAAGGACGGGTTCATTTTGGAATTGGACTTTGACCCTATGAGTTCTACAATCAATAGAAGCATAATATGCATGCAACCAATCCATCCCAAGAATGATATCAAAATCAACCATATCGAACTAAACAAAGTCACAAGGCAATATTTTATGCGAGATGCAAATGGGATAATTTCTGTAGACCTTCTAGCAATAATAGATGCACAGTAGGATTAGACATATCATAAGACTCACACAACAATTCGATCTCAACATGAAACTTTTTGGTAATAAGAGGAGTAATAAAAGAAAGAGTGTCACCCGCGTCTACCAATGCATACACATCAAAATCAAAGACTTTTGACATACCGATGACGACATGGGGCACCTCATTAACCCCTTGCCTCCATGGAGAGCATAAAATTGATTGCGCCTTGGGGCACCTCCTTGTTAGCCTCCTCTACCCAAAGGAATCATATTAGCACCCCAGCTTTGAGGACGAACATCCTTACCCTCATTGTGATTTTCTGGACAATCAATCATCTTGTGGCCTACTTCCCCACAACCAAAACAAGCATTGGTATCCCTCAAGCATGGGCTACCATGACCTCTACCACACTTTGGACACACATTTCTAGGCATCACACTACTACCATCTCGGGACCTTGAGTAGTCATTAGCAAATCACCCACTAGGTGTATGAGAAACCCCTTGGCCTTGGCAAAACAGGCCACCCTTTTAACTTTGGAACTTACCATCAAAACGGGCACTCTTGGCTTCATGACCCCTTCTCTTCCTCAATTTCTCCCCCTCCAATTGTTCGGCATAAGTCATCAAGCGGGACAAGTCTATGTCACTAATAAACATGGTGGTACGACATTCTTCACTCACTAAATCAGATACACCCATCACAAACTTATTCATTCTATACCTCGAGTCGGCAACCAAGTGTGGAGCATAATTTGAGAGTTGGTCGAACTTGAGTGCTCCCTCATACTAATATATCCTTGCTTCAAATTCATAAACTCCACCATTTTGGCCTCCCTAAGCTCGAGAGGAGAGAACTGGTTGAGGAAAGCCGTCTTAAACTACTCCTATAAAACCACATTGTTGTTCCCATTCTCCTCCTTCCATTAAGTGTACCATATTTGATCCACCCTCTTGAGTTTGTAAGTCGTCAACTCTGCCTTGTCTTCCGACCTCACATCCATAATGGACAACACCTTATATTAACTCATCAATAAACTCTTGAGGTTCCTTATTCACCTTATACCTATTGAACTCCGGCGGGTTCATCCTTATAAAGTCTTTCACACGAGATTCCAGAGTAGGAGCATGAGGGGGCTGGGACCTTTGGTTCACTTGGTTAGCCACAACTTGAGCTAGCAAGGTGAGAGCATCCCGGAGCTCACCATGATTCAGTTATTCCTTCGGTGTTTATGCTCTTCTTCCTATTATTTTAGGCAGAATCTAGCATAGCAAAGCACAAATATTAGGGGAAAAACCTTACCTCAACTTCTATAGCATGACAAAGTGTAAAAAGAAGGGAAACATTTCCTAAAATGTCTCATAGCCTCTTACTCATAGTTGTGGTGCACAACACAACCATGAATAAGACTTTAATCAATGTGGTGTGTTAGAAGATAAGCACCATTAACAATCTAGTGCTCTGATACTAAGTTTTTCATGACCCAAGCCTAGGGCCTAGACATGACACGATACAGGGGGAACCCAAAGGAACCCCAAGAAAGCCTCTTAATATATCATTACATATCCTTGGTCACTGAAGAAAGAAAATAGCAATAAGAGATAGTAAATAGGGATAAATGGGGTTGTGAGACATCTTTCATATCATAAAATATCATAGAATCAAAGAGAGTCAAGGCTCATAGCATCAATACATAACTTGTCTAACAATATCTATATACATAGAACTTAGCGGGGGCTAAGACCAGTACCCGGGCTCACCCTTATAGCCAAGCATACAATAAATAGGAAAGAGAGTCATTATACATAGCATAAGATCAAAGACATTGTCCTCGAAGTTGAGGACTTACTAACTTGCTTTAAGATATATCGTACTAACCACGTCGAGGAGAAGGATAATCAAGTAGGGCTCCAGTTCCTACATGGTGACATAACGTAGGCATCGAATATGCATTAGTAAATTTTAATGTACTAAGTATGTAGGATGCTATGCAACAACACATAGGCAACATAGTCAAAATGCATAATTAGGCAATAGATGAGCATTCTTTAACAATATGGCTTGCATAAATGATACTTGAAATAAATATGTTTATATATAGAACATATTACATGTGTAGAAATAGACATGCTTATAAAGACAAGCATATTATAATAAGTTATGGGCTCCTATGAACGTATTGAACTCATGAAAAGTTCCTATGATTTTTCAAGTAAAATGTTGAACACTTATGCCATATATTCTACCCTCTTGTGAGTAAATCATGTCTACATTAAGGGCTCACGCATGATAATTATTTTACCCTGATGTACTATACTATCCAATGCTCACTATGAGGGGTCAAGTATGTTATAATCTCTACCCTCATGTGTAATGCAATGCCTACTAGAGGGGGTCATGTCCATGCTATGTTTTTACCCTCTAGTACAAAGTATATGCCATGCATAGTGGTGATGTATTTGAATGAGCTACTCATGCCATGTTATCATGTTCTATAAGTTATGTACGTTATTGTTATTTCAAGTATTCCATGGGAATAGACCTAGTACCGAAATATGCTTAAGGTGGGGGCTCGACCCTAGGGGTCCTTACATAATATCTTGGTCTCTTAACTATGTGTCACCACAGGTCTATATTATTTTTCTAAATGGGCTTTTACTAGTGGACCCAACTAGGTCATGTTACCCACTATGTGGGGTCATGCCTGGTTTATATCCTTTATTCGGTGTAGAGTGAACATTAGGATTTCAAGTAGTAGCTTTCTTGGTCTTATATGTCTATTAGGGTCTCCTCCCACATATGTATGATATATTATGCAAGTTTGACTATCTTCATGTATGTTTAAACTTAAGCATTGATTATATATGTCATATTAAGTCCTCATTGCGTGAGTCATACTTACCTGCCCCTTAGACTTTATTTGCTATGTGATTCATGCAAATCCTCTTCCCTAAAACATCCCCCATAGCGTGAGTCTAAAGTCTCGCTTCCCTTAGAATTTATTTGTTACTTGCTTATTGTTTAATTATACTTTCACAACTAAGGCTTTGCTGACGATAAGCTAAAAAGGCTTGTTTGGGTTTCCTTCGGGTCTCTCACTCGTTGTATCACGTCTATGCCCTAGGATTGGGTTGTGACATTAACCATGTAGGGAAAGGCACTCATCTACCAACTTGTGGCTAGCATTCGGCATTCGGTACTAGAACTTTTATCTTTGGTGAGCCCTTAGCTTGGGACTATCTACTTATTGCCTTTTTGAGGCTTAATACTTTCTATATTGTACAATTATGGAGTCTTTTCTATTGATAGAACCGACTGTATTGATTCTGTCCGCGTATGAATTAGTTGGTATGCTTGTGGACAAAATATGTTAGTAATCATGTTGCTTTTATAATGTTCTTTAATTGCTTTTAAAAAGCCCCATAGTCCCTTTCCCTTATTTTCCGCAAATGTTTAAGTGTTTATGCTATGAATGCTTAAGATGGTTTGGGTGAGGTGCCTTCGGGTGTCTCATTCACCGTGTGATGACTACGCCCCTAGGTTGGGTCATTACAATGCTGTTAGTTGAGGCATGACCCTTAAAATCTAAATCTCAATGTCCATAACTATGTGCCACGATAGAAACTCTTATAGGCTAGGCTAGTGGATCCACATAGGCCATTTATGTTATTAAGATGCATGTGAAGTTGACGGAGTTCTACCCAGCAGCAAGTGATTTCCCCATGCTAATGTAGGGGATTATGTTGGATTCTATGTACTAGCTCGCATAGTCTTATATGTCGGTTAAGGTCTTCTCCCATAAGTTTATGATCCTACGATTGTTTTGTTACATGTAATTTTTCATGCATTAACTCTTATCTATATTGAGCTATATTCCTTTTGCATGTTTAAGCTTACTTTATGTACCTTTCATCTCATATGTACTTATCTGTTATATTTATGAATGATGACATTACAATTTCATACATGCATTGCATCTCACATACTTACTACATTCCAACATACTAACATATATTTTTCTTGCATGATTTAACCATGTAGCGATAGGCATTCTTCCATTGGCTCATGGCTTGTATATAATGTTCAAGACTAGTACTTGTATTTGTGGTCAGCCGTTAGTTTGGGACTCTACTATTTTTCTATCTACCTTGCATTTTATTTTGAGAGGATGTATTTATGGACTTTTTGAGACATTTATTTCCTATGTTTTTAAATATTAGAGTCTTTTCTATTTGATAGAAACTGACCATTACTAGTTCCATCCATAGATATGTGAAGTCATATGCTTTATGGACAATAGTATGTTAGTATTTAATGCTTTTTAATATTGCTTCATTGTCTTAAAAAGGCCCATAGACCCTTCCCCATTTTAATTACACAATATTTATATGTTTATACCTATGAATGCTTGAGATGCTTAAGATGGCTTGGGTGAGCTGCATTTTATTATCTCATTTTTCGTGTGACGACTAGGCCCTTAGGTTGGGTCGTTACAAACTTGGCATCAGATCATGAGGTTTTAAAATTTTCCTCCAATGTCCATACATACCCCATCGAGTAGAGTCTCATTCAAGGTTGTGAAGAACGCCACTATCTTGAGTGAAAGGCTATGAGATGATTTAGGAAAGTCTTCCCTTCTTTCTTGTTCATATTGTTCCTTTAGAGTTTGCTAATGTATTCTTATAACTAATGATGATCTTCTTCTCATTTCTAGATCATGCCAACAAGAAGATCTCCACATCAAAGAGGCACTCCCGAACAACAAGTTCCCCCACAACAAGATGATGGAGTGTCTCATGCATTCTAAGCCGCTTTCACTTTGTTTCTCTGAGCTTTGGTCAATTGGGAGATAGTCATTCCTCCCCAAGTGCCTACTCTGACCGCTAGAGCGCGATTCATATGAACCTTCTAGAGTTTCATGGTTCTAAAATGGAGAAGGACCCAATTAATTTTATTGAAGAAGCTTACCGGGTAGTTGCAGTGATTGGCATCCCATCAGAGGAGAAAGATGAGTTAGTGGCCTACTAATTCAAAGGGATGGCCAAGATTTGGTATGAGCAATGGGTGGACAAGAGGGACCAAGAATCGGATCCTATCCCATGGGAAGAGTTCAAGTGTGCTTTCTTGGACCGATTCTCCCCTTTTTGAGCTTATGGAGGCAAAGGTCCAAGAGTTTATCAACCTTAAGCAAGGGATCATGAGCTTGAGAGAGTATGCCCTCAAATTCATAAAGCTTTCCAAGTATGCTACTTTTATGTTTGCAGATTTGTGGGCTTGCATAAGAAACTTCATCTCCGACGTCTCCTATTTGATCTCCAAGGAATGCAAGATGGCCATGCTATTTAAGGAGATAAACATCTCCCTCTTGATGACTTATGCAAAGCAAATAGAGGAGGAGAAGATTTGAGAGAGGGCAAGGGACTCCGAGACGACTCGAGTTGATGGTGGGAGCCACTCTCACCAAGAGAGTGGTAGTCACAAGTTTCAAGGTGTCCAAAAGCAAAGTGGGAAAGGATCCACCCACACTCCTCCTCGTCATACCATAAAGACAAAGGGGTCACTCCTAAGCCCCAAAGCCCAAGTTTCTCCAAGTATGGAAGACTCCATAAGGGAGAATTACTAGTTGGGTCCAATGCGTACTTCAAATGTGAGAAGCCAGGCCACTGATGTGTTGTCCAAATATAACACTTTTGATGCTTAAACTTGGAATTTTATGTGTTCTCAAAGCAATTTTATATATTTGATGCGTTTTTATGTTTATTTTACAAGATTACATGATTTGACATGATTTTGGGCTAAGTTTGCAGATGTTGAAGTTTTTGTAGTTCTATGACACCCTTTATAATCCATGGAAGTTTCCACGAGCCGTACAATTGGTTTCATAGCAAAATCCAGTGAAGGTGAGATTTTCTGAAGTTGAATCCATGAACGTGCAGATGAGCCATTGAATGAAGTACGAGTTATAGATATGGTTTTTTACCTTGAGGATTCGAAAGTGGGAAGTTGCTGAAAAGCCATCAGACGAAACCCTATATGGTTCATAAGTCTAAATAAAACCCATAGAAAGGTCTCATAGGAGTCAAACCCAGAATTTAAGATAAAGTCCACGAAGCCTCAATTACGGGCTGTAGAACATTATACGGCCTGTAAATATGCTCATAGTGCCTGCCGAATTCAGTTCTCTAATTTTGATTTGGTTTTAAATTTTAAACATTATAAATAGGGTTTTGTAACACCTCACACCTTACACTACACCACTAATACTATACAAATGAAATATGACATGATTTGGTTAAACTAGCACTAGTTTTCAAA
>JAABOM020000101.1:11173698-11427749 GCA_011800125.2 Solanum clarkiae
GTAGTGGTAAGGTCTGCGTACAATCTACCCTCCCCAGACCCCACTTGTGGGATTTCACTGGGTATGTTATTGTTGTTAATACAATATTAGTGGGTTTTATGTATTTTTGTGTTTGGTTTGCAGGATTTCAGGGTTGACATTGATTTTGGGAGGAATATGCAAAAGTTGCTGATTTTGAGGATGTATGAGACCCTTCATGGGCCTTAGATCATTCTACAGGCTGTTCAGGAGGTTTCATGAAAAAGTCCAGTGAGGAGCTAATTTTTCTGAAGTTTGTACTATGAACATGCAGATGGGTCATGAAGTATTTTACGAGTCGTAGAACTAGTCTCATGCCCTGAGGATCAGATAAGAAGGACTTTTTAAAGTTTCATCAGACGAAATCCCCTCTGATCCGTAGAACCCTTTATGGGCTATCGAGGCAGCTCGTGAGGCATACCGACCTAGTTATCCCATTTTGTTTAGGATATGTATTCTAAACATTATATAAATAGGTTTTTAGGTTATTTTTCTAGGAGTGTTTGGACATTTGACGTAAAAATAAGTGAGATTGAGTAGAGAAAAATATTGGAGAGTTCTGAGAAACACTTGTACATTTTGATTTCTTCTAATTATAATCTTGTGATTCTCCTTCAAGCTTAGATTTACGTGTGATTAATTCAATTGTGTAAGTGCTCTATTATGTTATTCAAATTCATAACTCTTGCATCTACACAGATCATGAGTAGCTAAATGCACAACTAGGGTTGTGGGAACCATGGGGAACAAACAAGGTTAAATCTGGTAATTTATAATTCTTGAAAAGTATGCATGCATGCATTAATTAACTCTCTTCGTTTTGCATGTTTTCTAGTGGTAGCCAATATTTGAACCAGCGTAGTGTTACTGACTGGACCAAGGTATTAATAGAAAAAGAGATTAATTATCATGATTCAATTGATATATTCTCGTCTAATCAACCAAACTGGGCCTTGAGAAGGCTATACTAGGACAATAGATAAGGGTCAGTAATGTCACATTGCAAAGATAAGCCAAGTCACATAGTAAAATTTACCTCTCGCTTGGGCCAAAGGGTTTGGAGAACTTACCTTCATTCATGGTACACATTAGAAGAGAATTAGGTTATTAGTGATACTGAGTTAGGGAATCATGGGGAACACGATGCCCTAGTTTCTCTCCACAGTGGTTAAACTCTTGTGTTAGTTAGGATTATTTTCTTATTTGCTATTACAAACCCCACCAACTTCATGGAGATAGGTTGGTTAATAACTTAAATTGCATCTATTGAATTCCTCTAAGTCTGCAGTATTCCCTTGGGTTCGACCTTAACCTTAGGTAGGTTCTATTTCTTGATTCAACCGTTTCATCCTCAAAAAAGAGGTGTAGCTCGGGCGACATCAGGTGCTTATCCCTATATGGTGAAATCATGTACGAAAAATTTGCATTAGTACATTTGAAATGTACTATGTATGTGAAATGCAATGCAAGCATGAAATTGTAATGCCATCATTGATAAGTTAAAGACTTTGATGCATGAAATGGTAAGGACAAACTTTATAGGATCTTAAGCATGCACATGGAATTATGTTCAATATGGGTGCAAGTAATGTATAAGTAAATCTCATATGATGGAACACAAACATTGATCATAGACGTTATGGAAGTAGACCGTAACTAACATATAACAGCATGTGAGCTATTACATAAAATCCAAAATAACTCCTTATGTTGGCACATAGAGACTACTTGTTGGGTGGGACTCCTTTACATAGCATGCATTACCATAAATCATAATTGGCCTATGTGGATCCACTAGCCTATCCTACAAGGGCTCCTATAGTGGTACATAGTTAATGTGAAAAAGGGTTGCTTCTAGGGTTCCTTTATCAAACCCCACCTCAATGCCTCATTCTTTGATAAGTTATCTCACAAAATTTTTTAAAAATATATAAATAGTTAAATCATGACATTTAGAGTCATAAATAACAATCTCAAGAGTAGCTCGAAACTTAAGAAACCACTTGGTGGCAACTGTCGTTTCATCTTAGGGACTATCATAAACATCATTTAGGTCGTTGTCAATATGCTTATATCTTTGACAAATTATGAACTTAAAATCTTTCTTTCATGCCCTACTTCTCATCATATAACTTACAAGGATTGAATATAAACTTAGTGGGCTTAATCATAAGTTATAATGTTCATAAATCGTGTGGTTCATGCATGATCATGGGAAAATATGCTTATTCAAAAACATGCAAGTCAGCCCACACATCAGCATTCATAACATTAATCATTGGGATCATTACCCTCAATTCAGAACTCATGAAAATACTTGACTTGTCATGGTAGCATCAAAGACATATTATAACATAAAATATCATCAAATAAACATTGGCATGCATGGTACTATTTAAGGATCTTAAGGAAAGGGTAAAAGCTTTAATGTAGGATTTTGTGCGTGAAAGAAGACCGACAAATCAACTCATATACCTTGGGTGAAGTCTATGAAGAAGGGTAAAAGCTTTAATATTGGGGTTGATTTGTTGATGATCATTCTGGTCTTGTGTGTCTCTTGTACATTTGTGGACGAATGTTCCCATAGGGGGGATATTGTAATGATCCCAAAAAGTGCCCAAAAATGTGCCTCGAAAAGCTCAAAATTTAATTTTCATATACTTCAAAATCTGTTTCTTATTTCGAAAATCTAACTTCATATTCTTGTTTAGGGGGTCCAAATTAGAGGGTAAACGGTCTTATCCTGATATAAGAGCAACGATTTATCAATTTCTAAATTTCAAGAATGTAATTTTCAGAGAAAAATCTGCGTCGCTTCCGCGACGCTCCTCTGTGTAAAATGGTGCCTATTTTTTTAGTTCGTCCAAAATATTCTAAGTGTTAGGCACAAGTATTCCCAAACATGTTTTTATCTATACTTAACCAATTTTCACCCTTATATCATCCTAAACATTTCCCAATACTCCCCAAAACACTTAGCATATTTTCACTCCAAAATTCAAGTCTCAAAATCCTCATCAGGAACTAAGGATTTCCTTCAAGCTTCAAGTCGCCATTTTCAATCTTCACCAAGAGCTTCTCCAAGGCTAAGATATGTAGGTTTTATTAGTTTCTTCCATCCATGGCACCCTAATCTCCTTTTTACTTAATTTACACGATTTAAAGTTGATTTTACATGTGGGTCTATAATATTAAGAAATTTACTGCACAATAATTTGAGTTCATAAAAATATGGTTGTTTTAGCATGTTTTGAGCCTAAATCTTGGATCTAATGTGGCATTTAATGAGTGGTTTTGATGTGAATGTCTTGGGGGTATTGCAAGGTGTTGATTGATGGTTTCATAACAGATTTCTTGCATGATTTCATCTCTGAATTGCATGGTATTTTACTCCCATTACACACCCCCAAAGTGTTTGATAAAATCTCCGGTTAGGATTTCTTGTGGAATTGAAGGTTCAAAGCATCAGATATAATATGATTGATGTTTTGATGATGAAATGAGCTTATGTAATAATATATTCTATATAAAGTGTTGCATTAGACCATGCCCAATCCGGGGGATCTAAGAATCCAGATAACCGAGATGGGGGTTTGTACTTATTAACCGAGGGAAGGGTTAGTACTTCTCCACCTAGTGATGGGGCGGCACCATCACTAACCAAGATGGGGGTTTGCACTCATCAACTGAGTGAAGGGTTAGAACTTCACCATCTAGGTGATAGGATAGCATTATCACTAACTGAGTTGGGGGTTTGTACTCATCAAGCAAGTGAAGGGTTAGTACTTCAGGAACTAAGTGATGGGGCAGCATCATCACTAACCTACCAAGGGGTTTGTACTTTGGAAATCTAATTTGGTGTATTCTACATATATGGTATCCTATATGAGCATAACTTATTGAAGCATGTTTTACTCTAGCGTTGATCATACATGTCATATTGCTATATTATGTTTATTGCCTATTGTTATGCATTTTGATTATGATGCCTATTTCCTATTTGCATTACATCCTACAGACTTAGTACATTCAAACATACTGACACATACTCTTATCTACATGATATCACCATGTAGGAATTAGAGCCCAAGTTGATCATCCTCCTCCTCCACGTGGCAAGTTGGGTGCTACTCAAGCTAGTTGGTGAGTCCTCTATTTTGGGGACATTGGTCTATGTTTTCCCTTGCTTTATATTGAGACACTCTACTTTATTTTCTATTTTGAGTATGAGGGTGAGCCCATTTTCCTTGTCTTGTCTCCCGCTCATATCTATGTATTTAGAGGTATTTGTTGGACAAGTCATATATCTATTATATGAGCTTTGACTCTTTGTCTCTTGATGATGATGTTTTGCAAGCTATGCTTAGCCCCTTTTCCCCTTATTCTTACTTTGTCTTGTTTGGCATTACTTCCGCGACCAAGGATATGTAATGATATGTTCTGAGACTTGTTTGGGGTTCTTTTGGGTTCCTTATTCATTGTGTCATGTCCAGGCCCTAGGCTTGGTTCGTGACAACAAGGCCCTACATACTGAGGGCTTTGTTTTCTCTTTTACAATATCACATATATCATGGGGGACACCTTCAAATAGACTCAATCAAAAATGTCGAACTCAGGATCCCCCCTTCTCATATCATAGTAGGGCTTTTTGTGACTTTGAGACATTTGTAACTTTTCCATTATAAGCCTCACCTTCTCCATGGCTATCACGATCCAAGCATAGGGCCTAGACGTGACACGGAGAATGGGAACTCGAAGAGACCCCAAACAAGGATCTTTACTTGTCATTATACAACCTTCGTCACAGACGCATTCAAAGACATATTGATTAAGAATGGGGGCAATGGGACTTAGGAAAAGCTTGCATAAATATTGTAATCAAGAGTCAAGAGTCAAAGCTCATACATAAGTACATATGTCCAACAATCACCTCTAATACATAGATATACAGGGGCCCAGACAAGCTGTCGGGATCACCCTTATAGTCAATAGAACATAAGAAAGTGTCTATATTCAAGGAAAATAGTAACTTAGACCGAGGTCCTCGAAATAGATGACTCACCAGAAAGCTTGGAATAACACCATCTAGCCACATGGGAGAGGAGGATGATCAACTTGGGCACTGGTCCCTACATGGTTATATCATGTAGGAAAAAGTATGTGTTTAGTACGTATGAATATACTATGTATATGGAATGCAATGCAGCAAGAGATAAGCATCATAATCCAAAATGCATAACGATAAACAATAGGCATAATATAACAATATGAAATGTATGGTCATTGCATAAGTAAAACATGCTTAAATAAATCATCCTCATATAGAATATCATATGTGAAGGGAGACCAAACTAGATTGCAAAGGTATAAAACCCTTGGGGTTGGTGATGATAGCACCCATCACCCTAGTGTGTGAGGTACAAACTCCTCATCAAGGATAGTGATTATCTCACCCATCACTCTAGTGGTTGAGCGATCAACCCCTTAACTAGGTTGGCGATGATTGCACCCATTACCCTAGTGGTTGAGTTTTTGACCCCTCAACTAGGCCCCCAAATTGGGAATGATCCACCACAACACTTTAGATTTTATTCATCATGTACATCAGCTCATTCCATCACAGTATAGTCAATCATATCATATCTCATGCTTTAGACCTTCATTTCCTCAAGAAACCATAACCGGACATTCTGTCAAACACCTTGGGGGTATGTAATGGGGGTAAAAGAGCATGCATTTTGGGGATGAAATCATGCAGGAAAATCAATGGTAAAACCTTTAATCAATACCTTGCAACATCCCCAAGATATTCATATCAAAATCCCTCATCAAATCCAACATTAGATCAAAGATTTGAAGTTCAAAACATGCTAAAACAACCATACTTTCATGAACAAAAATCACTGTACAGTAAATTTCTCAATATACAAGACCCACTTGTAAAATTAACTTTAAATAATGCAATATTAAGTAAAAGAGGGTTTAGGCACTATGGGTGAAAGGACCCAATGATCTAACACCACATACCTTAGCTTTTGTGGAGTACTTGAAGAAGACTTTAATGGAGATTTGAAGCTTGGGTGAGATCTTTGAAGAAATCCTTGAGATTGGCCTTGAGTTTGGGACTTGAATTTAGGGTTAGAAATGAGTGTAGGTGTTTGGGGAAATATTGGGGAATGTTTTGGGTGATATGAAGGTGAAATAAGGCCAAGTATAGGTGAAAATACGTTTGGAAAAACTTAGGTCCAACACTTAAAAAAATTTTGGCGAAGTAGGAAAAGACAGTGCAGTAAATACACCTCTCTGCGTCGCGGAGAGGTCGCAGACCCTAACTGGAAATTGCACCAGGTGCAAATTTTATAATTCATTTCCTTTTCTTTAAAATTGAAGTTAGACCCTTTTCACCCTAATTTGGACCCCCTGAATAAGAATATGAGGTCAGATTTTTTAAATTCCAAATGGATTTTTAGATATATGGTAAACAAGATTCCGGACACTTTAGATGCATGTTTTTGGGCACTATTTGGGGTCGTTTAAGCCGCATCCATGCCTAAGTCTGGTCTTAGCAATTCCAGCTCATCAACTTCAAACTGCCCAATAAGTGATTTGCACCATCTACTATACAATGCCTCAAATGGTACCATGTTGACGTTTGCATGGAAAAAATTATTGTAGGCAAACTCAATGATAGGAAAATGCTCATCCCAATTCCCCTTGAACTCCAATATGTAAAATCTCAATTTAACTTCCAATGTTTGAATCATTCTCTCGACTTGCCGATCGATTTTGGGATGGAAGGTGGTACCTAAATTCAGTTTAGCACCAAGTTACCCTTGAAAACACTTCCGAAAATGAAAGGTAATTTCGACACCACGATCTGATATGATGAATAATGTGATCCTATATAATCTCACCAATTCTCGGATATATAAGTGAGTATAGTCTCTGGCATAAAATGACATTTTGACTAGTAAAAAAGTAAGGTAACTTTAACATGCTATCCGCTATCACCCATATGGAATCAAAGTACTTCTTGGTCTTATGAAACCCACTAAAAAGTCTATGTTGACTTCTTTCCACTTCCAAGTATGAATATTAATATCTTGGACTATGTCATTCGACCTTTGGTGCTCAATCTTGACTTGTTAACAACTGGAACATTTAGACACAAATTTCGTAATGTCCCTTTTTAGTCCATTCCATCAATATATTTTCCTCGAACCTTCATTCATTTTCATAGAATTGGGGTGAATAATATAAAAAGAGTTGTGATCCTCTTGTGATATAAAGTTTTTCAACTCACTATCAGTTAGCACACAATCTCCCTTGATATCGAAGTCCATCATCTCCTTCTTAAGAGAAAACTTCTATCTTTCCTTCCTTCACCAAGGCTTTTTCAATTCAACTAAGGTGGGATAAAGATCCTTCTTAGATTTAACATCCTCAATAAAATAAGATCGAGACCCATATAACACCATCACACCACCACTTCCAAATTCATTCAACTTTAATACATGCACTTGATACCATATTCCCAAGGAAGGCAA
Organism: Solanum clarkiae; assembly: GCA_011800125.2. NCBI lineage: Eukaryota > Viridiplantae > Streptophyta > Magnoliopsida > Solanales > Solanaceae > Solanum > Solanum clarkiae. Next base: position 11,181,264 of record JAABOM020000101.1, read on the forward strand.
CTTCACTTAGCCAAAATTCACACTTATCAAGTTTTGAAAAAAGCCTTTGCTCCCTCAATATTTGTAAGACCACTCTTAAGTGTTCCATGTGTTCTCCTTCATTTTGGGAGTAGATTAGGATATGATCAATGAACACCGTCATGAAAATGTCAAGGTATGACTTGAACACCCTATTCATAAAGTCCATGAATATAGCCATTGCATTAGTGAGTCCAAAAGAAATTATCACAAATTCAAAGTGACCATATGTATTCCGAAAAGTGGTCTTCCTAATATCACTGTCCCTCACCCTTAATTGGTGATATCTGGAACTCAAATCAATTTTGAGGAAATGTGTAGTCTTTGCAATTGGTCAAAAAAGTCATCTATTCTTGGGAGTGAATTTTATTCTTAATATTGACCTTTTTGACTTGTCGATAATCTATACACAAGTAGAGTGATCCGTTTTTATTCAATACAAATAAAATTGGAGCACTCCATGGGGACCTAATAGGTCTAATAAAACCCTTTTCCAACAAATCTTTTAATTATTCTTTTAAATCTTTAAACTCTGTGGTAGCTATTATCTAAGGAGGAATTGATATGGTTGAGTGTCAAGTAGGAGATTTATGCAAAAATCTATTTCTCTTTCAAGAGGAATACTAGATAATCCAGAAAGACATTAGAATATTCATTGACAATGGGAATCGACTCTAGAGATGGAACTTTAGAGGTTATATCATTGACCCTTACTAGATGATATATGCATCCCTTTGAAATCATTTTTTGGGTCTTTAAAAAGGAAACAAACCGACCTCTACATGGAGAATTTCTACCCTCCCACTCAAGAAGAGACTCATTTGGAAATTTAAACTTGACTCTCCTATAGTTCTACAAACAATGGAGTCATAGAAAGCATGCAACCAACTATCCTAAGTATAAAAGTAAAATCAACCAAGGAGAGTTCAACTAAGTTAAAGGGATAATTGTATGCATGATGGAAATGGGAAAACTTTTACAAACTCTTCATGTAACAATGGACTCTCTATAGGGGCACATACTTCATAAGGCTCATAAAGGACTTAAGGACATACACAAAATCTATTTGCAAGAAAATGAGTTACAAATGACAAATTTGCTTCTGAATCTAATAATGTATATGAATAAAAAATATATATGTTTGATATCAGGTAAAAATATTTGGGGCCCTTTTAGCTTCTTGTCGACCATCGAGAGCATAGAAGTGATTCATCCTTAGGGCACCTCGAACTTTCCTGCCTTAGTCTTGGGCCTTGCAACTCCACTCCTACAATCCCTTGCATGGTTCCCAAGATTTCCACACTTGAAGCATGCATTTGAGCTAGCCAAGGACTCTTCTATGTGGGCCCCTACACTTGGGACAATTTGGGGTTTAAGGTTGTGGAATTATCCCTTTGTCATTGGTAGATCGGGAGAAGGAGTATTGGTAGACCCTTGGACACTATGCTTTTAGCCACCTTGGAACTTGTTGTGGCCTTCACTCCTTTAGTGAGAATATTCTAACCATCAATCCAAGTCCTCTTGGACTCCCTTTCCCTTTACCTCAATTCTTCTCCTTGATTTGCTCACCTTACTTCATCAACTGGGAGATGTCCATCTCCTTTACTAGAATGTCTATCTTTCACTCCTTTGACGCCAAGTATGGTGCACTAGATAGTTTGGTGAACTTGAGAGTATACTCCCTCATGCTCATATGCCCTTGTTTAAGGTTGATGAATTCTTGTACCTTGGACTTCCTCAACTCTATTTGAAAGAACCAGTCCAAGAAAGCACCTTAGAACTCTTCCCATTTAATTGGACCTACCTCTTTCCTCCACCCATTGCTCATGCCATATCTTGTCCACCAGTTTAGTATATAGGCCACCAATTCAGCCTTCTTCTTCAAGGGAATTCCCATTATGATGATGATAAGTCCATATTTCAGACTTATTTTGGGGATAGCTTGCAAAGAAACACTGCCTTCGGTATGCTATTATTGCGAATAGCTATCAAATATGCATGTGTTATGTTAGGAAATAGGATTAGAAGTGCACAAATGGACAATACTTGGCAAAATCTTGGAAATTGAGCAAAAGCACAAAAAGGCGGAGAAAAGTGGCATCGCTTACAAAATCGATGATCCACAAAAGACTTAGAGAGATCGCCTACCATTGCAGCAACTAAAGTTCCAACTCAAGTTAAGAATGCAGTCAGAATCAATATAGAGAAACATATTCAGTGCACCACAAAATGACCCAGAAGATCACCTAAGTTGCAACACTCAAAGCCCCAAAATCCTAAAAAGAAGGTTATGTGATGGGAATTTCAGCAAATCATCGAACTGAATCAGCAAAATGAAGAACCATAGCATAATGTTGCAGACGAGGAAGCCTTTTAAAGGTGTAGAGAAAAGTGGTCAAGTGCACATTTGACACATCACCAGAGTGTTCAGCGATGGTCGGCCTTTATTACTGAATGTCATTTCATAGCACAAACTTTCACACATCTGCACGGAGTATATAGGAAATTTAGAAATGACATTATGCATATTATATCAAAATAAATTCTTCTTCTTAGATATTTTAGAGAGTAGTATAAAGAACTTTCCTCTTAGAGGACAAGAATTGATATGTTTTCAAGCTTTTGAGAAGCAAAATTGAAGAAAATTGGCTAGTGATAATAATCTAATTTCTATTCAATCTTGTGAGCTATTACTGCAACCATAATTGTTATCAAATCCTTAATTTCTATCATGTACGACAAAAACACCCATGTTCGGGGTGTGCTATTGATATGAGTTTTTGATTTATCTACTGGGTTTTTGATATTTTGACTTATTTGCTGTTGATTTGAGTAAATTTATATCCATTTCTATGTTTAATCTGTAATCTTAAGGTTGCAAACTTAGAGGTTACTTGAAATCTCTGATTGTTGCCTTAGCCGGAATGATTAGAGTGTGGAATGAATATAATGGCTGGAAACCTCTTGGGGTTTCAGTTGAAGTCCACAACAATGGATTCAATGGCCAAGCTATTAGGGGTTTTTCTAAGACTTCTTAGACCAAGGGTGTCCTCGACTGTTCATGTATAATATCGTAGTGGAATCTTATGAAACACTCGTATATCATAGTTGAACATAGGTTACATGTACCCTAGCCTATTCACTCATTATCAACTCATTTAGTCAAATATTTTGACCCAACTAGTAGATCGATTCCTATATTTGCATATCCCCAATATTTTTCCTTATTTGATGATTAAATTGTTAACTAGTTATCGTGTAGTTAATTCTTACTTTTAATTATTGCAAGACCCTAGATCCTACAATTACTTAGTCCAATGAGTCACTTCTATATGGAACTATGATTCCCTGTGGGATTTGAACCCAGCCTCTCGGTTGACTTATTATGCTAATTACGACCGCCTATGCATCCTCTAAGTAGCCAGGTTGAGCAATATCAAAAATGGTTCCATTGCCAAGGAATCGGGGAGATTATAATTGAAGTGTTTATTGAACGTTATTCTTGTAGTTATAGTTCTTTTTACTTTTTTCTTGGTGTTTTTGTTATTGAAAAATAGGTGCTGAAATGGATGATGAATGGAGCATTCATGGTGAAATCATGGGAGATATAAATAACATCCAAAATATCAAATGGGACCAAGTGAGCAATGCTGGGTCAATCTTGTTGCCTTCAATAGATGAAAATGCCGAATTCAAAATCACTAATATATGCTATAGTTACTTCGGCCTTAGGGATTATTTGGGGGACAAGCATACGGAGATCTCCATGAACACCTTTGGAACTTCATTGATGTGTGTTCACCATTAAAGTATTGGGTTGTCATATAAGAGGCTATTAGACTGAGGCTTCCCCATTTTTCATAATCGGAGAGGCTGTGAAGTGGTTCGCCGAGCTTCCTTGAGGGTCAATTGCATCATGAGAAGAATTCCAGAACAAGTTCCTCGAGAGATTCTTCTTACCTTCAAGAATGATTAAGCTGAGGACGAACATAGAAAGTTTTAGAAAAATTGATGATGAACCATTCCATAAGGCTCGACAACAATTTTAGAAGCTCTTATTATAGTTCCCAACGCATGGGATCTCTAATCATTTGCTACTACAATATTTATATATAAGCTTGAGTGTTGGTAACAAGAGCATGGCTGATCTTTTAGTTTGAGGGGGGCTTATGAAGCAGACATTTGCAACGGCCACAGAGTTACTAGATGAAGTAACTAAAATAAACAAGGCACGGTACACTCATGAGGATTACACTTCATTTGCAAAAGGGGGAATATCTAAAGAGTAGTTGGCTAAGGAGAAGGAGCGAGATAAGGTCATAGGAAGAATGGTGAAATAGTTGGATTTCATACCACAATATGTGATGAAAGCACAACAACTTAATGTTGTCCAAGATGCAATTATCTTGCCCTATGAGTGTGAGCCAAGTGGGAATGATCGTGACAAAGAGGTGTTCTTCATTAGGAATCAAGTAATGCATTCTCAGCTAACCTTTCAATGATCACCCAAGAATCAAGGTAAAAAACCCTCTCTATATCTAAGGATTTCCACTCAAGCTTCAAGTCTCTATCTCTAATCTTTATTAACTTCATCTCCAAAGCTAAGGTATGTGAGTTTCTTTCATGGGTTCCTTCCACCCATGACACCCAAGCTTCCTTTTACTTTAATTTTCATGATTTAAAGTTGATTTACTCATGCATCTTATTTACTATGAAATTCACCGCATACTATGTTGGGGTTTATTAAATTATGACTGTTTTACTATGTTTTGGGATATTAATCTAAGGTCTAATATGAGATTTGATGAAGGATTTTGATAAATTTTACTTGAGGGTGTTACCAAGAATCTATTGATGGTTTTACATTGGATTTTCTAGCATGATAACACTTTTGAATTACATGGCTTTATAGTAGCACTACACACCCTCTAAGTGTGTGATAAAATGTCCGGTTATGGTTTTTGAGGAATTGAAGGTCCTATGCATGTCTTATGAATTAAATGTATTTATGATGATGAAATAATGACTTTAGATAATGAAATGATGACGAAATGATGATGAAAGGATGAAGAAATGATGATGAAGAGAAATGTATGTATATAATGGTGAAAGGAGTGTATATGATACTATCTCGATAGTGTAGGGGATAACCAAGACTAGTTCAGGGGGTTGTAGGCCTAGGTAACCTATTGAGGGGTTTGTACCTCGATTCCTTAGCTCGGGGGGTCGTAGGTCTGAGTAACATTGTTGGGGGTTTATACGCATCAACCTTGTTAGGGCTTTGCATGCATCAACATGTTGAGGGGTTTGTAATCCATCAACCTCATGAAGGGGTTTGTACCTCATGCACCTATCAAAGGGGTGGTCGGCCTTGGATTTCACTATAATGGCCACTCTTTACACTCGTATTATATTCTATATAAGCATGATTTTACTTCAATCATCATTCATACATTTCATATTTTTAGTATGCTATCTATTGTTTATGATTATGCATTTTCCTTATGATGCCTACTTGATATCACCTTTAGGAATCACAGCTCCTTTTGATTCTCCTCGTGGCTAGACGAACTATTCGAGTTAGCTTATAGTGAGTCCTCAAGTCCGGGGGACAATATCTATCTTCTATAAAGCTTATGTTTAGACTATGTCTTGTATGTTTGGATTACCTATTGTAATTATTATGAGGGTGAGCCTAGTTGCTTGTCTTGGACCCTCGCTAAGTATCTAAGGTTTGGAGGTATTGTTGGATATGTTGTGTATCTATGCTATATGATTTGACTCTCTTGTTTCTTCATGTTATGACATGGAGGTTTTCCCTCAGTCCTATTTCCCTTGTTTATGCTTATCTCTTAGTTTCATTTTTAATTGCTTTCGTGATCAAGGATGTGTAATTATATGTTATGAGGCTTATTTGGGGTTCCCTCGGGTTCCTTATTCACTAGTCACGTCTAGGCCCTAGGTTTGTGGTGTGACAAAGATGGTATCAGAGTAGTAGCTTGTTAGATCCTTGGAGTCCAATACACTGCATCGATTGGAGTCCTATTAATGGTTGTTAAGCACGCAACGTTTATGAATGGGAGGCTATGAGACATTCTAGGAAATATTTCATTTCTTCATGATATATGTCGTGTGATAGAGTTAGTTACCCTAGGGATTATTCATAATCCCTAATCGTTACATTACAAGATATGTCTCCAGCTACACAGGACGGTGATATGATGAATGCAGGGGTCCACAATGCTCTATGGGAAGTGTTCATACCAGTGGCAAACTTGGCAACTCACCTCATTCTACAAGTGAATGCTCTCGAGACTACAAATGGTACGAGAAGTGGTGGTGAGGCCAAGAGGGCCGGTGTTGAAGGAAAGTTCCAAAGTCCTAAAGGTAGATGTAGTGTGGTGCCTCATGTTAGGTACCCAAAATGTGGTAGGCGCCATGATGGCCCATGTTTGAGAGGTACCAACACTTGTAATGGTTGTAGAGAGTTGGCTCATAAGGTAAGGATTTTCCTCGTAAACGCAATAAGAATGAAGGAGGTATTGGTGGGATGACTAATCCCAAGTGTCAAAGGTGTGGAAATAACCATGGTGGCCAATGCTTGAGGAAGACCAATGCTTGCTATGGGTGTAGTAAAATTGGTGAAAATCTAGTGAATTTTCCATATGTTTGAAGGAAGTGTAAAGGTGGTTGACCTTTATATCAAGGCGGTCGCATTGATCAAGTGGCTCAAGAAGGGATGAGGTGCTCGATGCTTCTACTGGTATGCTGAAATTTCCTTTGGCTTGATGTGTTTGCATTGAGGGCCCGGTGTGACACTATTTCTTTCATTATTCTTTTAGTTGCTAATGGGTCCTTAGTGAGCCTATTGTTGTTTGAGAGTTCACAGGTGTTGTTCCATGTTCATGTTACATTATTTCTTGCCCTGTGACTTGTGGATTCGTTGTGATGGACCTGGATCTTATGTTTGGCATGGATCAGTTGCATTAGTTGTGTCCCCATTTTATGTAGGACCCATCAAGTCATATTTTGATTCCCTATTAAATTTTTCTTTGAGTGAGGAGCTTGTGAAGTGGTTGCAAGAGGTAAGTCCATTTCTTGTCTTAAGGTACAATTGATATCTAAGGGTTGCCCCATGTTCTTGTTGCATAGGTTCTTGTCTTGTGATTTTTTTAAACTTAGTTTGTTGAATTGGTGGTCTTGAGGTGATTTGACTACTTGCATATTGTGTATCCAATGAGTGTAGAACCCATAAAGTTGTAATATGATGGTTAAGGATGGTTGATTTATTTGATCAGCTACAATGGGTCAGTCACTTCTCTAAGCTTGATTATTGTTTCAACTTTTGTCTCTAAGTGAGGATGAGGGTAGGTGATATTCCCAAGTGTCTTTACGGACTAGGGGTGAGCATTTGAGTATTGTTGGGGTTGTTTGGTTGAGTTATACATTGACTATGTTTATGGGTTTTCGTGAATGGGGTCCTTAAATCCTACCTTTGCTTGTTGGAGGTGGCCTCTAGTGGTGAAACATTGATTTATTTAGAGCTTGTGAATAACTTGGAGGTAGTGTTGAAATCTTGGGGTAAGAGGGGTTGTATGCTAAGTATGTGAAGTGTGAAATGTGGTTACAAGAGGTTACCTCCCTAGGTCAAGTGGTGTCGGAGGACGATATTAAGATTGATCGTAAGAAGACGTATGTGATTAGAAACCGACCTAGACCATTGACCCTCCATCGAATATTATGAACTTATTGTGCTTAGCGGGTTACTACCGAAGGTTGTGAATGAATCCTCTTCTGTTGCTCCTCGCATGATTAAGTTGACCCAAAAGAAGGCTAAGCCTGTGTGAACCGTTGAGTGTGAAAAATATTTCCAACCATCAGGAATAAGTTTGTGTCCACTCCTATCATGTCTTTATCGGAAGGGTTAGAAGGGTTTGTATGTATTGTGATGTCTCCCAGATTAGTTTGGGTTGTGTGTTGATGGAAGATGGTTAGGTGGAGGTCTTTGCTTTTAGATAATTTGTGATGCATGAGAAGTATTATCCTATCTACGACCTTGAGTTTGCTACCGTGGCTTTGTTTAAAAAATTTGGCATCATTGGTTGTACGGGGTACATATTTATATATTTACCGTCCACTAGAGTCTCCAATTTGCATTCACCCAAAGGATCATAGCTTGAGACAAAAGACGTAGTTAGAAATTCCTAAGAACTATGATGTGAGTGTGTATTATCATCTCGGTAAGGCTAATATGGTGGTGAATGCCTTGAGTAGGGTATCTATTGGTAGCCTAGCTCATCTTGACGGTAGTGATAAAGAGGTGGCTAGGGAGGTGCATCGGTTAGCTCGATCGGGAGTTAGGTTGGAAGAGTTTGGTAATGGTGGTGCGGTTGTTGTTGATGCTTCTAAGTCTTTCTTGGTTGATGAGGTGATAGCAAAACAAAATCTTGATTCCCCCGTATGAGAATTGAAGGCCTTGATGAAAGAGAGCAAGGTGGAGGTTTTCTCCCATGAGGGAGATGGTACCCTTTTGTACCAAGGTAGTTTTTGTGTGCCTTGTGTTGATGGATTGAGAGAGAGGATTCTTGATGAGGCTCATGGTTCTTCCTATTCTATTCACCCCCGGTTCTACTAAAATATATAGAGATTTGAGGGAGTTGCATTGATAGGGAGACATGAAGAGGGAAATTGCCAAATTCGTTTCTGGTTGCCATAGTTGCCAACAAATCAAAGCCAAAAATCAAAGGTTGGGTGGCCTAACCCAAGACATAGAGATTCCTACTTGGATTTGGGAGGTGATTAATATGGATTTTATGGTTAGGTTACCCAAGACTATAAAATGTTATGATTCCATTTAGGTCATGGTTGATAGGATGGCAAAATCAACTCATTTTCTATCGGTTAAAACCATATAAGGGGCTAAAGATTATGCTAGGTTGTACATCTATGACTTGGTGAGATTGCACGGGGTTCCTTTGTCCATCATAACGGATCATGGTGCTTACTTTAATTCACACTTTTGGAGGTCCTCTCATAAGGGCCTTGGTGCAAGAATTAAACTCAGTGCGGCCTTCCACCCTCTTACAGATGACCAAGCCAAAAGAACTACCCAAAGACTTGAAGATATTCGTAGGTATTGTATTATGGAGTTCATGGATAGTTGGGATGAGCATCTTCCCTTGGTTGAGTTTGCCTATAATAATAACGTCCACTCTAGCATCGGTAAGGCTCCTTTTGAGGCTCTCTATAATAGGCATTTTAGATCACCGGTTAGGAGGTTTGAAGTTGCAGAAATGACTTTGTTCGGTCTGGATCTGGTCATTGATGCTATGGAGGAGATAAAGTTGATTAGGGGAAGGTTGGAGACAACCCAAGGTCGTCAAAACTCCGATGTCAAAGTGAGAAGAGAGAGATAGAATTCAAGTTAGTGATTGGGGCTAATTGAAGGTTTTGCTCAAGAAAGGTTTGGTTTGCTCTAGTAAAGAGAGAATTCAATTCATGGTTTGTGAGTCTTCATAGGGTGTTGAGGGAGGTTATGGAGGTTGCATACGAATAGGAAGTGCCTTTGGATACAGATATGGTTCGTTCCGTTCTTCATGTTTCTAGGATTGAGGAGGTGTGTCAGTGATTTATGTGTTTTAGGACTCTTGAGGTTGTGGACGTTGTGGAGGATGAGTCGACTTATGAGCAGGTCTGGTGGTGAAGTTGGGTAGATATGAGTAAAGGTCGCATTGTGAGGGTATAGTATTTGTCAAGGTCCATTGGGAGAATCGTCAAGTCAATAGTATCTCCCGGGAAGATGGAATGGGCATGGTGGAGCAATATTCATAACTCTTTCATTCTATTCAAGCTTATGATAACACTTCAAGTCCTTTTATGAATTCCAAGTCTCATGTATCATCTCCTATATCATTGCATGCATTCATGATTATATTGAGAAAGATCATAGTGATTTTAACACTAATGTTAAGATTACGAAAATGGTGTTTTAAGTGCGTCGTTGCATTCTTGTTGGGGCTGATATCTTTATGATTACTCTTCTCTTGTACATTTCTTTAGCATTCAGGAACATTTGTTCCTAAGAAAAAGATATTGTAACGACCCCATAAAGTGCCCTAAAATGTATCTCGGAATTGCCCAGAATCGTAATTTCTAGATATCTCAAAATCTGACTTCATATTCTTGTTCAGGGGACCGTAGCAAAATCCAAGTTTTCAAAGTGAGCCGAAAAACAGTTTTCAGGCGCGTCTGGGGCGCTACGTATCTTATTGTATTTTTCACTCCATTTTTTTTCTTGTCAAAGACTTTTAAGTCTTGGGCCCAAGCCTTCCCACATGAGAAAATAGCTATACTTAGCCATTTTCACCTAATATCATTCTAAACATTCTCCAAAACTCATCAAACACTCAGCAAAATATTTTACTCCTAAATTCAAGTATCAAAGCCTTCTCCAGATGTAAGTACTTCCTCTCAAGCTTCAAGTCTCCATCTCCAATCTTCATCAAGTTTATCTCCAAATTTAAGGTATGTGGGTTTCTTTTATGGGTTCCTTCCACCTATCATTCCTAAGCTTCCTTTTACACTAAATTGCATAATTTAAAGTTGATTTACTCATGGGTCCTATTTATTATGAAATTTACTGCATACTATGTTGGGGTTTATGAAATTGTGACTGTTTTACTATGTTTTGGGCTATGAATATAAGGTCTACTGGATTTGATTAAGGGTTTTGATATATATTGCTTGAAGGTATTACCAAGAATCAATTGATGATTTTACATTGAATTTTCTAGCATGATAACGCTTTGGAATTGCATGATTTTACACTAGCACTACACACTCTTTAAGTATTTAATAAAATGTCTGATTATGGTTTCTTGAGGAATTAAAGGCCCTGTGCATGTCTTATGAATTGAATGACTTTATGATGATGATGCAATGATGACTTTATGATGATGAAAAGATGAAGGAGTGATGATGAAAAGGAATGTATGTGTATGATGGAGAAAGAAGTGTATATATAATACTATCTCTATATTGTAGGGGATGACTAAGCCTAGCTCGGGGGGTTGTAGGCCCGGATAACATAGTGAGGGGTTTGTACCTCGATCGTGTAGCTCAAGGGGTAGTAGGCCAAGGTAACATTATTGGGGATTTGTACCCATCAACTATGTTGGGGGTTTGTACCCATCAACCTGTTGGGGGGTTTGTACTCCATCAACCTGTTAGGGGGTTTGTACTCCATCAACCTTGTTGGGGAATTCATATTTCATCAATCTCATGAAAGGGTTTGTACCTCATGCGCCTATCCAAGGGGGTGGTAGGCCTTGGATTGCACTATAATGGTCACTCCTTGCACTTGTATTATATTCTATATAAGCATGATTTTACTTCAAGCATCATTCATACATGTCATATTATTAGTATGCTATCTATTGCTTATGATTATGCATTTTGCGTATGATGCCTATCTCTCATTGCATTGCATCTTACATTCTTAGTACATTCGAACATACTAATGCATACTCTATACCTACATGATTTCACCATGTAGGAACCAGAGTTCCTATTGATTCTCCTCATGGATAGATGGATTGTTCGAGTTACCTTATGGTGAGTCCTCAAGTCCTGGGACAATATATATCTTCTCTCAAGCTTATATTTAGACTATGTCTTGTATGTTTGGATTACCTATTATCATTATTATATGGGTGAGCCTAGTTGCTTGTCCTGGCCCCCGCTAAATATCTAAGGTTTAGAGGTGTTCTTTTAGACACGTTATATATCAATGCTATGAGCTTTGACTCTCTTGTTTGTTGATGTTATGATATGGAAGTTTGCCCTTAGTCCCAGTTCCCTTGTTTATGCTTATCTCTTAGTGTCATTTTTAATTGCTTCCATGACTAAGGATGTGTAATGATATGCTATGAGGCTTGTTTGGGTTTTCTTCGGGTTCCCCATTCGGCGGTTACGTCTAGGCCCTAGGTCTAGGGAATGACAGAAACATTGGAGTTGGCTGGGCTGATGGTAGAAGGATGAACAAATCCTTACAGTGGTATGATGAGAGACAAGAGAGATTCAATTTGTCTAGACAATATGTCAAGTCAGAAAAATTGCAGGTTGATGAGATGCTTGCTCGGATTTTTAACAAAGTGGAAGCTTCAGATAATGTGTTGAATGAAATGAAGTCAAAATTCTCCTAGTTGAACAAAACTTTGTTATCTCACACAGGCCAAAATGCACAACATTCTCAATAAGTTTAAGAGTGTGTTTGGTACCGAAGAAGGAGATAGATTAACTGGGGCTGAAACAGAAATGACTGAGAAGGAAGTCACTCCTCAAAAGCAGGAGAAGGGAGGTGGTAAAGCTAAGTTGCAAAAATTTTTTTTCCTTTTAACTTCTTTAGCAATTAATGTATCGTTGGTTGAGGCTCTTAAAAAAAGGCTAGAATATGCACAACTCATAAAGAAATTGGTGACTAAAAAGCGAGCCCTAGATTATGAAATGATTAAAATTCCACATAACTGTGGTTCCATTTTGACTAGACATGTAGAAGCAAACAGAGATGATTCGGGTGCTTTCATAATAGCATGCACAATCAAAACATGTAAGTTGAGCCTTATGTGATTTAGGGGATGTATAAATTTGATGCATCTGATGGTGTTTGAACAACTTGGTGTGAACACCTCAGCCCCAACAACCATGAAGCTTCTTGTGGCAGATTGGTCAGTCAAAATCCACTTGGGATATTGTGTGATGTCTTGGTAAGATTAAATATATTCATATTCCCGACTGGTTTCATAGTTTTGGATTGTGACATGGATATTGATATGCCCATTATTTTTGGTCGACCATTATAGCTACAGGTAGAGCCTTAGTGGATGTTGAAAACGAGAGCCTAAAATCCAGGGTGAATGGTAAATAGGTAAGTTTGAATATTGATAAAGAAGTAAGAAGGCCTAATGACGTCCAAGTAAATACCATTGTTGATGTGGTGGACAACCAAATTTCATGGAGTTAGCTTACTCAGGAGCTGACTGAATGGCTTAAATTATATTTAATTATGTGGAGAAAGATGAGAATGATATCGATGAAGTGGTATCTACAATGATAGGGCTGGAAGTCACTCAAGTAAACCTGACGAAGCTTGACATAGACTTGAAAACAAGGAAACACAACCAATGAAATCGTCTATTTCGGAACCACCAAAAGTTGAGCTGAAAGAGTTACTAAATCATTGGCAATACACCTTTTTGGGAGGAAACAAACCATTTCTAGTAATCATTGCAGCAGGGATGTATGAAAACCTACTTTAGGCTCTTGTTAAGGCGCTCAAGAAACATGTAAAGGCTATTAAGCGGACAATGGCAAATATTGTGATCATTCCTTTGGGAATTCACAGCCACAAAATTAAATTGGTTGAGGGTTGTAAGCCCTGTGTTGTACATCAACACCAACTTAATTCTCTCATGCAGGAGGTAGTCAAAAAATAGATTATTAAGTAGTTTGATGCTAGAGTGATATACCCAATTACATATAACAATTGGGTAAGTCTAGTCCGCTGTTTGCCCAAGAGGGGAGGTATGACTATGGGTCAAAACGAGAAGGGGTAGTTAATATCAACATGACCAGTTATCAGGTGGCGAATCGAAATATACTACCCAAAGCTAGATGCATCAATAGAGAAAGATCACTTCCCACTACTCTTAATGGACCAATTGCTGGAAAGATTGCCTAGGAGGGGATGGTAGAGTTTCTTTGATGGATATTTCAAGTATAAGCAAATATCTATTGCCCCTGAAGATCAAGATAAAACCAATTTTACTTTCCATTATGGTACATTCACTTTCAAGAGAATGTCATTTGAGTTATGTAATGCCCTTGCTACATTTCAAAGATGTATGTTGTCCATTTTCGTCGACATGGTTAAAGATTCAATGAAGTTTTTTTATGGATGATTTATCAGTAATTGGTAAGACTTTTGATTAGTGTTTGGGTCATTTGCAAAAGGTGCTGAAGAGGTGTGTTAAAACAAAGTTGGTGCTTAACTGGAAGAAGTGTCACTTCATGGTGAAAGAGTGAATTGTCTTAGGCCATACAATTTTAGAGAAAAGACTATAAGTTGACCAAGCCAAAGTCGAAGTCATTGCAAAGCTTCCTCCCTCAATTTAAATCAAGGGAGTGAAGTTTCTTGGGGCATGCAGGATTTTATATAAGGTTCATAAAAGTCTTTGCTAAAATCACTAGCCCCATGTACAAGATGTTGGAAAAAGAATCACAATTTATTTTCTACTGTGCATGCTTGAAGTCACTTGAAACTCTCAAACAGAAATTGATTGAAGTTCTTGTAATAATTTCTCTAGATTGGTATAAACCATTCGAGGTGATGTGTGATACAAGTGGTGTAGCCCTTGGGACAGTGCTAGGTCAATGAGTTGGGAATCTTTTCTACCAAATTTATTATGTTAGCAAGATCTTGAATATATCCTAGAGAAATTACACAGTGACAGAATAAGAGTTGTTAGCTGTAGTGTACGCATGTGAATAATTTCAGGCATATCTCTTAGGTACAAGAGTTGTTGTCCACACTGATCGTATAGCATTTCACTATCTTATGACAAAAAAAGATGCTAAACCATTGCTTATTCAGTGGGTATTGCTATTGCAGGAATTTGATTTTGAGATGAGAGATAGAAATGACTGTGAGAATCAAGTGGTTGATCATCTGTCTAGGGTTGAATCACCAATACCTCAGGTTAAAGAGGAGGAAATCTCTGATAATTTTCCTGACGAAGTAGTGATGAAATTAGTTGTGGTGCCGACGCCTTGGTATGATAATTTTTCAAATTACTTTACTAGAGGAATTATCCCAAACTTTGTAAACCCCCACCAGAGGAGAAAGTTTTTGCATGATATGAAAAAATACTATTGTGATAAGCCTTATCTCTTTAAAGAGTACCTGGATAACATGATCCGAAAATGTGTTCTTGAGTCAGTAATAGAGGTTGTTCTAGTGGAATGACATTCATCAACAGTAGGAGGCCATCATTAGGCAATATAGATTGCATCTAAGAAATTGCAAAGTGTCTATTACTGGCCAATATTGCACAAAGATGCTCAGGAATTCGCCAAGGCTTGCCTAATGTCCCAATTCCAAGGAAATATCACAAGAGGCATGAATTTCCATTGAACCTAATTTTGGAGACAGAATTATTCGATGTGGGGGGAGGGGTAGATTTTATGAGTCCATTCACAATCTCCTTTGGTAACAAATATATCCTCTTAGCTATCAATTATGTCTCAAGGTGGTCGATGTTATGGAGTTACCAACCAATGATGGCATGGAGTAGTACAGTTCTTAAAGAGAAATATTCTCACTCATTTTGGTACTTCTTGGGCCTTCACTACAGATGGGGTATCTCATTTTTACAACAAAATGTTCGGATCATTATTTAGTGAGTATGAGATGAGCACTGGGTAACAACCCAAAATCATCCACAAGCAAACATGCAGGTGGAAGATTCGAATAGATAGATAAAGATTATTCTAGCAAAAACAAAATGGGAGTAGGAGCGAATGGGCTGCTAAGCTCGACGATGTCTTATGGGCCTACTGTACAGCTTATAAAGCTCCTATTAGAATGTCCTCTTATCAACTTGTGCCCGAAAATGCATACCATTTGCCTGTCGAATAAGAGTATCGAGCTTTATAGGCTCTCAAGATACTAAACTTTAAATCTAATAAAGCTCTAGAAGCTAGACTAACCCAACTCCATTTACTAGATAAGTTTATATTGAGAGCTTATGAAAGCTCAACCCTTTATAAGGAAAGGATGAAAAAAATGGCACGATCAGAAAATTTTGAAAAGGGAGTTGGTTGAAGGGGATTCGGTGATGCTTTACAACTCTAAAATGCATTTGTTCCTCGGGATGCTCAGATCAAGGTGGCCAATCCCTTTCAGGGTGAGCAAGTACTTAATAAAGAAGTTGTAGAAGTTGAAAACCTTAAGGGTGAGAAATTCAAGATAAATGGACAGAGGCTCAAGAAATATTATGGCAAACCACCGAATGTCGAAGTGGTTCATGTCATTAATGTTATTGATTCTTAATTGTACCGAACATTGTCATGCCACAACGTTAATGTAGGCGCTTCTTGGGAGGCAATCCAAGTGAGTAGTAGAATTAAAATAATGTGTGTTGATAGTTGTAGGTTTGTGTTGAAAGAGGAAATAAGGGAAGAAAGGTAATGTTACAAAAATAATGGGCAGACTGCTGATCCACATCAGCATCTTAGCCTAAACCACTTTTTTGGGTCAGACATTGGCCCTGGAGTTGTTACTGATTTTGGCAATCGAAAGATCCAGTTGGTGTATCATCGAGTAACACTCGTTATCAATCTCCTTGAGTGCTGTTAAATTTGGCGATCTCCTAGAAAATTTGAAGTGTCACCAAATTAGAAAGGTGATAATAAAATTGACCGCACTTTGTCGCCTTTGAAGATCCATAGACTACCACAACATTTGGCGAACTTGGTGCAAAATAGGCATATCGCCGAACAAAGAAATCGATGATAATATTTATCACTCTTTGAAATCAAATTGTGGAGTGAGTCGCTGTAGAATTAGGCTAAGACATTGCTAAATTGGCATATTATCGAAGATACTCAATGACATCTAGTTGTTCTTCTCTTTAGTCCCTGGGATTCGCTTCAAGAGGAGGTAAAAAAGCCATCTCATGTGCATATGGCAGATCATCAACTACCCTCTACAATAGGGAACAATAACACGGAAGTCAAAGAGTCTTTATCTCTTTTTATTAAATTCTCATTAATCTTTCTTTGAATTTTCATCTCCCCACTTTCCCTCTTCCCATGCTCATGTTCACCCACACCACTTCTACACTATAACTATTCTTTTCTTTTCTTTTTGCTGAGATCAGTGTGTCCAGCTTCACCATCAACTTTCTCATTGCCATTGTTAGCATGTGGAGCTTTAGCTATGTTGCTTTGTTCTTAATAAACTTGGGGTTGCTACAGAAATAGGATTGAGAGATTTGAAATGCTATGCCATTCGAGTTTTTACTTATGCAAAATGGGTGCTTTTGACTTGTCATGGTGAGGCTTGGTTTTGTGAATCTCTGGGGTGAAGTTTGAGTAGGTCTAGCTACCGATTGAGCGATTTGAACTTGCTGTATGATAGATTGGGTGACATCATTGTTATGGGAAAGTCATCGTTTCACCAATATCATGCTTGAGAAAAAAATATTTGTTTGGGTGTTGGGTCATGTGATAAAACTTCTTTTTGGCTTGAGGGATGTAAGGTTTTAGCTGCTGCTTTGCATTTGAAGTAGTCAATTTTGTCACGACCCAAGCCTAGGGCCTAGACATGACACAGTGAATGGGAACCCGAAGGGATCCAAACAAGCTTCTTAATGTATCAACCACAAATCCTTGGTCGCGAAAGCAAAGTAAAGAACAATAAGAGATATAATAAAAAGGGAAGCAGGACTATGGGAATCTTGATATTAATAAAAGCACAAAGAGTAAATCTCATAGAATAAGTACATCTTAATATCCAACAACACCTCTAACATGGAATTGAATGTGGGCAAAGACACTTTCTGGGCTCACCATTATAGTAACAAGTGTTCAACATAAAGAAGTCTCAAAATGGCAAGAGCAATAAAGGTAGTGTTCTCGGACTTGAGGACTCACGAAAACTTGCTTCAAAGGATCGTGCTAGCCATATGGAAGAAGATGAAAAGATGCTCAGATCCCTACATGGTAATATCATGTAGACAAAAAATATGCATTAGTACATTTGAATATAGTAAGTATATAGGACGCAATGCAACAACATAGTCAAAATGCATAATCATAACCAACAAATGAGTATAACCTCGATATGGTATGCATAATCAATACTTGAAGTAAAACATGCTTGTCAATCGTAAATCTTGCATAGAACATAATACGTGCGTGGGAAGAGACCTTAACTAACATAGAACAAGTAGCTACAACTTGAAATCTAAGGCATGACACCCCCTTGGTTAGGTAGAACGGGCATGACACCCCTCGACAAGGTATGGTCTACTTGTCAAGGAAAACCAAACACGATAAAATGAATTAGATGGATCCACTAGTATAGCAATGGTATAATATATCATCCTATGCTGGAACATAGTTTAGAGATAAAGGAATTTATATAAGGACCCCTTGAGTCGAGCCCCAATCTTAAGCCTCAATCGGTGCTAATTCTAAGCCCATGGAATACTTGGAATAATCATAACTTGCGTAACTCGTATGAAACATGAAACATGACCGGAGTAACTCCTAAAGCATCTTTGACATCTAATTGTGAGCCCAACTTGAAACATGAGAGTAGATCATAATTATACACGAACCCTTGCTTTAACATGAGTGGCTCACAATAGGTAAAGATCTTGAAATCGTGCTTAACTTGTAACATGTAAAATGATAGATAGTTTTCATAAATTCAATACATACTTGAAATCCCTTAATCATCATATAGTCACTTGACTTGTAAATCATGAAATAGATAATCAATAACTTAAGAATTCTTGACTTGACATTTTATCAAACATATGGTGGGTTCATAATACTTATTCAAAATCATACAATTCAAGAGTTAAATAAGATGACTAAACTTAATGAAAATCAAACCACCAATATGTAGTAAAACCTTCATGTAGGGTACCTTGAAATCCATGATCAAAACTCATAATAGATCATATTTTCATAGCTTAAAATATGCTTAGTCTCAATGGAAATAATCAAATCATGGTATAAGCTTGAAATAGATAGACATGCATAATCAATCAATATTTAATAAAACCCTAACATGATTCATTCTCATGTTTCATAATAAGAGATAGCCATAGGTAATACAACTTGAAAACATACAATTTTCATGAAAAGGAAGATTGGGCTCCATGGCTGAAAGGAGCTAATAGATGAAACCCACATACCTCAAACTTGGGTTTTCTTAGCTTGAAGGAAACATAGAGCTTGAAGTGAATCCTTGAGTTCCATAGTTAAGCCTGAAATCCTTGAATTTTGTATGAGATATTTGGTTAAGTCTTAGTGAGGTTTTAAGTGATATGGAGTTGAAAAATGGCTAAGTGTGGGTGATTTCACACTTAAGTGGGCATGGAGCTGTGACCCCAATGTCCTTGGACGAAATACAAAAACCAAGGAAAAACATAAACTAGTTCGCTTCCTTGGCACAACGTGGACCCATCGCACAGGAAACATTTGTACTGCCCCACTCCCCAGCCGCATCATGGCCTAGGCATGGACAGATACTATTTTTCAAAAATTAGCAAAAATTATTTTTCATTACGGGTCTTCTAAAATCTGAGTTGTACCCATTTTTGAGTCAATTTTTCCCCTAATTGAGAATATGAAGTTGGACTTTTGATATCATAAACGAATTTTGAGATATTGGAAATTAACAATTTTGGGCATTTCGGAGCATATTTTTGGGGCATTGCAATATCTCCCCCTTGGGAACATTTGTCCTTGAATGTCAAAGAAACATGCATAAGAGAAGTAACCATAAAGATTTCAGCCCGACATGAATGTAACAAATTCATTTAATCATCACTTTTGAAAATCTCAACATGAATGTCAAAAATCATCATAAACTTGTCAACATAAACATGAATGCATACAAAATAACATGAGGGCTGAAATTTCCGACTTGAAATCATATAGGGAACTTAGATTAGTACCTTTGGCTTGAGTAGTATGGACGAGATATGGGTATCTCTTTTTCATGTCCGCCTCGGCTTCTCATGTGGCACTTTCAACTTGTTGATTCCTCCAAAGAACCTTGACGGAAGCTACATCTTTATTTCTCAAACTCCTCACTTGCCTATCCAAAATCTCTAGTAGGACCTCCTCATAAGTGAGATTATCTTCTACAACACCCAAAACCTCCAAGGTCACTATAACACTTATGTCACCCACACACTTTCACAACATGGACACATGGTAGACCGAATGAACCATATTCATCTCCATAGGCAATTCCAACTCATTTGCAACCTTACTCAGTCTCCTCAAACCTTTATAAGGACCCATAAAACTTGGGCTTAATTTCCCTTTCTTGCAAAATCGAACCTCACCCTTCATGGATGAGACTTTTAAGTAAATCCAATCACAAACCTTAAACTCAACATCTCTTCTCCTCACATCAGAGTAGGACTTTTCTTTACTTTGGGATGCTTCAATCTCTCCCTTATCAACCTTATCTTCTATAGGCCTTCCATGACAAAATCTCAACCTAAAAAAATCCATCTCCCCCACTTCAAACCACTGAACCGGGGATCTACAATGCCTACCATTTAAAGCTTCAAAGGGAGCCATACTAGTTCTTGAGTGGTAGCTATTGTTGTAAGCACACTTAATAAGTTGAAGATGTTCATCTCAACCGCCCTTAGACTCCAAAACACAAGCTCTAAGTATATCTACAGGTGTTTATATAGTCCTCTCGACTTGACCATCCATTTGAGGATGAAAACTTGTGCTAGGCTTAAACTTGGTACCAAGACCTCTTTGGAAGGACCTCCAAAAGTTAGAAGTGAATTGAGCACCACGATCCAAAATGATAGACAAAGGCACCCCATGCAATCTAACCATCTTATGTATATATAACATGGCATAATCTTCGGTACCATAAGTAGTTTTGACCGGTAGGAAGTGAGCCGACTTTGTCATTCTATCCACGACAACCTAAATAGAGTCAAAATGCTTCCTTGTCCTAGGCAACCCAACGACAAAAGCCATGTTGATCTCTTCCCACTTCCAAGTAGGAATTTCTATGCCCACCTGGACTTTGATGTTCGACTTTCACTTGTTGGGAATTGTGACATCTGGATATGAACTTGGTAATGTCTCTTTCTATACCACCTTACTAATACACCTCTCTCAAGTCTCTATACATGTTTGTAGATTGGGGTGAATAGAATAGGATGAATATGGGCCTCCTTCAAGATCAACCCCCGTAGGTGATCAACATTAGGCACATAGAATCTACCTTGGTACCTAAGGGAACCATCTCCCCCTTAGGATAAAACCTCTACTTTACCTTCTTTCACCATGGCCTTCAACTCTAACAATGCGGGGTCAACATCTTGTTTTGACTTTACCTCATCAATCAAAGAACATTTCAAACCATAAACAATCACTACACCACCATTATCAACTTCATCCAACCTAACACCTAATCTAGCCAACCGATGAAACTCTCTAGCTACCTCTTTGCCACCATCATCAACATAAGCTAGAGTACCCATGGACACTCTACGTAGAGCATCGGCCACAACCTTAGCTTTGCCAAGGTGATAATGCACACTCATATCTAGTCTTTAAGGATCTCTAACCACCTTATTTGTCTCAAATTATGATCGTTTTGGGTGAAAACTAATGGAGAGTCCTATGGTCGGTAAACACATCAACATGAACCCCATACAACTGGTGATGCCAAAATTGTGAAGCAAATACAATGGCCGCCAATTCAAGATCATGGGTGGGATAATTATTCTCATACACCTTAAGTTGTATAAAGACATATGCTATCACCTTACCATTTTGCATCAAAGTACACCCCAAACCAATTCTTGAGGCATCACAATCTACCACAAACCCCTCTAACCTTTCCAGTAGAGACAATATAGGAGCGGAGACAAGCTTATCTTTCAATATTTGAAAACCCTTCTTGCATTCATTGGTCCACATGAATTTTTCCTTCTTTTGGGCCAACTTTTTCACAGGGGAAGCAATAAAAGAAAATCCATTTAGAAACCTCCGGTAATAATCCGCAAACCCAAGAAGTTCCTAATATCCGATAGAGTCAAAGGTCTAGGCCAACTCCTAATTACCTTTGTCTTCTTAGGATCCACGTTAATGCAATCACCTGACATTACACTCCCTAAAGAAAAAACATCTTTCAACAAAAACTCACATTTTTCATATTTTGGATACAACTTCTCCTCCGTCAAAATTTGCAACACCACCCTCAAGTGATTCACATGCTCCTTCTCACTCTGGGAATTAATCAAGATATCATTAATAAAGACTACCACCAACATGTAAAGGTAGGGTTTAAAGACCTTATTCATGAGATCCATAAATATAGAAAGTGCATTAGTCAACCCAAAGGATATAACCACAAACTCAAAGTTCCCATACCTAGCTAGAAAAGCCATTTTAGGGATATCACACTCCCTCACATTCAATTGGTGATACCTATATTGAAGATCAATCTTAGAAAAGTAGCTATTCTCTTGAAGTTGATCAGAAAGGTCATCAATCCTTGGTATAGGGTACTTATTTTTTATGGTAACCCTATTAACTTGCCGGTGATCAACGCACATTCTAAGAGAACCATCCTTCTTCTTCACAGACCACACCAGTTCACCCTAAGGTGACTCACTAGGACTTATAAAACCCTTTTCTAACAAATCCCTCAATTGATTTTTTAACTCCTTCAATTCCACCAGGGCTATAAGGGGGAATGGATATAGGTTGAGTATCGGGAAGGATGTCTATACCAAAGTCTATTTCCCTTTTGAGAGGAACACCCGGAAGCTCATCAAGAAAGACATCAAGAAACTCATTAACCACCGGAACCGACTCAATAGGAAGGAATTTGGACTAAATAACCTTAACCATCTGATGATGACGGTCACGCTCCAATAAGAAAGTGGTCACTATTAGTAATTAACCTAACTTAGGTTAGGGTTGAATCCATAGGGAATATAGGGCTTGACTATAAGATTTCACTACTAATCATTCCTAGTATCTATAACTACAATCTCTCGATGGGGGGTGGGGGTTGTTGTGATTCAAAGACAACATAACATAAAGACTAATTAAAATTTAGAAAAACCACTAGATTTTGGGGACAACATGGGAATTTGTGTTCCCTACGGCTCTTTGACTCAATTACCCTAGATAACATAACTATGATTGGTGAATCGCATGCATGATGATAACTTAGGTTCTTCCAGCCCTCTTGTGAAAGTGAGGGTCAAATTTCACCATGTTGCTTGGTCATCCACAATGGTGTGCCAACTAACCGTTACCTATTGTCCCAGTCATCTTCCCTTTAGTCAAGTATGGTCGATTAGACGATAAAAACTCAACCAAATCCTGTTATCTACTTCTCTTTTCTATTCGTCACTACCTTGGTCGGGATCGTGATAATAGGCAGGGTTTGGTGTTGGCCACCACCAAACAACATTAATCACGAAGGAAAATAAACAATACATGCAAAACCCCAATGATAGACATGCACAAAACCTAGGTCATCTCAAGTCAACTACCCATTGTTCCAATAACCCAAAGTTGTGGGTGTTTAGCTACTCATGGCTAAGACAAAATACACAAAAATGCACATAGTAGACATAGTTAAGAGTTTCACCAATAATAATGAAGGAGATAGGCACCACAAGTCGCAAATCCACAAGCTTCATTGATCAATAATGAGTCAAAACAAGATTTGCAATCCCCAAAATGGGTTTTCCAAAGAGAACAATAATCTACTCTAAAAACCTAAGGAAAGCTTCAAAAATGTAATGGAGAAATGTCTACTATTTGAACTCCCTTCAGAAACCTAACTTAAACTATTTATAGTATTTACAAAATAACCCTAGGAATTATGCAGAAAAGACAGCTGACATCTGTTAAATTTTGCACTTACGACTCATAGGTTAACCTACAAGTCATAGTCTGGGTCTCATATCATGTTTTTGGCATCTTGGACTGACTGGTGTGACCCATAGGTACGAGTCGTTACTCAAGCTATGACTCATATGTTGGCCTAGTAGTCTTGGTCTTCAGTTTTTTGTCGAACAATTTAGCTCTCTGATTCTTGTTATGAGTCCACCTATATGAGTCGCACTGTATCTTACGAATCATAGGCTGGGCTCTTAAGGGTGACCTTCACTTGGAAAATTTCTGATTTTTGGTCTCTGATTCCTGCTACGACACAACCTACGACTCGTAGTGTGAGCTATGACTCGTAGGAGGGCTCGTAAGGCCTATGCTTAAACAAAATTTGCAACGTTTCTTCAAAATTATGTCAATCTAACTTTTCTGCAATATTAACACAAAAACACATCAGAACACTAAAGATTCACTTTAAGAACGCACAAAATTCCTTATTTTAGGCACCAAATGTGTTGTAATTTGACAACACATCAACGCCCTCAACTTAGAATTATTTCTTGTCCTCAAGAGATGACTCAATTTATGCAGAAAAACAGAAATACATAACAACTATATCAATGGCATATAAAATAGATCATTTGGTTTAGGTACCTAGCTACTACTTTTAAAACAGGGTTGCCAAGTTATTGAGCAAACCCGAACATCATTAAAAACCTGAAAATCCAACTTTGACAAACTAGAACATCATTAAAGATTGAATAGAGTTCTTGAGATCCAGAATTGAGCTTGTGACACTTGAATTTGGATGATAATTTTGATAAAATGATTGAGAGGTTTAGAGAGGTTTTTTGAGTGATATGGTGTTGAAAAATGACTAAGTATAGGCGTTTTCACGCATAAGTGGGCATACGGCCATGACCCCAATACCCTGAGGATGAAATAGAAATTAAGAAAGTCCTAACATAGCTCCACTACAATTTCGCGTCGCGGAGCCATCGCGTACCCTTTCTGTCTCCAAAAATTTTGTGCAAATCATTTTTTACTACGAGTTTTCTGAAATTTGAGTTATACTCATTTCCCAGCAAATTTTGTCCCCTGATCAAGAATATGAAGTCAAATTTTTGATATCACACACAAATTTTGAGATATATAAAAATTACAATTATGGACATTTTCGAAGCACATTTTTGGGGCGTTATTGGCGCGTTTCATTTGTTAAAAAAGGTTGCACTTTAGATGAGACTTTGAAGGGGATGAAATCTGGAATCTCAATCAATAATCAGAAGATTGAGTTTCACTCTTTGGCTATTAACCAACCAGAGCAACTATTTGGTCAGATGTCTACTCAGTTAAACCAGTGTCAGAAAGGTACATTGACAAGAAACACAGTCAAAATCCAAAAAATGATGGGTAGTGCATGGCAGTGACAATACTATGTAGCAAGCGGACTATTAACCCATGATGCTAATAGATTCTGATAAGGTTCGTGAGGAGATGGTTGAAAGCAAGGATGTAGAGACTAGGTATGGTAACACTAAGGATGGGGTGAGCGATGTGGTACTGATGCCAAAGAAATTGAAACCCATACCTAGACCTCCACGTCTTTTCCTAGAGAGACTCAAAAAGAAGGAGGACAAAAGTAAGTTTCAACACTTCATCTCTATGTTAAAGAAGCTAACTATCAATATTCCTCTCATTGAAGCATTGGAGAAAATGCCTGGGTATACAAAATTTATGAAGGAACTACGATGAAGAAGAGGACTATGAGCCAAGAGCTCCCGCAAGAGCTTCATTGTTATAGTGCTATCACAATAAGGTCCTTGGTATAGAATAAAGAGGATCTCGAAACATTCACCATACACTACACAATCAACGAAATGGAATTTACAAAGGCCTTATCTGATTTAGGCACCATAATCAATTTAATTCCTCTTGCGGTGTTCAACAAGTTAGGCTTAGGTGCCCCTACACCAATAAGTATGCAGTTATTAATTCCTGATAGGACAGTGAAGAAACCTATAGGGATATTGTATGCCATTCTCGTCAAAGTGGAAAAGTCCATCTTCCCTGCAGACTTTTGATCCTAGATTGCAAGGTCAACTTTGAACCAATCCCTTGGCAAGGCCCTTCCTAGACACTAGATGAGCACTACTATACATGGAGTTTGACAAACTTAAGTTTAGATTAGATGATGAAGAAATCTTCTTGAACATCTTTCAGTCTATAAAGAGATGCGATGACCGGAAGATGGATGCCTGGGCACTTGGTAAAGCCTGAGTAACCAAGTTGTCTAGATCCCATGACACTAAATCAAGTGCTATTTGGGAGGCAACCCAAAATATTCGCTATAATTTTTATGTGCTTATTTTATTTTTTATTAATGGGTTGGTAGATAGTTTAATTTTGTGTTTTTGGTTGTAATTTCGAACTAGAAGATTGGTGGATCATAGTACAATAGTTTTTCTATGCAGAATATAGAGAAATAGGGTCAAGGCAGCAAACCAATACTACAAAGTGAGAGACGTTGATTCTATGACTGGTTCTATGGGCCGTGGTTCATACCATGACCTATACACTGACTCGTTGAACACTTTAGTAAGCAAAACTTTGGGCACTCCAATCCATAAGCAAACTTTATGGTCCATAGATAAAACTATGAGTTGGGAACGAGGCTTGTGGACTATGGGTATGATTCTGAACTAGTTAAGTGGTGGGGGAACTTATGATCCAATATATAGGTCGTTTGTCTACGTAAGCCTTGCAAGTGGATCCATAAATCCAATACCTAAAAAGTAGGGTTCTTGAAACCACGAGACCATTCCTTACGGGCCATAGATCCTTGTACAACACATAATCAAGGTTTCATAGGGTTTGAACCCCACTTAAACCCATCTTGCCTAATGAAATAAAAGGGGGGTAAATACAATTACCCCACTACTTTCCCAATTGTATCCCAAAATGCCAAAACCTCGCTTCTTCTTCCCTAAGTTAGATCACCGTCAAACCACCACCATATTTTTTGGCTCACTTTCTAGCAAAGCTCTGCCCACATAGCAGTGATTCTGGCACGCCAAGGTTTTATTTTCTTAGGTTTTTGTTGCTCTTTGTTGGGCCATTTAATTTATATTCCGGTATGTGCTCTAATTGAAATTTTATTTTGCCAGAGAATTATATCATTGCTCTCAGATGTTGTTGCAAATAATTCCATGACATTATTGCCCTAGCATTTTATGTTGGTTGTGAAATGAAGTGTATTATGTGGTTGGAACTATTTGATTGATCGTGGTAAACTTAAACCATTTATATGCTTGTGAAAATTATTTTTTGAACCAGTGATACACCTTTCAACTGAGTCCAAATTATTTGTCTTAAAGGAGTTTATTAATTGTCCATGAAAGTGATCTTGGGTTTTCAATCATTGTATGATGCTGAGAAAATCACTTATCGTCTATATCATATTGAATTACCATGTTAACATTGACTGAGTGATTGTGCAAAGTAAATGATGGCACGCTGACAAATTAATTAAATGCTAGTTGTCATATGACATGCATGTATCCGATTGGATGCGTGGTTGTTGGAAATTTCATATGTTTTGAATTTGGGGTAAATGTAGTTACTTGGTATTATGTGTCATTTCTTTGATGTTGTTTAAAATTTGTGCACCCTACTATTGAAACCTAGTCATCATGCTTGTCAACTTGTCAAAATCAGATCGACTAGAAGTTCATTGTGATTTTTTGTTGACTAATGGTTAATGGAATCTTTGGTGAACTTAGAAAACTAAAGTTGTCATCCTTTAATAGCATGAGGACCTTCTATGGCCTTTAGAGTATTATGGACCATAGATGTCCCTTTTAAGTTGAAATCAGCAATTTTTTTTTTCTAGAAAGTCAAAAGAAGAATCCACATACGGGTCATAGCCCATACTATGGCCTGTAAATAGGGTTCATAGGTTCCTTACCTGGAAAATTTAGAGGCTGGCAATGTATCTATGACTCAATCTATGACCCGTAGTTCATTTTACGAGATATAACTAACCTCATATGTCAATTCCACTAATTAGAATTACTGTACCCTATTTCCTACATAGCCTTCAATGGCCCGTAATCTGCCCTATGGCCCATAGGCGAGCCTTTATAGGACCTTCTATTACTTATTTCTAGAACTTTTTTTTATTTTCTTTTTAGTGTTCTTAGGACTTATGTATGTTTTGAATTGTGTATTTCATGTACCATGGCTCCTAAACCAATGAAGGGTGAGATAGAGGCTATGTGAAACCGACTCCACAATAAGACCACAAATTCTAAGGCCAGTGGATCCGTGGAAGAGCTCGACGTTCGGTCATATTTGGGCATTGACTATTGACACATTAGGGTGGAAATAAGATAGACAATGCCAACCAAGACTCAACTATAGTTATCTAGCTTTCCTATTCATAAAAGAGAGATGGCAAGCAGAGTAGCTCCGTACAGATGTCAAACACCGAAGAGAGGTGTTGAGCACCTATAGATGATGGAGATGACTCTGATTCAGGAGAAGAATCCAGGTCTAAGTCCACCCCTGTACCACCAGTACCTCCGGCCCTGGTAGATGCATTGATAAGATGCTAGTGTGTCTGACACATTCAGGGAATAGATCACGAGGACATCCAACATGATGAGAGGGGCTGATACGCCTAGATAATATTCGACAAGCCATGGATCGTGACATCGGAGTTTTATAGTGCTTCAAAACTCTAGGACGTCATGGTTTGATATCATTTAGAGTGGTTAGCAATAATATTGGGGAAGTACTCCCCGACTCTTGTTCGAGAGTTCTATGCTTCTTATGATGCTACCATCATGGAGTTGAACTCAAAAGGTAACAGACTCCTTTCATAGCCCCAAATCACTCAGATAATGGTAAGAGGAGTCCCAATTGATATATCAAAGGATACCATCTGTCGACTTTTATTTGGTCTCAAATATTAAGCCCCTATTATTGTAGCTGAGTATGAATACCATTTGGGGAAAGACTAAGTACCGAGGTGTGGTCAAAGATGTGGTTTGAAAGGCCATTCTGACGAGATAGATCATCGACTATATAGCTCAGCAGGGCCAAGAACCTGATTGGAATTTCACTTCAGCAGTAATTGCAAAGGCATAACTTAGCTTCATCGACAAGTTTTGGTGGGGTGTAGGTTTTTTCTGGATATAGCCCACTAAGGTTGATAATACCTTTACTCCGAACCATGTAGTTATGGTTGCCAACATAGTTGCTATCTATCGATTGATAGCTTAGGACATACATGATAGATCACTGAAGAAGTCCACCTCCATCCTTTTCCCGTGATTAATCTATCGACTATGTATAGCGGCGACGGTGGAGATTCTACACACCGTGGACACTATGATCAAGATTCAGAGGACACTAGATGAAAGTGAGATAAATGCTGATGAGAATCCCATGGCCCTTCAGCAAGCACCAAAGCCACAAGTTCGTGTACTAGATATGTTAACCATAACACCACAGTCTGAACGCCTTTCATCATCTACTACTGCTGCTCCAGAGATTGAGCGGCCCTCACAGATAGATGTTGAGAGAGATATAGGGCCTACTACTACTTCTACTCCTGCACTAGAGGTCGTGGCTATACATCATTCCTCCATTTGGCACGTAATACATATCAGCGACGTCGATTAAGACTCTAGTGCAGCAACAGACTCGTAATGAGTCCCAGCTGATTCAGTTACTATAACATATTAGGCCTTGGTTTTGCCAGGCCATTTCAGAGGTTGAAGTGTGCATGCAGACATATTTATTAGCCACCCTCGAGGAGAGACTTACGCTGGTACATTACCACATTAATGCCTTTGAGAGGTGAGTAGAGCAGGGCCTCAGTCAACCTAGCCTACTAAGTCAACAACTATCTGGGAGGAGATCTAGTAGCTCTATATCAAGATAAGAATAGCAGTGTCAGCATTGCTCGTGCTTTCTATGGTTGACATTACTAGGAAGGCAGTTATTGACTTGCTTGATCCTGAGGAGACACCACTTCGTGCCCCTGGGATGAGGCCTCATATTGGGAATGATGATCCAGATGTTGTGAGACAAGGGGCAGAGTTAATGGAGATAGAGTAGTTTGACGCTGCTAGATGAGGCTCCATTATAGATAAGATGGCCTATCAATCGCGTGAGCTTAAGAAAATAAGAGGTGTTGGACCCTCCGAACATGTTGTCGACACTAATGAGACCACCAGACAAGTTGAGGGTGGTCAAACACAGACGTCGACTAGCGCTAGGCACCCAAGCATGTTCTTTTTTACCCCTATGCTTTTGCTTTAGATATATTTTGTTGCGTTGAGGACAATGAAAATCTTGTTTGATGGGTTATAGGTAGTAATAGTCTCGGCGAAGTCTGAATAACCAAGACCTATAATTATCCTAATTTTTTAGTTCGCAGGATTTTCTTGCCTGTGTTCTTTTCCTAAGGATATTTATTTTCTGTTTAACTGACATGTCTAGGATGTGGAAGTAGTATTAGTAACATATAGTACTAAAGTCTATGGCATATGTTAGTTTTGTTGAAAAATGATTCTAATCAAATTTTTGTGTCAGGTAGTTTTGATAACAACCATGTGAAGTCAGTGATTGATAGTATTTGTTCCGACTATGTAGGTTTAGTTTCGATGAAAAGCATGATCAAAAGTCTATTAAACGGTATAATCAGTGTTAAGTGTGTGTGAGCTTCTTTGCAAGCTTCTTATACTATGTTTCAGTTCAAAACATGCCCTGTTACTCTGACTAAGACTGTAAGTTAGTTGGTCTCTTAGGACCTTATTCATATTAGTCCACTTATCATAAAAATGACCAGCCAAATGCTTGATGTATCCCTTGATCCTAATGTTTGAGCTTTGCATCTACCCTTTTCTTTGTCGACACTTAAGTAACCAACCCTTTTTGAATTTGCAATCTTGAAATTGTCCATAGTTCTTTCTTGAATATTATGTACCTCTACTCAAGGAAAAAACCTGAGCTGAGAGTGGCTACCAAAAGTGGCCCTGGTTAATAGGTTGGATATTATGCACATTAATTCAGGCGAAAAGACTAAGTTGAGGGTGGCTGGGGTAAGAAAATTATACTAAACGGGGATGGAAGCTTGTTATGCATAAAAATAAAAGAGGAAAAATTTGGACTAGGTGCAAGAAAAATGAATAAATGCCTGAATTGTGAGCTAAAAAAAAGACTGTGAAAAATGAAAGGCAATAAGATGAAAAACTTGAATAGGGCACCCATGAAGGTCAGATATATGAGAAGGGAAGAATGAGTTGTAAATATTAGTGTTGTAGGGAAAAAATGTGAAATAACGCAGTGTCAAGGAGGGCAATTAGTCAGTATGTTCCAAAAACATCATACCAAAGCCCCTTAAGCCTACGTTACAAGCCAAGAAAGTCCTTTAGCAACCCTAGTACAAGTAGTCGAAAGTTATGGTCATGAGTATAGGGGAAAGCATCTTGTATTATGTGCAGTGTATGAATATCTATTATGAGTGTCAGCGATTTTGTCAGTCCAAAGCATTCAATTTGAATATACTATCATGAGTGAGACATGGGACTTCTTTTGTGAGGCACTTAAGTTACACTATTGATTCAAGGCTATTTAAGTGATTGTGGCTTATTGGCAATTACCTTGTTTGTCATAGTCCTCTATCGCATATTGATCTGCATGAGTTTGTTTGACAACTGTCGGATATATACTGATACATTAGATTGGGTATCTATGATTGATTTAGATATGATGAATGCCATTAGATTGAGGTGTGGGTGTTGTTTTACTACTTAAGTAGATTTAGTCCGTCTCTTGAGGACAAGCAACAACTTCCATGGGAAATCACAAGCTTAAAGCTCCACAACTTACTTTGACCTCATCTTGTAGATAAATCTTCTAAGCAACACCATCCTAAACCCATCCCACAATTCTGAAACCTACATAACCATAGGACTCCATTATTCTGACTCCAACTCACTTCCCCTTAACCTTGAATGTTAGCGCCACGAATATAGAAAACCAACCAGAACATTAACCAAGCACACCAAAGGAAGTACTCTCCTAATCCCCAGCTAGCCAAACCAATTTGCCAAAATACTTGAAGAAAAGGGACTACAGTACCAAGCTAATGAAGTATGTGATACTACAGTCTAGGAAAGACTACGTCAAAGATAGGAAGCAATCAACTGAAACTATCATGATCTACCAAAGTCTACACCACCCAACACACAGAACCACCTATAGGCACCAGTTATAGTCCAAAAAGTTGAGGGAACAACATAGAACTAAGACAACTTCTAAATCTACTAGGTCTAACTACAGCCCTAATGATCACTCCCATCATCACACCTTACTCTTGGCAACAACCTCACTTCAGCTAATAACAACAATAGTAAGGAATAAACATCTAAACTAAGCATATCAAGAAATCCAAAATGGAAAACCAACCAATGAAAGAGAATTAAACACAATCTATAGGCATTATTCTACCACTATAGAAAATATAAATCCACTATCAGAATAATTCACTATTAAAAGAGATCAACTACGACATTAAATACATACCAGATCCACTACAAAAGAATCTCCTATAAGAGTTGAAATACATAGTGGTGCTGCTAGAGGCTCAAGGCTCACACTCAAAAGGGAACAAAATAAATAGATACATAACAGTAGGTGGAACTTATATCAAACAAAGCTAAAGCTGACTGCTAGCATAGATAAATTGTACTCATAATGATATCATCAGATGACTCATCCTATGACCTCGTTCGGGCTGTATAGAAATTGTCATGATAACCTTATCATCTGGTATCACCTTTGCCAATGATTTTCCAACCCTAAAACTCTATCAATCACCTCAAGAAATTAATTGGTCACCTTTATGATCTTAATCCTGACCTCCGTCTCTGGCTGAGTGTGCTAGTGTCAAGGCTGAGTAGGCTACCTATGAAGTAAGATACATCATCTTCCACTGGGGGCAATCTATGGACCAAGGATATACCTCTCCACAGTCATAACACATTTGGAAAGATCGATCAGCAAAGTTATGACTAGTGGTACCAACTTTGAGGCACTATATCCCTGACTGGTTGAATATCAAGACTTAGCTTGCCTCAAAGCTACCACAACTCAACCTCTCACCCTCTATGCGGCATCATAAGGAGGACCGTGCCGATAGGAGGCGTCCTTATATTGTTGGGTACCCTCTAAAGCCTGAAAAGAAGCCTAAATAGGAGGAATGGGTTGGCCCTTGCAGTACCTCTAATGCAATCTTTCATAATGCTCCATGAGCATATATTGACTCCCATTGTAACTTCCGTCATAGTATGCCATCTTGTCATAGCCCATATGTGCCTCGCGACAAAGTTTCTCAATGGTATGAGCATGATCAACAATATCTATAAATAAGCAAACCGCTATAACTGATAACTGAGTCTCAATCATTAGTTGTGTCCTTAATCCTTTAATAAAACATCTGATCCTCTACTCCTCAGTGGATAATATCATAGTGGAATGCTTGGAGAACTCGTGAAATTCGATCTCATACTTGAACATAGTCATGGTGCCCTACTCCAAACTCAAAAACTAACCACAGAGCCTATCTCTGATACTCATAGGAATAAACCTAGACAAGAATCCCTCTGAAAACTTTGTCCATGATACCAGTAGTTACCTAGTATGTTTAGTGTCTATTTAAAAGTCGTAATTTCCTGGCAGGTCTATCAAGCTGATATACGGTGGAATCAGCCTCTTGGGACTCCAACTACCTCAGAGTATGTAGTTTCTCTCTACAAGACATTAGAAAATCATGGGAATCTTCTCCAACTGTCCCTGAGAACCTTGATGAAAAAAATTTAAAGAATTATCCAAGCACCCTCTGATCCTGAAATGGTATAGCCTTCTCTACAACATCTATCTAGGTCGTGGGAGGCGTTGAGGTGGGGTGCCCTCCTAGAATGGGAATTGGAGGTTGCTCCTATCGAACTGGTCGCACTAGAGGAGTTCTAGGTTGATCTTGGAGTGCTAGTAGAGTTAGGGTTGGTCCTGGAGCCTGTCTCACACCCTTTAAGGCTTGAAGTAACTAAAAAATAGTCGCATTGAGTACAAGAGTCATAACAGGTGCGACTAAGCGATATGTGAAACCCGGCCTTGATGGTTGAGGGGGAATAGGGGCATTTGGGTATTTTAATTTATCTTATTTCATTCCTATTTTCCTTCTTAGAATAAGGCCCTTTCTCTCGATATACTTGAAACACAGACTAGATTGTGAAATAATGATACTAAAAAATATATATATGCCTAAAGTGTATGATCCTCTGTGATGTTTGACTAAATAGTTTTCGAAAATAATAGAATTTCCATAGTTCTTGAGTATTTCTATTTTGAAAGTTTTGAAAAAAAGTTTTGGCGGTTCAAATTTTTCACTTAGTTTGTTGCTTCGTTTCTCTTCTTTTCTCTTTCTAGCTCTTTATACATGCTACAAGGTCCGGAGCCACATCTCTAACCAAGGTTGTTGTTGCGCTCCTACCCTTACCATATGGTTAACCCCTAGGCCTGGATAGAGCTATATTTGTTGCTTTGGATAGATCAATGCCATTGGGGGAACCACATCTGATAGCCATACCCTATAAAGGAGCAAGACCAATGAGATTTAATGAAACATACAAAACACTTACTACACGAGATGATATAATCATGGGTCATATTCTTAATGATATCTTATAGTCGCTCGAAGATGAGTCATGAAAGTCTCCGCACCCACCCACAAGACTCTACTAGACGTTAGTGCTATATAAGTGAGACTAATAAACTTGGGGCCTATATACCAACTGTCACGATATGATATCTCGAGTCATGACAACATCTATCATATCCCATCTGTTAGGCAATCCAACCACTAGTTTAGAGCTGCTAATAATGGAAATGAGGGCAAAAATCTAACTAGGAATCACAATTTAAGAAAACTAACAACAATAACAAGGAAACCAGTAACTACAGATTACAGCAAGAAAGATCCCTCCTAGACGTTGAAAGATATACATATATACATATATATATACAAACACCCACACACACAAATATAAGGCTAGTCTGAAAAAGTAAAAGACACACTAAAAGTGCAAATGGGGACTAAAATGATCTAAGAATGCCCAATGCAAACTTAAGTGTGCAGAAATGGCAACTATTAGATAGAAAGATCATTGTCGCTGGCTCGTGCTCGGTCTTGCACCACAAAGTAGATACAGAGTATAGTATGACTACAACAAAAAAGTACTCAACAGGCTTTGTAGGCTAATTGAGTAAGGAGAGTAAATCTTGATGAAGAAGCTAGAAAACAATACAATGCCACCAAATAGGGGAATTGAAGATATGTACGCAGGTGTGAAATGCAAACAAACGTAAGACCTATACGATAATTGAGCCCCCATAATCCTTGAAGGTATACCCATCCATAATGCTAAAGTAAAAGTGAGCACAAATAAACACTGCCTAGGAATGATACACCTCTGGTAGTTTCAAAGTGAGATTTGATTGCAAGCACCCTATAACTCTAATAGAGGGGCAACACAAAATTTTGACCTCTAATCCTTGAAAGTACAAGTGGCCTCCAATCATGGAAGTAGCTCAAAATTCTAATCCCTAAAGATGCAAGTGGTCTTTAACCCAACTGTAATCCGGACCTATAAAACTTGAAGGTGAAAGTGGCTTCTAACCTGATCATAGTGTGAACCTCTAATTCCTAAAAGTACAAGTAGCCTCTAACCTAGTTATAGCTTGGACCTCTAATCCCTAAAAATACAAGTGGCTTCTAACCCCCATTTCTCTCAAACTTCTAACCTTGAAAATGCAAGTGGCCTCTCATGTGATTGTAATTCGAACCTCTAATTCCTAATAGTGCAAGTGACCTCTAATCCAGTTGTCACCCTGACCTCTAATCCTTGAAAACGTTGATCATAAATGTCTTGATGGAATTAGTAACCAAACATTGTCTATTGACTCTGTGGTACGATGATAGGTAATTGATAATAGGGGAAGGGGCAGAGTTGGGCCTCTGATCGTTGATGGACTCTCCCAAAAATCATATATAACTAATGATCGACTCTAAAGACAAGAAGATTTTGATACCAACAAAGACATTCTAATGAGATAAAATGGTCTTATGGATGATCTAACTTTCGATGGAAATAATGTCTATTAAAGGCTCAATATACAGACTCAAGTCTTCTATACCAACTCACACTGGGTGGATGTAATATGTTTATCGACTCTGAGAATAACATGGGTCTATGATATTACTAGCGTAAGCCTATACTAAGGTCAAACAAGCTCTAGTATATCATAATTCAACTAAAATATCAACAAAGCATGGATAATCCCAAAATACAATATAAGTACCTGTCGGCCCCAAATATCAATTTTTGATAGAAATTCTAGCTCACATGGAATATAAAACTAATTCTCCACCTAGTTATGTCAATCCAACTATACTAATATATCCAAATTCAATATGATAAAAAGAAAGTTATAGCCTACTTGTAGGCCGAATATGCATTCTCTAACCTATTTTTCGGGAGCTTTTCCTTTCTGAATAGCCTTCGAACACTTCTGATCTACCAAAAATAGTGTCACAATGCTAAATGATCATTACAACACTAAATTTACAAGAAATCAAGGTTAACAAATTTTGGACTCAAACAGTGGGAAAAGTTTGATTTGCACTTGGTAATCTTGAAATTGATCTCAAAATATCAGTCCTATCCAACTCTCCAAGATCTTGTCCTAAACTGGGATGCAATTTGGGACACAAAAACACCTCAATGTCAACAAACAAGAAAAACTCAATTTTAGCTGAAGTATGACTAATATGGAAATAACTATTACTGATAAATAATCAAAAATAAGGGATCAACTGCCAAAACCAACCATACCACGATGCTCTTCATAAAACCCCCCATAATTTAGACTCTTGAATCATTCAATTCAGACCTAAAATGAGTAAGAAATCATCCTCCGAAATTCGCCAATAATGGAGCTAAATTATGATCTCTGATAGTAGCTAAACAATATTCTTACCTCCAATGAAGTTTTAAATATACATTCTAATCATGATAACATATTTTCCTCAAAAAGCCAATCAAGGTAGCCCAAAGAATCACCAAAATGGGACTAAAAAAGGCAAAGAAATCACTACCCAAAGATTTCCAAAAATTAAGTCTAAAAAGACATGTGATAACAATTAAAATTCAAAACTCACCTTAAAAAAGCTTCCAATCAACTTTCCTAACTTAGCAATGCATTCTTCCAAAAAATCCCTTCAGTTTTGACCTTTGAATAACTCAATTTGAGCTTCAGATACTCAAGAAATTACCATAAGAAGTTCCAAATACAAGATGATAAAATGGCTTTCCTTTTATAGAGGTGGGGGTGTACTATAAAGACCCAAACTTTTGAGAAGTCTTAACGATGCTTGGAATATCAATTCTCAACATTTTAAGCCTAGGTGTCCCTCTATGGACACCTCCATGAGCCATAGAGGTGAGCCTGAGTTCATGCCTTGAGCTTCCCTTTTTTTGACCAAGGGAGCAACCATGAGAACTTGTACGATCCGTACAACGAGCATAGTTCTTGGTGATGCTACTAGGAAGGAGTCCTGTGGAGTTTTTACTATGTTTGAATCACCATCTCAGAACTTAGGTATTCTTCACAACCACGTCCACAGACCATGGAGCATTTCACGGACTGTGAGTATTCAGTGGGAGTGATCTTGGTAATTTTTCTAAGTATGAAAATAATGTCTTGATGATGAGGCACCCTCTGCGAACACTTGCATGGTCCGTAGAGCTCTGTATGGTTCATGAAAAGTTTTTGTGGAGTTGCCAAGTGACCTTTCAAAGTCCATTCTTTTAGGGCTAGTCATTTAAACTTCCAAATCAGTTCCATGCTTTCCATATCACTTCATGCACGATATAATGCTTAGTTCCTCATTCACACATTCAAAACACCTTTCGAATCCTCTTTCCAAGCTCTAATCAAAGGATTCCCATGGAACCTTTAAACTCAAGTTGAATTCACTTTCTAGTCTTCAGTCCAAACTTATTTATATGGTTTAGGGTTATCATGGTTCTCCTACATCAAGACAAGTTCCAATGTATTCCACTGGCTATGTTTTTCAGAAGAATCGATATAAGGGTCAAATTTAAATGGTCATATCAACTTGAACAAAAATAATTGTATGGCCTATAACCTACCAAATTGAAACTCTTTGAATTAGCTTTACGCATCTTCTTTCATCTAATTCTTATTTTGTATCAAGAAATTATGACCTTTTTGTTTTGTAAAACCCGTCTATGTTGTGTTCCATCCATTTCGGCTAGGGAGATTACCACAGATGCCTTTCACAATCCGTGGTCTTTTGCACGAACCATGGAGCTTCTTCATGAGACCCTTGTGTACGATTTAGTGCTCATTTCATTAATGACTTTCTCATAAATTTGGTGACTTCTAAGGATCGTTTGTGACTTTCTAACCTAACCTAAACCCCTGAAAAGACATATACTCTTCTAGTCTCATTTAAATTCATTCATTAAACTTAGAAAATTAGATTGTTTTCTCTTCTAAGAACCCTTTCAAAGTGTACAATTGCAGATTTAACTTGGAAACTCAATGAAGGCTTTGTTCGCCAATCAATTTCTTTTTACTTCTTCTAAGTTATTTAAGGTATATGTGATTGATTCATGGTCTCTTTCAGCCATGGAGACGCCAAACATTTACTCATTAATTTATGAATTTCAAGCTTACTTTGAATATGGGTCTTTTAAATTATTATTTATTTATTCAGTTGAGAAACAAGCTATGTTTAATTAATGTACTTAAAGTGATTTAATCCCTATATGTTGAATTGCATTGATATTCTAAAGATTTGAATATTCATGTCCCCTTTAAATGTTGATTTAGGCATGAGTAATCTCAAGTATGATTTAAATGTGAATTTCTTCTTGGATCTATTTGGATTTCATATTGTAATGTTGATTTAAGTATGAATCTCTATTGACCATGATACTCTCTCATCATTCATGAAATATGCATACATGAGCATTGATTTTCATCAAGATTATGATGACATTTAAGACCCAATTATGTTTATGAATATGAGTTCAAGGAAAATATGGTTATGACATGATATGTGGTCACATAATGATTATGATATGGCTCTTTGAGCAAACTTTGGGTGTTTACATAAATATAAATATATGTGAATGAGCTATTCCTATGCATGAAAGTATGAGTTGAAGTACGATTACGCTTTTTAGCCCAACTATGTATGATTATGAAGAATGTTTGACTTTTAGGCCTAAGTATGCATTGAAATGACTTATGGCTCTTTTGAAACTGTGTATATGTATATGTATTCTTGTGGAATAATGACTTAGCACTAAGCAAACTTGTGGGAGGGGGCTTATCTCCAACGGTCCAGTACCCAAGTCCCATAACTATGTGCCAAGCATAAGTATATGTTATCATAACCTTTAACGAAATAGGGATGCTCGTAAGGTGTGTTATAATTACATTATAAATGTAAAATCATTATCGAAATAGGGGTTCCCATAAATCATGGTTATTTCTCTAAAATACGGATTCCCATAAGGAGAAGTATGGTCTATCTTTGGCAAGTAAATCACCTCTTATTCGTTTCGAGGAAGACACCAAAATTCCATGTTATAGATACCGATTAAGGTCTCATCCTCACTATGTTAGAGTATTATGGAATTATATGCGTCATGAATTTCATGGAATATTGATATAATATCTTCCTTGTTTATATACTTCCTTTAATATATATGACCATGTCATCTACATTGAATGTAGGTTTAATAAGTTCACATACATTGCATGCCCGCATACTTAGTACATTCAAACGTACTAACGTATACTCTTTGCATATATAATCTAACCATATAGGGATCGATTCATCCACCTCATGATGGTTAAGCTGGATTGTGAGCTTACTAATGGTGAGTCCTTTACTCCAAGGACAAGACCCACCTTCTATCCACCTATCATGTCATATTCACTTATGTCTTTACTTTGAGGGTGAGTCTGGGACGTGTCTTGGCCCCAGTCCAATTCCATGACTAAGAGGCTTTATTGGACATCATGTAAACTCTATGTATGGGATTGTTATGTGTTATGTTATTTGCTTATAGAGATTATGGTTATCGCTATCTCTTGATATTGATAATATGATGATATTTTCATTATGAGAGGTGAATGAGGTACGAACATCTCAATAGATGGATAAGGTACAAACCCCACAAAATGGTTGATGAGGTACAAACCCCCAACATGGTTGTTAGAGAACAAAGCCCTCAACATGGTTATCAATATACAAATCCCTCGATATGGTTTCACAGGCCTACAACCTCCTGAGCGAGGTGATCGATGTACAAATCCCTCAACAAGGTTACCAGGGCCTACAACCCCCCGAGTGAGGCTTGGTCAATTCCTAACACTATAGAGATAATATCATATACATACATTCCTTTCATCATCATAAAGTCATTCAACTCATAAGACTTGCATTAGACCTTCAATTCCTCAAGAAATCATAACCCGAACATTTTGTCAAACACTTGGCAGGTGTGTATTACTAGTGTAAAACCATGTAATTGAGGACTGCAATCATGCTAGAAAATTCATTGTAAAACCATCAATAAATATTTGGTAACACTCTCAAGCCACACACATCAAAGATCTTCATCAAAACTCACAATAGATCTTTGATTCATAGCTCAAACATGTTAAAACAACCATAATTTCATGAAAACCCAACATAGTGTGCAGTGCAATTCATAATAGATAACACCCATGAGTAAGTCAACTTTATACCATGCAATTTTAGGTAAAAAGGAGCTTGGGTATCATGGATGAGAGGAACCCATGAAAGAAACCCACATACCTTGACATTGTAGAATCCTTGAAGAAGATTTGAGATGGAGACTAGAAGCTTGAATGAGAACTTTAGGATCTGGATGAGTTTTTGATACTTGAAATTTGGGGATGAAATATTATCTAAGATTTTGAGAGAGTATTTGGGAATGTCTTGAAAGATATTAAAGTTAAATAAAGCTAAGTATACGCATTTTCATGCATGGAAAACATAGGCCCAAGACCCAAAGGTATTGGACCGAATAACATAACAGTGCATAAAATACACCGGAGCATGCCCTTGGTGCATCGCACAAGGAGCACGGATCATCACTGGAAATTGCATTTTTGCGATTCTCAAATCTTTCTATAGTTGCTCTTAACTTGGTGTTAGACCCATTTTACACTCAATTTGACCCCCTGAACAAGAATATAAAGTCGGCTTTTCGATATCACGTACAGATTTAGAGATTTAAGGAAATTACGATTCTGGGCACTTTTGAGGCACATTATTGGATGCTTTTTCGAGTCATTTCAATATCTTCCCCTTAGGAACATTCATCCCTGAATGTCAAAGAGACGTATATGAGAAGAGTATTCATAAAGAGATTAGTCCCAACAAGAATGTATCAACACACTCAAAACATCATTTTCAAAGTCTCAACATAAATGTAAAATCACTATGAACCTTGGTGTCAGGACCCAAGCCTATGGGCCTAGATGTGACCGATGAATGGGGAACCTGAAGGAACCTCAAACAAGCCTCATAGCATATCATTCCACATCCTTGGTCGCGGAAGAAATATAAAACAACATAAGAAACATGAACAAGGGAAATTGGGACTAAGGGAGAGAGAGAGTTTAATACTTAAAGAACATAGATGAGTAAAAAATCAAACATAATACATAACTTGTCCAACAAGACCTCTAAATGCAGTTACTTAACGGGGGTCGAGACAAAGCTATCAGGCTCACCTTCATAGACATAAGTATACAATAAACGAAAGAGAGTCTTAATACATAACTTAAGAGAATAGTCATTATCCCCGAAATAAAGGACTCACCAAACACTAACTTGAACAATCCATCTAGCCACAAGAAGAATCAATAGGAGCTCCGATTACTTCAGGGTAACATCATGTAGGCATAGATTATGTATTAGTACATTTGAATATACTAAGCATATCTGATGCAATGCAACATGAGATAGACAACATAATCAAAATGCATAATCATAATAAGCAATGAATAGCATAAAAATAATATGACACGTGTGAATGATGTGTGAAGTAAAACATGATTATAATTCATTCATCTCAAATGGATAATATTATTTAAGTGTGGAAAGAGACCTTAACCGACAATATAAGACCAAGCGAGCCACCACTTGGAATCCCGATGTCAACCCTACATCAGAAGAAAGGGGGAAGTTACTTTCTAAGGAAAACCTCCTAATGCCTAAGTTGATCCATTAAGCCTTTTGTGAATCTGGTACTCGGCTCTAGTTCTTGGACTCGGGTACTTGCCTCAAGATCTCATATTTAGGGCACTCGCCTCTTAGAGATTTGGGGACTCGCCTCTAATGCCTTTACCTATGGTGGCACGTAATTCTAGGACTTGGGGACTCGCCTCTAGTCCACTCAATGCTAAGTCTAATCCCATGAAATATATAAGAAAACCATACTTTAATAAGTTACAATAAACGTAGAGACATGGTACGAGTAACTCTTAATATCATTGACCTCGTATGGTGAGCTTAACTTCAATCATAAGAATAAAT
The DNA here is from genome assembly GCA_011800125.2 of Solanum clarkiae. Lineage (NCBI taxonomy): Eukaryota > Viridiplantae > Streptophyta > Magnoliopsida > Solanales > Solanaceae > Solanum > Solanum clarkiae. The sequence goes on from JAABOM020000101.1 coordinate 11,223,715, forward strand.
CATCATCAACCTTATCCTTTAATTATCATCAAATATCAAAGTCACACAAAAGGTATAATCTTAGAAAAGGAGCTTAATCCGGCCCTACAACATCATCATTTTCATGACCTAAACACATCTTTAGACAGCTCATAATCATCACAGGGTCACTTGAATCATAAATCAACCAATAAATCATAAAAACTTAAAGAATCCTTAAAAAGGCATTTTATCAAACTCTTGGAGGGTGTGTAGTTCTAGTGTAAAATCATGTAATTCAAGAGTGAAATAATGCAAGAAAATTCATTGTAAAAGCATTAATTAACACCTTGTAATGCCCTCAAGAAATATAAATCAAAACCCCTCCTCAAATCATACATAAAATCCAAATTTATAGCTCAAAAGGTGCTAAAACAGTCACACTTTCACAAACCCCAAATCTCTGTGCAGTGAAATTTATAATAATCAAGACCCATAATTAAATCAACATTTAAATCATGCAATTTAAGTAAAGAGGAGACTTAGGCACCATGGGTATAAGGAACTAATCGTTCAACACCACATATCTTGACCTTGATGAATTTCTTGAAGAAGAATTTAAGGAGACTTGATGCTTGAAGGAATTCCTTAGATCCGAATGAGGGTTTTGGGGCTTGAATTTGGGTGTAAATATTTGGCTAAGTGTTTTCATGGGTATTGGGGAATGTTTAAGATGATATGAGGGTGAAATAAGGCTATGTATAGTTACTTTCAAGTATGAGAACCCTTAGGCCAAACACTTGAGTAGGATCACTATAGGACTTTCTAGGCTCGTAACGTAGGCTCAGGGGGTTTTGATATGATATTTTGGTAAAATAGTGACTAAAGGCCCTCCTTGAAATTATATTTTTCTATACTTTTGCCCTACCAACTTTGCTACTTTCATCTTATTGTCCCTTTTTCCTAGTTCAAGCTTTTCTGGGTGCTTTCTTTTCATTTTTCGATTTTTGCCTTATTTTTTTACACTTCACTTTGCATTTTAGCTCACATCTAAGGCATCTTATTATTTATGCCCCCAGTACATGATGTTTCTCCTTTTTCTCCATACTCCCAACTCACCATCTTATTTTTGGGCTTTACCTTTACACTAGCCACCCTAAACTTAGGCTTTTAGCCTATGTTGAGGTGCACAATATCCATCCTCTGAACCACGGCCACTTTTGGTACCCACCCTCAACTTAGGCTTTTTGCCTCAGCGAGGTACACAACGTTCAAGGAAAGACCAAGGCTAGTTTCAGGATTTTTCACTAGACAAGGCTAGGTTAGTCAGGTATGTTCAAAGAGTAAGTACTTATTAGGCCCAAACATTAGAAAAACGAATATATCATTAATTTGGTTGGTTATTTTTAGGCTAAAGTGGAATATTTAAGAACAATGTCCTAAGATTCTTTCCTATTCTAATTAATCTACAATCTAACTTAGATTAAGAGAGCAAGTTCTCAATTAGCACGAAACACATGAATTTTTCAAATTAGGCTCATACTCACATGGCACTGCATACATTATCAACAAAAAGTCTTACAGATCATGCTTCTTGTCTCAATGTACCCTTACTTGTCAGAGCAGATATTGTCACACACCTAAACATGCATGGTTGCTATCTAACTACTCAATCAAAATTTTTGGTGGGTATCATTTTTCAAACAAAAGACAAAAACATGCTATATGACATACATATTGGTACTATATTCTACTGATATTATCTAAACATCCTAAAAGTACTGGTTCAACAAAAATAAAATATCCATAGGGAGAAAGAGCACGGGAAAGAAAATCCCAGGATAAAAAATTGGGGTAGTTATGGACCCACGCTATTCAGACTTCACTGAGGCGCATAACTACCTATACCCCATCGAGAAAGATGTGCATTGTCCTCAATGTACAAAATCAAAACAAAATAGAACCAAAAAGATCAAAAAACATACATGGGCGCCTAAGCACCAGTGTTCCTTGGGTTGTCTCCTAAGCAGCACATAATTTATTATCGCGATACGACATAGATAGCTTGAGTAGCAGCGTCTGCTTTATCATAGCCGTATGATATAGATAGCTTGAGTACTCCGACTTCCTCTAGCTTTTGGGATTTCTTATCACTAAACTTTTGTTTCTATCTGGTGTTCATCAATATCCCTGCAGTCTGGAGTTATGGTGCTTGTCATCATGCCTCTTTGAATCTGATCCAATTGCATTAACACAAGTCTAAATTGTCAGTTGAGCTGTTTGATTACCATAGAGTGTTGTTCAACGTTGTGGTTTATCTTGGAAATGTTGGACTTAATCTCCCTCAACATCTCATCTTATGGGTGTGCCCTCTTTATAATTGGTCAAACATCTCCTCAATACCCGAGCTCCTATTTCCCATATCACGATTATGGGGGGGGGCACATTGCAGTTATTCATATTGTCGTCCTTGCAGCCCCCATGTTTGGCATAGTGGCTTCCCTGAATGTCCCCTGGATTGGTTGGCTCTTGTTCTGCTTCATCAGCACCTCCAGATTATCTCTATTTTGAGCAAGAATATCAAAGATATCTGTATTTATTTTTGCTTGGTCAGAGTTCATGTCAGCAAAACTTGTATGATGTGTTGAATGTCTATTCAATGGTCTCCACACATGGTTCAATTTAGCCATCATGTCTATCTGCTCATAAATCTCTACAAATGGTTGATCTACGAACAGACCTCTCAAGAGGGCATCAGCACATGCTTGGCTATTTGCATCTAGAGCTTTGTAGAAATTCTCCACTAGGAACTCCTCTGAAATTTCATGGTCTGGTCCACCACTCAAGTATCTGTTGAACCACTCCCATGTAGCAAGGATTGAATCACTAGGGAATTGCTTAAAGTTATGGATCTGGCCTACTAGCTTGAGCCTATTTAGTTTAAGGAAATACCTTGCTATGAAGGCCCTTTATAATTCTGCCCAAATGGTGATTGAACTTTGCGGGAGCAGAGATAGCCATAATGCAGCATTGCCCATGAGAGACAATGGGAAGATGTGAAGTCCCATAGTATCCATAGACAGATTTTGTGTTCCCAATCATACTCTTACAGACAAATGCCACATTGTGTAGGTGGTTATGTGGATCCTCTGAAAGTAAGCCCACAAATAGCCCATGGTTCTGCAGTATCTGAAGTAACCCACTCGAGACAGTGAACTTTGTGTCTACCGGTAGTGATGGCAACACAATAGCTTCACTCACCTCCATAGCCATAGGATTCAACATGTACTGATTCTACTGATAAGCATTGGCACTGAAATTTTGAGGTTGTGGAATGTCCTTCAAAGGAGGTGGGTTCTCATTCTCAGCATCCTCATTATTGTCCCTATTTAGAGCTGCATTGGCCGCGTTATGAGTGTTATTTTGGGCCATTTTTCTTAAGGTTCTGTGGATCTCTAGATCAAATAGAAATAAGGGATTGCCATGACTCTGAGTTTTGGGCATACACTACTCGCACACCTTGAAAAAGAATAAAAACAAAACAAAAGTTAAATAAAGAAACTAAGGATAAATACTCGAACTACTAACGAATTCACTAAGTCTATCCATATTCCCTAACAAAGGCCTAAAAATATTGATGTCACCCAAGTTACACCTCCTTTTAGAGGATAAAGCGATCGTTGTCAAGATATAGAACCTAACAAAGATTAGGATCGATCCCACAAAGAATATGTAGACTTAAGAAAATTCATCAATAAGAAATCTGAGTAATTAACCAATTCAATTCACCAAATAGCAAGGGGTGTTGCAATAATCAATGCGAAAAGTAAACTAACTACTTATTATGAGAGAAAAATCAGTAATAGAGAGCAACTAGGGTGTTATGTTCCCCATGATTTCACAACTCAGTATCACCGGATAACGTAATTCTTGTCTAGTGTATAGCACGCAGGACGATAATTTAAGTTCACCAAGCCCTTTGGTCAAAGGTGAGAGGTGAATTTCACTATGTGACTTGGCCCATCTCCATAGAGTGTATCAGTATCCATTAACTATTAATCCTAGTACATACTCCCCTTGGATTAGTTCGGTTGATTAGACGAGAACACATCAATCGAATCCTATTAGTTAATCTCTTTTCCTATTCATTACTACCTTGGTCCAGTCAATAATACTAGGCGAATTCTAATGTTGGCCACCACTAGAAACATGCAAAATGAAGAGAGTTAATTAATATGTGCATATACACCTTCCAAGAAATGTGAATTATCTGATTTTTACTTTGTTGGTTCTTTATGGTTCCCAAAATCCTAGTTATGGATTTAGCTACTCATGCTATATGTAGATGAAGAGATTATGAATTGAGAAGATATAACTAAACACTTACACAATAGATTTAAGAACAAGCAATCCAATATCAATAAGAATCATATGCTTTAAGATCAAATTCAACCACGTGTTCTCAAGGACTCTCTCAAAATTTTCTCTCTCAAAATACTGAGTTCTCTGAACACTAACCTGAAACTTATGAAAATTGATGTGCTCTCCTAAAATATAACCTAAAAAACTTATTTATAATATTTAAAATTCAAATCCTAAACGACTTAGGAGAAATGGTTGGCACGCCTCGAGAAAGCATTTTACGGCCAGTATTGAAGTTTATGGGCCATAATCAAGGTCTAGTGTATTGTTGCTGGAAAATTGGAACTCCTCTTTACAACACCCCTTTATGACTCTTAATGTAGTTTAAAACCCGTAAAGGGGGTTCGTCTGATGAACTTCAGAAAGTCTTCATTCTTTGATCCTCAAGGCACGAAACCTCTTCTATGACTCGTACATTAATCTACGACTCGTCCTGCATGTTCGTAAAATTAACTTTAGAAACTTTTCCCATCAGTGGAATTCCTTAAAAAACCACCCTACGTCTCGTAGAATGGTCTACGACCTATAAGGTGTCTCGTATAACAACAAAATCTACAACAACTTCTATAACTTTCCCCAAAATTATGACCAATCTATAATCCTGCAAAGATAAACACAAAAATACATAAAGCCCACTAACATCGCATTGAGAACACACCAAATCCTAAGTTTTAAACATCAAAATTGCAATATTTTGGCACCATATCAAGTGACATGGCTAATGGGAGACCAAGGGTCCCCAAATAATCCTCAAATTTTCCATATTCACATCATTGGTTCGGAAGCGTATTCAGAAAGTAAACACATAGATCTAAGGGATGGGAGAATAGGACTCATGCTATGGGGATGTCATAGGGAGTGGGAGTAACATGAATCCACAAAGCACATAGCATATAAATACTAAGGGGCCCGTAAGTATGACTCACTCTGTGGGGGAAATTCGAGACTTAGGATCTTTCAGATCATACATATAACCATGTCATGAAGCTCATAACAAATTCACACAATGATAATCAATAGGTAGCTAAAGCCATAAACAAAATCTCCAATCATGACACATAGCATATAATCGTAAAGGAGCTTACAAGATGTCCAGTAATGCCTCTATTCATAAGATAGGACTAGGGACAAGACATACCCCAGGATCACCTTCAAACTAAATAACATAAATAAAAACACTTTTGATACAGGAGTGTGGTTTGTCCTTGGAAGATAGGACTCACCATGAAAAGAAAATATCAACATCCAAGCTAGATATCGTGCGATGGATGAATTTAGTCCTCGGTCCCTACATGATTAGATCTTATAGGGAAAAGTATTCGTTAGTACGTTTAAATGTACTAGGTATGCGACATGCAATACATATGACTTACCAAACCTGCATTCAATATTAGATGACAAGGGCACATAATATAAAAGAGATATATAGTAAAAGAGGTAGGATACAATATGTCATGAAACCAATGATGCATGAAATGCACAAATGCTCATATATTGTGGGGATGGACTATAACCAACAAAATCAAACCCATGTGAGCTATTATATGAATTAGCCCGATGTTGACCTTCCATTAGTAAAAGAAGATTACTTAGCAAGGGTAATCTACACCACACCTTATAATAATATCTTTTCAGTGTGACGGACATATTCCTTACGACGACGCTTTTCGAAAGGATTTCCATATCAAAACATATCACATAAAAATCTATAACCATTTCTAATGACCCAATCTTTTTTGTAATTGATACTATATACTTATGCTAGCGCATAGTTCAAGGAAAGGGAGAGGAACATTGGGAATAGCCCTTACGCCCTCATTCCATCGATGCTAAGTCAAAATATCCCACGAGAATACTTATACATATACATGCTTTCAAAAGAGGCAATATTCCTTTTAAATCATTTTAATGCACATCGGACTCAAAAGCCAAATCATAGTTCATAATCATGATTCACATGTATCAGAATAACTCATTCACATAATGATATGGTGCAAGCACCCAAAATACTCAAAGAGCCAAAACGATAGACATTTATATGATCACGTTCTTGTCATAACCAATATCTTATCAAAATCATATACATAAACATAATTGGGCTTAACCAACATCATATTTTTAATAAAATCTAATGCTCATGAATGCATATGCTATAAATGAGATGAGAATGGCATGGCTAATGTCCATTCAAAATAAATCAACAATATATTATGAAATTTAAGTAAAGACATAAGTAAAATTCATATTTAAATCATAATATAGATTACCCTTGCACAAATCAAGATTCAAAAGGGACATGTGCTTTCACAACTTGATGACTCCAATGCATTTCATCATATTAGGGGTTATTCACTTTAAAATCAATAAATAAACATAGCTCATGTATCAATTGAATTTAATAACCAATAATATTAAAAACCTATATTTAAAGTAAGCTAAACATTCATGAAAATCACTTGAAAAGAGTTTGGGAGTTCTTCGTTAAAAGGAACCAAGAATCAAACCCACATACCTTAGCTAATGAAGAAGATTCAACAAGAAATTCGAAGAAGAATGAGTCTTCCCATGATTCCCAAGCTTAATTTCCACTAGAGTCCTTTGATAGAGACTTTAGAGAATTTTCAAATGTGAGGAATGAATTTGAATGATAGAAATAAAGTTTAGTCATTAGGAAGTCTATAGGTAGCATAGGAAGACACAAAAGACTCTTAGAATAAACCATAATTACAAAAATACCATTAATAAAATGAATTGAAAATTGAATATTTCGTCTCAGAGAGGAGGTATATGGTCCGTGAGGCACTATACTGAGCCCATACTTGCCTATGAACCTAAACATAAAAAAATTTCACTTGAAGAAGGTTTGAAACGGTAATCCCATACTTAGAGTTTTTCGATGAAGTCATCCTCATGGAAGGCCACATGGGCTGTGCAAGGACACATGGGTCGTACCACTGTTCATACCACCTACCTTAGAAATATCTTCCACGATAAAGTTCTGAGATGGTGATTCTATACATCCTTGGTCGCAGAAGCAATTAAATAACATTGAAAGAATTGAAATAAGGGAAAGAGACTAAGGGAGAACTTTCATATTACAAAAGTTAAGAGACAAGAGAGTCAAGGCTCATAACATAATTACACATCATGTCTAACAACACCTCTACTACATAGATACTTAGCGAGAGCCAAGACAAGCAACCGGGCTAACCCTCATAATCAAAGCATACATCAAAGGAAGAGAGTCTCAATATATAATATAAGATGAAAGACATGGCCCTTGGAATGGAGGACTCACCAACTAATTTGAATAGATACCACTAGCCACGTGGAGGATGATGATGACCAAATGGAGCTTCGGTTCCTACATGGTAACATCGTGTAGGCATAGAGTATGCATTAGTGCGTGTGAATCTTCTAAGTATATAGGATGCAATGCAACAAGAGATAAGCGACATAACCAAAATGCATACACATAGACAATCAGTTAGCATATAACAATATGACATGTATGAATGATGCTTGAAGTAAAACATGCTTATATAGAACATATTGTATATATAAAAGAAGAGACCATCATCATAAACCAAGCATACTAGTAGTCGGAATACAAGGCTTAACACCCCTTAAAGTCATATATCTCAAATACCAAGCATTAGGCCTTTAATAACTCAAGAATCAATAAACGGACATTTCCTTAAACAATTGGTAGGTGTGTGGTGCTAGTGTAAAACCTTGCAATTCAAGAGTGGAATCATGTTAGAAAATTCAGTGTAAAACCATCCATAGATACTAGGTTACACCCTTAAGCAATATACATCAAAACCCTTCATGAAACCTCATAATAAATCTTAGATTCATGGCTCAAAACATGCTAAAACAATAATAATTTCATAAAATCCCAATAGTGTGCAGTGAAATTCATAATAGATAACACACATGAGTAAATCAATTTTAAATCATGAAATTTCAGGTAAAAGAAAGCTTGGGTATCAAGGGTAAAGGAACCCATGAATGAAATCACATACCTTAGCTTTTGAGAATCCTAGAAGAAGATTGGATATGGAGATTTGAAGCTTGAATGAGAATCTTAAGATCCGGATGAGTTTTGGGACATGAAATTTAGAGAAAAATATGAGTCTAAGTTTTTGAGATGGATTTGAGGAATATCTTTGATGATATAAGGGTGAAATATCGCTAAGTATTAGTATTTTTACGCCTGGGAAGACTTGGGCCCAAGACCCAAAATCCTTGGACCCAGATAAAATCATTGGCAACAAATACACAGGTCTGCGTCAGGTCTGTGAAGCAGACTTGCCGCGGAGGAAAAATTTACACAGGTTCATGGTGGTTGCACGTCACAGCACCATCCCTGATCGATTCTAGAAATTGAAATTTTGGGATGATAAAATTGTGATTCGATTGCTCTAAAATTGGGGTTAGACCCATTTCCCAATCAATTTGACCTCGTGAACAAAAATATAAAGTCTGATTTTTGATATCACGCACTAATTTTGAGTTATATCAAAATTACGATTCCAGGCGTTTCTAAGGCACATTTTTGGGCACTTTTTGGGTTCGTTTCAATATCTCTCCCTTGTAAACATTCTTCCCCGAATTACAAAGGATGTTATATAGAGATATAAACATAGTAATTTCAGCCCACTTAATGATGAAACAATGCACTTAAACATCATTTCAAAAATCTCAACATAAGTGTAAAATCATCATGAACTTGTCAATTTAAACATGAATGTATGCAATGACATGAGGGCTGAACTTAAGACTAGGAATCATGAAAAGGGCTTGATGTGTTAACATATTCTTGAATAGAATGAAAGAGATATGGATATAGCTTCTCCATGGCCACTCCGGCTCCCCGAGAGGCACTTTCGACTTAACAATTCTTCCAGAGAACTTTGACGAATACTACATCCTTGTCAATCAACTTCTCCACCCATACATCCAATATCTCCACTGGTACCTTCTCCTAAGCCAACTTATCTTCCACAATACCCACAACCTCAAAGAGTTCCATAGCATCAAAGTCACCAATATGTCCCCTCAACCTGGAAGCATGAAGAACCGGACAAACCATACCCCTACCCTAGGCAATCCCCATTCATGTGCAACCTTAGCAATCTTCCTCTACTCTCTATAATTACTCACAACCCGAAAACTCAATTGTCAACCTTATCCACACATATCACACTTGGTACCATAAACCACCATCTCCCCATTAGGAGACAACCTCCACAATACCATCCTTCCACCAAAAGCTTCCAAGTCTAATAAGACAGAACCAAGGCCTTGCTTAATCTAGACCTCTTCAACCAAAAAAGATTTGGAGCCATCAAGAACACTACACCACCATGCTCAACTTCCTTCATCCTAACTCCAAATCTAGCCAACCGATAGACCTCTCCAGTCACCTCTTTGCCACCATCATCAATAAATGCTAGTCCATTTAGAGCACCGACCACAATATTATCCTTATCGGGGAAAAATAATGCACACTCATATCATAATCCTTAAGGATCTCTAACCACCTTCTTGTTATCCTCAACTCACATCAATCATATTTAGGAAATAACTTCTCATCCCACTATGACTTGCAACACTACCCCCACATGATTCACAAGCTCTAAATAAGTCACTGACCCATCACTAGAGTCCACCACAAATCATGTCAAGGTAGGGTTTTTAAGACCCTATTCATGAAATTCACAAACCTAGCTAGTGTATAAGTTAACTAAACAACTCCACCAATACTTCCAAATGCTAACTCCTAGTCCGAAAAGATACTTAGGGATATCACCTAGACCCATCCTTACTTGGGTACAACACCTGAGCCAAAGATCAACATTAGAGAAGTGACAAACCCATCGTAGTTATCCAAATAGATCGACCATCCATACCAATCATATTACAACCTTAGGAGTTCTACAATTAAATGAGACACAACATGCATTTACCAGTCCACCCCAAGTATGACCATCCAAATCCACCATATCTAACTCAACCAAGATCACAAGACAAGACTCTAAGCAATAAGAACATGGAGCAACCCTTATAAACCTTCCTAGAAATAATAGACTCACATAACCAAATCTTACTAGCATCAAAAGGAGTAACGAAGGGAAGTAGTGACCCCCGATCACCAAAGAACGCATAACAACATCAAGAAAAGAATTTAACATACCAGTAGCATCATCGAGCACTTCGTCCCCTTCTTGCCTCCTTTGAAGAGCATAGGACTGATTACATGGTGGAGCACCTCCTTGATTAACATCACAACCTTTTCCCTTGTTGTGCCTAGGAGGACAATATATTATCTTGTGACGCTTATCCCCATAACTATAACATGCATTGGTTTTCTTCACACATGGGCTATCATAGCATTTGCCATAATTTGGGCACCTGGCATAAGGTACCACACCACCATGACATTTGGGAGTTTGGAACTTTCCTCACCATCGGCCTTCTTGGCCTTCTTACCCCTCCTCTTTCTCAAAGTCATCAAGCGGGACAAATCCATGTCACTCATTAATATAGCGGATAAGAACTCCAAATTCACCGAGTCGGATACACCAATTACAAAAACTTATTCATCCTAGACCTCAGATCGGCCACCAAGTGGGGAGTATACTTAGAATGTTAGCTGAACTTGAGGGCATACTCCTTTACACTCATTAACCCTTGTTTCAAATTCATGAACTCCATCATCTTGGCCTCCCTAAGCTCAAGAGGGAAGAACCAATTAAGAAAGGCCACCATAAATTTCTCTCATAGAACCACATTATGGTTTCCCTTCTCCGTCTTCAATTGAGCATACCATATTTGTGCCAACCCCTTAAGTTGGTAAGACGCCAACTCTGCCTTCTCTTCCGATGTAACGCTCCTAATAGTCAATACTTTGCATACCTCATCAATAAATTCTTGAGGGTCCTCATCCACTTTTGACGTATAGAACACCGGAAGGTTCATCCTCATGAAGTCCCTCACTCGAGATGCCAGAGTAGAAGCATGAGGAGCTTGAGCCTCTTGGTTGACTTGATTAGCCACTACTTGAGCTAGCAAAGTGAGAGCATCCCAGAACTCTTCATGAACCAGTCCCCCATCTTGAGGAGCGGGAGAAGCTAGTTGTTCCTTATGAGTACTAGCTCTTCTTCCTCTTGTGTTATGCATGATCTAGCATGTCAAAGAACAATCATTAGGGGGGAATAATCTTACCTCAACTCTATAGCATGACATTGACCATGAAAAAGGAAAAAATTTCCTAAAATGTCTCATAGCCTCTTCCTCATAGTTGTGGTGCACAAAAAAACTATGAACAAGAGTGTAATCAACGCGGTGTGTCAGAAACCAAGGACCTAACAACTTAGTGCTCTGATACCATCTTTTCATGACCCGAACCAAGGATCTAGTCATGACAGGCAAATGGGGAACCCAAAGGAACCCTAAACAAGCCTGTTGGCATATCATTACACATCCTTGATCGCGGAAAAAATTAAATAATATTGAAAGAATTGAAATAAGGGAAAGGGACTAACGGAGAACTTTCATTATGTAAAAATCAAGAGACAAGAGAGCCAAGGCTCATAGCATAATTACACAACATATTCAATAATACCTCTACTTCATAGATACTTAGCGGGGTCCAAGACAAGCAACCGAGCTTGTCCTCATAATCAAAGAATATATCACAAGAAGAGAGTCTCAATACATAGTATAAGATGAAAGACATGGCCCTCGGAATGGAGGACTCACCAACTAACTTTAATACATACCACTAGCCATGTGGAGGAGGAGGAGGAGGAAATGGAGTTCTAGTTCCTATATGGTAATGTCAAGTAGGAAAAAGTACACATTAGTATGTTTGAATGTATCAAATATGTAGGATGCAATGCAACAAAAGATAGGCAACATAATCGAAATGCATAAACATAGGCAATGAGTAAGCATATAGCAATATGAGATGTATGAATGATGCTTGAAGTAAGACATGATTATATAGAACATATTACATATATATAAGAAGAGACCATCATTATAGACAAAGCATACTAGTACTCGAATTCCAAGGCTTAGCACCCCCTTGGAGGGTGATCAAGGTATATACCTCACAATCGGTAGATGGTCATCACACCGTCTATCATAGTGATCAATGTATCAACCCCTCAACATAGATAATGGACTTCACACCCTCCATCATAGTCTTCAAGGTATGAACCCTTCAAATGGTTAATAGACTTCACACCCTCGATCATAGTGGTCATCAACTCCTTAACATGGTTAATGGACTTCACACCCTCCATTATAATAGTGAAGGTATCAACCCCTTAACTTGGTTAATGTACGTCACACCCTCTATCATTGTGGTCATGGTATCAACCCCTTAACATGGTTAGTGGACTTCACACCCTCCATCATAGTGGTTGAGGCAAGCACCCCCTCAACAGGGGTGTGGTGAACATGCAACCCTAGGGTTACTTTTTAAGAAATCATCATAATATTACATTACTTTCATCACCATAAAGTCACATATCAAATATGCCAAGTATTAGGCCTTCAACAACTCAAGAATCAATAATTGGACATTCATCGTACACTTGGTGGGTGTGTGTTGCTAGTGTAAAATCATGCAATTCAGGAGTGGAATCATGCTAGGAAATTCAGTGTAACACCATCAATAGATACTGCGTAACACCCTCAAGCAATATATATCAAAATCCTTCATCAAACCTCATAATATATCTTAGATTCATAGTTCAAAACATGCTAAAACAATCATAATTTCTTAAAACCTCAACATAGTGTGAAGTGAAATTCATAATAGATAAGACCCATGAATAAGTCAAACTTAAAATCATGCAATTTTAGGTAAACAAAAGCTTGGGTGTCATCGGTGAAAGGAACCCCTAAAAGAAACCCACATACCTTAGCCTTGGAGAATCCTTGAAGAACATTGAAGATGGAGACTTGAAGTTTGAATGAGAACCTTAAGATCTGAATGCGTTTTGAGACTTTAAAATTGGAGAGAAATATGAGTCTAAGTGTTTGAGAGGGTTTTGGAGAATGTCATAGATGATATAATGGTGAAATATGGCTAAGTATAGGTATTTTTATGCCTGGGAAGACTTGGGCCCAAGACGCAAAAACCTTGGACCAAGATAAAACTACTGGCAACAAAATACATAGGTCCATATCTAGTCCGCAACGTGGACCTATCGCGGAGGAAAAATTTGGTCCACGATGGCTGCGCATCGCGGAACCATCATTGGTCGATTCTAGAAATTAAAATTTGGGAAAAATGAAATTACAATTCATTTGTTCTAAAATTTGGTTTAGACTAATTTGCCACACAGTTTGAACCTATGAACAAGAATATGAAGTCAGATTTTTAATATAACGCACAAATTTTGAGATATATGGAAATTATGATTTCGGGCGTTTTTGAGGCACATTTTCAGGCATGTTTTGGATCATTTCAATTGCAAGAGTGTGATTGCTATGGGAGATATCAGACAAGTGATGTTTGAAGGTGGTTATAATGAAGAATGTAATTACATAGGTAAACAAATGGTGGGTTCTTAGTCGGCTTTACAAAGATCACCTGGGAATCAAGATTGGAACAATAACTTCAAATGGCGAGATCAAGCATGGACTGATCAACCTCAAGCAGGGGGTTAGCAAAATCATAAGGGAGACATGAACATTCCACCACATAATAAAGTGAAATCTTCTGAACAAGTGATTAATTTAGAGAATCCTTGAATTGTGGATATGCTTTCACAAATTTTAAGTAAGGTGGATGCCTCAAACAAGATATTACAAGAAATCAAATATGTTTTTCCAGTTGACTCAAAATTTGAGGTCTTGATGTACTACCTAAATACAACACTTTAGCTACTTATAATTTGAAATTTTATATATTCTTAATGCGATGTTAGTGGATTTTATGTGTTTTGGTGTTTATATTTGTAGGATTATAGGTTGGCCATGATTTTGGGGAAAACTTTCAAATTGCTAGTTTTTTTGTTATACTAGACCCTCTATGAGTCGTAGACCATTCTATGGGCCATATAGAGGTTTTGTGAAGAATTTCAGTGAGGGGCTATTTTTTCTGAAAGTCATTCTATGAACATGCAAATGACCAGTAGAGGAGTTTACAAGTCATAGCAGAGGATTCATGCCTTGAGGATCAGAGACCTGGACTTGCAAGATTACATCAAATGAAATCCTCTTTACAAGTGGTAAACCACTTTATGAGTCATAGAGGGGTGTCATAGAGTTGATGTCTAAAATTCTAGCAGCTTAATATGAGATCCCGATTATGGGCCGTAGAAGTCAATACGGGTCGTAAAGTACTTTTCGTATGACGTACTGACCAGTTCTCCTATTTTGTTTAGGACTTAAATTTTAATTACTACAAATAGGTTTTCTAGATTATTTTTCATAAGTTTTTGGCTAGAACTCAGAGAACTCAATATTTTGTGAGAGAAAATTGTTAGATCATATTGGAGAGTCTTTGAGAATACTTATGATTGAAATTTACCTTGAAGTTTGTGATTCTTATTGATGTTGGATTGCTTGTTCTTAATTCCATGTGTAAGTGTTCAATTTATGTCTTTTAAATTCATATTTTCTGCATCTACACATAGCATGACTGGCTAAATCTACAATTAGCATTGTGGGAACCATAAGAACTAACAAAGTAAAATTGGATAATTCACAATTCTTGGAAGGTGTATATGCATGTATTAATTAATTCTCTTCGATTTATGTTTTCTAGTGGTGGCCAACATTGGAACCCGCCTAGTGTTATTGACTAGACCAAGGTATTAATGAAATAGAAAAAGAGTTTAATTAAATGTGTTCTCATCTAATCAACAAAACTGGGCTAAGGGAGGTTGTACTGGGATCGATAGATGATGGTTAGTAATGCATACTATGGACATGGGCCAAGTAACATAGTGAAATTTACCTCTCACCTTTGACCAAACGACTTAGTGAACATAAATTACTATCCTGTATGCTATACAATAGAAAGGAATTAGGTTATCAGTGATATTGAGTTGGGAAATCATAGGGAACACAATACCCTAGTTTCTATCCATTATTGACTTCTCTCTTGTGATAGTTTGATTTTCTCATTGATTATTGCAAACCCCCCAGGGAATTAAGTTGGTTAACTATTTGGACTACAAATTAGTGAATTCTCTTGAGGTTACGTATTCCGTGTGGGTTCCACCTTAACCTTGGTTAGGTTATATATCTTGACAATAACTATTTTATCCTCTAAAAAGGAGAAGTAACTTAGGCAACATTAAGTCTAATTCAGTGCCCATTAAACATTTTGAGACACAATTAGGAAATATTTCAGCTTATTTGAATTAGTGTCCTCAGGGAGGTCTACCCTACTAATAGGGGGAACAGTCTAAAAGGTAATGATCACCAATGCTTTGCCTACTTGAAATGGAAAGTTTATTGAAGGTATTAAACCATCACTAGTTGTTGATGAAGGCCTGAAAGAGGTAAAAGAAAAAGAAGATATGATTGTTATTGAGGATGATGAGTAGCAGGCTCAAGTTGTAGGTGATGATATTATCAGCAATCTCAAGAATGATAAGAAAGAAAAAAGTGGGGACAATGTGGCAAAAGCCAAGAATACTATCCCCAAAAACTCAGGTATAGCTATGAAGCCGAAGGAACCTAATGTCAAAGTGAATCCTCCATTCCCACAAAGGTTGAAGAAGAAAGAGGAGGATGTTAAATTTCAACAATTTCTTTCTATTTTCAATTACTTGTCAATAAATGTTCCCCTTATGAAAGCATTAATTGAAATGCCTGGATATGACAAGTTCATGAAGGAATTGGTGTCAAAGAAGAGGACTCTTGAATGTGAGACAATTTAAGTGTCTCACAGCTTGAGTTCAATCCTGACCTAAAAGCTGGTGACTAAGAAGGAAGAGTCTGGGGCGTTCACCATTCCTTCACAGTAGGAACCTCAAGGTTTAGTAAGCTCCTTGTGATTTAGGGGCAAGGATAAATCTCATGCCCCTAGATATTTTTGAAGAACTCGGTTTGGAAACCCTTGACAAACTACAATGCAGCTACTTCTGGGTGATAGATCTATAAAGATACTAGTGGGACTTCAACATGGTGTGTTAGTAAAGGTAGATAAATTTATCCTTCCTCTAGATTTTGTGATTTTGGATTGCGAGGTGGATACAGATGTTCCTATCATTTTGGGGAGGCCATTCTTAGCCACTAGGTGAGCTATGGTTGATGTGAAAAGCAGAGACTTGAAATTAAGTGTGAATGCAGAGGATGTTATTTTCAACATTTGTAAAGCTTTAAAATCGGAGATGATCTGGGGGTATTACCAATTATAGGCCAGTCAACGGTAACTTAAAGTGAAGAGGAACGATGTCATGTCGTGATGTTAACTAAGGAACTGCTTGGGAGGCAATCCAATGTGAGTATTTTACTGCATTTTCGTTTGAATAATTGGTGTTGAATTGTGTAGTGTTGACAAGAAAAAGGGAGATTCAAGTTGAAAAGGGTGACCAAGGAGAACCACTCGACGTATTGCCGAGCCATAAGGGCGATGATTAATTTTACCATGTTGTTGGTTAAGAAGTGACCTTAGAAGTGCTGTAAATTTTGGCAAACGAAAGGTCCAATTGATGAATCACTAATCCTAGTTAGCGCTGGTGAGTTTCACCGCATTTTAGCATAGAAGGCAAGGTAAAATGATTGTGAAAAAGGGCAGTCCCTAGCATGTTTGGTACAGTGCCAAGTGTGCTAGGTGGTGTGGTTCAGTGTGGCAGAACATGCATGCCTACCAACCTACATAAGGATTTTCAAATGCCTTGGCCCCTTCACTTTTCACCTTCCCTCCTTTTCTCTTCCATCGCATACCAATAACTTTTTCCCTTGTTTCCTTTAAAAAATTTCACCAACAAGTTGGGTATAATCTTCAAGGGCATCACTAAAGGTTTTCATCATGTCTCATTGTTGAACAGGTATGATTTTGATGCCTTGTTCTATTTCTATGAAGAAGCCAATGTTTGTGAAGTTGATCAGGGTTTTTGATGTGAAAATCATGCTTTATTCTTTGAAATTATTGATAGATTCATATGGGTAGGAGTTCAGAGTTGCCTTTGAACCCTGTGTTGTATGTTTGTATGATTTATTTTAGGTTTGATATCTCTTTATGAATGTCAAAATTGGGAATACAAATGAGTTAGGATAGAGTTATGAATGAAGGGCTTGTTACTCATCGCTGATTAGTTTGTGGATTTGACCTCCAATCTTGTGCTTGAATAAATGCTTGAATATGTTTAATTGAAAATAGACTATGATCATATGAATGTTTTCTTGTAACGTGCTTGCTTGTTGGATTGATTATTTCTATGGGCTATGGGTGAAGTCCAAGTAACCCCTTATCACTTTTAAGTGATCGAACTTGCCCTATTATAGATTTAGGTGACATCATTCTTAAGGGTAAGTCATCATTTGATCAAGTGCATAGCCATTGAAACCATGTGATAGAGATAGCCATTAGTTAAGTTTGTATTTATGTGTTGTGGTGGGTTAATACGTGCAATTCATCCGTGTAACCTGTGAAAATTGCCAAAGTTCTGATGAATGGATAAGGGGCTCTGCCAGTCAGAACAGGAAATGGTCATTTTGACCACCAAAGTACACTCAGCAATGCACCCAGCTCATATGTACACTACCTTATTTGGCTATTTTTCTTGAAGGACTCATGCAACTTTCGACAATGAACTCTCTTTCTCGCTGAATCAAATAGTGGATCACATATTGAGCATGAGTATCACAAAAAGTGGAAGTAGCCCCAAGTCTGAAATCTATGTAAAAATGTGATGATCTTTTAGACCGGCACATCATCTTGGCAAATTGCTGAGTATGAAACGCCGTCTAAATGACCAAACTATTCTGAAAGCCTTTCATATGATCAAATGTTGTGCTTAATTGTTCATCAATGCTTTTTTACAAGTGTTTGTAGATCATAATGATGCAGGAATGGCCAAACTAAAGGAATAGGTCATATGGGGTGGATCAAGAGCAGCTAAAGGGGTTGTCGTAGCCCCTGATAGAGTAGAAAGAAGAGCCCATTGGACTAAAAGAAGTGTGAGGCAATAGGAAGAGAAAAGTGGCTGAGAAATAGGAATCTACCAATGATTAGGATGCATGACTCATCATCACTTGGATCAGCTCAGATAAGGAGAAGGAAAGGCCTAAACCTTCCCAACATCCTACTTCGGAGCCTAGCCCCAAAAGGTACCAGAGTGATGGGAGGTCTAAGTTTACCCATGATCCTCCACTCCAGGCGTCCCAAAAGATCAAAGAAGTGACAACCCTTAGACACCTAAATAAACACAGAGCAGTGGTAAAATAGACAATTCTCGAGGAAAAACAATTGTCCATTGATGGTGTGATTGATCGATAGCCATAAGTTTGGAATACTCTTAAATTCCATAATTTCTAGTTGTTCACCAAACCTTTAGGTCCTTATGTGTCTACCATAGTCTGAGAATTTTATGAGGCCTCTGACAAGGCCATTCCAAAGAACAAGAGCAGAGTCAAGTAATTGCTCAAACCCCTAGATACTGTGGAAGTTCAGGGATTGTAGGTTCTATGCAGTCAAACTGAAATCAACGATGTCCTGGGATGCATGAATAGGGATACAAATGAAATCTATAAGATGCTAAAGGTAAAAACATTTGATGATATGAAGGCGTGGTTAGCTCCAATGATTAGTATTCCAGCTCCCTCGTGGTTAGAGGAGGGAGCTATTGTTGAAAAGAAAGAGATGAATGTTTTGACAAGGTTTTTGTTTGGTTTATTAGCAGTAACTTGATGTCATTACACAATGAACCAATGTTTTTCTTCATCAAATTGGCACTGGTTGGAAGTATCATGGATCACAAGTGGCTAAACCTTGTCGCTATTATTATTCCTGAAATCCTCACAAGGATAAAATAGTTCCAAACCTTGCTAACTTTTCCAAGTCTCATCACCGCACTGTGTAGAAAAGCTATAGTCCCAAGGAATTAAAAGATCGATGTATAGGTAACTCCATAAGCATCCACTGACATTAGGAGGATCACAACTAAGTACTTAAGAAATGAAGAGAATATGGCTAGGAAGAAATTGATTGAGAAAGTCTAGTTGTCGATGTTGAGGCTTTCGAGTCTGGCACTGAGGTAGGTATACCTTATTCCTCCCTCATTGTACATTCCTCTGCTGATCCTATTCTGTCTATATAGAAAGAGGCTATAGATGACCAACCCCACTCACTAGGGCCACCATTTTTGCGATTGGCTGCTTGGCCAATGTTGCTGATTCTCGGTCCATAAGGGTTGAGTCATCTGTTCCCAAATTGGTGGAGGTGGTATAGGCAAGGCCCTAAGGCCATATGTTGAGGTGGAAGAAAAGTAGAGTGAGCTAAATGAAGCTTACAAGTTGAGGATGGATAGGCTGGAATCCATGATTGATGATAATAGTAAGGAGCTAGCTAGCCTAGAAGACAGAGTGGTAGCTGTTGAGAAAGTAAGTGGTGGAAATTCTGACACATTGACGTTGAAAATTAATATTGATGTGTTGAAAAGAAGGTGGCATCACTCATATCCGCAGACTTAAGCACATTTTTAATGGGTGGGAGGATCTACAACTTAGAGTACATGTGGTGATGGTCCCAAATGGTAGGCGAAATGTAGATGTTCTGGGTGTTGGAGATATAGAGAATCAGGAGGTTAGCACCCTTGAGATTGATGAGGAGAAATTGGGAAAAGAGCAGAGCCAAAGGACTGGGAGGAGCTAGATGGAGTGGAGAAAAAGATGGTAGATGCAGCTCTTGCAACTTTTGTGCCAGACCAGTCCATGCTTGGCTCATCTAGTGTGAGTGCACCTGAGCCTGCTAGCCCAACATTAATCTTGAGAGCAGACCAGTAGAAGAGGGCATTGATGCCACCATCACATCTTTTTTAGCTTTACCACCACTACTACAACATGGCTAACTTGAAAGGGGGATTCTCATACTCATTACTTTCTCTTATACTTAATCTTTATTGTCCCTTCAACATTGAGGGTAATGTTTATCTTGTTAGGAGGGGGTGAGCTTGAGGAATTCCTTGTCTTCGAGATATATTTTTATTTTTGATGAGATAATGATGTATTTCATTTTGATGAATGGTGCTATTGATGAATATTTAGATAATTTTTAACTTTTTGGTTGTATATAAATTTTCGTTTGGGTTATAATTAAGTAGTGTTTATCTTTGGTTATTTTTTTCTTATTGAATGGAAGAATGATTGCAAATTTTTGGAAAACCTCATGCATAGATTACAAGCATGCGAATGTGGTATTATGTCTCTAGTTCTTAGCAATCCGAGAATTGATAATCCATATCTTTGATTCAGACAGTTCCATGGACGAGGAGCATATACTCACTAATTGGTCCCTTCTTGATAAATCAATCCCTGAACAGATATGAGGAATCTTGAGTTGTCTATACGAGCAATCGAGCTTGGATATGCAATGATCAAAAAATTGCAAATGTGTTTCCGTTATTTGAATGCAAAGCCATTTTGCTAATGTGTCGTTATTCATCTTGTTGAAATGCTTGTGTCACATCATCTAGAACTTTCCTAATTTGTCTTGAGAAATGACTTGGTTAATTCCGGATTAGAAGAGGATCTTAGGCCTTCTTTGGTTTCATTAGTCCAATTTGACCATAGTGACATCCTTTGACAGTGAAATGAATCCTTAGTGAACTTCTTTTGAGCCTTAATCCCTTCTTTGACAACCTTGTATCCTTGACCTATTTTTGTGAAGGACAATTCCTTTTTGTTTCTTACCAGACCCACCTTGAACTTGAAAGTAAAGTAGTGGCCAAAAGCTAGGTTGGGGGTTAGTGGGAAGAAAGAAGTGTCTCCCATGAAAGAGTCAGAAAAACAAAGGTGAGAATGAAAGAAAGTCATTGAGGAATCTTAGAAGAAAATGAAAAGAAAAAGTGAAAAAATGTTTGGAAACCAAGGACCCTCCCAAAAGAAAAAGAGAGTAAAAGAGTTTTGTCTTGAAAGAAAGAACAAAGAGGGACACGTAGGATGAGGAATAAAAAGCAAAGAGATGTCAAGATGACATGAATGAATAGGGAACCAAAAGAACCTTTATCTTGAAAAGAATAAAATGTAGAGTTTATGGAGGGATGAGCCACTATGACCATATGTTGTCGTACCCAACCTTTACCCTACATTACAGTCCTAGAAAAGTCCTTTTAGATCCTAGTTTGAAAGAAAGTTAGGCAAACTCCGATTGAAATCCCATGAGTTGAAGCTTACATGCTACTTATCATTTGGGAGAGCTAGAGTTGAAGAGATCCTCTATAAATCAATGGCATAATCTTGAGTATTGAGGATATTCTTTGGTGTGGGGGCAAATAGTGATGTTTTTGGACTATGATTAGTAGCTACATGAGAAATTGGGAGCATAGTCATGTTTTGATTAATCCTTAGTCATCTTTCGAGGCTTCAACATTATGTAAGTGGTTTGTGAAAGCTCAAGAAAAGATGAAAAATGTAATGTATGTGTTTCTCCCTGTGGCCCTATTTGCAACCTCGGACTTGTATAAATTGATGTTTCATTTTCTCGAGGCAAGCAAAGACTTAATCCGATAGTGTTGATGAGTCCATATTTCGGACTCATTTTGGGGCTACATTGCAAATAAAGATTACCCTTAGTGTGAAAATAATTCCAATTGTTAACCAATATGCATGTACCATGACAAGAAATAGATTTGAAAGTCTAGAAAATGGTAAGTCTAGGTGGAATCGTTGAAAGTGAGCAAAAGTGCTGAAAGGCGATGAAAAGTGGTATCATCAACATCCTCAAAGATTCGCCGAATGCTTAAGGAGATCGCCTAATTATGCAGTAATCAAGGTTCTAGATTAAGTCAAGAGTGTAGTTAGGATCGATATCACAGAGCATCCTTGGTGAAATGCCGAAGCACACAATTGATCGCCTAAAGTTGCAGAACCTAATGCACCAAAACATTGACAGAAATGCGATATGAAGAATACTTAGGCGTATTGCCAAATTGGATAGGGAGAGCAAAGAGTCGTCGCTTAGGGTTATAGTGAAAGAAGCCTCATGAATATGCATACTAAAGCAGTCAAGTGCATATTCGGTGCATCACCAGACTGCTCGATGATGGACAACATTGATTGCCAAATGGTATTTCGCAGCACAAACTTTAATACTTTTAGCATGGAGTATATAAGAAAGTTTAGAAAGGACATTGTACATTATCTGTTTATTCCAAATCAGAACAATTAAACTATAGTAGTAGTACACAAAATCTTCTTCTTATAGCATAAGGGAGGCAAGAGTTTTGAATCTTTTGGGCATCAAATTTGAGAGCATTAGCTGGTGATAACCATAGATTTGTACTCAATCTTTGTACCCATAACTTTTACTATTATGTATGATAATCAATATTTAATTTTTAGCATGAGTTCCTAAAACCTGCATGTTGGGGGTGTGCTTTCGCTATGGGTCTTTAATTTACTCATTGGATTTGTGATATTTTGACTTACGTATAGTTGATTTGAATGAATTTGTATCTGTTCCTAAGTTTAATGTTTGAATCTCAAGGTTGTAAACTTGGGTTTTTTTTCTTAGATCTCTGATTGTTTTGTAGGTAGGATTATTAGAGTGTGAAATGGATGTAATGACCAGAAACCTTATATGGTTTCAATTGATATACACATTTATGGATTCAATGACCAAGGTAGTAGGTGTGTTGCTCGACTTCTTAGGCCAAACATGTCCTTGGCAGTTCGTGTGTGATATCATAGTTGGTTCATGCGAAACATCCATATATCATAGGTGATTAGGTTTACAAGCAGCCTAGCATATTCATTCAACATCAACTCATATATTCAAGTATCTAGACCCATTTCTTAGATAATTGCTCATATTTGAACATCCCCAACATCTTCCCTTGATAGTTGCTCAATTCGACAATTAGAACTTATTAGATGAACTGCATTTTGATTATTGCAACCCCTTATATCCTATAATTACTTGGTCCAATAATTCACTTCCGCCTTGAATGATGATTCCTTATGGGATCGACCCCAACCTCTAAAGTTGGGTTATTATACTGATGACGACAAGTACTTCTGCATTTGAGTAGTAAGGTTAAGCGACATCAGTGGGTTAATACACGTTATCTTTAAATCATAAAATTCAAGAGGATAAAGCATAAACATAGTAAAACTCGTTAGTTTTAAATATTCTCAAAGCAATCGACCATAAGCATTCAAAACCCTAGGTAGTGAAACATGAAAAATAACCTTGCAAATCTTCAACTTCATAGTACGTTATAATACTGTATCTATATAACTTACATAATTGAAAATACATCATCCTATCATCATTTGAAAAGATTTCATGCGGATCGTAAAGTTTCATAACTTTAAAGCTAAGTAAAATAAGGAACATATTTGAGATTTGTGGGTGAAAGGAACCCACAAATCAAAACCCACATACCTTGATTGAAACCTAGGAAAGAAACTTGAGATTTAAGGAAGAACACCTTGAAAACTTGGCTTGCCTTCTTGATCCATAAGAAGAGGAATTTCCCTAAGAGAATTTTGGTAGAATTAGCGTAGAGAGTGAATAAGAGTATATTAAGAAGAAATATGTCTGAAATGGAAGGGAATAAGCTTAAAATAATTTAGTATTAGAGTTAGGATGCAGGTAATTTCACAATTGCCCTTTATTAAAACATTGTCGGGGCACATCTATGAATTTAATCTAT
This sequence comes from Solanum clarkiae, assembly GCA_011800125.2. Taxonomy (NCBI): domain Eukaryota; kingdom Viridiplantae; phylum Streptophyta; class Magnoliopsida; order Solanales; family Solanaceae; genus Solanum; species Solanum clarkiae. The sequence continues at coordinate 11,247,954 of JAABOM020000101.1, forward strand.
GGGTAGTAGGTTAGGGTTTCATCTTGGTTACAAATTTGAGTTCCTAAAATCTGTCTCTGAACCTCTAATCCATAGACACGTTTCGTGGCCCATCATTCAAACCAAGGGTTATAAGGACCCATCGTAGTACTGCTCCATACTTAGAAAATTTGTCACCTCAGACCACATCACGAGAACTCTTTTACTACTCATATAACCACCCATGGCCCATCAAGGGCTTTCAGCTGGTGACCTTCCCAAACGTCAGAAACCAATTTTCACCTTTTAGTGTGTGAGCCTATGTCTACGACTCGTAGAATCTTTTATAGGTTGTAGACCCCTTTTCTGAACATCCTCCCTGTATTTCAAAATTTCAGCAAGTCCTTGCCTTTTTTACAAGGCCAATTTATGACTCATGATCCCAACCACGAGATGTCGATAGGCTGGTACTTATAGCACCAGGCCCAAAATCCTGCACCACTTTATAGATTCTGGCCTTCTAACCTATGAGAACTTACAATATCTCCCCCTTAGGAATATTCATCCTCAAATACGATAAACACAAGCTTGAAAGGTGCAAAAAATTAACTAACAACCTAGCAGGATACAAATGCAACATAAACATCATTTTCATGAAAATTTCAAACTCATTCTTTAAATATCATTAAAATGCAGTTTGATAAGCACACAAGTATGCAAAATGACATAAAAAACTAAAATGCAAGGAATTCAAGGATTTTGGGCAATAATAACATAATACCTTAAGCTTAGGTAGAGAGAAAGAGATGAGGGTATCACTTCATCATGTAGAACTTTCGACTTGTTGATTACTCCAAAGAACTTTGATGGATGTAAGCTCTTTGTTTCCTCAACTTTTTCACTTTCCAGTCTAGGACCTCCATCGGAACCTTCTCATATGTCAAATTTTCTTCAATATTCACATCTTATAATGGCACAATGGAATTTGGATAACCCACAAAGTTTCTCAACATTGACTCATGGAACAACTGATGAACCATGTTTATTTCTAATGGCAACTCCAATTCATATACCACTTTACCAACCCTTCTAAGATTTTATACAGCCCTACATACCTAGGGCTCAATTTTTCTCTCTTACCAAAACCAAAACACATCCATCTTAGGTGAAACTTTCAAATGCACCCAATCATTGATATTAAACTTAAGGTCTCTTTTTCTAACATCAAAATATGACTTTTGCAACTTTGAGTTGCTGTAACCTTTTCAATGTATGTCACTCCTCCTCTATAGAATCCAATACCATGTCAGGTCCAATCAATGTCATTTCACTAACCTCAAGATAGCCCATCCGAGACCTATATCGCCTCATATACAAAGCTCCAAACGATGTCGTTGCGATGCTAGCTATTGTTGTAGGCGAATTTAATAAGCAATAGATAATCATCCCACCTCTCTTTCAACTCATACACTCCAATCAGTACCATTTCACCAACCTCAAGCTAGCCTATCAGAGACCTGCATCGCCTCCCATACAAGGCTTCAAACAATGTCATTTCTATGCTAGCTATTATTGTAGGCAAACTCAATAAGTGGTAGTTAATCATCCTAACTTCCATTGGGATCATACACGTAAGCCCTCAATATGTCCACAAGTGTTCTGAATCATCCTCTTACCTTGTCTATCAGTTTGAGGATGGAAAAGGGTAAAAATCAACTTCACATTGGTACCAAGATCCCTCTGAAATAAGTTCCAAAAGTGATAAGTGAATTAGATATCACGACCCTATATAATGGAAAATGATACACCATGAAATCTTACCAACTCATGTATATACAACTTGACAAACTCTTGAGCACCATATGAAGTTTGAACAGTAGAAAATGAGCTGACTTTGTCATTTGATGAACAATCACCTAAATTGAGTCATACTGCTTCTAAGTATGAGGCAACCCTACTAAAAAGTCCATGCTCACGTCTTCCCACTTTCAAGTGGGGTTTTTAATGTCTTAGGCTTGGTCACCTAGCCTATGATTTTAGATTTTTACTTGTTGGCAATTTAGATATTTGCCCATGGACATTGCTATGTCATTCTTCATTTTATTCCACTAATAAACCTCTCTTAGGTCTTTATATATCTTAGTCGATCTTGATTGAACAAAATATTGTGAATTATGAGCTTCACCCAGAGTCATCTTCCTTAAGCCATCTACATTTCGAACTCATAACCACCCGTGATAACAGAGGACATCATCCTATTGAGAAAAGACTTTGACTTTCTTTTCTACTACCAATTTCTTCAACTATGTTATTTTAGAGTACAAGTCTTTCTTGGCCTTGACATTGGCTATCAAAGATGATTGGACCCATTTTGAACAAGAACACCACCCTTATTAAAGCATCTCAACCATATCCCCAAATGGGCAAAATAGTATACATCTTTTACCAACTTTTTTTTCATCTTCAACGTGAGACACACTTGCAGATGTTTCAAAGCTAAGGAAATTACAAGTGCTATAAGTAGGATGAATAGAGGGAGAGTGATTGGACCCAATGGAAGAGGGGTACAATGGTTCCATTGTACACGAAGAAGGGTGAGATTCAAAACTATAACAATTACAGGGGTATCAAGTTGCTAAGCCACACTATGAAGGTCTAAGAGAGAGTGGTAGAGATAAGGATGAGAAAAGGAGTGTTGATGTCAGAGAATCAATTGAGATTTATGCCAAGACAGTCGACTACTAAAGCAATCCATCCTGTTAAGAGATTAAGGAAGAAGTATAGGGAGAGAAAGAGGGACCTTCATATGATATTCATTGCCCTTGATAAGACCTATGACAAAGTTTTGAAGGATGCTCTATGGAGATGTGTAGAGGTGAAAGGTTTTACAAATATGTATATTAGGATATTAAATGACAGGTATGATCAAGCAAAAATTCACGTAAGAACGGTGGGAGGAAACTCAGAGTAATTTTTTCCTATTGAGATAGGAATTCATCAAGGTTCTATGTTGAGCCTTGTTCTTTTTGCCTTAGTAATGGATGAGCTGACATGTCCTATCCAGGAAGAGGTTCCGTACGTATGCTATTTGCAGATAACATAGTACTGATTGATAAGAATCCGACTAAAGTGAATGACAGATTAGCAGTTCAGAGATACAGTTTGAAATACGAAGGGTTCAAACTCATCAAGACCAAAAATAGAATACTTGGAGTATAAATTAAGTGTTTGCAGTGATGAAGCAAACATTAAAGTGATTCTTTCCACTCAAATTATTTCAAAGAGAGAAAACTATAAGTATCTTGAGTCCGTCATCTAGATAATAGAAATAATCAATGATGAAGTCACACACCATATTTGGGCAGTATAGATAAAAATGGAGGCTTTCCTCTAGAGTATTTTGTGATATAAAGATATCACCTAAACTTAAAGTCAAGTTTTATAGAATAATGGTTGGACCATCTCCGTTTCATGGGGTGGAGTGTTGGCTAATCAAAAGTGTATATGTTCAGAAGATGCAGGTCATAGAGAAAAGAATGTTGAGATGAATGTGTGGACATACTAGGAGTAATAAGATTAGGAATGAGACCATCTGAGAGAAGTTAGAGGTGTCCCTTGTGGTTGACAAAATGAGAGAAGTAAAATTGTGATGGTTTGTACATTTATAGAGATGAAGTACTTATGCTCCTATTAGGAGGTGTAACATGTCGGATTTAGGGGTTACACGGAATGGTAGAAGTAGACAAAGGAGGTATGGGAGGGAGGTGATCAGATAAGATATGACAAAACTTCATCTCGTCGAGGACATAACCTTTGATAGAGAGGAGTGGATAACATGTATTATGGTAGAAGGCTAATAGGCCACTAGGGGTAGGTCGATGTATGGCCTTAAGATATAGTAGATTAGTAGGAATAGTCGTCTCTTTATATCATGTGTTGTCATTATTCATCTTATATTTGTTACTTATATCGTATTTACATACTATAATTTATTTTTCATTATTAGTTGTTTTCCTTTTCTTTCTTTTCTTTTTTCTTTTTTTCATATCTAGTATCTTCTGCTTATTGGGCTTGATTATTTAGATGAGGGATTTCTAAAAACAACCACTTTATTTCTATGAGGTAGTGGTAAAGTCCATGTACACAAAAGAGGTATGGGAGGGAGGTGATCAGATAAGATATGACAAAACTTCATCTCATCAAGGACATAACCGTTGATAGAAACGAGTGGATAACATGTATTATGCCAGAAGGCTAATAGGCTACTAGGGGTACGTCGATGTATGGACTTAAGATATAGTAGGTTAGTAGGAATAGTCATCTCTTTAGATCATGTCTTGTCATTATTCATCTTATATTTGCTACTTTTATCGTATTTACATACTATAATTTATTTTTCATTATTAGTTGTCTTCCTTTTCTTTCTTTTCTTTTTCCTTTTTTTCATATCTAGTATCTTCTGCTTATTGGGCTTGATTTTTTAGATGAGGAATTTCCAAAAACAACCTCTCTATATCTATGAGGTAGTGGTAAAGTCTGTGTACATTTTATCCTCCCCAAACCCCACTTGTGGGATTCCACTAGGTATGTGGTTGCTGTTTTTGAATATGAGACACACTACCCATAGACACTCTACTAGGTTTATCGGCTACCACATTTGCTTTATTCGGATCATACATTACACTCATATCATAAACAATCTTCTTTGCCATAAGTTGAGGTCTCATTGCCTAAACACATTTGGAGATTCATGTGGTCGGTGAACACATCCATATGCACCCCATAGAGGTAATGATGCCATATTTTTAATGCAAAGACTACCACTGCAAGCTCAAGATTATGGGTTGGGTAGTCCTTCTCCTTCACCTTTGATTGTTTCGAACCATAGACAATTATCCTTCCATATTACATTAACACATATCCTAATTCAACCCTTGAAGAATAATAATAGACAACAAAACCTTTGCTGCCCTCAGGCAAGGTGAAAATTGAAGCTGAAGTTAGTGATCTTTTAAGGTGTGAAAGCTTTTCTCACTGTCATCCATCCACATGAACTTTTCTTTTTTTGTGTGTGTGTCAACTTTGTCAATGGCAATGAAATAGAGGACAATCCTTTAACAAATCTCCTATAATACCTGGCTAGACGCAAAAAGCTTCTAATTTCCATAGGAGACAATGGTCTAGGTTAATTCCTCACCATCTCTATCTTATTAGAATCAAGCTTAATTCCCCCATTGGACACTATATGCCAAAGAAATGACACTTCTTCCAACAAAAACTCACACTTGCTAAACTTTGTAAACAATTGCCTTTTCTTCAAGGTATGAAGCACAATCCTTATATGGTTCATACGCTCTTACCTACTCTGATAATACACCAATATGTTATCTATGAAGACAACCAAAAAAGCATCAAGGTAGGGCTTAAACACAATATTCATTAGGTCCATTAGCATCGTTGGTGTATTTGTCATACTAAATGATGTGCTACAAAAATACAACACTTTTGATATTTAAAACTTGAATTTTTGTGTGTTCTCAATGTGATGTTAGTTAATTTTATATGTTTTTATGTTTATTTTTTGTAGGATTATAGGTTTGCCTTGATTTTGAGAAATAGAAGTTGGTAAACTTTTTACTATTATACGAGACCCTTTACGGGATGTAGGGTGGTTTTGTGCACAATTCCAATGAAGGATTGTTTTATGAAGTTTATTCAATGACCGTGCAGACGATCCAAAGAAGGCTTTACGAGACGCAGAAGAGGGTTCTTGCCCTGAGGATCAGAGACTTGGACTTTCAAGAATTTCATCAGACAAAACCTCCTTTATGGGTCATAAACAATTTTACAAGTCATAGAGGGGTATCATAGTGTTGAAGTTTAAATTTTCAGCAACTGAGTATGAGACCCCGATTACGGGCCATGGAATGCAATACGGCCCTTAAACAGCTTTCATATGGTATGCTGACAAGTTCTCTTATTTTGTTTAAGACTGGAACATTTATTACTATAAAAAAAATTTTTAGGTTATTTTTCATAAGTTTCCCCTAGCACTCAGAGAACTCAATGTCTTAGAGAGAGAAAAATATAAGATCATATTGGAGAGTCTTTGAGAACACATGTGTTTGAATTTTATCTTTATTCTTGTAATTCTTATTGAAGTTTGGTTGCTTCTTCTTAATTCCAATATGTAAGTGTTCAATTATGTTTTCTCAATTCATAATTATTACATCTACACATAGTTTGAGTAACTAAATCCACAATTAGGGTTGTGGGAACCATGAAGAACTAACAAAGTAATATCGGATAATTCATGATTCTTGGAAGGTGTATATGCATGTATTAATTAACTCTCTTCATTTTGCATGTTTTCTAGTGATGGCCAACATTACAATCCGCATAGTATTGCTGACTGGACCAAGGTAGTAATGAATAGGAAAAGAGATTAATTAATAGGATTCAATTGAAGTGTTCTCATCCAATCAACTAAACTAGGCCAAGGGAAAGTTGTACTGGGACTAATAGGTAAGGGTTAGTAATACACATTATGGAGATTGGCCAATCACATAGTGAAATTCACCTCCCACCTTTGACCAAAGGGCTTGGTGAACATAACTTACCGTTCTACATGCAATACACTAGAAAAAATTAGGTTATCTGGTGATATTGAGTTGGAGAATCATGGTGAACACAATACCATAGTTTCTCTCCATGTTGACTTTTATCTTATGATAGTCAGTTTAGTTATATTTTCCATTGATTATTGCAACCTCCCCATCCCCCGGAGGGAAGTAAGTTGGTTAACTATTCAGATTGTAAATTGGTTAATTCTCTTGAGTGTACGTATTCACGGTGAGTTCAAGCGTAATCTTTGTTAGGTTCTATTTCATGACAACGATCGCTTTATCCTTTAAAAATTATATGTAACTTAGGTGATATCACCAAACGACATCACCAATAGTTCAAAAACCACACCTTGTTCAAAAACTGTGTTGCGAATATCATACTCCCTTACCCTTAGTTGATAATAGTTGAATTAAAGATCAATCTTGAAAAAGTGTCTAGCCCCTTGCAATTGATCAAATAAGTCATCTATTCTCAAAAGTTGATACTTGTTATTTATAGTCACCTCATTCAATTACCAGTAATCTATGCACATCCAAAGGACCCATCCTTCTTCCTTACAAACAATAAGGGAGCACCCCATGGAGAGATACTCGGTCTAATGAAATACTTCTCCAACAAATCCTTCAATTATTCCTTTAATTTCATTGGGGCTTTTCTGTAGGGAGGAATAGAGATTGTTTGGGTTTTAGAGAGAAGATCTATATCAAAATCTATTCTCCTTTTGAGAGGAACACAAGGTAACTCATTGAGAAAAACATCAGAGAACTTATTAACAATGGAGACCGACTCAAGAGATAGAACCTCATAAATAGTATCCCTAACCCTCACTAGGTGACAGATAGACCCCCGTAGAAATCATCTTATGGGATTTAAGATAGAAAATAAATTGACCCTTACGTATTTATTACCCTTCTACTCAAGAATGGACTCATTAGGAAATTGAAATTTAACCTTGTGGTTCCTACAATTTGTGAAAGCATAGTAGGCATGCAACTGATCCATCCCAACAATGATATAAAAATATACCATGATGTGTTCTACAAGATCACAAGGGACAAATTAATGTAAAATAGACACAGGTAAATTTCTATAGACCCTTTACCAAAAACCGACTAACCCACAGGTGTACTTACGGAAAAGGGATCAAGTAGGACTTCGATGCATACACCAAATAGATTTTCAAGGAATGGAGTTACAAAACACAATTTGTTACCTGAATCTAATAATTCATACACATCAAAATGGAAAAATTTTAACATACTGGTAATAACATCGGAAGTCTCTTCCACTACTTCCCTAGCATGTAAGGCATAAAACTAATTGGTGCATTGAGAACCACTTTCATCTTTATCACCTTGGATTCCATATCCTTCAGGCTTCGAACCACCACCACCCTATAATTTTTGGTTTGATAACCATTATTACTACACTTGAAGCCTGCATTGGAACTGGCTAGGCACTCCTTTTTGTGGAGCCTTCTAGACTTCTTGCAACTTCGTGAAGTTTGAGCACCTAGACCTTCTTGTGACTTAGGGTTGAACCCTTTGTCCTTGTTGAACCTTTTATGAGGATCATTTTCAGACCTTGACCTACTTGTTATTAGCCACTATAGAACTTACCATGCCAATTCTTTGGTGGGAGAATCTTCCACACTCATTTCGAGCCCTCTTGGACTCCATAGCGCATTCCCTCAACTCTCATCTTTGATTTGCTCTGCATAGGTCATAAGTTGGGAGATGTCCATTTCCTTCAGTAGCATGGTACTTTTACACTCTTCGGACACCAATTCCGACACTTCAGAGATAAACCTGCTTATTCTTGCCCTTAGGTCGCAACCATGAATGGTGCATACTTTGATATGTTGGTGAAATTGAGAGAGTATTCCCTCATACTTATGTTGCATTGATGGACATTGATGAGCTCTTGAACCTTGTCCTCCCTCAACTTTAGTGGGAAGAAACGGTTTGAAAGTCACCCTTGAGCTCTTACCAAGAAATTGGTCCTGCTTCTTCACTCTTATTTTCTACCTACTGATCATACCATACTTCGGCGATAGCTTTGAGTTGATAGGCCACAGACTCTAACTTTTCATTTAGTAGTACCCCCATAATGGCCACAATCCAATAGGCCTCATCAATAAACTTCATCGGGTATTCATCTACTTTGGAACCATGGTACTTGAGTGGGTTTATCCTTACAAAGTCCCAAATACTAAAAGTTGGGGTAGGTGCTTATAGAGGAAGAACAACATCCCGATTGAGTTGGATGGCAATAACTTGGGGTAACATTGTGAAAGTGGCCCAGAACTCTATATTCGAAACCCTATATTCTTGTGGAATTGGAGGCTATTTGTCCTTATTTATGTCCCTTCGTAGAGGTACTCATCTTGGAGCCATGATCTAGAAAATTATAAGCAATAATTTGCTATATAGGGGAAATCTTAGTACAACTCTAAGGCACAACATGGTTCATGAAAGAAAGGAATGTTTATTAAATAATTCGTAGCCTCTTTTAAGGACCCAGATCTCAAATCAAGTTTAGGAGGTTATGTAACCCATAGGGTGCTTGTGTATGGATTCATATGTCTTAAGAAGGAGTTTTAGGCATGGTGGACGTCATGGCACCTCCCAAGAATCGTTGTACTCACTACTGGCCATAGGAAGGTCTCTTGGTAGGAGCCGTAGACTTCAAGCCAAGAAACTAGTTAGGGCAGCCACCAAGAGACCCTGTACGATTGTGCAACCCACCACAAATTGTTGTAGGGTCTCATACAACCTACCATGAGATGTACGATGGTGTTTCGTGAAGCCCTCTCTCAAAAATGTAAGACAAATAAAATTACTATCACGGAACTTGGGTTATTTGAATGGGCTATTATACAATTAGTGCACCTTTGTATGGGTCGTATGACTTTTGAACCAATCTTAAACCCCTGAAAAGACTTATACTCCTTCATACGTATTCAAATTCATTCATTAAACTTAGAAATCTAGAAACTTCTCTCTTCTAAGAACTCCTTTCAAGTGTGAAATTGAAGATTCAATTTGGAAATTCAAGGATGATCTCTTCTCAAATCAATTTCTTCTTACTTCTTCTAGATATCTAAGGTATGTGGGATTGATTACTTATTCCTTTCAATCCTGGAGACCCGTAAAAGTTTTACTTCTTAAATTATGAATTTCAAGTTTACTTTAAATATAAGTATTTTGAATAAATATTCGTTTGATTAAATTGAGATATGGGCTATATTTAATTGACGTTTTAAAAGTGATTTAAGCCCTATAACGTTGAACTATATTGATATTATGAAGGTTTGAATATACATATCCCTATAAATGTTCAATATAAGCATGGGTTTCAAGTATGCTTTAATTGATGATCTTTTCATGGATTTGCTACGATTGTATTATATTATGATGATTTGACTATGAACTCCTAGTATCCATGTTATTCATTCATTCTTCATGGAATATGCATGCATAGATATTGATTTTCATGAGATTTAAGATGTAGGTTAAGACCCAATTATGTTTATGACTATGTTTTCAAGAGAAGTATGGGTATGAAAAGAATGTGATCACATAATATCTTTGATATGTCTCTTTGAGAAATCATGGGCATTAAAATCACTATGTACAAGAAAGAAGGAGCTATTCCTATTCCCGAAAGTATGATACAAAGTATGATTTGGTTTTTAATCCCAAATATGCATAATTATGAAGTATGTTTGGCTTTTAAGCCTAAGTATATATTGTTATGTTTTGAAAGGACATATGCCTCTTGTTCAAGCATGTATATATATATATATATATGTATGTATTTATATGTATTCTTATGGGATGATGACTTAGCACCGGGTAGACTTGTGTGAGGGGTCCTATCCACAACGACATTCATGTAAATCCTCAAGTTCCATAGCTATGTGCCAAACATATGTTTATGCCCTTTTCTAGGGTTGATTATGTTAAGGATCTACCTTTGAAAAGTAGGTCACTTCTTTATCCGTTATAGGAAAGACAATAGAGTTCCAAGTTATAGCTCACTTTGTCTTATGTCGGTTGAGGTCCCATCCCCACTATGTATAAAATATTTTGGATTCATTCATCATGAATTTGGTGGCATATTGATATACTATTCTCTCTTATATACTTCTTCTGTATATGTGCCCTTGTTATCTATTATTGATTGCAGGTTAATATGTTCATAGCATTTGCTCGCCTGTATACTTAGTACATTCAAATATACTAACGCATATTCTTTGCCTACATGATCTTAACATGTGGGGGAAAGAGACTATCATTTTCCACGTTTTGATAGCTAGCATGAGTGACAAAGAGTTGCTTGGGGTAAGTGCTATCATCTAAGGTCAAACCACCTTCTATCTATCTCTTATTTTATGATGCTTTACGTCCTTACTTTGAGGGTGAACCGAGGACATGTCCTAGCCCCATCCTAATCTGTGACTTAAAGGCATTGTTGAACATCATGTACACTCCATGTACAAGCTTGAGATATGATATGCTAATTGCTTATGGAGACTATGATTATGTCGATCTCTTGATGTTGATGTTATGATGATATGTTCATGATAAGATGTAGAAATGTGGAAAATCCTAAGTCCTTTCTATTCCCATAGCGTGATTCATACATACCCTCCCCTTAGTTCTTAGTGCTATGTTCTATGTGAATTCATACTAATCCTCATCCCTATGACATCTGCATAGCGTGAGTCCTAGTGACCCATCCCTTAGAATAATGTGTTTATTATTTAATCACGTGCTTCTGAACTGATGATGTGCATATGGATGCTATGAGGGTTGTTTGGCAACTCTCAGGTTCCCATTCTCCATGTGACTTCTAGGCCCTAGGCTCGGGGCATGACAAGCTTGGTATCAGAGTACTAAGGTTTTAAAATGAATCTTGGTGTTTAAGATACAACATCGAATAGAGTCCTATTCGTGAGGGTGTTAAGTGTACCATGAGTGGGAGACTGTGATGGCGTTTTAGGAATTGTATCATTTCTAACTTTCTAATATCCTACTTTGGACCATGTATTGAGATTTTCTAACTTTGATGATATCCTTGATGCCTTATAGAAAATGCCTCTAAAAAGAACCCCTCTCCCATGACAGGCCCTAATTAATGATGATCGAGTCCCTTAAGAGCCATGGGCGAGCTGATTTCTTAAGATAAATTTTGGACTGCCTTTTCCATGCTTGCCCAAGTGGTGATTGCTAAGCAAGTCAATCCTCCTTCTCGTGCCACCACTCCAGCTGCTAGAGTAAGAGATTTTACCTGTATAAATCCGTCGTAGTTTTATGGGTCGAAAGTTGATGAGGATGCCCATGACTTCATTAATGAGTTCTCTATAGTGTTGGCTTTTATTGGGGTGACTTTAGAAGAGAAGGCTGAACTAGATGCCTATAAGTTGAAGGAAGTGGCTAAAGTGTGGTACAGTCAATGGTTGATGGAGAGGGTTGATGATGATAAGGTTGGTTGGGAAGAGTTTAAGTTTGCGTTTCTATACCTTTTTTTCCTCTTGAGCATAGGGAGTCCAAAATGATAGAATTTAACAACATCAAGAAGGGTGGTATGAGTGTGCAAGAGCATTTCCTCGAATTTCTTAAGCTCTTAAAGTATGCTCCTATGCTACTGGCTGACCAGCATGCAAGAATGCACAAGTTTATTTATAGGATCTCTAATTTGGTTCTGAAAGAATGTCATACGGCTATGGTTATTCCGAACATGGGGGGCTTATGTCGTATGCTGAGTAGATTGAAGGGAAAAGCCCAAAGAGAGGAAGGTAAATGTGAAATGTTGTCAAAATACGACACTTTTGATGCTTAAAACTTGGAATTTTGTGTGTTTTTATGTTTGTTTTGTATGATTACAAAGTTGGCATCATTTTTGTGCTAAGTGTGTAGAAATTGTAGTTGCGGTTCTACGACACCCTTTATGGGACATGGAAGCTTCCATGGGACAAAGAGTAGGTTTCGTAGTAAAATCCATTGAAAGGGATGCAAACAAGTTGTAGAACATTTTACGAGTTGTAGATTGGTGTCACACACTGAGGATCAAAAAGTGGAGAGTTGCTGAAAAGTCATCACAAGAAACACTCAACGGGCTGTAGAGCTTTATATTGCCCGTAGATAGATCTTGTAGAAGTGAACCCTAGATATGCAGAAGGAATCCACGAAGCCCCGATTATGGGCCATAGAACATTATATAGCCCGTAAAGTTGCCTATAGTGCTTGCCGGTCTAGTTCTCCTATTTTGATCTGGCTTTGTATTTTAAATATTATAAATAGATTTTTTAGGTTATTTTTCATACGGAACAGTAGAGATTCAAGAAGAAAAGTGAGAAACATTTTGATATACTTAGGAAACAAGATTTTGTGTTCTTAATTGATACTTGTGATTTTCATCGAATAGTTTGGATTTCTTATTCTAAATTTCATTCATATAAGTATTTAGTGATGCTATTTAATACCATGATTCTTGCATCTACACCAAATATGTATAGTTAAATCCACAACTAGGATTGTGGGAACCATTAAGAACTATCTATTGTTGGATAAATACCTTTGGCAGGCAATCCTCTTGATAGTACGGTAGATCTTGCCGCATTAAAAGCTTGCTCCGAATACGCTTGAATTACTCGCACATCTCGAACAACCCTTGTCACGACCCAAGCTTAGGTCCTAGACATGACATGCGAATAGGAACCCGAAGGGACCCAAACAAGCCTCTTAGCATATCAATCACACATCTTTGATCACGGAAGCAAAGTAAACAACAACAAATGATAATAAAGTTGGAAGTGGGACTAAGGGAAGTTTTGAACATAAGAAAAGCATAAGAGTCGAGCTCATAGCATAATAACATCATAATATCCAACATATACCTCTAACTTAGATTTGAGTGGGGGCCAAAACACTTTCCGGGCTCCCCCTCATAATCTCAAATTTGCAACACAAGAAGTCTTAAAATAGAAAGAAAGTAGATAGTGTCCTCGAACGTGAGGACTCACCGAAGCTTGTCTTTGAAGAATCTTAGTAGGCTCACGGAGGATGATCAATAGGAGCTCCGGTACCTACATGGTGATATCATGTAGGCATGAATCATACATTAGTACATTTAAATGTACTAAGTATGTCGGATGCAATGCAACAACACACAGGTCAATATAGTCAAAATGCATAGTGATAGGCAATTGATAAGCATAATCTCAATATGGCTTGCATGATCAATGCTTGATGTAAAACATGTTTAAGAATCATTCAACTTACATAGAACGTGATATATGTGTAGGGTGAAACCTCAAACGACAAATAATAAGACCAAGTGAGCTACAATTTAGAATCCCGATGATTACTCCTCATCATTAAAGAGGTGGTCTACTTGCCAAGGTAAATCACACTTCACCTTACAGGAACATGACCCATTTTGTATGAAGTAACCCTCCTTACGGGAACATGACCAATTTTGGACAGGATTTCATTAAGAAGTGCACTAAATGAATCAACTAGTAAAGCAAGGGTAAAGTATACTCCTATGTTGGCACATAGTTTGAGGAAAGGAATATGAACCCATGAAGATAATCCATTCCACATCCAATCAATCGGTGCTAAGCCTAATCCTATGGAATAATTGAAATAATCACACTTTAGCAATTCGTAAGAAATATGGAAAGATGAAATGAGTAGCTCTAAAACAACTTTTACCTATAATGGTGATCCTAGCTATAAAATATAAGAATAGATCATCATCAAGCATTACCCTTGCATTAACATCAAAGTCCTACAAGAGGTAAAATCTTTGAAAAAGGGCTTAATTTGACATTTACAATATCATAGACGTTTTCGTGAATTCAATAAATTTTGAAATCCTAAAATCATTATGTCACTTGATTGAAAAATCATGCAATAAATCATCAATAACTTGAGAATCCTTGTCAAGAAATTTTATCAAACATTTGGTGGGTGTATAATGCTTGTTCAAAATCATGTAATTCAAGAGTGTAATAATATGAGAAAACTCAATGCAAATCAACCCACTAGCATATAGTAAAACCCTCATATTTGATACATTGAAATCCTTCATCAAATTCATAATAAATAATAGTTTCGTAACACAAAACATGCATAGTTTCAATAGACAAAAATCTTTCATAGTACAAGCTTTAAATAGATAGTAACGTATAATAAATCAACATTTCATAAAATCACAAAATAATTTATACTCATAATACCTAATAAAAGATACACATAGATAATACAACTTGAAAATATGCAATTTTCATAAAAATCGAGATTGGGCTCTATGGGTGAAAGGACTCAATGGATGAAACCCACGTACCTAAATTTGGGGATTCTTTGTAGTAGAATTGAAGGAGATTTGAAGTTTGAATGGAGTTTTTTAGATCCCAAATTAACCTGGAGATACTTGAATTTTGATAAAATATTTGGTTAAGTCTTAGAGAGATTTTTGATAGGAACTTGAGTGATATAGAGTTGAAAAACGGCAAAGTATATGTCTTTTCACACATAAGTGGGCATGGGGATATGACCCCAAGGCTGTTGGGCCGAAATGGAAAACTAATGAATAATCAATACTAGTTTGTGTTTGGTCCACGATGCGGACCCATCGTGAAGGACAGAATTACATTGATCCATGTCCGGTTCGCATTGCGGTCTGTTCGCGGATGCATACTGCATGAGAAAAAATTGTGAAAATTATTTTTTGCAATGGGTCCTCTAAAATTCGGGGTTATACCCATTTTCTGCTAAATTTTCCCCTGATCAATAATATGAAGTCAGATTTTTGATATAACGCACAAATTTTAAGATATATGAAAATTATGATTTTGGGCATTTCAAAACACATTTTTGGGCGTTTCAATATCTACCCCTTAGGAACATTCTTTCATAAATTTCAAAGGAACGTACATAAGAGAAGTAATCATGAAAATTTCAGTGCGACATGGATGCAACAAATGTATTTAAACATTATTCTTGAAAATCTCAACAACAATGTCAAAAATCACTATAAACTTGTCAACATAAACATGAGTGCATGCAAAATGACATAGGGGCTAAAACATAGGACTTGAAATCATGTAGGAGGACTTAAATTAGTTGCTTTGGCTTGAATAGAGTTGAAGAGATATCGGTATCGCTTTCTTTTGTCCGCCTTGGCTTCCCAAGTGGCACTTTCAACTTGTTGGTTCTTCCAAAGGAGCTTGACAGAAGCTACATCTTTGTTTCTCAACCTCTTCACTTGTCTATCCAAAATCTCCACTAGGACCTCTTCATAGGTCAAATTATCTTCTACAACACCCACAACATCCAAAGGTACTATAGAACTTGGGTCACCCACACACTTTCTCAACATGGAAACATGGAAAATCGGATGAACTATATTCATCTCCCTGGGCAACTCCAACTCATAAAAAACCTTACAAACTCTCCTCAAAACTTTATAAGGACCCACAAACCTTGGGTTCAATTTCCTTTTTTGCAAAATTGAACCATACCTTTCATAAGTGATATTTTCAAGTAAACCCAATCACCAACCTTAAACTCAAAATCTCTTCTCCTCACATTGGAGTAGGACTTTTGTCTACTTTGGGCTATTTTCAATCTCTACCTTTAACGGCCCCAAAAAGTGCCTGAAAAATATGCCTCAGAAGGGCCTAGTGCCGTAATTTCTATATATCTAAAATCCATGCGCGATATCAAAAATCCGACTTCATATTGTTGTTCAAGGGGGAAATATTAAGTGGAAAATGGCTTTAACCCCAATTTAAGAGAAATCATTTAGAAATGTCGATTTTCTAAAAATGCAAATTCCAGTGAGGTTTCTATGCCCCTGGCACGATGCGCCAAGTGCGCCTCAGTGTATTTCTTTTCCCAGTTTTGGCTTCGGTCCAAGACTTTTTTGTCTTGGGTCTAAGTGTTTCCAAACATGAAAATACCTATATTTAGCCATTTTTCACCCTCATATTGTTCTTAACATTTCCAAATGCTCATTCAAATACTTAGCTAAATATTCTACTCCTAAACTCAAGTCTTAAAGACTCATCCAGATCTAAGGATTTCCTCTCAAGCTTCAAGTCTTTCTCTCCAATCTTCATGAAGTTCATCTCGAAAGTTATGGTATGTGACTTTATTTTATGGATTCCTTTCACCCATGATGTCCAATCTCCCTTTTACCTAAATAGCATGATTTAAAGTTGATTTATAAATGAGTTTTACTTATTATGAAATTCACTGCACACTCTATTGGGATCCATGAAATTATGACTGTTTTACCATATTTTGGGCTATGAATCTAAAATCTAATATGAGATTTGATGAAGGTTTTTGATATATATTTCTTTAAGTTGTCACCAAGTATCTATTGATGGTTTTACATTGAATTTTCTAGCATAATAACACTATTGAATTGCATAGTTATACACTGGCACTACACATCCTCTAAGTGTTTGATAAAATGTCCAGTTA
Organism: Solanum clarkiae; assembly: GCA_011800125.2. Lineage (NCBI taxonomy): Eukaryota > Viridiplantae > Streptophyta > Magnoliopsida > Solanales > Solanaceae > Solanum > Solanum clarkiae. Next base: position 11,265,044 of record JAABOM020000101.1, read on the forward strand.
TGGCTTCTTAAGGAATTGAAAGTCCTATGCATGTCTTACGAGTTGAATGACTATATAATAATGAAAAGATGATGGAATGATGATGGCATAATGATGGAATGATGATAAATGGGAATGTATGTACATAATGATGAAAGAAGTGTGTTTGTGTGTATATATGGTATTATCTCTAAAGTATTAGGGATGACCAAACCTAGCTCGGGGGGTTGTAGGGTCGGGTAACCTTATTAAGGGGTTGGTACTCGATCTTCCAGCTCGGGAGATGGTAGGCCTGGGCAACTTTGTTGGGGGTTTGTACTATCAACCTTGTTGGAGGGGTTTGTACTCCAACAACCATGTTGTGGCGTTTGAACTCCATCAACCTCATGAAGGTCTTCGTATCTCATGTGCCTCTCTAAGAAGGTGGTAGGCCTTGGATTGCACTAAGAATGGTCACTCCTTACACTTATTTTATGATCCATATAAGCATGATTCACTATGAGCATCTTCCATGCATGCCATATTGCTATATGTACTCATTGCCTATTCTTATGCATTTCGATTATGTTACCAGAATTTGTTGAATTGTATCCTACATACATAGTCCAGTCTAACGTATTAACATATACTCTACACCTACATGATGTCACCATGTAGGAACCGGTGCACTGCTTGATCCTCCTCCTCCTTCACATGGCTAGTACGATTCTCAAGCTTGTTGGTGAGTCCTCCATTCTGAGGACGATGCTTATAATTTCTTGCTATGTATTAGGACTATCTTACCTTTATCTATATATTGACTATGAGGATGAGCTCGATTGTTTGTCATCGCCCCTGCTCTTATCTATGTAGTAGAGGTGTTGTTGGACATGTTATATATTTATGCTATGAGCCTTGACTCTCTTGTTTCTTGATGATATGATATGGGAGTTTACCCTTGGCCACAATTCCCTTTTTTATGCTTATCTCTCCTTGTCATTTTAATTGCTTCCGTTACCAAGAATGTGTATTGATATGCTGTGAGGCTTGTTTGGGGTTCCTTCGGATTTCCTATTCCTTGGTTACGTCTAGGCCATACGTTTGGGTCTTGAAAAAGATGGTGTTAGGGCACTAGGTTGTTAGATCCATGGATTCTAGCACACCGCGTTGATAAGAGTCTTATTCATGGATGTATTGTACACCACGACTATGAGTAGGAGGCTATGAGATGTTTTAGAAAATGTTTCCCCTCTTCATGTTCTAAGTCATGCTATAAAATCTGAGTAAGTTTTTCCCCCTTAATGATTGTACTTTCCTATGCTAGATCATGCCTAACACAAGAGGAAGATGGGCTCGCACACCCAATGAGAAATCAAGAAATGGAGAGCTTAGGGATGCTCCCACCTTGCTTGTACAAGTTGTGGCTAATCAAGCAATCAAGGGGCCCAAGCCCCTCATGCTCCTACATCAGCTTCTCGGGTGAGATACTTTATGAGAATGAACCCCCGAGAATTCTATGGGTCTCAGTTGAGTGTGGACCCTTAAGAGTTCATTGATGAGGTCTACAAGATTTTGTCTATCATAGGTGTGAGGTCGGAGGATATGTTGGCGTTGGCAGCCTACCAGCTCAAAGGGGTGGTAAAAATATGGTACAATCAATGAAAGGAGAAAAAAGGAGTCAACAATGTGGAACCATGGGAAGAGTTCAAGGTGACCTTTCTTAATCGATTTTTCCCTCTTAAGCTTATGGAAGCCAAATCGGTGGAATTTAGGAATTTGACACAAGGGTATATGAGTGTGAGGTAGTATTCCCTCAACTTCACTCAACTTTCAAAGTTTGCTCATCACTTGGTTGCCGATCCAAGGTCGAAAATGAACAAGTTCGTGATGGGTGTCCGACTTAGTGAGTGAAAAATGCCAGTCTGCTATGTTGATTAGTGACATGGACTTTTCTAGTTTGATATCCTTTGCTGAACAAATAGATGAGGAGAAATTGAGGAAGAGAAGGTATCATGAGACCAAGAGGGCCTATTTTAAGGTTAAGTTCCGAAAGAGTGGTCAGTTCAATCAAGGTCAAGGGTCTTCTCAAGCATTTCAAAAGTGGGTTGCCAATGACTTTCCAAGGGCCTAAGGTGTTGAGGGTGTGGCTTCGAGTGATGTATGTCCGAAGTGTGGTAAGGGTCGTGGTGGCCCATGCCTGAGGAATACCAATGCTTATTATGGTTGTGGGGAAATGGGGCATAAGGCAATAGATTGCCCTCAAAATCGTAACAAGGGTAAGGAGGTTTGTCCACAAGGTGCTGATGCGGTTCCTTTGGGGAGAGGTCGCCAACAAGAAGGTGCCCCCAATACGCTACCAATTTTATATTTTCATGGGAGGCAAGGGGTTGACAAGGTCCCGATGGTACCGGTATGTTGAAAATCTTTGGCTTTGATGTATATGTATTGATTGATCTGGTTGCCACTCTTTCTTTTATTACCCCCTTTGTTGCCAAAAAGTTCCATATTGAGCTCGAATTATTGCATGAGTCATATGATGTGTCTACTCCTATTGGTGCATCTATTGTTTCTAGAAAAGTCTATAGAAGTTGTCCTATTTATATCTTGCATAAAATGTTGCCTTGTGATATTATTGAGTTGGACATGGTGAATTTTTATGTCATTCTTGGGATGGATTGATTGCATGCATACTATGCTTCTATTGATTGTAGAACTCGTAAGGTCAAATCCGATTCCCAAAGAGTGGGAGAGTCATGATATGGTGGTAAAGGGTAGGTTTATCTCTTGCATTAAGGCCCATAAGTTGATCTCTAAGGGGTGTCTTTGACATCTTGTGAGGGTTAGGGATGTGGAGTCCAAAGTCTTTGCCATAGAGTCGGTTCCAGTTGTTAATGAGTTCCTTGATATCTTTCCATATGAACTTCCCAGTGTTCCTCCCGAAAGGGAAATAGATTTTGATATAGATCTCCTTCCCGATACTTAACCCATTTCTATTCCCCCTTACCATATGGCCCCGGCATAGTTAAAGGAGTTGAAGGAACAATTGAGGGACTTGTTGGAGAAGGGATTTATTAGGCCTAGCATGAGCATCGTTGTTATTTGTCAAAAAAAGGGATGGGTCCCTTAGGATGTGTATTGACTACCGGCAACTTAATAGGATAACCATCAAAAATAAATATCCACTTCCAAGGATTGATGATTAGTTTGGCCAATTGTAAGGGGCTATCCATTTCTCTAAAATTGATCTTCGGTTCGGGTATTATCACGAGAAGGTGAGTGAGTGCGATATTCCCAAGACGACCTTCTGCTGCATGATGTTCATGCTCCAACAAGAAAGTGGTCGCTGTCAGTAATTAACCTAAGTGAAGGTCAGGTTCTAATCCATCGAGAATACAGGGTATGACTGCAAGACTACACTACCAATCATTTCGAGTATCTATAACTAAAATCTCCAGGGGAGGGGGGGTTTGTGATTCGAGAACAAAAATAAATAGACACTATACTACAATGCGATAAAACATTCAATTTTAGGGACAACCTGGGAATTGTCTTCCCCATGGTTCGTTGACTCAGTTAACCTGGATAACATAACTACAATTAGAGATTCGCATGTAGGATGGTAACTTAAGTTTTTCTAGCCCTCTTGTGAAGATAAAGGTCGAATTTCACCATGGCGCTTGGTTGGTAACCATGGCGTGCCAACTAACCGTTACCTATTGTCCCTGTCAACCTCCCCTTGGTCATGTTTGATTGATTATATGAGGACACATCAATCGAATCTTGTTATCTATTTCCTTTTTCCTATTCATCACTACCTTGGTCAGGATCGTGATAGTAGGCTGGATTTGGTGTTGGCCACCACTAAACAAAAATCATAATGAAGAGAAATAGATAATACATGCGAAACCCCAATCATAGAAATACTAACCTAGGTCATCTCAAGTCAACTACCCATGGTTCCCAAAACCCCAAGTTATGGGTGCTTAGCTACTCTTGGCTAAGCCAAAACCAATAAAAATGCAAATACAAGACATGATTGAGAATTTTACCCAAAGCAATGAAGATTGAAGACACCACAGGTTGCAAACCACAAGCTTGATAGATTGACAATAAGTACAAAGCAAGATTTGTAATCCCGAAAATTGAGTTTTCCAGGTGAAAAATGAATAACTTTGCTAGAAAGAGAATATTCAAAGGCACATTCAATGTCTAAAAAGTTGGAATCCCATTTTTCTCTTCCAAAATAAAACCTAACTTAAAGTATTTTTAGTAGTTACAAGTTTAACCCTAAAAAATACACAGAAAAGACAGCTAGAAGTTGGTACATTTCACAGGTACGACTCCGAGGGTGACCTACGAGTCGTAATCGAGGTCTTGTATCAGGTTCTTGGCATCTTGGACTCAACTAGTACGACCTACTAGTACGAGTCGTAGCTTGGGCTACGACTTGTATGCTCCTCTCATAGTCTAGGCCTTCAGTTGTTGATACAAAGTTTGGGCTCTCTATTTCCTTGTACGAGTAGACCTATACGAGTCATAGTGAGACCTACGACTCGTGAGGTGGCCTGGTAGGGTTGACCTCCACTTTGCAAATTCTTGATTTCTGGTCTCTGTTTCTTACTGATGTGACACCCTACGACTTGTAGCTTGGGCTACGACTAGTAGGTGAACTCGTATGTCCTATGCTTTAGCAAAAATCGACAATTTTCCTCCAAAATCAAGCCAACCTATAATTTTTGCAACAACAACACAAAACACATAAAAAGCATAAAAAGTTGCATTAAAAACTCACAAAATCCCTTGTTTTAGGCATCAAATGTGTTGTACTTTGACATCACATCAACACCCTCAACTTAGAATTATTTCTTGTTCTCAAGCGATGACTTAATCTATGCAAACAATGAGAAATACATAGCAGCTATACTAATGGCATATGCATCATTCATTCTAATCTTAGTGCCCAACTATCATTTTCTAAACCTGATTGCAAAGCTACTAAGCATAACAAAAACATGATGATTAATCTGCCAACCCAAATTTGATAAGCTAAGGAGCATCAACCATCCACAATAACTGGTATAGCCATATGCTAATCAGGTAATGCAAATGCCCTCACAGAAAAGAAGTTCCTCTTGCTCACTCAAAAAGCATTTAGAATTCAGGGATTGAGGAAACACTCTCACTCTCACAAATGGAATTCATGCAAAATAACTAACACCATAGGCTTGCCTCTATACTCATCTTCAATATTGGTGACTAAGTGGATTTGAATCATGTTAGGACTTAACGACTTGTAGCATAGGTTCAAGAGGCTTTGGTATGGCATTTCAGGCAAGTAGTGACTAAAAGCTATCCTTGAACCATGTTTACCAACACTTTTTCCTTCATAACTCAACCATTTTCACTAAATCTACCCTTATTCTCCTATTCCAAGCTTTTCCCAAGTGCTATCTTTCTATTTTCAGTTGTGCCTTATTTCTGAACTCAATTCTTGCTACTTTTTCTCTACTCCAGAAACTTTTAACCTCTTTTTCTCTCCCCGGTCTCATGATTTTCAATTACTTTCTTTATTTCCCAACTAACCACCTCATTGTTATCACTTTACCACAATAAGGGACACCCTCAACTTAGTCTTTTAGCTTGAGGTGAAGTATACAATATCTATTCCCCAAACCAAGGCCACAATTTGTAGCCACCTTCAACTTAAGTTTTTAGCCTCAATCAAGGTTCACATGTTCAAGGATAAACTAGGACCAATATCAAGGTATTTCATCAAACAAGGTTAAACTAGTAAGGTATCAAGAAAGAATGAGTACATGAGAAGCTCAAACATTTGGAACAAGGGATTCACTCACTCATTTGGTATATCATTTAGGCTAAAAGTGGGTTTACTAAAAGAACAAAGGCCTAAGATCATTTCTAAATCAACCACATCACCAAACCAGTTTAAAAGTGACAAGGCAAGTTCTGAGTCCATACATGATACATGAATGTGGCAAAATAAGCTAACAACACACAAGGCATTTCACCCACAATCAAGTATAGACTCACAGGTCCTACTTCCAGCCTCAGCTTACCTTCACATTATCAGAACAAATATTGCCAAATACTCAAAATGCGTGAATGCATCAATAACCACTATCTCAAAAATGTTGAGGTACCCAATTTTTCATCAAAATTGAAAAAGCATTTAAAGACCATGTATATGCCAACAGCTAACACTACTATATATCTAAAAACTATCTACACTACCTAAAACATGATTGTTCAATAGAAAGTTAAACATCCATAAGGAAAAAGAAACATGGCAAAAAAAACTTGGGATCAAAAATAGAGAAAGTTATGGACTCGAGGCTACTCAGACTTCACCTTTATCTATAACTTCCCACACCCCACCAAAATAGAATACTTTGTCCTCAAAGTAAAGACACATAGAAGAGGTACAAGGGGCATACCTTGGGTTGCCTTGTAGGAAGCGCCTGATTCATTATCGCACCACGACAGGAAGCTTTTGTGCTCATGCCTCTTCAAGGTCCCAGTCTTCCACTATCTTGATTTCGTCCAGGCCACCTATGTACAATTTGACCCTTTGGCTGTTGACCTTGAAAATTTTACCATCCTTGCTTTCTAACTTTGTGGCTCTATAACTAAAAATGCGTACCACCCTTAAAGGTCCCATCCACTTGGATCTGAGTTTACCGGGAAACCACTTCAACCTAGAGTTATAAAGCAACACCATATCTCCTGGAGCAAATTAGTGTCTTTCAATTTTGCAATCATGCTGAACTTTCATCCTTTTCTTATACAATGCAGAACACTCATATGCTCGTAGCCTAAACTAATCAAGTTTATTTACTTGCATTAATCTAGATGTTGCTGCTTCATTCCAGTCTAGATTTAGCTTTTTTAGTGCCCATATTGCCTTGTGCTCAAGTTCAACTGGTAGTTGACAAGCTTTCCCAAACACTAATTCATAAGGGGACATTCCGATTAGGGTTTTGAAAGTGCGGTAGGCCCATAAAGCATCATCCAACTTTCTTGACCAATCAGTGCGATTTATATTCACCATTTTGAGTAGGAATTGCTTTATTTCCCTATTTGATACTTCTACTTGACCACTTGTTTTTAGATGGTATAGGGTTTCCACTTGGTGCTTCACACCATATCTTTCAAGGAGAGCTTTAAATAGTCAGTTGCACAAATGAGAATCTCCATCACTAATAATTGTCCGAGGTGTACCGAACCTGGAAAAAATATTTCTTCGGAGAAATATGGTAACCCTCTTACCTTCATTATTTGGTAGAGCTACGACCTTTATCCATTTAGAGACATAATCAACTACAACTGATATGTACTTATAACAATGGGAGCTAACAAAGGGTCCCATAAAATAAATGCTCCAAATGTCAAATAATTCTATCACCAAAATAGGATTTAGAGGAAGTTCGTGCCTTCGCAAGACCCTGCCCTCTCTTTGACATTAATCACATAACTTGACATAATCATGGGTGTCTTGATGTATAGACGGACAATAGTAGCCATACTATAACACCTTGTAAGCAGTTCGGCTCCACTGTGATGACCACCCACCAATGATGAGTGGCATGCTTCAAAATTACTCATTATTTCCACTTCTGGCACACATCTATGGATGATCACATCCGCACAAATATGAAATAAATATGGCTCATTCTTGAAGAGCTTCTTTATGTCATGCATAAACTTGCAACGCTGATGGATGTTTAGATCAGGAGGCACTATATTACTCACCAAGTAGTTAGCATAGTCAGCAAACCAGGGTATAAGATCATGCGAGGCCATCAAAACTCTCTCATCGAGGAATGAATCATTGATGTCAAGTCCATCATCAAACTTCACCTTAGCTTCATCTTCCAATCTAGAAAGGTGATCGACTACCTAATTTTCTAACCCCTTTTTGTCGATAACATCAAAATTGAATTCTTGTAAGAAGAGTAATCACCTGATCAGTCTTGGTTTTGCATCCTTTTTAGCCATTAGATATTTGAGCATTGCATGGTCTATATGCACGATCAACTTAGATCCCAAAAAGTAGGAACAAAAATTTTCAAAGCCAAAGACTAAGGCAAGCAATTCTTGTTCGGTGACTGTATAAGCTTTCTAGGCCACATTTAGTGCTTTGCTAGCATAATAGATCGGATACAGAATTCTCTCCCTTCGCTTCCCTAACACCACGACTAGTGCAACCCCACTTGCATCACACATTAGTTCAAATGGTTATTCCCAATATAGAGCCACAATAATGGATGTCGACATCAACCTTCTTTTCAATTCTTCGAAGGCCTGCATGCATACATCATCAAATACAAACATCGCATATTTCTCTAACAACTTGCACAAGGGTTGTGAGATCTTAGAGATGTACTTTATGAAGCGACGATACAATCTTCCGTGGCCTAGAAAGCTCTTGTTACCTTTCACCAAAATTGGTGGTGGCAGTTTCTCGATAACCTCAATTTTTGCTTTATCCACCTCGATTCACTTGCCAAAAATTCTGTGACCAAGCATTATGCTTTCTTTGACCATAAAATGACATATCTCCCAGTTCAGCACCAAATGGCTCTAAACATACCTCTGCAACATATCACGCAAATGTAGCAAGCATTCTTCAAAGGACTGGCCAACAACACTAAAATCATCCACGAACACCTCAATAGTGTTTTCAACCATGTCCGAGAAAATAGACATCATGCATCTTTGAAAAGTGGCTAGAGCGTTACATAATCCAAAAGGCATTCTCTTGATGCAAAGGTACTATATTGGCATGTGAAGTTTTATTCTCTTGATCCTCGAGTGCAATAACAATTTGATTATACCCAGAATATCCGTCAAGGAAACAATATCGTCCCTTTTCTGCCAGCCTCTCATGCATTTCATCCATGAAGGGCATAGGTAAATGATCTTTCTCGCTAGAAGCGCTGAGTATCATATAATCCATATATACTCTTCACCCATTGACCGGTCTCATAGGGATCAACTCATTCCTTGTATTAGGCACCACTGTGATGACTCCTTTTTTTGGAACACACTGCACTTGACTGACCCATTCACTATCGGTGATTGGCTAGATTACTCCTACGTCTAACCACTTGATGATCTCTTTCCAAAAAACCTCTTGCATTGGGAGTTCAACCATCTTTGATGATCGATGTCGGGCTTGTAATTCTTGACCAATTGAATTTTACGAGTACATATTCTAAGAGGTATGCCAATGATATCTGCAGTTTTCCACCCAATGGCCCATTTGATTGCTTGACAACACAGACGAGGGCCTCTGTTTAGGCTTTGTTTAAGTCAGTTGTGACTAAGACTGGCAATGTATTATCCTCTAATAAGTATACATATTTCATACGCGTTGGTAGTGCCTTTAATTTTAACTCTGCTAAGATTTCTACAGAGGATTTTGTCGGTGGCATTTCCCTATTGTACAAGTCTAACTCTAACCTGGCCTGTCGCTTAGCCCGAATTACACCCCAAGAGCATTCACCTGTTCTTCATAATTAGGAATGCTGTCAGTATCAAAATTCGTCAACACAACTTGCAAAGGTTCAACTCCCAGCCTTAACTCAATGGGGATCTCCACTTCATCATCCTCACTTATTTTAATCATTGAGACAACCTGAAACATAACTCCTTCTACTTGGTCGGACTACTTGAAACACAACTGTCTCTTCATCAAACCTGAAGGTAAGCAGACTCTTGTCCATATCAACCAATGCTCTCCCTATGATTAAGAAGGGTCTTTTGAAGATGATAGGAATTGCAAAATCAACCTCACAATTAGGTATAACAAAATCTACGGGAAATATAAATTTGTCTACCCAGACCAACACATCATAAAGTATCCCCATAGGCTTCTTGACTGTTATGTATTCCATTAATAACTACAGTTTGTAGGAACAAGGCTGCCCAAATCAAGTTTTCTGAATATGGCAAGGGGCATCAAATCGATACTAGCTCCCAAGTCACACAGTGCTCTAGCAAATGTAAATTCCCCAACTGTGCATAGTATGGTGAATGCATCCGAATCATTACACTTTTTAAAAAAAGACTTCGTGGTGATGGCACTACAATATTGAAAATTTTGGGAGAGGTCTTGGCTAACTTTGTGCTTCTTCATGACCAGATCTTTCATCCATTTCGTGTATCTCGGAATCATATCAAGAGCCTCAACTAAGGGGATGTCTACTTATAACTTCTTAAGTATTTCCAAGAGCTATTCAAAATTACCTTCCTCTTTTCTCTTCCGAAGGCTTTTCGAAAAAGGTGGTGGGGGTCTTGGAAAGGTTTTATATTTCTTTGGTTATTCATTTGTGCTGAGCATCTCAATCTCCTTGTTTACCATCTTTCTGTGACTTCCATCTCCAACCATTAGCATAGGAGGATCCACAGTGCTTTTGCCACCCCAAGTCATCACTACCATTCAATGCCCTTCATTCTTAAGATTTTGAATCGTATTGCTTGGTAAGGTGCCCTTTTGGCGCAAATTGTTGTTCTAGTTGCTTAATCTCCACTGAGTGAGACTCTATTTTTTTTAATTAACACTTGAAATATCCACTTTCATTTCCTTCAAGGTCTTATCTTGGTGATCGACTCTCTTCAACAACTTGTCAAATATCTCTTCAAGCCTAGAAGTGCTTGGCACGGCATCATGGTTGTGGGGCGGTAGATAAGGACCATTCGTATAACCATCTCTTCTCCCCTATTCGGCATCTGACACTCTCTCTTTTTCATAGTAATCACCTCTATTGTCTCTATAAGTACCATCACAGTTGTAGTTCCGACCTTGATTCTAGGAACCTTGCCTGCAACAGTCTGAGTTGGACCCTTGGTGGTTTTTCCGAAAACCCGCCACTTGATTACTCATGAAATAAGCATCTTTATCAAAGAATGGATCCTTATATGTGGGAGCCTGAGGAGGTTGGTGAGTGACTACTTTGACACTTGCTTGGTTTTGCTTCAAGACCAAGTCCATACTTATACGAAGTTGAGTAAGTTGCTCTATGATATCTTCATTGACCTTTGCTTGCTCATTGTTGGTGATAACCGCACAATAGGTTTTCATTGCACCTAGCTCTCATTGACCCCATGTTCTATTGATTTTAACCACTTGCTCCATCCTTGCGGCTATCAATGCAAAAGGTTGGTCAATAAATATGCCCCCATGATTGTGTTGGCGCAAGCTTTACTATTCTCATTAAGATCCCGATAGAAAATCTCAACCAAGACATCATCCACAATCTTATGATCGGGGACCATCCTCAAGTATCTGGTAAATCTCTTCCATTTTGTGCTAATAGAGTCACCCAACAATTGCTCAAAGTTTTTTATTTGATCTTTAAGCTTTAACTTCTTAGATCTTGGGAAATGTCTTTCAAGAAATACTCTCTAAAGTTCTGCCCAATTTGTTATTATACCAAGAGGAAGCACAGACAACTACATAGCTGCATTCCTAGTCAGTGACAACGTAAACACCGATAAACCAATGACATTAAGAGAAAGATTTTGTGTCCCCATGACACTCTTGCAATCAAAAACCACATTATGAAGATGGCGGTGGGAATCCTATAAAGGTAGCCCTTTAAATAACCCACGGTTTTGGAGCATTTGAAGTAATCCACTTGACACCAAGAATTTAGCGTCTGCTGTTAGTAGATGTAACACTATAGCACCAGTAACATCTATAGCCATAGGATTCAAGCGATATTGGTTCCATCCATAAGCATTCTTGTTGAAGTCCCTAAGTTTTGGATTGTTATCCCTTGGTGGTGGATTCTCCTCTCTTCCCATATTATCATTCATATTAATTTCTTCCTTAATCGCGATATCCTCATTCACTTGAGCCATTCTTCTAAAGAGTAGATAGATCTTCAAATTGAATAGAGCTAAGGGATTGCCTTGGCTCCTTGTATTGGGTATAAAACCTAGTACACCCTGCGATTAAAACCAAACAACAAAAACAAAAGTAAAATACAAGAGTCTAGAAACTAATACTTGAACTAACTAATAGTGAAATCAATTCAAAACCTAGCTGTATTCCCTAGTAATGGCACCATAATTTGCGGAATCATGTTCACCCTCTAATAAGAAAGCGCTCGCTGTCAGTAATTCGCCTAACAGAAGGTTAGGGTCGAATCCACAGGGAATATAGCGTTTGACTACAAGACTTCACTACCAATCATTTTAAGTATCTATAAATAAAATAACTGAAGGGGGGTTTGTGATTCAAGTACAAAAATAAGTAGACACTATACTACGATGCGAGAAAACACCCAATTTTAGGGACAACCTGAGAATTATGTTCCCCATGGTTCGTTGACTCAATTAACCTAGATAGCATAACTACAATTAGTGATTTGCATGCAGGACGGTAACATAGATTCTTCCAGCCCTCTCGTGAAGGAAAAGGTCGAATTTCACCATGGTGCTTAGTCGGTAACCATGGTGTGCCATCTAACAGTTACCTACTGTCCCAGTCAACCTCCCCTTGGTCAGGTTTGATTGATTAGAAGAGAACGCATCAATCAGATCCGATCATAAATTTTCTTTTTCCTATTCGTCACTATCTTGGTTGACATCATGATAGTAGGCAGGGTTTGGTGTTGTCCACTACCAAACAATAATCATAATGAAGGGAAATAGACAAATACACGCAAAACCCAAATCACAAAAATGCACAAACCAAGGTTATGTCAAGTCAACTACCCATGGTTCCCACAACCCTAAGTTGTGGATGCTTATCTACTCATGGCTAAGGCAAAATCAACAAAAATGAAAATACATGACATGATTGAGAATTTTAGCCAAAACAATAAAGACTGAAGACACCACAAGTTGCAAATCATAAGCTTGATAGATTGACAATAAGTACAAAGCAAGATTTATAATCCCTAAAATTAGGTTTTCCAAGAGAAAAATGAATAATTTTTCTAGAACCCTAAAATATTCTTGAGAGAATATTCAAAGGCACATTCAATGTCTAAAAAGCTATAATCTCGTTCTTCTCTTCTAAAATAAAACCTGACTTACAGTATTTATAGTAGTTACAAGTTTAACACTAAAAGTTACACAGAAAGATAGTTAGCAGTTGGTACGCCTCACAGGTATGACTCGTAGGGTGATTTACATGTCGTAATCGGGCTGTCGTATCAGGTTCTTGGCATCTTCAATTGAACTGGTATGTTCACTGGTATGAGTCGTAGCTTAGGCTATGACTTGTATGCTCCTCTCAAAGTCTAGGCCTTCAATTGTTGATCCAAAGTTAGGCTCTCTGTATCCAGCTATGAGTATACCTATGCGAGCCATAGTAAGACCTACGACTCGTAGGGTGGCCTAGTAGGGTTGACCTCCACTTAGTAGATTCCTGATTTTTGGTCTTTATTTCTTGGTACAATAAGATCCTACAACTGGTAGCTTGGGCTATGACTTGTTGGTTAATTCGTATGTCCTATGCTTCAGCAAAAATCTGTAATTTTCCTCCAAAATCAAGTCAACCTAACTTTTATGCAAGAACAACACAAAAACACATAAAATCCATAAAATGTCACATTAAGAACTTACAAAATCCCTTTTTCTAGGCATTAAATATGTTGTACTTTGACAACACATAACCTTTTGGAATAGATATCGGCATTATAAGTTTGTTGTGATGTCTTATGGGTTGACTAATGCACCGACCATCTTCATGGACCTTATAAATAGGCTCTTCAAGACCTACCTTGATTCATCTGTTGTGGTATTCATTGATGATATTTTGTTCTATTCTCGTGGTGAGGAGGAGCATAGGGGTCATTTGAGGGTAGTTTTGCAAAGATTGATGGAGGAGAGGATATATGCTAAATATGAAAAGTGTGAATTTTAGTTGAAGGAAGTTTCCTTCCTAGGACATGTGGTGTCGTGGGATGGCTTTAAGGTGGATCTTAAGAAAACTAATATGATTAAAAATTGGCCCAAACTGTTAACCCCGTAGAACATTTGGAGTTTCTTGGGCTAAGCAGGGTATTATCGGAGATTCGTGAATGTGTTCTCTTTTATTGCATCCCCTATGACAAAATTAACTCAAAAGAAGGCTAAGTTTGTGTAAACCAATGAGTGTGAGAGAAGCTTCCAAACCTTGAAAGATAAGCTTATGTCAGCTCCTATATTGTCACTACTGGATGGGCTAGAGGGTTGTTGTGTATTGTGATGCTTCTAGAGTTAGGTTGGGTTGTGTTCTAGTGCAAAATGGTAAGGTCATAGCCTATGCTTCTAGACAACTCAAGGTGCATGAATAGAACTACCCTACCCATGATCTTGAACTACCCACCATAATATATGCATTAAATATTTGGCGTAATTACTTGTATGGGGTACATGTTGATGTGTTCACCGATCATAAGAGCCTCCAATATGTCTTCGCTCAAAAAGATCTTAACTTTAGGCAAAAGAGATGGTTAGAACTTCTTAAGGACTATGATATGAGAGTGCATTATCATCTGGATAAGGCTAATGTGGTGGCTGATGCTTTGAGTAGGGTTTCCATGGGTAGCCTAGTTCATGTTGATGGTGGTGATAGGGAGGTGGCTAAGGAGATCCATCGTCTGGATAGATAGGAAGTTAGGTTGAGGGAAGTGGATAATGGTGGTGTTATTGTTGTTGATGGTTCCAAATCTTCATTGGTCACTCCTTACTAGAGTTGAAGGCCTTGGTTGGTGATGGGAAAGTGGAGTTTTTCTCCCAAAGGGGAGATGGTGCACTTAGATACCAAGGTAGTTTTTGTGTTCCTTGTGTTGATGGCTTGAGAGAGAATTCTTAATGAGGCTCGTGGTTCTTCCTATTCTATTCACCCCGGTTGTATGGGAATTTGAGAGAGGTGTATTGGTGGGGAGGTATGAAGAAAGATATTGAGAAATTCGTGTCTGTTTTCCATAGTTGTAAACAAGTCAAAGACGAACATCAAAGGCCGGGTGGCCAAAAACAAGACAAAGTGGTACCTACTTTGAAGTGGGAAGAAATTAATATGGACTTTGTAATTGGCTTGCACAATACTAGGAAGGGTTTTGATTCCATTTAGGTTATGGTTGATAGGATGACAAAATCAGCTCACCTTCTATCGGTTAAGACCACATATGGGGATAAAGAATATGCTAGGTTGTACATCCATAACTTGGTGAGATTGCATGAGGTTCCTTTATCCATCATACCAGATTATGGAGCTTAATTTACTTCACATTTTTGGAGGTCTTTCCAAAAGGGTATTGGTACAAAGGCTAAACTTAATATGACCTTCCACCCTCAAATAGACGGCCAAACCTAAAGGACCATCCAAACCATTGAGAATATGCTTAGAGCTTGTGTATTGGAGCTTAAGCGTAGTTGGGATGATCATCTTCCATTGATTGAGTTTGCTTATAATAATAGTTGTCATTCTTGCATTGGTATGGCTCCTTTTGAGGCCCTCTACGGTAGATGCTATAGGTCCCCAGTTTGATTATTTGAGGTAAGGGAGATGGCATTGTTAGGTCCGAAAGGGTATGCTACATTTTGGTAAGAAGGGCATGTTAAGATATAGATATATGGGCCATTATAGGGTGATGAGAAGGATCGGTAAGGTGGCCGACGAGTTGGATTTTCCTAGAGAAATGGAATTGTTTCATCCAGTCTTTCATGTGTGTATGTTGAGGAAGTGTGTGGGTAATCCCAATGCTATTATGCCTCTTGATGTTGTGGGGGTAGTTGAAGACAACTTGACTTATGAAGAGGTTCCAGTTCAGATTTTGGATAGGCAAGTAAAGAGATTGAGGAACAAGGATGTGGCTTTCATTAACCTCTTTGGAGTAATCAACAAGTTGAAAGTGCTACATGGGAGGCCGAAGCCGACATACAAAAGATATCCATATCTTTTATACTCCACTCAAGCCCAAGGTATCATTCTAAGTCCTCTATGTGATTTCACATCTAAGTTCAGCCAATGACATACGTATACATTCATGTTTAATTCGACAAGTTCATGATGATTTTACTCTTATCTTGAGATTTTTGAAATGATGTTTAAGTGCAGTATTGCATCCTTATGTGGGATGAAATTTTTCATGTTTAAATCTCTTAAATACATCTCTTTAACATTCGAGGACGAATTTTTCCAAGGGGAAGATACTGTAATGACCCTAGAAAGTGCCTAAAAATGTTCCTCGAAAGTGCTCGAAATCGTAATGTCTATATATCTCAACATCCGTGCGCGATATTGAAAATCCGACTTCATATTCTTATTTAGAGGGTCAAGTTGAGTGGAGAATGGGTCTATCCCCAATTAAGGAGAAATCAATTAGCAATTTTGATTTTCTAAAATTGTAAATTCAAGTGAGGTTTCCGCGCCCCTGGCGCGATGCGCCAAGGGTGCGCCTTAGTGTATTTTTTTGCCAAGATTTTACTTCGGTCCAAGACTTTTAAATCTTGGGTCTAGGTATTCCCAAATGTGAAAATACCTATACTAAGCCATTTTTCACCCTCATATAATTCTAAACATAAAACGACTACAAAAAGTGCCCGAAAACGTGCCTTGGAAGTGCCCGGAATCTTGTTTTCCATATATCTAAAAGTTCATTAGTTATTTCAAAAATCTGACTTCATATTCTTGTTTAGGGGGTCAAATTGAGTGGAAAATTGGTCTAACTCGAAGTTTAGAGCAAACGTATGAAAATTCAAAAATCGCAAAATACTCTATTTAGGAGGGTCAACTTTGAAGGGGAATATCAATAAGCACACAAAGAATTGGGTAGCCCACAGCCCATCAACTGAAAGTACTTTGAATTAGCTTTCTAACGGACTTCATTTTACCTCATTCTGAGTTCAGATAGAGGATTGATGCCCCTTTTCGTAAAACTCATTCGTAGAAATATTTCAGTTTCTAGTGAGCATCCGTGTCGCCTCCGTGATGCAGACCTATGTCATTTCGGCCTATTATTTTTATTTTGGTCCAAGACTTTCATGTCTGGGGCCCAAGGATTCCCATACATGTTTTTACCTACACTTTGCGTTATTTTGACCATCATTCATCCTCAATATTCCCCAAAGTCCTCTCAAACATTTCAACTCATATTTTACCCTAAATTAAAATGCCAAACTCAAGACCAATTTTAAGGATTTCACTCAAGCTCCAAGTCTCCATTAAAGTCTTCTTCTAGAAGCTCTCCAAAACTAAGGTATGTGGTATTGAACAATTGGGTCCTTCCACCCATGGTGCCTAATCCCTCTTTTACTTGATAATGTATGATTTAAAATTGATTTTACATGTAGGTCTTGACTATTGAGAAATTTACTGCGCAGTGATTTTGATACATCAAAGTATAGTTGTTTAAGCATGTTTTGAGCTACAAATCTTTGATCTAATGTTGGTATTGATAAGGGGTTTTGATATAAATGTCTTGGGGGTGTTGCAAGGTGTTGATTAAAGGTTTTACCACTGATTTTCCTGCATGATTTCATCTCTAAATTGCATACACTTTTACCCCCATTACACACCCCCAAGGTGTTTGATAAAATGTCTAGTTATGGTTTCTTGAGGAATTTGGGCTCCTCCTTCACAGGTCACATCTAGGCCCTAGGCTTGGGTCATGACAAAACATTTTCCAATACCCATTCAAACACTTAGCCAAATATTCTACTCCTAAACTCAAGTCTCAAAAACTCATCCATATCTAAGGATTTCCTCTCAAACTTCAAGACTCCATCTCCAATCTTCATCAAGTTCATCTCTAAAGCTAAGGTATGTGAGTTTATTTCATGGGTTCCTTTCACCCATGATTACCAAACTCCTTTTACCTAAAGTGCATGACTTAAAGTTGATTTACAAATGGGTTTTACTTATTATGAAAGTACACTATGTTAGGGTCTATGAAATTGTGACAGTTTTACCATGTTTTTGGTTATGAATCTAAGATCTAATGTGAGATTTGATGAAGAGTTTTGATGTATATTGCTTGAGGGTGTTACCAATTATCTATTGATGGTTTTACACTAAATTTTCGAGCAAAATAATACTCTTGAATTTCATGATTCTTCACCAGCACTACACATCCACTGTCCGATTATGGTTTCTTGAGGAACTGAAGATCCTATGCATGTCTTATGAGTTGAATGACTATATGATAATGAAATGATGATGGAATAATGATGGAAGGGAATGTATGTGTATGATGTTTAAAAGAGTATATATATATGTGTGTGATATTATCTCTATAGTGTTGGGGATGAGCAAGCATAGCTCGGGGGGTTGTAGGGCCAAGTAACCTTATTTAGGGGTTAGTACCTTGATCGCCTAGCTCGGGGGGTGGTAGGCTCGGGTAACCTTGTTGGGTATTGGTATCCATCAACCTTGTTGCAGGTTTGTACCCATCAACCTTGTTGGGGGGTTTCTATTCCGTCAACCTCGTTAGGTGGTTTGTACTCCATCAACCTCATAAAGGGGTTCATACCTCATGAGCCTCTCTAAGGAGGTAGTAGGCCTTGGATTGCACTAAGAATGGTCACTCCTTACACTTATTTTATGATCCATATAAGCATGATTTACTATGAGTATCTTCCATGCAAGGGATATTGCTATATCTATTTATTGTCTATGCTTATGCATTTCGATTATCTTACCATCACTTGTTGCATTGCATCCTACATACTTAGTACGTTCTAACATTCTAACACATACTTTATGCCTATATGATTTCACCATATAGGAACCAGTGCACCACTGGATCAACCTTCTCCTCCATGTGGCTAGTATGATCGTTTGTCAAGCTTGTTAGTGAGTCCTTCATTCCGGGGACGTTGCTTATGATTTCTGTCTATGTACAAAGGCTATCTTACTTTTATATACGTATTTACTATGAGGGTGAGCCCAGTTGTTTTTCGTGTCCCCCGCTCTTATCTATATAGTATAGGTATTGTTGGACATGTTATGTATTTATGTTATGAGCCTTGACTCTCTTGTTTCTTGATGATACAATATGGAAGTTTACCCTTAGCCCCAATTCCCTTGTTTATTCTTATCTCTCATTGTCATTTTAATTTCTTTCGCGACCAAGGATGTGCAATGATATGCTATGAGGCTTGTTTCGGGTTCCTTTGAGTTCCCCATTCGCCGGTCATGTTTAGGTCCTAGGCTTGGGTTGTGACACTCCCTAATCAACCTCAGATTTTTCAAGGCTTCATGACCAAATCCAGACCTAGCAAAGCCATTTCCCCTACTTCAAACAACCCAACCCGGGGACCTACAACGCCTACCATAAAGAGCTTCAAAAAAAGCCATACCAATGCTTGAGTGGTAGCTATTATTGTAAGCAAATTAAATGAGTGGAAGATGTTCATTCCAACTACCATTGAACTCCAAAACGTAAGCTCTAAGAATATCCTCAAAGCATGGATAGTCCTCTCGGCTTGGCCATCCGTTTGAGGATGAAAAGACGTGCTAAGCTTAACCTTGGTACCAAGACCCCTTTGGAAGGATGTAAAAAAATGTGAAGTGAATTGAGCACCACGATCTGAGATGATAGATGAGGGTAGCCCATGCAATCTAACAACTCATGTATACACAACTTGGCATAATCTTTGGCACCATATGTAGATTTGACCGGTAGGAAGTAAATCGACTTTATCATTTTATCCAAAACAACCCAAATAGAGTCAAAATGTTTCCTAGTCTTAGGGAACCTAACCATAAAATCCATGTTGATCTCTTCCCACTTCCAAGTTGGGTTTCTATATCTTGGGCTAGGCAACCCTACCTTTGATGTTCGGCTTTCACTTGTTGGCAATTGCGACATCCGGATATGAACTTAGCAATGTCCCTCTTCATACCATCCCACCAATACACTTCACTCAAGTCTCTATACATTTTTTTAGAACCAGGGTGAATGGAATAAGATGAACTATGGTCCTCCTTCAAGATCAATTCTTTCAAACCATCTCCTCCTTAGGAGAAAACCTCCACTTTACCATCTTTCACCATGGCCATCAACTCTAGCAAGGCAAGGTCAGGATCTTGTTTTGCCTTTACCTCCTCAGTCAAAGAAGATTAAGAACCATCAATAACCACTACACCCCCATTATCAACTTCATATAACCTAACCCCCAGTCTAGCCAACCGATGAACCTCTCTAGCCACCTTTTTGCTACCATCTTCAACATGAGCTAAACTACCCATAGACTCCCTGCTTAAAGCATTGGCCATAACATTAGCTTTTCCTGGGTGATATTGCACAATTATATCATAAACTTTAAAGATCTCTAACCACGTTCTTTGTCTCAAGATAAGATTTTTTTGGGTAAACACACGTTGGAGACTCTTGTGATCGGTAAACATATCAACATGAACCCCAGACAAGTAGTAAAGCCAAATTTTCAAAGCAAATACCACAGCTACCAACTCAAGATCATGGGTGGGATAATTCTATCACCTTACCATTTTGTATCAAAACACACCCTAAAGCAATTCTTGAGGCGTCACAATACACAACAAATCCCTCCCACCCTTCCAGTAGAGCCAACATAGAAGAGGGGCCAAGCTTATTTTTCAAGGTTTGAAACTCTTTTCATACTCATCGGTCCACAAAAATTTCATCCTCTTTTGTGTCAACTTAGTCATTGGGGAAGCAATAGCAGAGAAGCCATCCACAAACCTCTGTTAATACCCCAGCAAAACCGAAGAAACTTCTAATGTCTGATGGAGTCAAAGGTCTAGGCCAGTTTCTAATCACCACTGTCTTCTTAGGGTCTACCTTAATGGCATCGCACAACACCATATGCATTAGAAAGGCAACCTCTTTCAACCAAAACTCACATTTCTCATATTTTGCATAAAACCTATCCTCCCTAAAGATTTGAAACACCACCCTCAAGTAATCCACATGCTCCTCCTCACTATAGGAATAAATCAAGATATCATCAATAAAAACCACCACAAAGAAGTGAAGGTAGGGTTTAAAGACCTAATTCGTGAGATCGATAAATATAGTTGGTACATTTTTCAACCCAAAGGATATAAGCACAAACTTAAAGTGACCATACCTAGTTTGGGAAGCCATCTTGGGAATGTCACACTCCCTTACATTCACTTGGTGATACCCAAACCAAAGATGAATCTCAAAATAGTGACTAGCCTCTTCAAGTTGATCAAAAAGGTCAATCAATCCTTGGATGAGGGTATTTGTTCTTTATGGTGACTCTATTAGGTTTCCGATAATCAATGCATATTCAAAGAAAAAAACCATCATTTTTTTTCAAAACAACACCGGTGCACCCCCTAGGTCATTTATTAGGCCTTATAAAATCCTTCTTTAACAAATTCCTCAATTGCTCCTTCAATTTGTGACACCCCATACCTCCATGCTCTTATATATCCATGTTTCAAGACTCATCTGCTCAGGTGAGGAGTGTGTTAGAGTCATGGGAGACTTCTAGTACTTAGACGAGTTCAAGACTTCCCTATGAGTTGAATTTTGGGCATTGGTTTATGCAAGCGTTAACATTAAATAAGTATAACTTTTAGGACACTTATAATTGGATGACCCACGACATTTCAAATAAAATCCCTATGAGTTATATTTTCAACTCACTTGGTTTCACCACATTTCGATTTCGGACAAAGGAGTTACGATCATTTTCGTGAGACCTCCCTGTGTAGTGAAACCACACGTACACCTTGACGCGCAGTGGGACTTTGGAAGGGTTTTCTGGGCTGACTTGAGCTGTATTACATGATTTTTTATCTAAGGCATGTTACACTGCCAGTATCACGGGCCTTGTGGCTTGCCACTGACCATGTGGCTAGCCGTGGGATGTGTGCAAGTGAAGCTTAGTGTGCATAAAGGAATTTTTGGCCAAGTGTTGTGCCACGGACATCCACACGGGTTGTGCCATGTCTTATGAGATGTGTCCCTTGGTGTGGGGTTTTGGTAACATTTATTTTCACCAAGTGTGGTTCCACGGACATTGTAGCTTCACACAGCCCGTAGAGGTCTCCGTTTGGGTGATGGGACGTGAATTTTTCTAAGTGTTCCAACTTCTAAATTTTGACCAAGTATCACGTCACAAGCACTCCACATAACTTGTGGAGTGCCACGCGATCCGTGAGGCCTTCACAGGGGCAACACTGCCGATTTTCCATCCGTTCACAAATAGCATTTTCGTGAATTTAATCTATTCTAATGACCTTTTTAAACTTCCAATCCTATCTTAACTTCCCCAAAAGACCTAAACCCTATTCGAAAGGTTCAAAGTCATTACTTTCATCTCAAAAACATTCACAAATTCTCTCAAGAGCCTCCATCAAAACTTCAATAGAAATTCAAGGGAACTCAAGAGCAAGCTTTGGACTCCAAGACCTCCTTCCAAGCTTCATGTCTTTCTCACCCAATTCAAAGAAAGTCAAGGTCTAATATATGTGGATTTTAACCATTAGGTCCTTTCACGGTGCCCAATCTTCAACTTCTATGAAAATTATATTTTCCCAAGTTGTGTTGCTTATGGGTATTATTCATTAGTGATTATGATCATATAATATATTGGGGTTTCATGAAAGTGCAATTGAAAACACATGTTTACTCTTTTTAAGTCTATACCATGAGATGATTTGCCGATTATGATGATGCATGTTTTAAGCTATAGAACTATGATCTCTCTTGATATTTGTTGGGGATTTTCAACATATTTCACATGAGGGTATTACCAAGTATTGGTGGGTTGATTTACATTAGAATTTTTCACATGATTTCACTCTTGAATTGAATGGTTTTATACAAGCATAACACACCTAGCAAGTGTTTGATAAAATGTCTGGTTATGGATTCTTGAGTCATTGAAGGTCTAATACATGTCTTATGAGTTAAATGAATTTATGATGATGAAAGGAATGTTCATATGAGTTGTTACCATGAAAAGTACTTATAGTATTATATGTTGACCATGTCTAGTTGAGGAGGTGATGCCTCAATCACCATGGATGGTAGGGTGAGACAACCATCAACTAATTAAGGGGTTGATGCTTCAATCACCAAGGGTGGTAGGGTGAGACAACCATCAACCAGTTAAGGGTTTGATACCTTGACCACTATGATGGAGGGTGTGATGTCCATTAACCATGTCAAGGGGTTGATACCTTGAACACTATGATGGACGTTGTGATGTCCATCAACCAGTTAAGGGGTTGATACCTTGACTACTATGATGGAGGGTGTGATGTCCATCAACCAATGAGGGGTTGATACCTCAATCACCATGGGTAGTAGGGTTTGGAAACCATCAAGTGGTCTCTTACTACAAATGTAATATGGTCTACATAACCATGTTTTACTTCAAGCATCTTTCATACATATCATATTGTTATTATGCTATTCATTGCTTATAATATTGCATTTTGCCTATGTTTCCTATCTTTTGATGCATTACATCCTACATACTTAGTGCATTCAAGAGTACTAATGTGTACTCTATGTCAACATGATGTTACTATGTATGAATCGGAACACCACTTGACCATCCTCCTCCTCCACGTGACTTGTACAATTCCTCTCCAATAAAGTTGGTGAGTCCTGAACTCCGAGGACATACTTCCCTTGATTTATGCTATCTATTCACTCTTCTTAGGCTGGAAACTTATGGTTATAAGGGTGAGCTTAGAGATTGCATTGAACCCCACTTTTATCTATACATTAGAGGTGTTGTTGGAACCTTATGGCATGATAATGTTATGCTATTGGCTAGTGATATTTCTATGGTATCGAAGATGTCCCTCACACTGTATTTCCCTTTTTCATCTATTGTTGTTGTATAATTACTTTCACGACCAATAATGTGTAATGATATGTTAAGAGGCTTGTTTGGGGCCCCTTTGGGTTTCCCATTCGCCCTGTCACGTCTAGGCCCAAGGTTCGGGTCATGACAAACTTGATATCAGAGCACTAGGTTGTTAATGATCCTCGGCATCCAACACACCGCATCGATTAGCGTCTTGTTCATAGTTGTGAAGTGCACCATGACTATGAGCAAGGGGCTATAAGGCGTTCTAGGAAATGTTCCCCTTCTTCTAACTTTATGCCGTGCTATAGAAGTTAGGTAATGTTTCCTCTCTAATGAATATTCTTTTCCATGCTAGATCATGCTTAACCCAAGAGGAAGAAGAGTCCCTACTCCCAAAGAACAACCAGCTCATAAAGAGTTCTAGGAAGCTATTGTCGTGCTAGATCAAGCCATGACAATTCAAATCAACCAAAGGGCCCAAGCCCCTAATTCTCCTACTATGGCATCTAGGGTAAGTGATTTCATGATGATGAACCCACCAGAGTTGAACAGGTCTAAAGTGGATGAGGACCCTTAAGAATTTATTGATAAAGTGTACAAAGTCTTATTTATTAAGGGTGTGAGGTCTGAACAAAATACAGAGTTGGTGACTCACCCACTCAAGGGGATGGCCCAAATATGGTATACTCAATGGAAGGAGGAGAAGGGGAACATCGAAGTGATCCTTTGGGAGGAGTTTAAGGCGATGTTTCTCAACTGGTTCTTCCCTCTTGAGCTAAGGGAGGACAAAATGATGGAATTAATGAATTTGAAGTTAGCATCGATGAGTTTGAGGGTGTATTCCCTCAAGTTCAACCAACTCTGCAAATATTCCCCCCAATTGGAGGCTGAGCCAAGGTCTAAGAGAAATAAGTTTGTGATGGGTGTATCTTATTTGGTGAATGAAGAATGTTGTGTCGTTATGTTAACAGGTGGCATGGGCTTATCCTTCCTCATGACTTATGCCGAACAATTGGAGGGGGAAAAGATGAGAGAGAAGGGGTAAGGAGGCCAAGAGGGCCCGTTTTGAAGGAAAGTTCCAAAGATGGTGGTGGTGTGGTGCCTTATACTTAGGTGCTGAAGATGTGTTTGATTCCATGACGATCCATGCTTGAAAGATACTAATGCTTTTTATGGTTGTGGGGAGATGGTTCACAAGATAATAGAACGCAACAAGGGTAAAGGTCATGTTTATCAAGGGGGTGCTCGAAGGTGTAATCAATTCTATGCTCTTCAAAGGCAGGCAAGGATAGAATGAGGTGCCCAATAATGCTACTGGCATGTTAAAGGTTTTTATTTGATATGCATGCTTTGATAGTTCTGGGAGTAGCTATTTCTTTCACTATTCCTTTGTGCTAAAAAAGTTCCATGTGTATATCCTAAATGGTTATGTGAGTATTTTGATGTCTCCCCCCTCCCATTAATGAGTCTATGGTGGCTAGAAAGTCTATAGAAGGATTTCCCCGTGCCATTATTGCATAAAGCATTGTTTTGTGATGTTGTTGAACTAGGCATGGTAAATTTGAGGTTGTCCTTAGGGTGGTTGGGTTACACGCATATCATGCTTCCATTGGTTTTAAGAACTGGTAGGATTAATTTTCAATTTCCTAATGAGTACGCACTAAAGTGGGAAGGTTGTAAAGTGGTAAGTATAGGGAGATTCATTTCTTGTCTAAGGCCTAAATTCATCTTTGAGGGTTGTATTTATTCTCATAAGGGTTAGGGATCTTGAGTCTAAAACCCTTCCTATTGAGTCAGTTTCGTTAGTTAATGAGTTTCTTGTTGTCCATCCTGATATTTTGAATTGGTGGTAATGTCTTTTTCTTGACCCATGCCCCATCTATGTTTGTAGACCTCATGAATAGGGTCTTTAAACCCTACCTTGATATATGTGGAGTAGTTGGTGGTTGGTATATTGATTTATTTCCGGAATGAAGAAGGGCTTGTGAGTCATTCAAGGGTAATGTTTCGAGGCTTGAGGGATGGGAGATTGTTTGTAGTTATGGTAAGTGTGGACCTTGAGTAACAAAAGGGTGGTTAAGGAAGTACACTGATTGACTAGGTTGGGAATAAGGTTGGGTAAAGTTGAGAATGGGGGTTTACTCAAGGGGGAAATGGGGGCTTTAGGTATTAATGTGGGCCATATTTGTATAAGGTTGACAATTAAGCCCAAGGTGTGAGGGTCCTTATAGGGAGTTGAGGAGATCTGTTAAGGTGTCCTACGAATTGGAGTTTCCTATGGAAGGTTGAGGAGATGTGTTGGTGACTCAAGTGTTATAGAACTCTTTGAGGTTGTGGGTGTTATGGAGGATGAGTTAGCTTAGGAGAAGGTCTCGATGGAGATATTGGATGGATAGGTGGAAAGTTTTCTTAATAAGGATGTAGTACTCGTCAAGGTCCTTTAGGAGAATCATCAAGTTGAAAGTGCCACATGGGAAGCCGAGCGGACATGCAAAAGCGATATACATATCTCTTCCACCCTACACAAGCCTGAGGTACTAAATTAAGTCCCCCTATATGATTTCAAGTCCTAGGTTTGGGACCTTATATCATTTACATGCATTCAATTTTTTAAGTTAACAATCTTATGGTGATTTTCGATGTTCATATTGAGACTTTCTTTTGGAAATAATGTTTAAGTGCATTTGTTGCATCCATGTTGGGCCAAAATCTTCATGATCACTTTTCTTATGTACGTTTCTTTGACATTTGGGGATGAATGTTCCTTAGGGGGAGATATTGTGACACCTCATACCTCCTGGCTCTTATATATACATGTTTCAAGATTCAATTGTTCAGGTAAGGAGTGTGTTAGGGTCGTGGGAGACTTCTAGTACTTAGACGAGTTCAAGACTTCCCTGTGAGTTGAGTTTTGGGCGTTGGCTTATGCAAGGGTCAACTTTAAATGAGTACAAATTTTAGCACCCTTGGAACTTGATGGCCCACACATGTCAAATGAAATCCCTATGAGTTAGCTTTCCTACGCACTTGCTTTCACCTCATTTCGAGTTTGGATAACGGAGTTATGACCATTTTCGTGAGACCCTCTCATGCAACAAAACCACATGGGCACCTTGACGGGCAGTGGCGCTTTGGATGGGCCGTCCGGGCTATCTTGAGCTGGAAAAGACCATTTTTGGTCTAAGGCATGTGATATGGCCAGTGATATGGGTCATTTAGCTTGCCACTGACCATATGGCTAGCCATGGGGTGTGTGCAAGTGAAGCTTAGTGTGCGTTAAGGAGTGTTTGGCCAAGTGTTGTGCCACAGCCATCCACACGGGACATGGCATGTTTCACGAGTTATGGCCCTTGGCGTGGCTCTGACAACATTATTTTTCACTAAGTGTGTTTCCATGAACCTCTACACGGACCTTGTTGCTTCCTACGGCCAATGGAGGTCCACGTTTGGGTGATGAGTCATAAATTTTTGTAAGTGTTCCAACTTCAAATTTTTGACCATATATCACCTCACGGGCACTCCACATAGCCGGTGGAGTGCCACACGACCTGTGAGGCCTTTAGTGGGGCATCACTTTGCCAATTTTTCCATCCGTTCACTAATGGAATTTTCGTGAATTTAATCTATTCTAATGACCTTTTTAAACTTCCAATGCTCTATTAACCTCCCCAAAAGACCTAAACCCTATTCAAAAGGATCAAATTCATTACTCTCATCTCAAATACACTCTGAAATTCTCACATGAGCCTCCGCTAAATCCCCAATATAAATTCAAGGGAACTCAAGAGAAAGCTTTGGATTCTAAGATCGCCTTCCAAGCTACAAGTCTTGATCAACCCAATTCAAAGAAACTCAAGGTCTAAGGTATGTAGGTTTCAACAATTGGGACCTTTCACCCATGGTGCCCAATCTTCCATTACTATGAAAATTACATGTTCCCCAGTTGTGTCGCTTATGGGTATTATTCATCAGTGATTATGATCATACACTATATTGGTGTTTCATGAAAGTGTGATTGAAAACACATGTTTACTCTTTTTGAGTCTGTACCCATGAGATGATTTGCCTATTATGCTTATGCATATTTTAAGCTATAGAACTATGATCTCTCTTGATATTTGATAGGGGGTTTTCAATATATTTCACATCATGGTTTTACCAAGTATTGGTGGGTTAATTTATATTAGAATTTCTCACATGATTTCACTCTTCAATTGCATGGTTTTATACAAGCATAACACAACCGCCAAGTGTTTGATAAAATGTCCTATTATGGATTCTTGAGTCATGGAAGGGCTAGTGTATGTCTTATGAGTTAAGTGACCTTATGATGATGAAAGGAATGTTTATATAAGTTGTTTCCATGAAAACTACTTATAGTATTTTAAGTTAACCATGTCTAGTTTAGGAGGTGATTCCACAATCAGCACGGATGGTAGGGTGAGACAATCATCAAGTAATTGAAGGGTTGATACCTCAATCACCATAGATGGTTGGGTGAGACAACCGTCAACCATTTAAGGGGTTGATACCTTGAACACTATGATGGAGGGTGTGATGTCCATCAACCATGTTAAGGGGTTGATATCTTTACCACTATGATGGAGGGTGTGATGTCCATCAACAAATCGAGGGGTTCATACCTCAATCACCATGGACGGTAGGGTGTGACAACCATCAAGAGATATCTTACTAAACATGTAATATGTTCTACATAATCATGTAATATGTTCTGCATAATCATGTTTTACTTCAAGCATCATTCATACATGTCAATTTTTATTATGCTATCCATTGCTTATGATATTGTATTTTGACTATATTGCCTATTTTTGATGCATTGCATCCCACATTCTTATTACTTTTAAACATAATAATGCATACTCTATGCCTGCATAATGTCAACATATAGGAACCGGAGCCCCACTTTATCATCCTCCTCCTCCACGTGGCTAGTACGATTCCTCTCAAAGCAAGTTGGTGAGTCTTCAACTTTGATGACATACTTCTATTAATTTATACTATGTATTCACTCTTCTTATGTTAACAACTTATGGCTATGAGGGTGAGCCCAAAGATTGTCTTGGCCCCCGCTCCTATCTATGTATTAGAGGAGTTGTTGGAACCTTATGATATGATAATATAAAGCTATTAGCTAGTGATGTTTCTATAGTATCAAAGATGTCTCTTAGACCCGTATTTCCCTTTTTCATCTATTGTTGTTGTATAATTTCTTTTGCGATGCAGGATGTGTAATGGTATACTAAGAGGCTTGTTTGGGGTCCCTTTAAGTTTCCCATTCATTGTGTCACGTCTAGGCCCTAGGTCCTGGTTGTGACTCAAATCTTTCAACTCCACTGGGCCCATACGATAAGGGGGAATAAAAATAGGTTCAGTATCAGAATAAGGTCTATTCCAAAATCTATTTCCCTTTTGGTAGGAACACTAGAAAGCTCATTGGGAAAGACATCAAGAAACTCATTAACCACTGGAACCGACTCAATATGAAGAACTTTGGACTCAACATCCTTAACCCCCACAAGATATGAGGACAACCCTTAGAAATCAACTTTTGTGATTTAAGACAACAAAATAACTATACCCTTGACCACCACATCATGACTTTTCCACTCAAGGATGGGCTCATTAGGAATTGGAATTTAATCCTATGGGTTCTACAATCAATAAAAGCATAGTATGCATTCAACCAATCCATCCCAAGAATGACATCAAAATCCACTATATCAAATTCAACAAAATAAAAAGGCAAGATTTTATGCAAAATGAACACGGGACAATTTCTATAGACTCTTCTAAAAACAATGGACTCACTAATAGGGGTAGACACATCATAAAGTTCAACAACAATTTGGGACTAAGATGAATCTTTTTGGCAACAAAAGGAGTAATAAAAGTAAGAGTGTCACTCGGGTCTATCAATGCATATGCATCAAAATAAAAAAACCTTTAATATATCGAAATCAACATCGGTCACCTCATCAACACCTTGTCTCCCTTGAAGAGTGTAGAATCTATTTTGCTTTAGATCACCTCCTTATTGACCTCCCCTCCCTTTTTGGCCCACATAAGCACCTTGGCCTTGAGGATGACCATCTCTACCTTTAGGTTGAGTATGAGTACAATCAATAAATTTGTGACCCAATTCACCACAACCAAAGAAAGCATTAGAGTTCTTCAAACATGGGCTACCATGGCCTTTCCCACACTTTTGGCACCTAGGATTTGTCAACCCCTCATTGCCACCTTGGAATCTTTGATTAGGAACCCTATCATTGGCAAATCTCTCGTTGGAAGCATTGGATGACCCTTGGCCTTGGAATTTGTGGCCTTGAGGAAACCAGCCACCCTTAGAGCCTTGGACCATCTTGAAATCGAGCCTTCTTGGACTCACCAATCCTTTGCTTTCTAAGTTTCTCTCCCTCTAGTTTTTCGACATATGTTATGAGGTGGGACAAATCCATATCACTTACTAGCATGGTGGTACAACACTCCTCATTAACCAAATCGGACACACCCAACAAAAATTTATTCATCCTTGATCTAGGCTCAACAACCAATTATGGGGCATACTTGGGGGGTTGGTTGAACTTGAGGGAATACTCCCTCACACTCATCAAACCTTACTTAAGGTTCATAAATTCCCTCATCTTCGCCTCCCTTAGCTCAATAGGAAAGAACTGGTTGAGAAATATGACTCTGAACTCTTCCTAAGGGATAGCATCATTATTCCCCTTCTCCATCTTCCATTGCATGAACCAAATTCGAGCCACTCCTTTTAGTTGGTAGGCTGCCAACTTCACTTTTTCCTCCAAATTAATCCCCATAATGGACCACACCTTATGCACCTCATTGATGAATCCTTGGGGGTCCCCATCCACCTTGGACCCATAGAACTCCGGTGGATTCATCCTAGTAAAATCCCTCACCCTTGAGCAGGAGTAGGAGCATTAGGGACATAGTCCCCCTGGTTGATTCGGTTGGTCATAGCAAAAGTCAACATTGCAATATCATCTCAGAATTCTTCTTGGCCTACCCCGACTTCTAGAGGAGTTTGACGAGCAGGAGGAGCCGATTGCTTCTCAGGTGTACGAGCTCTTCTTCCTCTCAGAATCGGCATGATCAAGAACAACAAAGAATATTCATTAGGTAAAAGCCTTACCTTAACTTTTATAGCACGACACAGATCATGAAGAAGGGAACTATTTTCTAAAATGCCTTATAGCCTCTTACTCAAGGTTGTGGCGCAACTCACAACCATGAATAAGAATCCAATGGATGTGTTATGTTGGATTCTGAGGACCATTAACAACCTAGTACTCTAATACCAAATTTGTCACAAACCAAGCCTACGGCCTAGACGTGACACCACGAATAGGTACCCAAAGTGACCCAAATAAGGCTCTTAGCATATCAATCACACATCCTTGGTCGCGGAAACAAAGTAGAAACAACAACAAAAGATATATAAAATGGGAAGTGGGATAAAAGGAGGTCTTAAATATAAACAAAGCATAAAAGTCGAGATCATAGCATAATAACATCATAATATCCAAGATACACCTCTAACTTAGAATGGAGCGAGGGCCAAAACACTTTCCAGGCTCACCCTCATAATATCAAATGTCCAACACAAGAATTCTTAAAATAGCAAGAAAGTAGATAGTGTTCTCGAAATTGAGGACTCACCAAAGCTTGTCTTTGAAAAATTTTACTAGCATCGTGGAAGATTATCAAGAGGAGCTCTGGTCTCTACATAGTGATATCATGTAAGCATAAAGTACGCATTAATATGTTTGAATGTACTAAGGATATAGGATGCAATACAACAAGACACAAGTCAATATAGTCAAAATACATAGTGATAGGAAATAGATAAGTATAATCTCAATATGGAATGCATGATCAATGCTTGATGTAAAACATGTTTATGAATCATTCAACTTGCATAGAACATGACACATATGTGAGAAAAGACCTCAACTGGTAAGGAATAAGACCAACCGAGCTATAACTTAGAATTCCGATGATTACCCCTCATTG
Source organism: Solanum clarkiae (assembly GCA_011800125.2). NCBI lineage: Eukaryota > Viridiplantae > Streptophyta > Magnoliopsida > Solanales > Solanaceae > Solanum > Solanum clarkiae. Next base: position 11,296,868 of record JAABOM020000101.1, read on the forward strand.
GTAAAGAGGTAGTCTACTTGCCAAGGTAAACTATACTTCACCTTACAGGAAGATGACCCATATCTCATGAAGTAACCCTCCTTACGAGAACATGACCCATTTCGAAAAGAATTTCATTAAGAAGTGCACGAAATGGATCCACTAGTAAAGTAAGGATAAAGTATGCTCCTATGTTGGCACATAGTTTTAGGAAAGGAATATGAACCCATGAAGATGGTCCATGCCATATTCAATCTATCGGTGCTAGCGTAATCCCATGGAATAATTGAAATAATCACACTTTAGCAATTTGTACGAAACATGGAAACATGACATGAGTAGCTCTAAAATGACTTTGACCTCTAATGGTGAGCCTAACTTTAAAACATAATAATAGATTATCATCGAACATTACCCTTGCATTAATATCAAAGGCCCACAAGAGGTAAAATCTCTGAAGAAAGGCTTAATTTGACATTTAAAACATCACAGACTTGTTCATGAATTCAATACATTTTGAAAGTCCAAAATCGTCATGAAGTCACTTGACTCATTAATTATACAATAAATTATCAATAACTTGAGAATCCTTGTCAAGACATTTTATCAAACACTTGGTAGTTGTATAATACTTGTTTAAAATCATGCAATTCAAGAGTGTAATAATATGAGAAAATTCAATCCAAATCAACCCACTAACATATAGTAAAACTCTCACATAGGATAACTTGAAATCTGTCATCATATCTCATAATAGATCATAGTTACGTAGCTCAAAACATGCATAGTCTCAACAGACAAAACCCATTGATAGTACAAGCTTAAAATAGACAATAATGTATAATAAATCAACATTTCAAAAAACCCCAACATAAATTATACTCATAATCCATAATAGAAGATACCCATAGATAATACAATTTGAAAACATGTAATTTTCATAAAATGGAGATTGGGCTCCATGTGTGAAAGAACCCAATGGATGAAACCTGCATACCTTAATTTGGAGATTCCTTGATGTAGACTTGAAGGATACTTGAAGCTTGAATGGAGTTCTTGAAATCGGAATTAAGCTTGAGACACTTGATCTTGGATGAAATATTTGGTTAAGTCTTGGAGAGGTTTTAGAGAGGGTCTTCAGTGATATAGAGTTGAAAAATGGCTAAGTATAAGTGTTTTAACGTATAAGTGGGCATGGGGCTATGACCCGAAGGCCCTTGGGCTAAAACGAAAAACTAAGGAAAAATCAACACTGGTTCGTGTCTGGTCCACAACGCGGACTCATTACGAAGGATAGAATTACACTGATCCGCGCCGAGTCTACGTCGCGGTCTAGTCGTGGATGTACACTGGATAAGAATATGGGTCCTCTAAAATTGGGGTTATACCTATTACCCACTCTATTTTGCACCCTGATTAAGAATATAAAGTCAGATTTTTGATATCACGCATGGATTTTGAGATATATGAAAAATACGATTATGGGCATTTCTGAAGCACATTCTTTTGGCCTTTTTGGGGTGTTTGAACCCCAGCATGTTTCAGAAATTATTTCCACGACCCGAACTAGGGCCTAGATGTGACATAATGCAAGGGGAACTTGAAGCTAGCCTATTAACATATCATTATACATCCTTGGTCGCGGAAGCAACTAAACACAATAAAAGAGTAGAATTGAAGGCATAGGTACAAAGGAAAAACCTTCATTTCATAAAAACTTCAAGAGAGTCAAGAGAGAGTCAAGCTTATAACATCCTTACGTATTTGTCCAATAACACCTCTAAACATAGAACTTAGTGGGGGACAAGACAAGGAAATAGGCTCACTCTCATACTAATGACATTAGGTAATATAAATATACAAGATATAGTATAAACATTAGCATAAAAGAATATAGATATTGGCCCCCTACTTGAGGACTCACCAAAAGCTAACTTGAACAATCTGTCTAGCCATGAGGAGGAGAATCAATAGGAACTCTGGTTCTTACATGGTAATATCATGTAGGCATAGAGTATATGTTAGTAAATTTGAATGTACTAAGTATGTAGGATGCAATGCAATAATAGATAGACATCATAATCAAAATGAAAAATTAGGCAATAGATGAGCATATATATGACATGCATGGAAGATGCTTAGAGTACATCATGATTACATAGAACATAATACATATGTAAGGAGTGACCATTCTTAGTGCAATACAAGGACTACCACCTCCTTGGAGAGGTGCAAGAGGTACAAACCCCTTCATGAGGTTGATGGAGTACAAACCCCCCAACAGGGTTGATTGAGTACAAACCCCCCAACAAGGTTGATGGGTACAAACCCCCAACAAGGTTGATGGGTAAAAACCTCTAACAAGGTTGTATGGGCCTGCCAACTTTCGAGCGATGTGATCAAGGTACAAACCCCTCAACAAGGTTACCTGGGCCTACAACCTCACGAGTGAGGCTTGGTCATCCCCAACAATATAAAAATAATATCATATACATATATTCCTTTCAACATCAGACAGTGATCATATATAAACCTTTCTTTCATCATCATAAAGTCATCAACTCATAAGACATACATAGGACCTTTAATTCCTTAAGAAATCATAATCGGATATTTTATCAAACACTTGACGGGAGTGTAGTGCTAGTGTAAAACCATGAAATTCAAGAGTGAAATCATAAAAGAAAACTTGAAGTAAAATAGCCAACAATTACTTGGTAATACCATCTTGCAAAATAGGTTGAAATCCTACATCAAATCTAAAGAGAGGTCATGGTTCTAAAGCTTAAAACATGCATAATCATCATAGGTAAATCATCTCATGCTATAAGACTTAAAAATGAATAATCATGTATTTTCAATCAAACTTCCATGAAATCCCGATATAGTATATTGACCATAATCTCTAATGAATAATACCCATAAGAAACACAACTTGGAAAGATATAATTTTCATACAAATGGATGATTGGGCTTCATGGGTGAAGGATACCCATGAATGAAGCCCACATACCTTAGGCCTTGAATTTCTTGAAATTGAGTTGTGAAAGACTTGAAGTTTGTAAATGGGTCTTGGAATCCAAATCTTGCTCTTGAGTTTCCATGAATTTGTATTGGGGTTTTGCTGGAGGCTCTTGAGATAGAGTGTATTCCAATTAGGAGGAGTGAATTTGATCTTTAGGAATTGGTTTGGTTCTTTAAGAAAATAGGAATTCTGAAAGTACCAATAGAAATGGTTAAATTTACGGAATGCCATTAATGAGGCTGAATTTGGCAAAAACCCGTATATACCCCTTCACATACAATTTCTATCAAAATGGGAATAATTTCTTCATCCGAACTCTAAATAAGGTAAATCAAGTGTGTTGGAAATATAATTCAAAGATCTTTTATTTGGTAGGTTGTGGGCCACCCAGTTCTTTGTATGCTAAGAGATATGCTCCTTTAAAGTTGACCCTCCTACCGGGACTTGTTCAAAACTTAGCCAAAGGAATTTCCTTTGAACTTGGCTTAATGTAGGGGACCCTCGATTGTCTTAAAATACATAAATAAGCTTGAATTGGATTTGAATGAGAGCTTGAATCTTGAATGAGTTTCTTAAGATTCGGAAGTGAGTTTGGGACACATGAATTAGGTGAAATATTTGTCTAAGTATTTGAAAGAGTATTGGGGAATGTCTTGTATGATATGAAAGTGAAATATGGCTAAGTATAGGTATTTTACGTATGGGAAGAATTAGTCCCAAGACCCAAAAGCCTTGTATCATATAATTTTTAGCTTTTGGTATTATACTAATTTTACAATCTTCAATACTAGGAATTTCACCAGGTTTAATTTCTAAATTAACATAAAAATTTTCAACCATTTTTTCAACAACTTTTATTTTGTAAGAAGGATTAAATAAAGTAGCAGTCAAATAAATTTGAGGAATAGAAAAATAGTATTTTCTGAATTTTTTAATCATAAAATATATTGTATCATTAAACTTATCTTTTCTTTTATATTTTGCAAATTCAGATGAAATAGCACAAATATTTACAAAACAGAAGAAATAGTTGGATAATACTGACCAGAAATAACATTTTAGCAATATAAAAGATTCTTAAAAACTCAATAAAATATTTTGTCTCTTCCCAATCATCTCTATAAAGTCTTAAAGTTAAATTCGAGTTATGAGCATTATAAACCTTTTGTATCGGATCTTGACAAACATAAGAGACTTCAAGAATTTCAAATAAAGAATTTCATCTAATAGAAAACTTCTCTTGAAACTTTTCTATATTAAATTTGATCTTCTTTATAACAATTTTTAAATTCTGTAAGTCTAGATTTTATTTAAATTTAAAAATTCAATTACCGGCAAGTCTAATTTTTTTCCAAGAAACTCCAAAATTACTAACACTATCTTTTACTACCAAATTACAAATATGTGTTGCACATTTAATATGAAAAACATCATCATCAATAGGACAAATTCTCTATTGTAAAAAAAATTATTGCTCTCAAATTATTAGAAGCATTGTTTAAAGTGCAACTCATTATTTGATCACATAATCAAAAATAATTCAAAATATACTGAGTAGAACCCAAATACGAACGAAAACTATAAGGCAAACCACAAACAATAACCAATTTTGTTAATTCTTCAAGATCTTTTTCTTTGCTATACATGAAGGGTTTGCTTGGACCAGCTGGATTAGACATATTTAAAACACTTTAAACCATATTTGAACCACCTACAGATTCCTCAGTTAAAGGTTTACTTCTTTTCTTAGTCCTATTCACAGCTTCTAGATGAGTAAATTCTGGATTATATTTTCTCAAATGTGTATCTAGTCGCCCTGTCCCTCCATGCGACCCAGTAGTCAAATGATTCATTATTTTGTTACATTTTGTGCATTGGACAGTAGTTTTTTCTCTTATTTTTTACTAGAAATAGCCAAACTAAAGATCTTTTAGGACATTCATCTTTTGTAGTTTTAGTAAACGTAGGTAAGGGTGGATATCATCTTGTTGTGCGGGTAATTTAGTTGTGGGGCTAGTAGGGGTATCATTTTCTTCATAATTTGCTATTCTACTTCTTCATCCAAATCTTCCTCGACATTAGTAAAACATCAATTTAATGTTTCATGGTCTATTCGATTTTGTGAATAAAATTATATAACATTTGGATATAAATAAAAGTATTTTCATCAATATGAGTAAAATCATCGGTATTAATTTTAAATTTAGGCGTCAATTATCTAGAACTACTTCCACCCCAATTTTTTCGGACTTGGGTCTTTTTCCAAAATTTCTTTGTGAATCCATGTTTAAAATTAAAATAATAAAAATATAATAAAAACAATAAAGATGAATATTTTTTAAAAAAATAATAATTTAGTAAATAAATAAATAACAAGAATAAAGTTAGAACGAAATATACCAAACATCTGCGTAAAAGCAAACGTATAACCAAAAGTCAAAATTGAGGGATGCTAATTGAAGGTTGCCAATTACTTCAAAAAAAACCCTCCAAACTCCTATTATTCAATAGCACAAAAATAAATTTTATAATGGTTAAGAGAAATTGAGAATTGAGACTTGAGAGTTGAGAGATATTTTAAGAGAGGAGACTGAATTTGTAGAAAAAAGAAAGAAATGAGTTATATTTACAGTGTTAGGGGGTAATGGGGTAGAGGGGTGTAAAGGTGGGAGGGGAGGAAATTAGTTGTTAGTGACCTCCCCCCTCTAACGGACAAAATATGCTGAAAATGACTATATAGTTGTTGGAAAAAAGTGACCATTTGAACCGGTCCAAAACCAGATCGGAATCGGGTATACAAAAATTGGGTCAATCAGTTAAAAACCCTAAACTCATTCTTGTATCGTAAGTTATCAGTTCATCACCAGTTCAAACAGAATCGTATCAATCGAAACCAGAACCGAACTAGAATTGGAACGGATTGGAGCGAAAAGAACCCTATCCATTTCTAGCCTTAATCCAAACATATTCACCATACCCTGTACTATTGGAAATGTGAAGTTCGCAAGAGCATTGTGTGATCTTAGTGCCAACATAACTCTGATCCCCCTTGCGGTCTTCAATAAGCTAAGATCGGGAGCCCTAGTCCGACGAACATACACTTGTTGATGGCTGACCAGAAGATGAAGAATTCTATGGGGATACTACAGTACATTGTTGTCAAAGTGGATTAATTCATATTTCCTGTAGACTTTCTGATTCTGACTATGAGGTTGACTTCAAAGTCCCAATCATCTTGGGAAGGCCCTTCCTAGCCACTGGACGCACCTTGGTGGATGATGTGCTGTCAAACTACAACACTTTTGATACTTAAAACTTTGAGTTTTGTGTGTTCTCAATACGATATTAGTGGGTTTTATGTGTTATTGTGTCTATATTCGCAGGATTACAAGTTGACCATGATTTTGGGGGAAGTTTTCGAAGTTGCTGCATTTTTCTACTATACGAGACCTTATATGGATCATAGACCAGTCGACGGACTATACCGGAAGTTTCGTAAAGATTTCCAGTGAGGGTTTTATTTTTGAAGTTCATTCTATGAACATGCAGATGAGTCTTAGATGAATTTACGATTCGTAAAAGAGGATTCATGCCTTGAGGATCAGAGAAGTAGACATACAGGGATGTCATAAGAGGAAACCCTATTTACGGGTCAAAAAAGACATTATGAGTTGTAGAGGAGTGTCGTAGAGTTGAAGACAAAAATTCCAGCAGCTGAGTACGAGAGCCCAATTATGGGACATAAATTTCAATGCGAGTTGTAAAGTACCTTTTGTATGGCGTGCCGACCAGTTCTCTTATTTTGCTTAGAACGTGAATTTAATCATTATAAATAGGTATTTTAGGTTATTTTTCATAAGTTTTTTCCTAATGCTCAGAGAACTCAATATTTTCAGAGAAAAAATTGTAAAATTATATTGGAGAGTCTTTAAGAACACTTATGGTTTAATTCAATCTTGAAGCTTGTGATTTTCATTGAAGTTGGATTGCTTTTTATTAATTTTATTGTGTAAGTGTTCAATTATGTCTTCTCAATTTATAATCTCTGCATCTACACATAGCATGAGTAGCTAAATGCACAACTAGGGTTATAGGAACCATGAAGAACTAACAAAGTAAAACCAAATAATTCACAATTCTTGGAAGGTGTATATGTATGAATTAAGTAACTATCTTTATTTTGCATGCTTTTTAATGGTGACCAACATTAGAACCCGCCTAGTGTTACTAACTGGACCAAGGTAGTAATGAATAGAAAAAGAGATTATTCAACAGGATTCGATTAATTTGTTCTCGTCTAATCAACCAAATTGGGCCAAGCGGAGGGTCTACTGGGACTAATAGGTAATGGTTAGTAATGTAAATTATGGAGATGGGCCAAGTCATATAGTGAAATTCACCTCTCACCTTTAACTAAAGGGCTTGGTGAACTTAAATTACTATCTTGCATATCGTATACTAGACAAGAATTAGGTTATCTAGTGATACTGAGTTGGAGAATCATGAGGAACACAATACCATACTTTCTCTCCATTATTGACTTCTCTCTTGTGATATTTAGTTTATTTTCGCATTGATTATTGCAACTTCCTCCCCCCCTTGGGGAATTAAGTTGATTAATTATTTGGATTGTAAATTGGTGAATTTTCTTGAGTATGCGTATTCCCTGTGGGTTCGATCCTAACCTTTGTACGATTATATATCTTGACAATAATCACTTTTTCCTGTAAAAAGGAGGTGTAACTTGGCGATATCAAGATTTTGGCATCGTTGCCGCGGAATATGGCTAAACTTAGGGAAATTCATTAGTAATTCAAGTCTTAATCCTTAGTTCCCTTATTTTACTTTTGTTTGTTGTTTTTGTTTCTTTTCAGGATATAAGCGTAGTATATACCCAACACTCGGAGTCAAGGCAATCCCTTAACTCTATTTGATCCAAAGATCCATAGAACATTGAGAAAAATATCCCCAGAAATCACCAACAACGCGACCAATATAGCACTGAATCAGAATAGTAATGAGGATGCTGAGAATGAGAACCCAACTCCTTTGGAGGACATTTCATAGCCTTAAGATTTAAACGGTCATGCTTACCAGTGGAATCAGTATAGGTTGAATCCTATGGATATAGAGTTGATGGGGGTCTTTGTGTTTCCACCACTACCAATAGACACAAAGTTCACAGTCTTAAGTGGGTTACTTCAGATGTTGTAGAACAATGGGCTATTTATGGGTTTACCATCAGAATATCCCCATATCCACCTACACAACGTGGCATTTATCTGTAAGTGTATGATGGGAACACAAAATCTATCTATGGATGTTGTGAGACTTCATGTTGTCCCATTGTCTCTCCTGGGCAATGTTGCACTAATGTCTATCTGAACTACCACAAAGTTTAATCACTAGTTGGTTAGACTTGCAGAAGGCCTTTTTGGAGAGGTACTTCCCTAGATCGAAGAAGCTTAAGTTGAAGGACCAGATCAATAACTTCGAGCAACTTCTTGTTGATTTGATAAGAACAACTTGGGAGTGGTTCACAAAATGTTTGAGGAGCATCCCTGACCATAAGATAGTTGATGACACCTTGGTGGAGATTTTCTACCGTGCTTTGATGAGAACAGTCAAGCATGTGGTTACACTATTATGGGGGGAGTATGTTTCTAGATCTTCCATTTGCAAGGATAACAAAGAGAACGGAAAGAGTGATCAAGGAAAATCGTGCATAGGGGCAGTGAGATAGTTCTTCCACAAAGAGTTCATGTCCTGTTAGTTGATGTGTTATTAAAATACAATACTTTTGTTACCTAAAACTTAGAATTTACTGTGTTCCCAATGCGACATTTATGGTTTTTATGTGTTTTTGTGTTTAGTTTTGTAGGAAAGCAAGTTGGCGATGACTTAGGAAAAAATTGTAGTTTTTGGTTTTTGGTGATTAGTGAAACCCTCTAAGAGTTGTAGGGGTAGTTTCATGATAAATTAAAGTGAAGGATGATATCTAAAGATTAGCTATACAAGACCTCTATATGAGTCGTATAGATAGGTTTCGTGAAGATTTCCAGAGAGGGATGATTTGAAATAGTTGAAGCCTTGAGTCTGAAGTACGAGTCGTTAATTAGTTTACAAGCCGTAAAGATGGTTCATAGAATAGAAGTCAAAGATCCCAGAAGTTGGTTATGACACCCGATTACGATTCATAAATCACATTGCAAGTCATAAAGACCTTTCGTAGAAGTCTCCGACCAATTTTTCTATTTTATTAAAGACTTTATTATAATTACTATAAAATAGTATTTTTAGGTCATTTTTCAGAGAGAGTCGTTAGATTCACTGTAATTAGGGTTAAAATACGATACTTAGAGAGAAAATTGAGAGAATACACTTGTTAGTTAATTTAATCTTCAAATCTTATTATTCTTAATCTTTTGGATTTGTTTGATTGGATAAGTGCCTTATGTTTTGCCAATTCATAATTTCTTCCTTTACCTGCATGAGTTTCTAAATACACAACTTAGGATTGTGGGAACCATGAAGATCTAACCAAGTAAACCCGGGTAATTTGCAATTCTTGGAATTGGGTATTTAGATGTATTAATCAATTCTTTTTGTTTTGCATGTTTTCTAGTGGTGGCGAACATTAGAACTTGCCTAGTGTTACTTAATGGACCAATGTAGTAATGAATAGGAAAAGAGATTGATTAATAGGATTCAATTATGTGTGCTCATCTAATCAACAGAACTGGGCCAAAGGGAGGTGGATTGGGACTATAGATAATGGTTAGTATTGCACACTACGGAGATGGGTCAAGTCATATAGTGAAATTTGCCTCTCACATTTGACCAAAGGGCTTGTAGAACTTAAATTAAAGTCCTGCATGTTATACTCTAGTATAGAATTGGATTATCTACTAATAGTAAGCTAGTCAATCATGGGGAACACAATACCCAAGTTGCTCTCTATGGTTAATTTTCTCCTCTTACAATTAGTTTACTTTGTTTTCTTATTGAATACTCCAACCCCCTTTCGGGGAATTGAGTTGGCTAATTACTTGAATTGCTTGTTTGTGAATTATCATGAGTCTACATATTCCCTGTGGGATCGACCATAGCCTCGGTTAGGTTCTATACTTTGACAACAACAACTTTATCCTCTAAAAAGAGGTGTAACTTGATCATGATCAAATATTTTGGTGTCGTTGTCAGGGAATACAACTAGACTTAGTTTAATTCACTAGTAATTGTAATTCGAATGTTAATCCTTAGTTCCACTGTATTTTAGTTTTGTTTTTGCTTTTTGTTTTTCTCTTTGCAGGGAATACTAGTAGTGTATGCCCAACACTTGGAGTCAAGTCAATCCCTTAGCTCCACTTGATCCAAAGATCTAAAGAATTACAAGAAGAATGACCCAAGAAAATTGCAACAATGCGGCCAATGCAGTTTTGAATCAGGGTAATATTGATGATGATGGGAATGAAAACCCTCCACATTTGGAGGATATTCCACAACCTCGGAATTTCAATGACAATTCTTACTGGTGGAATCCGTATAGGTTGAATCCTATGGCTATGGATGTGATGGGAGCTATTGTGTTGCCATCACCACCGGCAGACACAAAGTTCACACTTTCTAGTGTGTTACTTTAGATGCTGCAGAACCATGGGCTATTTGTTGGATTACTATTAGAGGATCCACATAGTCATTTGCACAATGCTACATTTGTTTGCAAGAGTGTGATGGGAACACAAAATCTTTCTACGGATGCAGCCGGACTTCATGTCTTCCTATTGTCTCATACGGGTAATGCCGCATTGTGGTTACTTGAGCTCCCATAGAGGTCTATCACTAGTTGGACAGATTTGAAGAAGGTCTTTTTGGAGAGCTACTTCCTAGCTCGAAGAAGCTAAAACGGAAGGACAAGATCAACAACTTTGAGCAACTTCCTGGTGATTCGATTAGCACTAAATGAGAGTAGTTTCCTAAGTGTTTATGGAGCATCCCTGACCAAAAGATAGTTGATAATTCCTTGGTGGAGAACTTCTACCTTGCCTTTGATGAGAATAGTCAGGCTTATTATGGAGGAAATGTTTCTAGATCAACCATTTGCAAGGATTCCAAAGTATATGGAGCAAGTGGTCAAGATGAATCGTGCATGGGGAAATAAGATAGAGCTTCCACAAAGGGTTCATATGCTGTAAGTATTAGTTCAGAGAAAGTCAATATTAATGAGGAGATTATGCAACAACTTGCTCAGCTTTACACAAGCATGGATGTGGTTATCAACCAAACCAAGAAAGAGCAAATGTGATGGTTCACTGACCTCCATGTGCACTCAGGTAAGAGGAGCCTTATCTTGAGGAGGATGTTTGTTTTGTCAATGATCAGATGGTGGGTTTTTGAACTAATGTCCAAGGTTCCAATCAGGACTATTGGCGCCAAGGTCAGGGAAACCAAGGTTAGAACTATGGTAAAGATGGAGCTTATAGAGACAACCGAGGTGGTTATTATGATAAGAACAGGGGTCTAGAAGCAAATTGGGTGCGAAGAGATGGTTTCAAAAATAGTCCATATATGCCACATATAACCTTGACGTAGGCATAAAAAATTCTAGAATAGAGGAGATGTTTGATCATCTGTTGAAGAAGGCTGAGGCATAAGATGAAACACTAAGAGGCATGAAATCTGACATTTCAAGCATAAATCAAAAAATAGTCTCATTCTATGGCTGTTGAAGATCTTGAGAAACAATATGGTCAAGTGTCAACTCAGTTGAATTAGCGTCAGAAGGGTACATAGCCTAGCAACATAGTTCAAAATCCTACGAATGAGGGGAAATGTATGGTGATTACTAGTAGAGGTGGCAAGAGCACTATTAATCCTCCTATGTCGGTTGATAGGAAGGCAAGTGCAAGCACCTTCACTCAATGTTTAGGCAACTATCTACCAACATACCTCTCAATGAAGCCTTAGAAACAATGCTGGGCTATGAAAAGTATATGAAGGACTTGATCATTAATAAGCACATTAATTTAGGCAACTATCTATCAACATACCTCTCAATGAAGCCTTAGAAACAATGCTGGGCTATGAAAAGTATATGAAGGACTTGATCATTAATAAGCACATTATGAGCTAAGCGCTTTCTCAAGAGCTTCAACATTACAGTGTTATCATTATGAAGCCCTTAGCTCAAAAGCGTGAAGATGCAGGTGCTTTTACCATACCTTGAACTATAGGGGATGTGAAGTTCACAAAGACACTATGTGATTTACATGCAAGTATCAAATTGATGCCCCTTGTGGTCTACTAGAATCTTGGATTGGGAGCCCCGACTCCTACTAGCATGCAGTTGTTAATGATGGATCGAACGGTGAAGAAGCCTATGGGGATACTCTATGATGTGTAGGTTAAAGTGGAGAAATTTATATTCCATGCAAACATTATGATCCTTGATTGTGAGGTTGATTTTGAAGTTCCTATTATTTTGGGAAGACCCTACTCTGCCACCGGCCGCACTTTGGTGGACGTGAAGAAGGGCCTACTCAAGTTTAGATTAGGGAAGAATGAGGTTATGTTCAACGTATGTCAACATCGAGAAAATACAATGACATAAGAGTGGTTTATGTTATCAAGACTGTGGAGGATGTTGAGCTGGAAGTACCACTTGAGGTGAGATTAGGTGTTGACACTTCTGGAGGTAGTATTGATGAATTTCAACAATGATAGTATCCCAGACTATGAGGATACGATGAATTCTTTAGGGATGTCTTATGGTCCTAGGCTCCAAACTAAGTTTGAGCTAGATTTGCAGAATCGGGATTCACCACCCACAAACCCTTCCATAGAAGACCCACCAGTGTTAGAATGAAGGCCCTTCCAGCACATTTGAAATATACATTTGTGGGAACCAGCAACACTTTGCCGATTATATTAGCTGCATATTTGAACGATCAACAAGTGGATGCCCTAGTGGTGGTGCTCAAACAATTCAAAAAGGCCATCGGATGGACAATTGCAGACATTATTGTTATTTCTCCCAGGGTATGCACCCACAAAATTTAGTTAGTGAAGGACTACAAGCTGATCATTGAGCATCAAAGGCATCTCTACCCTCCTATACAAGAAGTACTGTGCAAAGAGATCACTATATGGTTGGATGTAGGGGTAATCTTCCCGATTGCCGATAGTGAATGAGTAAGACCAGTACGGTGTGTTCCATAGAAAGGGGTAATCACAGTGGTACCTAATTCCAATAATGAGTTGATCCCAATATGGACAGTAAAAGGATGAAGGGTATACATTGACTACAGAAAGCTTCCTGCCTCGACTGAGAAGGATCACTTTCCTATTCCATTCATCGATAAGATGCTTGATCAACTAGTTGGAAAGGAGTGGTACTACTTTCTAGATAGGTATTCAGGTTATAATCAGATCTTCATTGCCCTAGAGGATCAATAAAATACAACATTTACATGCTCTTATGGCACCTTTGCATTCAAGAGGATGCTATTTGGGTTGTGTAATGCCCCAATGACATTTCAGAGATGTATGATATCCATCTTTTCAGATATGGTGGAGAACACTATAGAAGTCTTCATTGATGACTTGAGTGTGGTTGAGGATTGCTTGAGGAACATACATGATGTTTTGCAAAGATATAAAGAAAGCTATCTGGTACTAAATTGGGAAAGTGACACTTTATGGTCAAAGAGGGTACAGTGTTGGGGCACAGGATATCTAGCAAAGACATTGAGTTTGACAGAGCTAAAGTGGAGGTAATTAAGAAACTTCAGACACCTATCTCAGTAAAGGGTGTAAGGAATTTCTTAAGGCACACATGATTTTATGTAGGTCCATAAAAGACTTCTCCAAAATTCCACACACAATGTGTAAAATATTGGAGAAATATGCTAAGTTTGTGTTTGATGATGAATGTCTAAAATCCTTCGAAGAGCTAAAGAAGAAGATAATCTCAGCGTTAATCATTGTGGCTCCGGATTGGTCCAAGCCTTTTGAAATCATACGTGATGCAAGTAGGGTAGATTTGGGTATGGTATTGGGGTAGCACAAGGAGAAGATATTACATCCCATATATTATGCTAATAAAGCCCCAAAAGCAGCCCAGAAGAATTACACCATCACAGAATATAAGTTACTTGCAATAGTGGTTGCATTCGAAATGTTCAGGTCATGTTTGTTGGGGACCAAAGTAGTAGTGCATAAACATAACTCATCACTTAAACATTTGATGGCTAAGAAGGATGCAAAGCCTAGGTTGATGTGATGGGTGCTTCTCTTACAAGATTTCAACTTTGATGTCATCGAAAAAAAAATGACAGAGAATCAGGTTGTAGATCACCTCTCCATATTGGAAGATGGAGTTGTGATGAAATTTGATGATGACTTGGATATAAATGATTCTTTTCCTAATGAGAGAGAGTGGCTGCATCTCATGACCTGATACCTTGGTTTGCGAATTATGCAAACTACTTGGTGAGTGATATTGTGCCCTTGACTTAAACACACATCAAAATTGAAAGTTTATGTCTGATGTGAAGAAGTTCCTTTGGGATGACCCATACTTATTCCGTGCATGTGCTGGTGAGATTATTTGTCGCTGTGTCTGTGAGGTTGAGATGATAAGCATCCTTAAGGTATGCCACTTGTCCTTGGTGGGTGGGCATCATAGTGAGATTCGAACAGTCCCCAAGATCTTACAATGTGGGTATTATTGGCCCACCATCCACCAAGATGCTCATGACTATGCCAAATCTTGTGACAGGTTCCAAAGGGAAGGAGGAATTTCACTCAAGTATGAGCTCCTCTAAACCCCATAATGGTGATTGAGTTATTTGATGTACGGGGATATACTTCATGGAACCATTTGTTAGCTCACATGAAAACAAATACATCATTGTTTCTATGGATTATGTATCAAACTGGGTTGAGGTCGTGGCTCTACCAAATCTTGAGGGAAAAAGAATCGTAGCATTCTTAAAAAAAGAACATCTTCTCAAGGTTTGGTACTCCTTAGAATATCATCAGTGATGGAGGTTCTCACTTCTGCAATAGACTGTTTAAAGCTCTTCTTGAGAAGTATGGAGTGAAACATAGGATGGTGACACCTTATCATCCCGAAATGAGTGGGCTACTTGAAGTGTCAAATAGGGAAATTAAACAAATTTTATCTAATACTATTAATGCAAACTGAAAAGATTGGTTACAGAAGCTGGATGATGTATTATGGGCATACCAGACTACATTCAAGATCCCTATAGGCATGTCTCCATATAAATTTGTCTTTGGGAAGGCATGTCATTTGCTAGTGAAGCTTGAGAATAAAGCAATGTGGGCATTAAAGAAGTTCAATCTGGATTAGAATAATGCAACAACCTCTAGATTAATCCAACTCAATAAGCTTGATGAATTTCGATTGAAAGCATATGAGAGTTCAGACTTGTATAAAAAAAGAATTAAGGTACATTATTATTGGTGCATAGAAAACCACCAATTCACTCCAGGGGACATAGTGATCTATTCAATTCTGGACTAAAGTTATTCCTTAGAAAGCTCGAAACCAGATGGTTAGGACCTTTTTGGGTAGCACGTGTCTTCGATCATGGGGCCATTGAATTAGAGAGACAAAGTGGAGGTACTTTCAAAGTAAATGACCAAAGAGTCAAGCCATACCTTGGAAATATGTAAGAGAACAAGATGGTTGAAGAATGGGATCTTGAGGAAGTCTGTGTACTCATGCTAGCTATGTCATGCTGCGACAGTAAATCAGGCGCTACTTGGAAGGCAACCCAAAGTAGACAGGCCCTTAGGTGCCCATGTATTTTTTGACCCCTATATATTCTATTTTTGCTTGATTTTGTGCATTGGGGACAATGCACAACTTTTTCGATGGGGTGTGGGTAGTTATAAGCCTCAGCGAAATTTGAGTAGCTTATGCTCCATAACTTCCTCAATTTTTTATCCCGAGGTTTTCTTGCATGTATTCTTTTTCCTCATGAATATTTAATTTCTTTTTAATCGGTACGTTTAGGATGTTTATATAATATGTGTAGCATATAGTACTAATACTTATGGCATATGACATGTTTTATATTTTGTTTTGAAAATTAATACCCACAAAAAATATTTTGATTAGTAGTTAGATTACAACCGTGCATATTTATGTGTTCATCAATATTCGTTCTGATAAGTAAGTTCAATTTGAGATATGAAGCATGATCTATGAGTTTCTTGTTGCTAATGTATACAATGTCATGTGAGTGAGCTTATTTTGCTAGATTGGTGTATTTGGTTCTAATTTAGAACTTGCCCTATTACTCTATGTTAGATTGCAGATTTAATGGAATAGGAATGGATCTTAGGCCTTTGTTCTTTAAATAATCCACTTTAGCCTAAAAATGACCAACCAAAATGATAATTTATCCCTTATTCCAAATATTTGAGCCTAACATGTACAATTCTATCAAAACACCTAATTAGCCTAGCCTTATGTAGTGATAAACCTTGAAATTGGCCCTGATCTTTCCTTGAGCATCATGATCCTTGACTGAGACAAAAAGCATAAGTTGAGGGTGGCCACCAAAAGTGGCCCTAGTTCGGAGGAGAGATATTATGAACTTCAATACAGGCTACAAGCCTAAGTTAAGGATGACCAGTGGAAGGGTAAAGCAAAAAAATAAGGTGGTGTGTTGGGAATGAAGAGAAAAAGAAGAAAAATCATGTACCGAGTGCAAGAAAAAGAAAACATGTCTTAGATATGAGTTAAAAAGTAAAATGGAGTGTAAAACCAAGGCAAAAGCTAGAAAATGAGAAAAAAACACCCGAAAAAGCTTGAATGAGGAAAAAGCAAGAATAAGGTGAAAATAATAGAGTTGGTATAGTGAAAATGATGGAAAACGCAGTTTCAAGGAGGGCCTCTAGTCACTAATTTTCCAAAATGCCATACCAAAGTCACTTGAGCCTACGTTACAAGGCTAAAAAGTTCTAAAGTGATCCTAGTCCAGTTAGTTGAAGGTCTGAGTCATGAGTATAGGGCAAGCCTATGGTATTAGTCATTATGCATGAATATATTTTGTAAGATTACGTGTTCTTGCACAGTCCCACGATTAAATATGAAATCATCATTGAGTGTCAAATGTGGGACTTCTTTCTGTGAGGCACTTGCATTGCATTGTTAGCATTTGACTTTTCAGTGATTATGGACTATTGATATTCCCTTACTTGTCATAGTTGTGTTGTCAGATACACCAGTTTGCATAGGTTTGTTGAATAACTATCCAATCCTGTCTTGAAAACACTGATGTGGGTATCTGAATTTGAATTGTATGGGATGCATGCCATTGAGTTGAGGTCTGTGTGTTACTATATTATTTATGTAGATTGAGCCATCGCTTGAGGACAAGCAACAATTTTATGTTGAATATGTCGATGTACTATCAATATACAACACTTTTGATGCCTAAAACTTAAGATTTTATTTGTTCCCAATGTGACATTTATGGTTTTTATATGGTTTTGTGTTTAGTTTGGCAGGAAAGTAGGTTGGCTATGACTTTGGGAAAAATTTCTAGGTTTTTTGGTTTTTAGTGATTCACGAGACCATCTATGAGTCGTACTGTATTCTATGGGTCGTAGAAGTAGTTTCGTGACAAGTTCCAATGAAGAATGATATCTGAAGATCAGCTATACGAGACTTCTATACAAGTCATAGAGCATTCTACGAGTAATATAGATAGGTTTCGTGAAGATTTCCATAGAGGGGTAATTTAAAGTAATTGAAGCCTCTGAGTATGAAGTACGAGTCATAAATCAATTTACCAGTTGTGAAGATGGTTCGTAGAAGAGTAATCCAAGATCCCCAAAGTTAATTACGAGACCTTGATTACGACTCGCAAATTAGATTATGAGTTGTAAAGACCTTTCGTAAAAGTCACTAGTCAGTTTGTCTATTCTATTAAGGACTTTATCGTAATTACTGTAAATAGTATTTTTAGGCCATTTTTCGGAGAGAGTCGTCAGATTCATTGTAATTAGGGTTAGAATATAATACTTAGAGAGAAAATTGAAAGAAAACACTTGTCAATTAAATTTAATCTTCAAATCTTGTGATTCTCAATCAATTTTTGATATGCTTCAGTTTCAATTCAATTGGGTAAGTGTTTGATTATGTTTTCTAATTCATAATTTCTTCATCTACCCAGAGTATGAGTTAAACACCCCTTATGTGCCGCGAAGTACCCCATAATCGTAATTTTTATATATCTCAAAATTCGTGTGTGAGTTCGAAACTCCGACTTCATATTCTCAATAAAGGGGCAAAATTGAGTGGAAAATGGATATAACCCATATTTTCTAGGACTGTAGTAAAAAATAATTTTCTCTAATTTTTCTTATCTAGTGTTTGTCTGCGTTTAGGCCGCGACGCACCTAGGGTGCGTACTAGCGTATTTTATTGTCTGCATCTGGTCTATGTCACGCCTGGGGTATGGACCGATATAACATTTTCCTTAGTTTTCTTATTTCACTCAAGGGAATTGAGGTCATTGCCCCATGCCCACTTAAACATGAAATCTCCCATACATATCCCTTTTTCAACTCTATAGCTCACAAAACCCTCTCTAAAACATCTTTAAGACTCTATCAATTCTCTCATTCAAATCTAAGCATTTCAAGCTCAATTTCGGAACTCAAGGACTCATTTCAAGCTCTAAGTCTACTTCAAGTTCATTTCAACGAATTCAAGGTGTAAGGTATGTGGGTCATCATCCATAGGTCCTTTCACCCATGGAGCCCAACCTTCTCTTTTTATGAAAATCACATGGTTCCAAATTGTATTACCTATGGGTATCTTCTATTATAAAATATGAACATAAATCATGTTGGATTTTTATCAAGTATTGATTGATTATGCATGAATATCTATTTCAAGCTTATTCCATGAATTGATTTTTTCTATTGAGACTATGAATGTTTTGAGCTATGAAACTATGAACTATTATGAGCATTTGTGATAGGTTTCTATGTACCCTACATGAGGGTTTTACTACCACTTTTAAAGGTTGAATTTCACTGAGTTTATTCATCTTTTTTTACTCTTGGATGGCATAATTTTGAACAAGTATCATGAACCTCCCATATGTTTGATGAAATAACACGACAAGAAATCTCAAGTTATTGATGATCTATTACATGATTTACAAGTGACTTTATGATGATTAAGTGTTTTCAAGCATGTATTGAATTCATGAAAAGTATCTATGATGTTGCAACTATCAAGTTTAGCCCTATTTCAAGATTTTACCTCTTATGAGTCATTCATGTTAAAGCAAGGGTTCATGTGTGATTATGATCTATTCTCATGTGCAAGTTAGGCTCATTACTAGAGGTTAAACATGTTTATGAGCTACTAAAGTCATGTTATCATGCCTCTTACAAGCTATTAATGTTATGATTAAAGTATAATTATTTCAAGTATTCTGCGGGATTTGACTTAGCACAGATTGAGGCTTAAGATGGGGGCTCCACTTAAGGGGTCCTTATATAAAGTCCTTAGTCTCTAAACTATATGCCACCGTAGGATTATATATTTTACCCTTGTTATATTAGTGGATCCATCTAGCTATACCATACCTTGTCGAGGGGGTGACATGCCTCGAATTATTCATTGTATGGTTTACCATGGCAAGTAGACCACACCTTGTTGAGGGGGTGAGATGCCTTGATCACCTTGTCGAGGGGGTGACATGTCTTGGATTATCTTGCTTGGTCTATATCGGTTAATGTCTCTTCCCATATATGTATTATGCAAGTTGAATGTTTTACAAGCATGTGTTATCACAAGCATTGATTCTACATGTCATATTTAGATTTTATCTATTGCTTATGTGTATGCATTTCGAATATAATGACTTATATTCTTGTTGCATTGCATTGCACATACTTAGTACATTCAAACATACTAATGCATACTCTATGCCTGCATGATATCACCATGTAGGAACTAGAGCTCCTTTTGATCATCCTCCTCCAAATGGCTAGTTTGATTCTCGGAGAAAGCTTTGGTGAGACCTCAATTCCGAGGACAATATCTACATATTCCATGTTACGTTAAGACTCCTTCTTATGTTGAATAATTATTATGAGAGTGAGCCCGGGGAGCATCTTGGCCCCCGCTCCATTCTAAAGTGGAGGTGTTGTTGGATAGTATGTATGTATATGCTAAGAGCTTGAATCTTTTATTCTTTTGCGATTATCAAAGACTTCCCTTAGTCCCACTTTCCTTTTTAATTATATCACTTGTTTGTGTTTATTTTGATTCCGCGACCAAGGATTTGTGAATAATATGTTAAGAGGCTTTTTTGGGGTCCCTTTAGGTTTCCCATTTACCATGTCACGTCTAGGACTTAGGCTTGGGTCGTGAAAAGCTTGGTATCAGAGCACAAGGTTGTTAATGGTCCTCGAAAATCCAACACGCCGCGTCTACTAGAGTCTTATCCATGGTTGTGACGTGCGCCACAACTATGAAATATGTCACTACTTCATGGTCTATATCGTGGTTTAGGTGTTAATATAATGCTTTTCCCCTAACAAATACTCTTATTTTTTTCTAGATCATGTTAATACCAAGAGAAATACTAAGGAAAGCTCGTACTCTCGAGGATCAATCGAAACCTCCCATTCTACAAGTTCCTCATGATGGAGAGATAGCCCAAGAAGTGTTCTGGGATGCCATCACAATGTTGGCCCATGCTATGACCAACTAGATGAACCAAGCGACACAAGCCCCTCATGCTCCTACTCCATCCTTTAGGGTGAGGGATTTCACAAAAATGAATCCACCGGGGTTTCATGGGTCAAAGGCAGAAGTGGATCCCCAAGAGTTCATTGATGAGGTGTATAAGGTGCTAGCTATTATAGGGGGTCAATTCAGAGGAGAAAGCAGAGTTAGCGGCCTACTAACTCAAAGGTGTGGCCCAAATTATGAACCTTGAGCAAGGTTCTATGAGTGTGAGGAAGTATGCTCTCAAGTTCTTTGCTATCAATCTAAGAGAGGCTAAAATGATGGAGTTTATGAACCTTAAGCAAGGTTCTATGAGTGTGAGGGAGTATGACCTCAAGTTCAACAAGCTTTCCAAGTATGAGTATGCCCTCAAGTTCAACAAGCCTTCTAAGTATGCTCCACATTTGATGACCAACCCTAGAGCTAGAATGAACAAATTTGTGTCAGGAGAGTTTGACTTGGTTAATGAAGAGTGTCATACCACCATTCTAGTGAGTGATATGGATTTGTCTCTGCTCAAGAGGGCTCGATTTGAAGGTTGTTTCAAAGGTTCTAAGGGAGGCCAGTTTCCTCAAGGCCACAAGTTCCAAGGCCAAGGGTCTTCCAATTCTCCTAACAAGAGATTTGCTAATGACAACACAAGGTTCAAAGGTGGTAATGGTGGAGTGTCTAATCCTAAGTGCCAAAGATGTGGTAGAAACCATGATGGCCTATGTTTGAGAAAGTCTAATGCTTGTTATGGTTATGGTGAAGTGGGTTAGAAGGTTGTTGATTGTCCTCATGCTAAAAACAAAGGTAGAGATGGTCGTCCTCAAGGCCAAGGTGCTAATGCTACTCAAATGGCAAAAGGAGGCCAACAAAGGGGTGCTCTATGCTCTCCAAAGAAGGCAAAGACTGGATGAGGTTTCTAATGGTGTCACCGGTATGTTAAAGGTATCTGATTATGATGTGTATTCTTTGATGGATCCAGGTGACACTCTTTCTTTCATTACTCATTTTGTTGCCAAGAAGCTTCATATGAGCCTCGAATTGTTGTGTGACCCTTATGAAGTGTCTACCCCAGCTAGTGAGTCCATTTTTTCTAAAAAAGTCTATAGAAATTGTCCCATGTTCATATTGCATAAGGTAATGCCTTTTGATTTTGTTGAATTAAATGTGGTAGATTTTGATATTATTGCAATGGATTGGTTACATGTATATCATTCTTTTATCGATTATAGAATCTGTAAGGTTAAATTCCAATTCTCTAATGAGCACATCCTTGAATGGGAAAGTCGTCATGTGGTAGTCAAGGTTAGATTCATTTCTTGTCTTAAAGCCCAAAAGTGGATTTCTAAGGGTTTCGTTTACCATCTCATGAGGGTTAGGGATGTTGAGTCTAAAGTCCTTCCTATTGAGTCGGTTCCGGTGTTCAATGAGTTTCTTGATGTCATTCTCGATGAGCTTCCTGGTGTTCTTATCAAAAAGGAAATAGACTTTTGTATAGACATCCTTGCCAATACAGAACCCATTTCAATTCTCCCTTACCATATAGCCCCATCGGAATTGAAAGAGTTGAAGGATCAATTAAGAGATTTATTAGAGAAGGATTGCATAAGGCCTAGCAAGTCACGTTGGGTCCACCAGTGTTGTTTGTAAAGAAAAAGGATGGTTCCCTTAGAATGTGCATTGGTTACAGATAACTTAATAGTGTTACCATAAAGAACAAGTACCCTTTACCAAAGATTGATGACCTTTTTGATCAACTACAAGGTGATAGTCTCTTTTCTAAGATTGATCTACGGTTCGGATACCACCAAGTGAAGGTCAGAGAGTACGATATTCCCATGAAGGTTTTCGGACCAGGTATGGGCACTTTAAATTTGTTGTAATGTCTTTTGGCTTGACTAATGCACCGGCTATATTTATGGATCTCATGTATAGGGTCTTCAAACCCTACCTTGATATGTTTGTAGTGGTCTTCATCGATGATATATTATTTATTCCCGGAGTGAGGAAGAGCATGTGAATCACTTGAGGGTGGTGTTGCAAATCTTGAGGAATGAGAGATTATTTGCTAAATATGAAAAGTATGAATATTTGTTGAAAAATGTTTCTTTTCTAGGGCATGTGGTGTCGGCTGGTGACATTAAGGTGGATCTTAAGAAAACGGGGATGATAATAAATTGGCCTAGACCCTTGACTCCATAAGATATTACGAGTTTCTTGGGTTTGGTAGGAAACTACCGGAGGTTTGTAAATGGCTTCTCTTCTATTGCTTCCCCTATGACAAAGTTGACCCAAAAGAAGGAAAAATTCGTGTGGACCAATGAATATGAAAAGAGTTTTCAAACTTTGCAAGATAAGCTTGTCTCTGCTCTTATCTTGGCTCTACCGGAAGGGTTGGAAGGGTTTTTGGTTTATTGTGATTCCTCAAGAATTGGTTTGGGGTGTGTTTTAATGCAAAACGGTAAGGTGATAGCATATGCCACTAGGCAACTTAAGGTGCATGAGCAAAATTATCCCACCCATGATCTTGAATTGGCAGTCATTGTGTTTGCACTGAAAATTTGGTTTCACTATTTGTATGGGGTCCATGTTGATGTATCTACCAACCACAAGAGCCTTCAATATGTGTTCACACCAAAAGATCTTTAACTAGAGACAAAGAAGGTGGTTAGAGCTCCTTAAAGATTATGATATCAGTGTACATTATCATCCCGGCAAAGCGAATGTTGTTATCGATGCTCTAAGTAGAGTGTCCTTGGGTAGCCTAGCTCATATCCATGTTTGTGGCAATAAGGTGGCTACAGAAGTTCACCGGTTGGCTAGGTTGGGGTTACGTTGGATAAAGTTGAAAATGGTAGTGTAGTGGTTGTTCATGGTTCTAAATCTTCTTTGATTGAGTAAGTAAAGTCAAAACACAATCTTGACCCTGCCTTATTAGAGTTGAAGGCCTTGGTGATGGATGGTAAAGTGGAGGTTTTCTCCCAAGGGGGAGATGGTATCCTTAGGTACCAAGGTAGGTTTTGTGTGCCTAATATTGATGACTTGAGAGAGTTGATTTTGAAGGAGGCCCATAATTCATCTTATTCTATTTACCCCCGTTCCACAAAGATGTATAGAGACTTGAAGGAGGTGTATCGGTGGGGTGGATGAAGAGAGATATTGCCAAGTTCCTATCTGGTTGTCACAATTGTCAACAAGTGAAAGCCGAACATTAAAGATCGAGTGGCCTAGCCCAAGCCATAGAAATTCCAACTTGGTAGTGGGAAGAAATAAATATGGATTTTGTGGTTGGGTTGCCTATGACTAGGAGACACTTTGACTCTATTTGGGTTATTGTGGATAGAATGAAAATGTTGGCTTACTTCCTGCTGGTCTGTCATGACCCAAGCCTAGGGCCTAGACGTGATATGGCGAATAGGGAACCTGAAAGGACCCAAAAGAAGCCTCTTAACATATCATTGCACATCCTTAGTCCGGAAGCAATTAAACAACAATAAGAGAATAGAAATAAGGGCAAGGGACTAAAGGAGCCTTTTAAGGTTTGAAACATACAAGAGTCGAGAGAGTCAAAGCTCATAACATCATTAAATAGCTTACAAGACCTCTATACTTAGAATTGAATGGGGGCCAAGACAACTTTCCGGGCTCACCCTAATAGTCAAAAGCATACAATAAGATAAAGAGAGTCTTTGCATACATAGAAACAAAACATATCATCCTCCAAGTTGAGGACTCACCAAACTTGCTTCAAGAGATAGTACTAGCCATGTGGAGGAAGGTAATCAAGTGGAGTTCCAAATATTACATGGTAACGACATGTAGGCATAGAGTATGTGTTAGTATGTTTGAATGTGCTAAGTATGTAGAATACTATGTAAAAATGCATAATCATAAGTAAGAGATAGTATATTGGCAATATGGCATGCATGAACAATGCTTGAAGTAAAACATGATCATATAAAACATATTACATGTATAGGAAGAAACCATCATCATAGACCAAGCAAGTTAGTACTTGGAATCGAAGACATGCCACCCGCTTGGAAGATGGATGAGGTACATACCCTTCATCTATGGTAGTATGGGATTGCCACAACCAGACAAGGTGGATGAGGTACATACCCCTCATCTATGGTAGTACGGAATTGCCACCAGCCAACAAGGTGGATGAGGTACATATTCCTCATCTATGGTAGTATGGGATTGCCACCACCCGATAAGGTGGATGAGGTACATACCCCTCATCTATGGCATGGATAACTTGCAAAACTATAGATAGTTTCCATGATAAACACTCGTATAGACATTCCTTTGATCATCATAAAGTCACTTATCTCATATATCATGCATTAGACCTTCAACAACTTAAGAAACCTTAACCAAATGTTTTATCAAACACTTGGCAGGTGTGTAATTCTAGTATAACACTATGCAAATTAAGAGTGAAATCATGCAAGAAACTTCAAGTAAATCAATCCACCAATATTTGGAATACACTTATGCGATATATGGTGAAACCCTTCATCAAATATCAAAATAGATCATAGCTTCATAGCTCAAAAAATGCTTAAACAATCATACTTTTATGAAATCCCAACATACTTCATTGTCAAATTTATTATAAGTGAGACCCATAAGCAAATCAACTTACAAACATACAATTCATGTAAAAAGGAAAGTTGGGTATAATGGGTGAAAGGACGCAATGGATGAAACACACATACCTCATAGTTAGAAAATTCCTTGATGAAGATTTGATTGAGAACTTGAAGCTTGAATGAATTCTTTAAGATCCGGAATGAGTTTGGGACCCTTGATTTTGAGTGAAATACTTGTCTAAGTGTTTATGAAGGTTTTGGGGAATGTCTTATATGATATGAGGTTGAAAATGACTAAGTATAGGTGTTTTTTATGCATAGGAAGGCTTACGCCCAAGAACCAAAGGCCTTGGACCGAACAACCAAAAACTGGCAAAAATAACACTGATCCGTGCCCTAGCCGTGTCGCGCCAGGGGCACAAATTGTCTTTGGAAATTGAATTTATCGGAAAATAAATGTTTGATACAATTGCTTAGAAATCGAGGTTAGACTCATTTCCCACTCAATTTTACCCCATGAATACAAATATTAAGTCAGATTTTTTATATCACGTACAAAT
Source organism: Solanum clarkiae (assembly GCA_011800125.2). NCBI lineage: Eukaryota > Viridiplantae > Streptophyta > Magnoliopsida > Solanales > Solanaceae > Solanum > Solanum clarkiae. The sequence goes on from JAABOM020000101.1 coordinate 11,322,812, forward strand.
TTTGAGATATATGAAAATTATGACTATGGGCACTTCCGAGGCACATTTTTTGAGCACTTTTTGGGTCGTTTCAATATCTCCTCGGGAACATTTGTCCCCAAATGTCAAAGAAACATACATAAGAAGGATAATAATGAAGATATCAGCCCCAACAAGAATGCAACAATGCACGTAAACATTATTTTCAAAAATCTCAACATAAGCGTCAAGATCATCCTGAACTTGTTAACATAAACATGAATGCATGCAAATGACATAAGGGCTAATATATAAGACTATAAATTACATAGGGGACTTAGAATTAGTACCTTAGGCTTTAGCAGAATGTAAGAGATAGGGATATCGCTTTTGCATGTCCGCTTCGGCTTCCCATGTGGCACCTTCAACTTGTTGGTTTCTCCAAAGAACCGTGACGGAAGCAACATCCTTGTTCCTCAACCTTTTCACTTGTCTATCAAAAAGTTCTACCGAAATTTCTTCATAAGTCGAATTGTATTCAATAAAACCCACAATGTCAAGAGGCACAATAGCATTAGGATCAGCCACACACTTCCTCAACATAGACACATGGATGACCGAATGAACCATAGTCATATCATTGGGAACCTACAACTCATAGTCCACTCTACCAATCCTCCTCAACACTCTATAAGGACCAACAAATCATGGACTCAACTTACCTTTTTTACTAAAATGAACCGCACCCTTCATGAGTGAGACCTTCAAATAGACTCAATTACAAACCTTAAATTCAAGATCCCTTCTCCTCACATCGGCATAGGACCTTTGTCTACTTTGGAATGTTTTCAGTATTTCCCTTATAATCCTCACCTTCTGCATGGCCTCCTTAATAAGATTCGGACCCCACAAATCCATTTCCCCCACCTCAAACCATCCAACCAGGGACCTACAACGTCTACCACAGAGGATCTCAAAAGGAGCCATACCAATGTTAAAATGATAGCCATTATTGTAAGCAAACTCAATTAATGGGAGATGATCATCCAAACTACCCTTAAACTCAAAAACACAGCTCTAAGCATATCCTTAAGAGCTTGGATAGTTCTTTCGTATTGGCCATCCATTTGAGGGTGAAAGGTCGTACTAAGCTTTACCTTGATACCAAGACCGCTTTGGAAGGACCTCCAAAAGTGTGAAGTAAATTGAGTACCACAATCCAATATGATATACAAAGGTACCCAATACGATCTAACAAACTCATGAATGTACAATTTAGCATAATCTTTGGCAGCATAAATAGTCTTAACGGATAGGAAATGAGCGGACTTTGTCATTCGATAAACCATAACCCAAATGGAGTCAAAATGCTTTCTAGTTTTAGGAAACTCAACCACAAAATCCATGTTAATTTCCTTCCACTTCTAAGTAGGAATCTCTCTGTCTTGGGCAAGACCACCTGGCCTTTGATGTCCAGATTTTACTCATTGGCAATTATAGCATGTGGATATAAGTTTAGCAATGTCTCTCTTTATACCATCCCACCAAAACACTTCCCTCAAGTATTTATACATCCTTGTAGAACCGGGATGAATGGAATAGGAAGAATTATGAGTCTCATCAAGAATTTTTTTCTCAAGTCGATCAACACTAGGAACACACAACCTATCTTGGTGCCTAAGGGCACCATCTCCCCATTGGGAGAATACCTCCAGCTTTCCATCTCTCACCAAGGCCTTCAATTCTAACAAGGATGGGTCAAGGTCTTGCTTTGCTTTTACCTCATCAACCAAGGAAGATTTTGAACCATCAACAACCATAATACCACCATTATCAACATCTTCCAACCTAATCCCCAATCTAGCCAACCGATGAACCACTCTAGCCACCTCTTTTCCTCCATCATCAATATGAGCAACGCTACCCATAAACACCCTACTCAAAGCATCGCCCACAACATTATCCTTACTGGGTTGATGATGCACACTCATATAATAGTCCTTAAGAAGTTCTAACCACCTTCGTTGTCTCAAGTTGAGGTCTTTTTGAGTGAACACATATTGGAGACTCTTATGATTGGTAACCATATCAACATGCACTCCATGCAAATAATGATGCCAAATTTTCAAAGCGAAAACCATGGCGGCCAATTCATGATCATCGGTAGGATAATTCTTTTCATGCACCTTGAGTTGTCTACAGACACAAGCTATCACCTTACCATTTTGCATCAAAACACAACAGAAACCAATTTGTAAGGCATCACAATATACAAAAAAACCCTTCCAACCCTTCCGGTGGAGACAAAATAGGAGCGGAGACAAGCTTATCCTTCAAGGTTTGGAAAATCCTTTCACACTTATCGGTCCACATAAATTTTGCCTTCTTTTGGGTTAACTTAGTCATGGGAGACACAATAGAAGAGAAGACATTCACAAATCTCTGGTAGTAACCCGCTAAGTCCAAGAAACTTCTAATGTCCTGTAACGACCCCAAAAATTGTTCGAAAATGTGCGTCAAAAGTGGCTGGAACTATAATTCTCACATATCACAAAATTCATGTATGATTCTTGTTCAGGGGGTCAATTAGAGTGGGAAATGGGTCTAACCACAATTCTAGGGAAAATGAATCGCAATTTTATTTTCCTGAAATTCACTTTCAAGTGAGGTTTTCGTGCCCAAGACGCGACACGCCAAGGGCGCGCCTTAGTTCATTTTGTGTGTTGTTTTTGTTGTTCGGTCCAAGACTTTTGGATCTTGGGTCTAAGTGTTATCATGAGTGAAAATACTTATACTTAGTCGTATTTCACCCTCACACCATAGAAGACAGTCCCCAGTAATTATTCAAACACTTAGACAAATATTTCACCCAATTCAAGTGCCTTAAACACACTTCCGGATCTCAAGAAACTCATTCAACCTTAAAGATCTCATTTAAATCTAGTTCAAGCTTATTTATATCGTTCAACACAATTGTGGGTCCCCTACATCAAGCTTAGTTCAAAGGAATTTTCGGTGGCCAAGTTTTACACAAGCACTGGTAGGAGGGCCAACTTTAAAGGAGCATATCTCTTAACATACAAAGAACTGGGTGGCACACGACCTATCAAACGAATTTCTTTAAATTAGCTTCTGAACACACTTGGTTTCACCTTATTTAGAATTCGAATGAAGAAGTTATATCCATTTTCGCAGAACTTGTATGTGCAAGGGTATATATAGGTTTTTGCCAAATTTCACGTCATTAATAGTATCCTATAAATTTAGCTATTTCTATTGGATTTTCAAAATTCCTATACTATCTTAACACCTCCTAAAGACCTAACCCTGTTCCTAAAGATCAAATTCACTCCTTCCAATTGGAATACACTCTCAAATTTTCTCAAAAGCCTCCATCAGAACCCCAATACAAATTCAAGGAAACTCAAGAGCAAGCTTTGGACTCCAAGACCCACTTCCAAACTTAAAGTCTTTCACAACTAAATTTTAAGAAATTCAAGGTCTAAGGCATGTGAGTTTCATTATTGTGTACCTTTCACCCATGAAGCCCAATCTTCCATTTCTATGAAAATTACACATTTCCAAGTTGTGTTGCTTGTGAATATTATTTATTAGAGATTACGACCATATACTATACTGGGATTTTATGAAAGTTTGGTTGAAAATGTATGATTACTCATTTTTAAGTCTGTACCATGAGTTGATTTACCTATTATGATTATGTATATTTTAAGCTTTAGAATTATGATCTCTCTTGGGATTTGATGAGGGGTTTCCATGTATTTTGCAAGATAGTATTACCAAGTCTCGGTGGCTTATTTTGTTTCAAGTTTTCTTGCATGATTTCAGTCTTGAATTTCTTGGTTTTATACTAGCATTACACACCCACCAAGTGTTTGATAAAATATCCGGTTATGGTATCTTGAGGAATTGAAGGTCGTATGCATGTCTTATAAGTTGAATGTCTATATGATGATGGAATGATAACGAAATAATGATGAGAAGGAATGCATATGTACTTGATGAAAGGAGTGTATATCTATATGATACTATCTCTATAATGTAGGGGATGACCAAGCCTAGCTCGGGGGGTTGTAGGCCCTGTAACCTATTAAGAAATCTCTTCATCAATTGCCTAATTAGGTAGGTGGTAGGACCAAGTAACCTTGTTGGGGGTTTGTACCCATCAACCTTGTTGGGGCTTTGTACCTATCAACCTTGTTGGGGGTTTGTAGCCATCACCCTTGTTGGGGGGTTTGTACTCGATCAGCCTTGTTGGGGGGTTTGTACTCTACAACCTCATAAAGGGATTTGTACCTCATGCTCTTATCCAAGAGAGTGGTAGGCCTTGACTTGCACTATAATGGTCACTCCTTACACTCGTATTATGTTCTATATAAGCATGATTTCACTTCAAGCATCATTCATACATGTCATATTGTTAGTATGTTATCTATTGCTCATTATTATGCATTTTGCCTATGGTGCCTATCTCTTGTTGCATTGCATCCTACATACTCAGTACATTCAAACATACTAATGCATACTCTATGCCTACATGATGCCACCATATAGGAATCGGAGCTCCCACTGATTCTCCTCGTGGCTAGACGAATTATTCAAGTTAGCTTATGGTGAGTCCTCAAGTAAGGGTCCATTGCTATCTCCTCTCAAGCTTATTTTTAGACTATGTTTTGTATGTTTGGATTATCTAATGTCATTATTATGAGGGTGAGCCCGGTTTCTCGTCTTGGCCCCTACAAAGTATCTAAGGTTTAGAGGTGTTGTTGGATATGTTATGTATCTATGCTATGAGCCTTGACTCTCCCATTTCTTAGTGCTTATGATATGGAATACCATTAGTCCCAATTTCCCTTGTTTATGCTTATCTCTTATTGTCATTTTAATTGCTTCTGTGACTAAGGATGTGTAATGATATGTTATATGGCTTGTTTGGGGTTCTTTCGAGTTCCCCATTCGCCGGTCAATTCGAGGCCCTAGGTTTGGGGAGTGACAAAGATGGTATTAGAGCACTAGGTTGTTAGGTCCTCGGTGTGCAACACACCACGTCGATCAGAGTTCTATTCAAGTTTATGAAGCACACCACTACTACGAATGGGAGGCTATGAGGCGTTCTAGAAAATGTTTCACTTCTTCATGATCTATATCGTGTGATAGAGTTAGGTCCTATAGGGCTTATTGCTAATCGCTAATCGTCACACTACAGGATATGTCTCAAGCTACTCAGGACAGTGATATGACGAAGGCGGAGGTTTGCAATGCTTTATGGGTATTGGCTAGAGCGGCGACAAAGTTGGCAACTCACCTCGATCAACAAGTGAGTGCTTCCAAGACTCCAATTGGTAAAAGGAGAGGTGATGAGCCCAAGAGGTCCCATACTGAAGGAAAGTCCCAAAGTCTCAAAGATAAAGGTAGTGTAGTGCCATATGCTAGGTACCCAAAATATGGTAGGTTTCATGATGGCCCATGCTGGAGAGGTACCGACGCTTGTTATGGTTGTGGAGAGTTAGGTCATAAGGTAAATTATCATCCTCGTAAACGTGATAAGAGTGAAGGAGTTATTAGTGGGATGATTAATCTGAAGTGTCAAAGGTGTGGAAAGTACCATGGTAGCCCATACTTGTAGAAGACCAATGCTTGTTATAGGTGTAATAAAGTGGGTCACAAGATAATGAATTGTCCATATGTTTGAAGGAAGTGTAAAGGTGGTCGACCTTCAGATCTAGTTGGTCATGTTGATCAAGTGGCTCAAAAAGGGGATAAGGTGCCCGATGTTGCTATCGGTATGTTAAAATTTCTTTTGTATTTGATGTGTTTGCATTGATGGGCCGGTGTGCCACTTTTTCTTTCATTATTCTTTTTGTTTCTAGTGGGGTTCATGTGTGTCCTGAACTCTCTTTGGTGTTTGTCTTGTTGGCGAGCCTATTGTTGTTCGAAAGTTTATAGGGATTGTTCCAAGTTTATATTACATTAGGTCTTGCCTCATGACTTGTTGTGTTAGTGTGGTGGATTTTGATACTATGCTTGGGATGGATTAGTTGCGTTGGTGTTTTGTCCCCATTGAATGTAGAGCCAGTAGGGTTAAATTTCGATTCCCTATTAAATCCATCTTTGAGTGTGGGCTTGTAAGGTGGTTGCAAGGAGCAAATCTGTTTCTCATCTTAAGGTACAATTGATCTGTAAGGGTTGCATTTATCATCATATAAGAGTTAGGGGTATTGAACCTAGGTCATTCCTGTTGAGGTGAATCCAATGATCAAGGGGTTAGTGAAGTCCTTCCTGATACTTTGAATTTGGGGTAGTGCCTTTTAGTTTGACTTATGGCAGGTTATGACTATGGGTTTCATGAATGGGGACTTTAGTCCCTATCTTGTTATGATTGCGGTAGTCACTAGTCATGACGTATTGAATTATTTAGAGCTTGTGAACCATGTGGGAGTAGTATTGCAAATCCTGGGGTAAAAAGAGTTGTATGCTAAGTATATAAAGTGTGAAATTTTTGTTAGAGGAGGTTACCTCCCTAGGTCATGTTGTGTCGGTCAGATGGTTTTAGGGTTCATCCTAAGGGGGCGTATGTGAATAGAAATTGGCCTGGACTATTGACTCCATCGGACATGAGGAGCTTCTTGGGCTCAGCGGGCTACTATTGGATGTTTTTGAATGAGTTCTCTTCTATTACTTCTCCCATGACTAAGTTAACCCAAAGAAAGGCTAAGTTTGTGTGATAGTTGAGTGTGAAAAGAGTTTTCAAATCTTGAGAGATAAGTTTGTGTCCGCTCCTACCTTGTCTTTACTGAAAGGGGATGGAAGGGTTTGTTGTGTTATGATGTCTCCCGGATTGGTTGGGTTGTGTATTGATGCAAGATGGTTAGGTGGAAGCCTATGCTTTTAGATAATTTGAGATGCATTAGAAGGATTATCTTACCTATGACCTTGAGTTGTACGTCATGGTTTTGCTTCGAAATTTGGTTTCGTTGGTTATATAGGGTGCATATTGATGTGTTTACCATTCACTAGAGTCTCCAATGTGCGTTCACCCGAAGGATCTTACCTTGAGACGAGGAGGTGGTTAGAACTTCTTAAGAATTATTATTTGAGTGTGCATTATCGTCCCAATAAGGCTAGTGTTATGGCAGATGCCTTGATTAAGGTTTCTATAGGTAGCCTATCATATGTCGATGGTGGTGATAAAGGGGTGGCTAAGGAGGTGCATCAGTTGGCTTGATTGGTTGTTAGGTTGGAAGAGGTTAACAATGGTGGTGTTACTGTGTTGATGGTTCCAAATCTTCATTGGTTGAGGAGGTAAAAGCTAAGCAAGATCTTGACCCCGCATTATTGGGATTGAAGGCATTCGTAAGGGATGGTAAGGTGAAGGTTTCAAAATCTCAACATAAGTGTAAAGAAATCATCATGAACTTGTCAACATAAATGTAAATGCATGCAAATGACATAGGGGCTGAAAAATAAGGCTTGGAATCATAAAAGCAAAGGACTTGGCATGTTATCACAAGCTTGAATAGAATGAAAGAGGTATGAATATTGCTTTTCCATGCTTGCTCCGGCTCCCCAAATGAAACTTCCAACTTAACTATTCTCCCAAGGGACTTGTGAACACTACACCCTTACAAATCGACCTTTACTCATATACGCCCAACTTCTCCACCGGACCATCTCATAAGTAAACTCATCCTCCATGACGTCCACAACCTCAAAGAGTCCTATAACACTCGAATCACCAACACATCTCCTCAACCTAAATGAATGAAGAACCAGACAAACCATATCCATATCCGTAGGGAGCTCCAACTCATATGCGGCCTTACTAATCCTCCTCAACACTCTATAAGGAATGACTAACCCTTAAATCAATTTCCTCTCTTGCCAAACAAACCGCGTCAATCATGAGTGAAACCTTCACATAGACCCAATCACCACCCTTACATCCAAGATCCTCACTCCTCATACCAGCATAGAGCCTTTGATGACTATGGGTTTTTTCATCGCTTCCCTAATCAACCTCACCTTCTCCATAGCCTCCATAAATAGATTCGAACCCAACAGAGTCGTTCCTCTCCCACTTCAAACCACCCAACTGGGCACGTGCAACGTCTACCATATGGAGTCTTCAAAAGAGCAATGCCAATGCTAGAATGATTGCTACTATTAGTCTCATCAAGAAGAATCTTGCTCAAGTCATCATCACTAGGCACATACAATCTACCTTGGTACCTAAGGGCACCATCTCCCCCTTGGTAGAAAACCTTTACCTTGCCAACGCTCACCGAAGCCTTCAATTCTGACAGGGAGGGATCAAGATCTTGCTTTTCTTTTACCTCACCAACCATGGAAAACTTTGAACCATCAACAACCACAATGCCACCATTATCAACCTCTTCCAACTTAACCCTCAGACTAGCCAACTAGTGGACCTCCCTAGTCACCCCTTTGCTACCACCATCAATATGAACTAGGCTACCCATAGACACCCTACTCAAAGCACCGACCACAAATTAGTCTTGCAGGGATGATAATGCGCACTCATATCATAATCGTTAAGAATTTCTAACCACCTACTTTGTCTCAATCTAAGATCCTTTGCGTGAACACATATTGGAGACTCTTGTGATTGGTAACCACTTTAGTGTGCACCCTAAGCAAATAATGACGCCAAAGTCTTAAAGAAAATACCACGGTGGCCATTTCAAGGTCATAGATAGGATAATCCTTCTCATGCATCTTAAGTGACCTAAAAGCATGCGCTATCACCTTACCATTTTCCATCAACACATAACCAAAACCAATGCGAGCGGCATTACAATACACAACGAACCCTTCTAACCCTTTAGGTAGAGACAAGATAGGAGCAGACAAAAACTTATCCTTCAAGGTTTAGAAACTCTTTTCATACTCAATAGTTCACAAAAACTTAGCCTTCTTTTAGGTCAACTTAGTCATAGGAGAAGCAATAGAAGAGAACCCATTCACAAACCTTTGGTAGTATCCGGCTAAGCCCAAGAAATTCCTAATATCCAAGGGAGAAAAAGGTCTAGGCCAATTTCTAATCACATCCATCTTCTTAGGATCCACCTTAATACCATCCTCTGACACCACATGACCTAGGAAGGTAACCTCTTTTAACAAAAATTCACACTTCTCATACTTAGCACACAAGTCCTCTTTCCCCAAGATTTGCAACACTACCCCCAAATGATTCACAAGCTCCAAATAAATCAACACTTCATCACTAGAGACCACCACAAACCTAATAAGGTAGGGATTACAGACCCTATTCATGAGACCTATAGACAAAACCGGCGCATAAGTCAAACCAAAAGACACCACCCCAAGTTCAAAATATCGGAAAGGAAATCACTAACTCATTGATCGCCGGAAATAACTTAATAGAAATAACTTAGGTTCAACACCCCTGTCACGACCCAAGCTTAGAACCTAGATGTGACCGGCGAATGGGGGAACCTGAAGGAGCCCCAAATAAGACTCGTAGCACATCATCACACGTCCTAGGTCGTGGAAATAAGATAAATCAACATAAGAAATATAAACAACAGAAATTGAGATAAAGGGAGAGAGACTTATATTTAAATGGCTTGAATTTCATAAGTGAGCCAAAGCTCAAGCATAATACATATCTTGTCCAACAAAATCTCTAACATGGAACTTAGCGGGGGCCAAGACAAGCAACCGTGCTCACCCTTATAGTCAAAGCATACCATAAAGGAAAGATAGTCTATAATGCATAGCATAGGAATGAAACCAATGTCCTCGGAATGGAGGACTCACCAACTAGCTTGAATGGATACCACTAGCCATATCGAGGAGGATGATGGCCAAATGGAGCTCCAATTTCTACATGGTAATATCATGTAGGCATAGAGTATGTGTTAGTATGTTTGAATGTACTAATTATGTAGGATGCAATGCAATAAGAGATAGGCATCATAGTCAAAATGTATAATAATAGACAATAGGCATAATATAACAACATGACATGTATGATCGATGCATAAGTAAAACATGTTTACAATTCATTCAACTCATATAGATCTAATACATAGGTGTGGGAAGAGACCTCAACCGACATAGAATAAGACCAAGCGAGCTATGACTTAGAATCCTGATGATTACCCCTCACCAGTAAAGAGGTGGTCTACTTGCCAAGGTAAACCATACTTCAAACTTATGGGAACATGAACCATTTCATATGAAGTAACCTTCCTTATGGGAACCTGACCTAATTTCAGAAAGGATTTAAGACCCCACTTCTACATACAGGAACACAACCTAATTTCGTGTGAAGAGGCCCTCCTTACGGGAACACGGCCCAATTCTGGAAAGGATTTTAAGAGATGGATCACTAGATGGATCCACTGGTATAGCAAGGGCATAACATTATCGTATGGTGACACATAGTTTTGGGACTTGGCGACTCGCCTTTATTCCATTCGGTGTTAAGTCTAATCCAACGGAATATATAAGATAATCATAGCTTTAATAACCTGTAAATAACATAGAGTCCATGGCATGAGTAGCTTATAACATTATTGACCTCAAATGGTGAGCCCAACTTCAATCATAAAAATAGATCATCATCAACCTTACAGTTGCATTAACATCAATATTAAGGGGGTCACAAGAGGTGAAATCTTTATAAAAGGGCTCAAACCCGGATTTACAACATCATCAATATTTCCATGAATTAGACACATCTTAAAATCATCATGAAGTCTTTCAACTCATAAGACATGCATTGGACCTCCAATTCCTCAAGAAATCACAATCGGATATTTTATCAAACACTTGGTAGGTGTGTAGTGCTAGTATAAAATCATGCAATTCAATAGTAAAAACATGCAAGAAATCCCATGTAAAACCATTAATCAACACTGACACCCTCAAGAAGCACACATCAAGACCTTAATCAAATCTAATAGTAGATCCAAGATTTAGAGATCAAAACATGCAAAAACAATCATACTTTCATGAAACCCCAATTCACTATGCAGTGAAATTTATAATAATCAAGAGCCATGTGTAAATCAACTTCAAATAATGCAATTTAAGTATAAAAGAGGATTGGGCACCATGGGTGAAAGGACCCAATGATCGAAACCCACATACCTTAGGTTTGGAGAAGATCTTGAAGAAGACTTTAGTGGAGACTTAAAGTTTGAATAAAATCCTTGATGAAATACTTAATATTGGTCTTGTGTTTTGGAACTTGAATCTTGAGACAAATATTAGTCTAAGTGTTTTATTAAGTATTAGGAATGTTTACGACGATATGAGGGTAAAATAAGGCTAAATATAGGTATTCTCAAGTATGGGAACCCTCAGCCCCAAGAATTAAAAGTCTAGTACTGAAATTAAAAAATAAGGACAGAAAAAATGTTGCTCCACATTGCGGAAGCAACACAGATTACCCACTGAAATTTGTATTTTTGCACAAACGAGTTCTACGAAAATGAGCATAAATTCTTCATCCGAACTTAAAATAAGGTGAAACTAAGTGCATTGGAAAAATAATTCAAAGAGATTTAATTTAGTAGGTAATGGGCCACCCAGTTCTTTATGTCCTAAAAGATATGCCCCTATAAAGTTGACCCTCCTAAATTGCATTTTTGCGATTCTCGGATTTTGATACGGTTGCTCTAAAATTCAGGTTAGACTCTTTCCCACTCAATTTGATCACCGGAATAAGAATATGAAGTTGGACTTTTGAAATAACAAATGAATTTTTAGATATATAGAAATTATGATTCCGAAAACTTTTGAGGCACATTTTTGGGCACTTTTTGGGGTGTTTCAACCCCTAACTCTTACAAGATGATAGATGGAACCCTTAAAGATCAATTGTACCTTAAGACAAGAAATTGACTAACTGATTCACATCCACCTTACAAGCCCCAATTCAAGGATGGGTTTAGTAGGGAATTGGAATCTAACTCTAGGGCCCTATAATCCAAGGAGGCACAACATATATGCAACTAATCCATCCCAAGTATGGCATCCAAATCCACCACATCAACCCCAATAAGTCACAAGGAAAGACCTAATGTAATGTGAACCCGAAACAATACCTATCAACTTTCTAACAACAATAGACTCAACAAAAGGGGTGGGGGTAGACTCCAAATATTCACACTACAACTCAGGGCACACTTGAAGCCCACTAGCAACAAGAAATAATCATGAAAGAAATAGTGGCACCTGGGCCCATCAATGCAAACACATCAAAGCCAAAGGAAATTTCAACATACCGCTGGCAACATCAGGCACCTCATTCCCTTCTTACCTCCCACATTTTGGGCATCTAAGACAAGTCACTCCTTCATCACCCTTTTTACTGTTATTGCATTTATGGGGGCAATTGTTCCTCTTATCTCCCACTCCACCACAATCGAAACAAGCATTGGTGCCCTTCAAATATGGGCCTCTATGAGCTTTACGACATGTTGAACACATAGCATCACCTCTATCTTTGAGGATTTAAAACTTACCATCTTGGCCCTACTACCTCTCCTCTTACCATTTGAGGCCTCAGGAGCACTCAATTGTTGATTGAGTTGAGTTGCCAATTTTATCACCGCTTGGATCAAAACCCATAGAGCATTACGAACCTTCATATTTGATATATCATCGTCCTGAGTAGCTTGGGACATATCCTGAAATTTAATGGTTAGAGATTAGCAATAAGCCCTAGGGAACCTAACTCTATCGCACGACACAGATCATGAAGAAGGGGAAAATTTCCTAGAATGCCTCATAGCCTCCTATTCATAGTTGTGGTGTGCTTCACAACCATGAAAAGGACTCTAATCGACGCGGTGTGTTGGATGCCAAGGACATCACAACCTACTGCTCTGATATCAAGTTTTTCACGACTCCAACTAGGGCCTAGATGTGACATAGCATAAGAGGAACCCGAAAGAACCCTAAGCAAGCGTCTTAACATATCATTACATATCGTTGGTCGCAAAATCAATTAAATACAATAAAATAGTAGAAATAAGGGCATAGGGAATAAGGGAAAACCTTATTTTCATAAAAACTTCAAGAGAGTCAAGAGAGATTCAAGCTCATAACATCCTTACATATTTGTCCAACAACACATCTAAACATAGAACTTAGTGGGAGCCAAAACCAGCAACTGGGCTCACCCTCATACTAATGACATTATGTATTCCAAATATACAAGATATAGTCTAAACATAACCATGAAAGGAGATAGATATTGCCCCCATACTTGAGGACTCACCAAAAGCTAACTTGGACAATTCGTCTAGCCACGAGGAGGAAAATCAATAGGAGCTCTGGTTCCTACATAATAGTATCATGTAGGCATAGAGTATGCATTAGTACATTTGAATGTACTAAGTATGTAGAGTGCAATGCAACAATAGATAGGTAACATAATCAAAATGCATAATTAGGCAATAGATGAGCAAATAGGAATATGACATGCATGGAAGATGCTTAGAGTAAATCATGCTTACATAGAACATAATAAATGTGTAGTAAGAGACCATTATTAGTGCATATCAAAGGCCTACCACCTCTTTGGAGAGGCAAATGAGGTACGAACCCCTCAATAAGTTGATGAGGTAGAGATCCCCCAACATAGTTGATGAAGTAAAAACCCTCCAACATGGTTGATGGAGTACAAAGCCCCCAATGTGGTTATCAAGGCACAAACCCCTCAACATGTTTGCATGGGCCTGCCACCTCCTGAGCAAGGCGATCGAGGTACAAACCCCTCAACAAGGTTACCTGGGCCTACAACCCCCCGAGTGAGGCTTGGTCAATTCCGAACACTATAGAGATAATATCATCTACATATAATTCTTTAATCATCATATAGTAATTCAACAAAGATATGCATTGGACCTTCAATTTCTCAAGAAATTATGATCCGTACATTTTATCAAACACTTAGCGGGTGTGTAGTGCTCATATAAAACCATGCAATTTAAGAGTAAACTCATGCAAGAAAACTTAAAGTAAAATAGCCCACCAATACTAGGTAAAACCATCTTGCAAAATACACTGAAATCCCTCATCAAACCCCAAGAGAGATTATGATTCTAAAGCTTAAAACATGCATAATTATAATAGGTAAATCATCTCATGGTATAGACTTTAAAATGAGAAATCATGTATTTTCAATCAAAATTTCATAAAATCCCAATATGGTATATGAATACAATCTCTAGCGAATAATATCCATAAGAAACACAACTTGGAAATATGTAATTTTCATAGAAATGGAAGATTGAGTTTCATGGGTGAAACATACCCATCAATGACACCTACATACCTTAGACCTGGAATTTATTGAAATTGAGTTGTGAAAGACTTGAAGTTTAGAAGTGGGTCTTGGAATCTAAAGCTTGCTCTTGAGTTTCCTTCAATTTATATTGGGGTTTTGATGGAAGCTCTTGAGAGTATTTGAGAGTGTATTCCAATTGGGAAGAGTGAATTTGATCTTTAGGAATAGGGTTAGGTCTTTAGAAGGTGTTAAGATATCATAGGAATTCCCAATATACCAATAGATATGGGTAAATTTACGGAATACCATTAATGAGGTGGAATTTGGCAAAAACCCATATATACTCCTACACATACAAGTTGTATGAAAACAGGCATAACTTCTTCATTCAAACTCTAAATAAGATGAAACCAAGTGTGTTGGAATGATAATTCAAAGAGCTTTGATTTGGTAGGTCGTGCGCCTCCCAGTTCTTGGTGTGCTAAGAGATATGTCCCTTTAAAGGTGACCCTCCTATTAGTACTTGTGCAAAACGGAGCCAACAGAAATTCGTTTGAACTTAGCTTGATGTAAGGGACCCATAATGGTCTAAAATGACATAAATAAGCTTGACTTAGATTTGAATGAGTGCTTGAAGCTTGAATGAGTTTCTTGAGATCCAAAAGTGAGTTTGGGATGCATGAATTGGGTGAAATATTTGTCCAAGTGTTTGAGAGAATATTGGGGAATGTCTTGTATGATATAAAAGTGAAATATGGTTAAGTATAGGCATTTTCACGAATGGAAAGACTTAGGCCAAAAACCAAAAGTCTTGGACTAAACTAATAAAACTGGATAAAAATACTCCTTCTCCGCGCCCCTATTGCGTCGCGCCTGGGGCACACTAGCTCATTGGAAATTGCTTACTATGCATTTTCAAATTATGATACAGTTTCTCCAAAGTTTGGGTTAGATCCATCACCCACTCAATTTTGCCCCTTGATCAATAATATGATGTCGGATTTTTGATATCACACATGAATTTTGAGATATATGGAAATTACCATTTTGAGCACTTTCGAGGCACATTTTTGGGTACTCTTTTGGGGCTGTTTTGAGTGGTGATGTCGTATCTTCCTCCGACGAGCGCGCGGGTAGAGGTGTTCAATAGGGAAACTAAATAGGTTCTATCCAAGAATGTGAATGCAAACAGGACAGATTGGTCGTGAAAGCTAGATGGCGCACTATGGGCCTACTGGACAACATTCAAGACCCCAATAAACATATCTCGCTACCAACTTGTCCTTGGGAAAGCATGTCACTTGCTAATGGAACTTGAGCATAAAGCAATGTGGGCACTGAAGAAGTTGAATCTGGATTAGAAAGATGCAGCAAAATCTAGGCTAAGACAACTTAATGAGGCTGACGAGTTTAGGTTGAATGAATACGAGAAATCAACTATGTAACAAACAAAGAATGAAGTTGCAACATGATTGTCACATATAGAACCACTAATTTGCACTAGGGGACTTGGTGTTGCTCTATAATTCAAGACTGAAGTTGTTCCCTGGGAAGCTCAAATCTAGATGGTTAGGACTCGTTCGAGTAACGCGTGTCTTTGATCGTGGGGCTATCGAAATAGAGAGACAAAATAGAGGAACTTTCAAGTAAAATATTGAAAGAGTCAAGCCATACCTTAGAAATGTGGAAGAGATAAAGACGGTCGAAGAATGATCTTGAGGAATTCTGAGTACTCAAACAATCTATGATATGCCGCAATAAAAAATCATGCACTGCTTGGGAGGCAACAAAAGGTGGAGACTGGCACTTAGGTGCCCAGGTATATATTTGACCCCTTATGTTCTATTTTATTTTGATTTTGTGCATTAGAGATAGTGCACATCTTTTTAAATGGGGTATGGGTAGTTATGAGCCTCTGTGAAGTCTAAGTAGCTTGGGTCTATAACTATCCCAATTTTTGGTCCCGGGGTTTTCTTGCATATGTTATTTTTCCATGTGGATATTTAATTTATATTGAACCGGTATGTTTAGGATGTTTAGATTATTTTGTAGCACGTAGTGCTGATACTTGTGGCATATACCACGATTTTTATGTTTTGTTTGAAAAAATGATACACACCAAAATTTTCATATGTAGTTAGATAGTAACCACACATGTTTAGGTGTGTGACAATATCTGTTCTGATAAGTGAGGGTACATTGAGATAAAAAGGATAATCTGAGAATCCTTTGTTGATAATGTATGTAGTGCCATGTGAGTGTGAGCATAATTCACTAAATTTATATATTTTGTGCTAATTCAGAACTGGCTGTGTTGCTTTAAGATAGATTGTAGATTAATTGGATTAGGAAAGGATCTTAGGCCATTATTCTTAAAGAAGTCTAGTTTAGCCTAAAACTGACCAACCAAATCGATGATATATTACTTGCTCCTAATGTTTGAGCCTAACATGTGCCTATTCTTTGAAAATACCTGATTAACATAGCCTTGTTAGTTGAAAGATCTTGAAATTTTCCCTGGTCCTTCCTTGAACATTGTACACCTTGACTAAGGCAGGGTGGCTTCCAAAAGTAGTCCTGGTTCAAAGGATGGATATTGTGCACCTCAAGACAGGCCAAAAGCTAAGTTGAGGGTGGCTGGTGAAAGGGTGAAACACAAAAATAAGGGGGTGAGTTAGTGATACGGAGAAAATGAAAAATCATGTATTGGGTGCAATAAAAATAAAAGTAATGCCTTAATATGAAGTAAAAAGTAAAATGAAATGTAAAATAAGGAAAAAAGCTATAAAAAAATGAAAGGAAAGCACAAAGACAAGCTTGAAATAGGAAAAATGGAGAATAAGGTGGAAATAAAAGAGTTGGTAGGGCAAAAGAGTAGAAAATCGCAGTGCCAAGGAGGGTCTTAGTCACTATTTTCCCATAATATAACACCAAAGCCCCTGAGCCTACGTTACAAGCCTAGAAACTCCTAAGGTGATCCTAGTCCTGTTAGTTGAAGGTTTGAGTCATGACTATAGGGGCAAGCATATGGTATTAGACACTATGCGTGAATACCTTTTATGAGAGTGAGGGCTTTTACATAGTCCCAAGGTCAAAAATTAAAACATCATAGAGGGTTAAATATAGGACTTCTTTCTGTGAGGGCACTTGCATTGCATTGTTAGCACTAGGGTTATTCAGTGATTATGGGTTGTTGATAATACCTTGCTTGTCATAGTTGTGTTTTCACATGCACTAGTTTGTCTTAGTTTGCTAAATAGCTATCTAATCCAGTTTTGAAAAGTTGGTGTCGGTATCTGAGTCTAAGATTTATGTAATGTATGTCATTAAGTTGAGGTCTGTGTGTTAGTGTACTATCTATATAGATTGAGTCTGACGTTTGAGGACAAGAAACAATTTTGAGTTGAGGGTGTTGATGTGCTACAAAAATACAGCACTTTTGATACTTAAAACTTGGAATTTTTTGTTTCCTCAATACGATGTTAGTGGGTTTTTATGTGTTTTTGTGTCTATGTTTGCAGGATTACAGGTTGGCCATGGTTTTGGGGAAAGTAACAGAAGTTATTGCATTTTTGCTATTATATGAGACCATCTATAGGTCATAGACCATTCTACAGGTCATGGGGAGATTTCATGAAGATTTCTAGTAAGGGGTTGATTTCTAAAGTTCACTCTGCGAACATGCAAATAAGTTGTAGATGAGTTACGATTTGTACAAGAGGATTCGTTCCCTGAGGATTAGAGAAGTGGACTTGTAGAAATGTCATCATACGAAATACCTATTATAGGTTGTAAACCACTTTATGAGTCATAGATGGGTATTGTAGAGTTGAAGTCCAAAATTCCAGTAGCTGAGTACGAGACCCCGATTACGAGTCATAAAGTACCTGTCATATGACGTGCCAACCAGTTCTCCTATTTTGTTTGGGACTTGAATTTAATTATTATAAATAAGTCTTTTAGATTATTTTTCATAATTTTTCGCCTAGTACTCAGAGAACTCAATATGTTGGTTGAGAAAATTGTAAGATCATATTGGAGAGTCTTTGAAAACACTTGTAGTTTAATTCAATATTGAAACTTCTGATTTTCTTTAAAGTTGGATTGCTTGTTCTTAATTATATTGTATAAGTGTTCAATTATGTCTTCCAGATTCATAATCTCTGCATCTACCCATAGCATGCATAGCTAAATCCACAACTAGGGTTGTGGGAACATGAAGAACTAACAAAGTAAAATCGGACAATTCACAATTCTTAGATGGTGTATATGCACGTACTGATTAACTCTCTTTGTTTTTCATGTTTTCTAGTGGTGGACAACATTAGAACTTGCTTAGTGTTACTGACTAGACCAAGATAGTAATGAATAGGAAAAGAGATTAATTAACAGGATTCGATTGATGTGTTCTCGTCTAATCAACTAAACTGGTCCAAGGAGAGGTTGTACTGGGACTAATATGTAATGGTTAGTAATACACACTATGAAGAAAGGCCAAGTCACATAGTTAAGTTCACTTCTCACCTTTGACCAAAGGGCTTAGTGAACTTAAATTAATATCCTGCATGCTATACACTAGACAAAAATTAGGTTATTTGGTGATACTGATTTAGGAAATCATGGGGAATAAAATATCCTGTTTTCTCTCAATTATTGATTTCTCTCTTGTTATTGTTAGTTAGTTTATTTTCTAATTGATTATTGCAAACCCCCTCCCCCTTGTTGGGAATTAAGTTGGTTAATTTTCGGATTGAAAATTGGTGAATTTTCTTGAGTCTACTTATTCTGTATGGGTTCGACACTAACCTTGGTTAGGTTATATATCTTAACAATGACCACTTTATCCTCTAAAAATAAGGTGTAACTTGCGTGACATCAGTTGACATGGGGAGAGGTCAACTCAAGTTTAGATTGGGTAAAGAGGAGGTCGTGTTCAATGTCTGCCGACATGCAAAGAAGGATGATGATCTGAAGGTAGTCTCTGCCATTAAGAGTGTTGATTATGCAGAACTAGAGGTACCACTTGAGGAGAGATTAGGTGTCAACACCCTGGAAGCTGTGTTGATGAACTTTAACAGTAACGGTATCCTATATTATATGGAGATAGTGAAGGCATTGGGGGTATCCTATGTCCCTAGACGCCAAACTAAGCTGGAGTTGAACCTGCAGAACTGAGAATCACCGCCTAATAAACCATCTATTGAGGAGACAATGGTTCTATAATTAAAGGCATTTCCGTCCCATTTGAAATATATTTGTGGGCACCAACAACACCCTGCCAGTCAAAATCGTAGCGGACATGAATGACAAACAGTTGAATGCTCTGGTCAAGGTACTTAAGCAGTTTAAAAAGGCCATCGGGTGGACAACTGCAGACATCATTAGTATCCCTCCTAGGTTGTGTATTCACAACATCAAATTGGACAAGGACTACAAGATGAGTATTGAGCACCAAAGGCATCTCAATCCACCTATGCAAGAAGTCATGCGCAAAGAGATTATCAAGTGGTTGGACGCAAGGGTGATTTGTTCAATCACTAATGATAATGAATAGGTGAGCCTGATCTAGTGTGTTCTCATGAAAGGGGTATCACCATGGTTCTTAAAGCTAGAAACAAGTTTATTCCCACGCGACCAATCAATGGGTGGAGGGTATGCATAGACTACAAAGAGCTCAATGAATTGATAGAACATGACCATTTCTTTATGCCATGCATGGACCAAATGCTAGACTACTTGGCTGGAAAGGTCTGGTACTGCTTTCTTGATAGTTACTTAGGCTATAATCAAATCTTTATTGCTCTAGAGGATCAGGAAAAGACGAGTTCCCATGCCCCTATGCGCCAACACATTTCAAAGATGCATGATGTCCATTTTCTCGGATATGGTGGAGGACACTATCGAGGGCTTCACTAATGACTTTATGACTCTTTCGTGGATTGTTTAAAGCGTTTGCATGTTGTGCTTACAATATGTGAAGAATGGAATCTGGTGTTGAATTGGGAAAAGTGCCACTTCATCATGAAGGTACGAAGTAGGGGAACAAAATATCCATCAAGGGAATCAAGGTCGATAGAGCTAAAGTGAAGGTGATTGAGAAGCTTCCCCCACCCATCTTTGTCAAGGGTGTGAGGATTTTTCTAGGCCATGCAGGATTCTACAAGCATTCTATGAAGGACTTCTCTAAGATGGTGCATGCGTTGTGCAAATTACTTGAGAAAGATGTTAAGTTTATGTTTGATGAAGCATGTCTAAAAGCCTTTGAGGATTGAAGCAGTAGTTGATTTTGGCTCCCATCATCGTAGCTCCAGGCTAGTCAAAGCCCTTCAAAATCATATGTGATGTAAGTGGGGTTGCACTTGGTGTAGTGTTGTGACATTGTCGCGAGAAGATATTGCATCCCATATAATATGCTAGCAAAGACCTAAATGCAGCACAAAAGAACTACACTATCATAGAATAGGAGGTACTTCTGTAGGTCATTGCGTTCGAATAATTGAGGTCTTATTTCATGGGGACCAAAGTCATTGTGCATACTGACCATTCCGCACTATATTACTTGATACTGATAAAGGATGCAAAACTGAGAATGATTCAATGGGTACTTCTTCTTCAAGAGTTTGACTTTGATGTTATCGACCAAAAGGGGACCCAAAATAAGGTTGTAAATCACCTTTCAAGATTAGAAGATGGAGCCAATGAAAACTTTTATGATGGGACAAAGATTAATATAGAGAGTGTTGGTAGCATCCCATGACTTGATACCATGGTTTGTAGACTATGCAAATTATTTAGTTAGTGATATTATGCTGCCAGATTTGACTATTCACCAGCGTTACAAGTTCATGTATGATGTTAGAATGTTTTACTGGGATGATCTAGACTTTTTTCGCAAATGTGCAAATGGGATTATTCGTTGTTATGTCCCTGAGGCTGAGATGATGATTATCCTAAAGGTGTGCTACTTGTCTCTAGTAAGTGGACATGATAGTGGTATCCGTATAGCATATAAGATCTTATAGTATGGTTGTTATTAGCAAACCATCCACTAAGATGCCCACAAATACGCCAAATCATGTGGCAGATATCCAAGAGAAGGTGGTGTTTCACATAATGAGATCCCTCGAAATCCTGTCCTGATGATTAAATTATTCGATGTGTGGCGGATAGATTTCATGGGTCCAGTTTTTAGCTTGCATAGGAACAAATATATCCTAGTGACTATGGATTATGTATCAAAATGTGTGGAGGCATTCATTCTCCCAATAATAAAGGAAAACGTTTCATAGCATTTTTGAAAAGGAACATCTTCTCAAGGTTTGGCACCCCTAGGGCAATCATTAGCGATGGAGGTTCCTATTTCTGCAATGTATTATTCAAGGTTCTATATGAAAACAAATACAGAAGAAAACATCAGGTGGCAACATCGTACCATCCTCAGACAAGTGGGCAAGTGGAGGTGTCCAATAGGGAAATCAAACAGATCCTATCCAAGACTATAAATGCAAATTGGACTGACTGGTTGCGAAATCTTGATGATGCATTATGGGCATCCCAGACTACATATAAGACCCCTATAGGCATGTCCCCTTACCAACTTGTCTTTGGTAAGGATTGTCACTTGTCGGTAGAGCTTGAGAACAAGGCAATGTAAGCGCTCAAAAAGTTGAATCTGGAGTGGAATGATGCAGCGAACTCAAGGTTGAGCCAACTCAATGAGCTTGATGAATTTCATTTGAAGTGTTATGATAGCTCAGTGCTATATAAACAAAGATGAAGCTGCAGCATAATTGTCGCATAGAGAATTGCCAATTTGCACTAGGGGACATAGTGTTGCTATACAACTCCAGACTAAAGTTGTTCCCTGGAAAACTCAAGTCGAGTATCATATATCCTTGACCATGGGGTCAGTGAGTTGTGGAAGAGAAATGGTGCAAAGTTCAAAGTGAATGGCCAAAGTGTCTAACAATATGTTGGCAATGTTAAATAAGTAAAAATGGTAGAAGCATGGACACTTGGTGAAATCTCAGTACCCAAGATATCTAATTCATGCCACGACAATAAATCAAGTGTTCCTTACGAGGCAACCCAAGGTAGAGACTGGCACTCAGGCGCCTATGTTTGTCCCCTTTAGACCCTTCTTCTTTACTATCTTATTTTGTGCATTGATGATGACGCAAATCTTTTCTAATAGGGTGTGGGTAGTTATAGGCCTCAGTAAAGTCTGAGCAACCTTGGCTTATAACTATCCTAAATTTTGAATCTGAGGGGTGTTCTTTCTTGTATTCTTTTTCCCTAAGGATATTTACTTTCTATTGAACCGGCATGTTTAAGATGTGTAGGTAGTATTAGTATCACATAATACAGATATCTATGGCATGTGTTTGTCTTCATGTGAAAAATGATACCCACCAAATTTTTGTTAGTTAGTCCTGATAGAAACCATGCATGTTTGATTGTTTGGCAGTTCTTGTTCTGATAAGTGAGGATAAATTGTGATGAAAAGAATGATGTGCGAGTCTTTGTTAATAGTGCAATCAGTGCCATGTGTGACTGAGCTTTCTCTACGAAATTCATATGTTTTGCTTCAATTCAGAACTTGCCCATTACTCTAACTTAGTCTGTAGGTTAGTTGGTTAGTAAAGGATCTTAGGCCATTGTTCATATTAGTCCACTTAACCTAAATAACCAACCAAATGTGTAATATATCCCCTGATCTCAATGTTTGAGTCTTATTGTACCCCGTTTTTGTAAAAACCTAAGTTGCCTGGCCTTGTTAAATGTACAATCTTGAAATTGACCTTGGTCCTTTCTTGAATATTGTGCACCTTGATTGAGGAAAAAAACTTATGTTGAGGGTGACTACCAAAAATCCTGATTCCTAGGTTGGATATTCTGCACCTCAACTCAGGCCAAAAGCCTGAGTTGTGGGTAGCTGGTGTAAGGATAAACACATAAAATGAGGTAAAAGTTGGTGATACATGAAAAAAGGGGATAAAAATATGTTCTGGGTGTAAAAAAAATGAGCAGATGCCTAATCAATTAGCTAAAAGGAGAAATGATGTGCAAACAAAAGGTAAAGAGCTAAAAATGAGAGTAGGGCACCCAAAAAAGATTGAAATAGGAGAAAGGGAGAATGAAGTGAAAAATGACAATGTTAGTAGGGCAAAAATGTAGAAAAATACAGTGTTAAGGAGGACCTTTAGTCACTATGTTCCTAGAAATATCCTACGAAAGCCTTCTGATCCTACAACAACTTAATAATGTTCTAAAGTGATCATAGTCCAAATATTCGAAGGTCATAGTCCTGAGTATAGGGGTAAGCATATGGTATTGAGCATGGTATTTAAATGTCTTTTGTGAGGGTAAGTGATTTTTCTATTGTCCCAAGCATCAAATCTGAAAATATTATCATGAGTAGGAAATGGGACTTCTTTTTGTGAGGGTGTTTGCATTGCATTGTTAATATTAGACTAACTCAGTGAGTGTTGTTATTGATGATTGCCTTTCTTGTCATAGTTGCATTGTCACATGTATTGATCTGCTTGATAGCTTTCTGATATGCTTTTATAAGTTGTCACGACCCAAGCCGAGGGCCTTGATGCGACACGGCAAATGGGAACCCAAAGGGATAAAAAAAAACAAGCCACCTAAGCATGAAAAGCATGTCCTTCGTTTAGCGGAAGCATAAAAGAAGAATAAACATATAGCACATAATTTCTAAGGGAAATGGGACTTTAGACTCATGCTATAGTGATGTTGTACAGAATGAGATATGCATGAGTCATATAGAAAATAATTTCTAAGGGGCGGATAAGTATAACTCACGCTATGGATGCAATTGGGGACTTAGGACATCCACCTCGTCACCATCATCAACCATTTAACACAAAAGGGGGAGTATAGGACTATGGGATGTCTTCATAATACAAAAATATAAGGAGTCAAGCTCAATCATATATAACCACCATAATATCCAACAACACCTCTAATTATGAATATAACAGGCGTCAAGACATCTCCCGAGCTCACCCTCAAAAGATAGTATCCAAAAGTAAATAAGTCTAAACAAGGCATGAAAGTAAGTGGAATCTCGTCCACGGATGTAGAGGACTTACCAAGCAATCTTCAACTGGAACGTCTAGCCGTGTGGTGGAGGAGGATGGTAAGGATCTCTGGTTCCTACATGGTTAGATCATGCAGGCAAAAAGTATGCATTACTACTTGGAATATACTAAGTATGCAGGGTGCAAATGCTTTAAGAACATAAATCATAGGTAATCAAGATGTGTCATCATAAACAATGAATATAGGCCCAACAAGTCAAGAGAGGCAATCGCCTAAAGGGACATGCATGAGAAATCATCAAGTCACATGACATCATATATATAGTGGGAAGGAACCATAACTGACATATAAGACCAAACGAGCTACTACTTAGAATTTCGATGTTTACTCTACATCAGACAAGGAGCGATCTACTTTGCCAAGGTAGACCTAACACTAACCTTATGGCATGGCCTTTTTGGAAATTGCCACCACCTTACGGCATAGCCTTTTTGGTGGGTTTTACCTCTTATTACCTTATGGCATAGCCTTTTTAGTAGGTTCAACAAATATCCATACCTTACGGTATTGCCTTTTTAATAGGTACAGACCCACGTAAGGAATTAATCTCATAAACCTATGATGGCACATAGTTATGGGGCCATGGGAGACTATCAATTTCCTCTTGGTGCTAGGTCTCATACTCACGGAATACCTGAAACATAATCATTGTTATGACATGCATAGTCTCAAAATATCTTAGTATCATTCTTGGAGTAGCTCATTAATCATAACTTGTAATATCAAAATTAGGGCTTCATATAATACTTGTCATTCACATCATACTCATGAGATCGTAGCATTCTTGTTAGCCCGCTTGTTAGTCTCGACATGCTTATCATACTTATCTTGCCACAAAGCATTTATGACTTAAGAACTTGGCATGCATCTTAGATCAATTCATTGTGGGTATATGTACACAAGCTTAAAATCATGCAATTTTTCAATAAATTCCATGAGAGGAGTATAATTAAATCCTGAAACATTATTTCAAATAACCCACCAATCAATCATGAGAATACTTGGTCAAGGCACCATCAAACCCTCACATAAAAATTATAGATTTCATATGATATTGCATGACATGATAATGTACTAACATAACAATCCTAAAATACTTCACTTTATCATCATAAGAATAAGTTCATAATAATCATCATGTATTAACATAACTTGAAAATAATCACAAAGGAAAAGAGGAATGATTG
The DNA here is from genome assembly GCA_011800125.2 of Solanum clarkiae. NCBI lineage: Eukaryota > Viridiplantae > Streptophyta > Magnoliopsida > Solanales > Solanaceae > Solanum > Solanum clarkiae. The sequence goes on from JAABOM020000101.1 coordinate 11,348,393, forward strand.
AGCTTGTGGAGAAAAGATCTCCACAATCAAAACCCACATACCTTGTCGACTTACTGAAGAGAAAATCCAATTTAGATGTGAAGAAACTAAAATCCTAGCTTGTTTCCATCCTCTTGGAAGCTTGAAGAATTAGGAGTATTTTTACAAGATTTGGGACTTAGGGTATTTTTAGAATGAGGAGGACTGAGAGGGATTAGTGCTAAGAGGGCTGATAAAGGTTCCATTAAAGGTCAAAACGACCTAGTATTGGCATAAAAGGCTAAGAAATGACAAAAATACTGCTTTTAAAATCTGGCTAGACAAGACTACGAGACCCTATGTACGGGTTGTAGTCCAATCTATGGGTCGTAGATTGGGGTTTCATCTGATAGATTTTTAGAATTCCAGAGACGCTTCTCTAATTCACATTCCAAGAAATGATCTACGACTCAAAGAATATTTTACAGGCCATCTGATGAGTCGTAGATTGAATCCCTAAAAGTTCCTAATTTCACCAAGTCTACCCTAGGTTCTACGAACCAACTTACAAGCCATGCAATGATTTACGGCTCATAAAACTATCTTGTAGAAGCTGACAGTCTAAGAGTTCTAAAGCTTATTTTCCTGCATTCTACATACTCCTCATTTGGGCCTTACATGAGTGGTGTGGGTATTAGTGCTTGAATTTGATATGATGTATATCATTAGATTGATGTTTTTGTGTTACTGTATTGCTTATGTAGATTGAGTCTGTTGCTTAAGGATAAGCAACAATTTTAAGTTGAAGATATTGATGTGCTATTAAAACACAATACTTTTGATGCTTAAAACTTGAAATTTATTGTGTTCTGATAGTGATGTTAGTAGATTTGATGTGTTTTTATGTTTGTTTTGCAGGATTATAGGGTTGGCATGATTTTTTGGCTAAGTGTGCAGAAATTGAAGCTGTTGCTATTATATGACACCCTTTATGGGCCGTGGAAGTTTCCACAGGCTGTAGAGTAAGTTTCATAGTAAAATTAGTGAAGGGAAGATTTTTTGAAGTTGAATCTATGAACATGCAAATGAGCCGTAGATTGGTGTCATACCCTGAGGATAAAAAAAATGAGGAGTTACTGAAAAGTCATCATACAAAACCTTCCGTTGGTTGTAGAACTTTATACATCCCATAGATAAGTCTTATAGAAGTCAACAACAGATTTGCAGAAGGAATCCACAAAGCCCCGATTACGGGCCATAGAATATTATACGGCCCATAAAGTTGCGCATAGTGCCTGCCGACCCAGTTCTCCTATTTTTATTTGGATTTGTATTTTAAATACTATAAATAGGTTTTTAGGTTATTTTTCATATGGAATAGTGGAGAGTCAAGAAGAAAAATTGGGAAATATTGTGAAAAACATGGGAAACAATATTTTATATTCTTAATTCATACTTATGACTTTCATTGAAGAGCTTGGATTTTTTGTTCTAAATTTCATTCATAAAAATTTAATTGTGTTATTCAATACCTTGATTCTTGTATCTATACTGAATATGAGTAGCTAAATCCAGAACTAGGGCTATGGGAATCATGAAGAACTAACAAGGTAAAATCGAATAATTCCTAATTCTTGGAAAGTGTACATAGTGTTCATGTATGTTTTTATGAATTCTCTTTGATTTGATTGCTTTTTAATGGTGGCTAGCATTAGAACTCGTCTAGTATTACTCACTTGATCATGATAGTAATGAATAGAAAAAAGGATTAATTAACAGGATTCGATCAATGTTTCTCATCTAATCATCCAAATTGGATCAAGAGGATATTGTACTGGAAAAATAGGTATGGGTTAGTAATGTCACACTGCAGAGATGGATCAAATCATGTAGTAAAATTTACCTGTCGCCTGGATCAAAGGGTTTGGTAAACTTTATTTGTCGTTCTGCATGCTACACACTAGAAAAGAATTCGATTGTCGTTTAATGCCAAGTTACAAAATCAAGGGGAACACAATACCCTACTTACTTTTCATACTGATTTCACACACTTGTCTTAGCCTAGGATTTCTTCCTATAATTTTACAAACCCCCCCCCCCCTTTTGGAGAGCAGGTTAATCTACTCAAATTTCTTAAAATTACTCTAAGTCCACCATATTCCATGTGAGTTCGACCCTAACCTTTGTTAGGTTATATATCATTAAAACGCCTGCTTTTACCTCCATAAAGGACCTGTAGCTTGGGCAATATCAAAATGATTCAAAGAGAGCATGTTATAATGGTGGATTCTCCAACTCTAGAATTGGTGGTGGAAAAGTTCGCTTTCAACAGGGTTAGGATTCAAATGCAAGGGTTTCCAATGGTAGATTGTGTCCTCCCAAGGCTTAGCTTGTAGGTGGACCAGTGCCTTCCAAATGTGACAAGTTTGGAAAGAGCCACCACGATAGGTGATTTTGGGGTTCAGGTGATTCCTTTGGGTGTGTTGAAACAGGCCATAAGAAGATTTATTGTCCAAAGGTACCCAAGAAAGGCCAAGTGGCTTCGATTAATCAATGCCAACAAAAGATCTAGCAAAATGGTGCTCCTAGGAACAACAGGTTCTATGCTTTGAATGCTCGTTAGGAAGTAGAAGAGACTCTAGACATGTTAACTGGTCTGTAAAATGTCTTTCATTTCGATGCTTATGCTTTTCTTAATACGGGTAAAAGTTGATTTTTTATTCGTCCTCTCTTGGCTATTAAGGTTTGTTTGTGTCCTGAAATCTTGAGGGATACCTTTTAAGTTTATATCCTCATAGGTGAATCTATTGTTGCCCAAAGAGTCTATCGGGGTTGTCCTAAATCTGTCTTGCATAAAGTCCTTCAGTGTGATCTCGTAGAACTTGAGATGTTTAATTTTGATATTATTCTCATGATAGATTGGTTTCATACTTCTTATGACTCCATTGACTATAGAACCTGCAAGATCAAGTTTTAGTTCCCAAATGAGCCTATTTTTGAGTAGGAGGGTAGTGACTTTGTTTTTTAAAGATCGATTTATTTCCTATCTCAAATCCTAGAAAATGATTTCTAAAGTGTGCATTTATCATGTTGTAAGGGTCAAAGATGTGGAGTCTGAGTAGCCTACTCTTGAGTCGATTTTGGTGGTTAATGAGTTTCCAGATATTTTTCACGAAGATTTTTCCTTGTATTCCTCCTAAAAAGGATGTACACATTGGCAGAAATCTCCTTTTAGATACTCATCCCATTTCCATTCCTCCTTACCGTATGGCACCTAGTTGAATTAAAGAAGGTTGAAGAATCAATTGAAAGACTTGTTGGAGAAAGACTTTATTATACCAAGTATATCACCATGGTGTGCTCCAGTGTTATTCGTGAGAAAGAAAGATGGGCCGCTTCGGATATGCATTGACTATAGGCAATTGAATAAAGTCACCATCAAGAAAAAATATCAGTTGCCAAGGATCGACGACTTATTTGATCAACTTCAAAGAGCTACCCATTTCTCCAAGATTGACCTTTGTGTGGTTACCATCAATTGAAGTTAAGGGGGTGTGGTATTTCCAAAACTATTTTCTGAATTAGATATGGGTATTTTGAATTTTTAGTGATGTTGTTTGGTTTGACTAATGCTCCAGCTGTGTTATTTTAGGTGTTCAAGCCATTTTTTGATAGCTTTGTCGTCGTCTTCATAGATGATATTTATATTTGTTCCCAAATTGAGCAAAAGAACATGGATAATTTAAGGTTGGTTTTTCAAACTTTGAGGGAGAAGCAACTGTTTGCCAGGTTCAGTAAATGTGAGTTTTGGTTGGGTTAAATAGTTTTTCTTGTTGATGTGATATCCAGTGATGGTATTAAGGTTGATTTGAAGAAAACTGAGGTCATGAAGAATTGTCCTAGACCATTTACTCTTTCTGATATTCGGAGCATCCTTGGGTTAGCTAGATATTATAGGAGGTTTCTTGAAAGTTCCTTATCCATTGCATCTCCCTTGACTAAGTTAACTCAGAAGAAGGCCAACTTTATATGGCCGGATGAGTACGAGAAGAGTTTTCTGACTTTGAAAGATCGGCTTACATCAGCTCCTGTTTTGACTTTACCATATGGCATAGATGGGTTTTTGGTGTATTGTGATGCTTCTCAGATTGGGTTGGGCTGTTTTCTCATGCAACAAGGTAAAAGGCAACTAAACATGAACACAATTATCTGACTCATGATCTTGAGTTGGCAGTTGTGATGTTTATTTTGAAAATTTGGAGACATTATTTATATGGAGTTCATGATGTGTTCACCAATCACAAAAGTTTTCAATACGTGTTCACTCAAAGAGATATTAACTTGAGGCAAAAGGTGGTTGAAGCTTCTTAAAGATTACGACATGAGTATTCAATATCATCCCAACAAGGAAAATGTTATAGTCAATGCTCTAGTAGGCTATCCATGGTTAGTGTGGCCCTGGTTGATGAAGGAAAGAAAGAATTGGTAAAACATATTCATCGATTGGTTAGATTGGGTGTTAGGTTGGCTGACTCTAATGATGGTGCCATTCATGTTCATAATGAGGCTAAGTCTTGTGTGGTTGTCGATGTCAAGGAAAAATAAGACTCAGACTCGTCCTTGGTTGAGTTGAAGAAGTTGGTTATGAAAAAGAATATAGAGGTTTTCTCCTAAAGGGGAGATGGTATGCTTTGGTATCAAGATCGATTGTGCATTCAAGATGTTAATGGCCGTAGAGAGGTGATCATGATTGACACCCATAACTCTCATTATTCTATACATCCAGGATCTACCATAATGTATCAAGATTTGAGAAAAGTGTATTGATGGCATTGTATGAAGAAAGACATAGCCAAGTTCGTATTCGAGTATCCTAATTGTCAACAAGTGAAGGTGGAACATCAAAGGTGCAGTGGTTTAGCTCAAGATACTGAGATTCTTACTTGGAAGTGCTAATATGTGAACATGGATTTTGTGGTTGGGTTACCCTGTATCCGGAAGAAATTTGATTCTCATTGGGTTATTGTTAATAGGATGACTAAATTGGCTCATTTCCTACCAGTTAAGACTACTTTCAATGCCGAGATTATGCAAGTTTGTAATATTTGAGAGTTAGAAAGGTTGCAGGTATGCCCATGTCTATTATTTCGAATCGTGGTACCCAATTAACTTCTCACTTTTGGAAATCGTATCAAAAATGGCTTGGCACTAAGGTGAAGTTAAGTATTGGTTTCCATCCTTAAATCGATAGAAAGCCAAAAGGAAAACTCAAACTTTAGAAGACATGTTGAGGGCTTGTGTGTAGGAATTCAAGGGTAATTGGGATGATCATCTACCACTATCGAGTTTGCCTACAACAATAGTTTTCATGCTAGCATTGGCATGGCACCATTTGAGGCTTTGTATGGGAGAAGGCATAGATTCTCAGTGGGATGGTTTGTGTCATGGCCCAAGCCTAGAGCCTAGACGTGACACGGCGAATGGGAACCTGAAGAGACCCAAAACAAGCCTCATAGAATATCAATCACACATCCTTGGTCGCGGAAGCAAAATAAACAACAACAAGAAATATAATAAAAAAGGAAGTGGGACTAAAGGAAGTCTTTCATAATCATTAAGTATTAAAGAGTCTGACTAAAGCATAAGTACATCATAATATCCAACAATACCTCTAACATGGAATGGAGCGGGGGTGAAGAAACTTTCTGTCTCACCCTCATATTAGCAAATGTTTGACATAAAGTGGTCTCAAAATAACAAGAGTAATAAAGATAGTGTCCTCGGATTTGAGGACTCACTAAAGCTTGCTTCAAAAGATTGTACTAGCCATGTGGAAGATGGTCAAATGGTGCTCCAGTCCCTACATGGTAATATCATATAGGCATCGAGTATGCGTTAGTATGTTTGACTGTACTAAGTATGTAGGATGCAATTGAACAAAACATACGCCAATATAGTCAAAATGCATAATAATAATCAATAGATAAGTGTAGTCTCAACATGGCATGCATGACCAATGCTTAAAGTAAAACATGCTTTTAAATCATTCAACTTGCATAGGACATAATACATCTCTGGGAGGAGACCCTAACCGACAAAAGTAAGATCAAGCGAGCTATAACTTGGAATACCAATGATTAGCCATTATCGGTAAAGAGGTGGTTTACTTGCCAAGGTAAACCATACTTCGCCTTATGGGAGCCTATCAAATTTTGGAGAAGTAACCCCCCTTACGGGTACCAGTCCTATTTTGGTGTGGGTTTCATGATAACGTGCACTAAATGGATACACTAGTATAGCAAGGGTAAAGTATATTCCTATGTTGGCACATTTTTTAAGGAAAGGAGTATGGACCCTGGAAGATAGTCCATGCCAACATCCAATCCATCGGTGCTAAGTCTAATCCTACAGAATACTTGAAATAATCATACTTTGATCATAACATGAATAGCTTGTAAGAACATGACTTAAGTAGCTCATAAACATGTTTGACTTCTAATGGTGGGACTAACTTGAAACATGAGAGTAGATAATAATCATGCATGAACCTTTGCTTTAACATGAGTGGTTCACAAGAGCTAAAAACCTTGGAAATATGGCTAAACTTGATACTTGCAACATCATAGATACTTTTCATGAATTAAATACATACTTGAAAGCCCTTATTCATCATATAGTCACTTGACTTATAAATTATTAAATAAATCATCAATAAATTGAGAATTCTTAACTTGAGATTTTATCAAACACTTTGTGGGTTCACGATACTTAAAACAACCCCAAAAAGTTCCCAAAGATATGCCTCGAAAGTGCCCGGAATCTTAATTCCCATATATCTCAAAATCCATGCGTTATTTTAAAAATCCAACTTCATATTTGTTCAAGGGGCAAAATTGAGTGGGAAAACGGTCTACCTCCAATTTAAGAGTGAACAATTCAAAATTTTTGAATTTCAAACTGTCCAACTCAGTGGTCTCTGCGAGTTGTTGGCGCGACATGCCAGAGTGTTTTTTCTAACCTAGTTTTCTATCTCAGTCCAAGACTTTTGGGTCTTGGGCCTAAGCCTTCCCACACCTGAAAACTCCTATACTTGGCCATATTTCACCTTCATATCATACAAGACATTCCCCAAAATCATCTCAAACACTTATACTATTATTTCACTCAAAATTAAGCGCCCAAATCTCTTTCGGGTCTTAATGAATTCATCCAAGCTTCAAGTCTCCATTCCAATCTTCATCAAGAAATTCTCCAAAGCCAAGATATGTGGGTTTTAACCATTGGGTCCTTTCGCCCACACTGCCCAAGCATCTTTTTTACATAAATTGCATGATTCTTAGTTGATTTACTTATGGGTCTTGCTTATAATGTATTTCACTATAAACCATATTGGGGTTTTATAAAAGTGTAACTATTTTAGTATGTTTTAAGCAATGAATCTTGGTTCTATCTTGAGATTTGAGAAAGGATTTTGATATATAATTCATGATGGTATTACCAAGTGTTGGTGGGTGGACTTACCTTGAGGTTTTTTCCATGATTTAACTCTTGAATTGCATAGTTTTACACTAGCATTACACACCTATCAAGCGTTTGATTAAATGTCCGAATTATGCATCTTGAGTTGTTGAAGGTCTAAAGCATGGTACATGAGTTGAATGACTTTATGATGATGAAAGTATGGTATTCATGTGTTAATTTCATGAAAAGTATCTATAGTGATGGAAATCAACTGAATTGAGGGGTTGGTACCTCATTAACAAAATCGAGGGCTTGGTACTTTATTAACCTAATTGAGAGGGTGGTACTTTATTAACCAAATTGAGAGATTGGTACATAATTAACCAAATTGAGGGGTTGGTACTTCAATTACCTAGATATGGGTGGTACATTCGATAGCCAAGTTGAGGAGCTTGTACCTCAAGCACCTAGGATGGGAGGTGATAAACCAATTAGCTAAATGATGGTCTGTTCTAAGAATGTAATATTTTCTATATAAGCATGATTTTACTTCAAGGACTATTCATATATGTTATATTGTTAGTATGCTATTCATTGCTTGATTATGCATTTTGCCTATAATGACTATCTCTTGTTGCATTGTATCCTACATACTTAGTACATTCAAACGTACTAACGCATTAACTATACCTATATGATGTTACCATGTAGGAACCTGAGCTCCATTTGGTCATCACCCTCCTCCACGTGGCTAGTACGAATTCTCTCAAGCTAGTTGGTGAGTCTTCCATCACGGGGACAATGTCTATGTTCTTATATTTTGTATTAGGACTCTTTTTCTTTATTGTATACTTTGACTATGAGGGTGAGCTCGGTTACTTTTCTTGTCCCCCACTAAGTTCTATGTTTATTGTTGTTGTTGGACAAGTTATGTATTATGCTTGAGCTTTGACTCATTTATGTTAGTTAAGTGTTAAACTCTTTCCTTTAGTCCCAATTTCCCTTGTTTATGTTTCTTATGTTGTTCTATTTTGCTTCCGCGACCAAGGATATGTGTATGATATGCTAAGAAGCTTGTTTAGGGTTCCTTCAGATTTCCCATTCACCGTGTCACGTCTAGGCCTATTTTGAATTGTGACAAACTTGGTATCAGAGCACTAGGTTGTTACGTCCTCGTCGGCTAACACACTGTATCAGTTAAAGTCAAGTTCATGGTTATTTTGTGCACCACAACTATAAGCAAGAGGTTATAAGACATTTTAGGAAATTTTCCCTTCTTCATGGTCAATTTCATGCTATAGAGTTGAGGTAAGTTATCCCCCCATAATGATTGTTCTTTGATATCCTAGATTATGCCCAACAAAAGAGAAGGACGAGCTCGCACTCCCGAGGAACAACCAGCTCCTCCTGCTCCTCAAGATAGGGGATTGGTTCATGAAGAGTTCTAGGATACTCTTACTTTTCTAGCTCAAGTCGTGGCTAATCACGTCAACCAAGGGGCCAACTCCCTCATGCTCCTACTCTGGCATCTCGAGTGAGGGACTTCATGAGGATGAATTCGCAGAGTTCTATGGGTCAAAAGTGGATGAGGACCCTCAAGAATATTTTATGAAGTTTATAAAGCATGGACTATTATGGGTGTTAGATCGGAAGAGAAGGCAGAGTTGCCGTCTTACCAACTCAAGGGGGTGGCCCAAATATGGTATGCTTAATGGAAGGAGGAGAAAGGAAACAATAATGTAGTTCTATGGAAGGAATTTAAGCTGGTCTTTCTTAATAGGCTCTTCCTTCTTGAGCTTAGGGAGACTAAGTTGGTGGAGTTCATGAATTTGAAGCAAGGTTCTATGAGTCTGAGGGAGTATGCCCTCAAGTTTAACCAACTCTCAAAATATGTTCCCCAATTGGTGGCTAATCCAATGTTTAGGATGAATAATTTTGTAGTGGGTGTATCCGACTTAGTGAGTGAGGAGTGTTGGTCTACTATATTGATTAGAGACATATATTTGTCCCACTTAATGACTTATGCTGAACAAATGGAGGAGGAAAAGATAAGGAAGAGAATGGGTAAACAAGCCAAGAGAGCCCGTTTTGAAGGAAAGTTCCAAAGTCTCAAAGATAGAGATGATGTTATGTGCCTAACAAGTGGTAAGGTTCATAGAGGCCCATGTTTGAAGGACACCAATACTTGTTTCTGTTGTGATGAAGAGGGACACAAGAATAAGGATTGTTGTGGTAAGCAAGGCAAGGGTGATGATGTTCGTCCTCAAGGTGGTGTCCCAAGGCACAATCGGTTCTATGCTATTCAAAGAAGGCAAGGAGGGGATGAGGTGTCCAATGATGCTACCAGTAGGCTAGAGGTTTTCCTTGATCTTATTGTGCATGCTTTGATTGTTCCAGGAGTCGCTATTTCATTTATTATCCCTTTGTTGCTAGTAAGATTAGGTTATGTGGGTTTATTGGTGCTAGAAATGCCTATAAGGGTTACCCCATGTTGTTATTGCATAGAGTCTTGTCTTGTGATCTTTGTTGAACTTGGCTTGATGGGTTGGAGGTCTTGGGATGGTTTGGCTACTTGCATAGCATGCTTTTAATTACTGTAGAACCCGTAAGATTGTAATATAATGGTTAAGGATGGTCGACCTAATTGGTCAACCACAATGGGTTAGTCACTTCTCTAAGATTGATTTTTTGTTTGGGTTTTGTCCCCAAGTGAGGATGAGCATAGGTGATATCCCTAAGCATCTTTGGATTAGAAGTGAGCATTATGGGTATTGGTAGAGTTGGTTGATTGTCTTATGCACCAACTATGAATACGGGTTTCATTAATATGGTCTTAAAACCCTAGTTTGATGTGTTTGAGGTGGCCTCTAGTGGTGGAGCATTGATTTATTTAGTGCTTGTGACTTTTGGGGGTAGTGTTGCAAGTCTTGGGAGATGACATGTTGTTTGTTAAATATAATAGGTGTAAGTTGAGGATAACAAGAAGGTAGTAGAACTCCTTTAGGATTATGATAAGTGTGCATTATTTCCCTGGTGAGACTAATGTTGTGGTCGATTCTCTAAGCAGGGTGCCTATGGGTAGCCTAGCATATGTTGGTAGTCTTGGGAGATGAGAGGTTGTTTGTTAAATATTATAGGTGTGAGTTGAGGATAACAAGAAGGTAGTTAGAACTCCTTTAGAATTATGATATAAGTGTGCATTATTTCCCTGGTGAGACTAATGTTCTGGTTTATGCTCTAAGTAGGGTGCCTATGGGTAGCCTAGCATATGTTGATAATGGTGGCAAGAGGTGACAACTTATGTTAGAAGAGGTTGACTATGGTAGTATATCATTCTTGATGGTTCCAAATCTTCTTTGGTTAAGGGGTCTAGTTTAAGCAAGGCCTTAATTCTGCCTTATTAGAGTTGGAGATTTTGGGTGAAAGATGGTAGAGTGGAGGTTTACTCCCAAGAGGGAGATGGTGGTTTATGGTACCAAGTGGATTATGTGTGTTTAAGGTTGGTGATTAGATTAAAGTTTGTAGTTCCTTATAGTGTTTGGAGTTGAAATTGGTAAGGTTGCATAAGGATTGGAATTACCTAAGGATATGTATATGGTTCGTCTGGTTCTTCTTACTTCTAGGTTGACCGGATGTGTTGGTGACTCTAGTGCTATAGAAATCTTTGAGGTTGTGGGTGTTTTGCAGGATAAGTTGTCTTAGGAGAGGGTCTCGGTAGAGGTATTGGATGAAAGGATGGAAGAGTTGATTAATAAGAACGTGGTGTTCGTTAAGGCCCTTCGGAGGATTCGTCAAGTCGAAAGTGTCTCTTGGGGAGTCGGAGAGAGCATGGAGAAGGAATATCCCTTCCTCTTGCATCCTATTCAACCTTATGATAACATGTCAAGTCATTTTTATGATTCGTGTCTTATATTTCGGCCCCTATGTCATTTGCATGCATTCATATTTATGTGGATAAGTTCACGATGATTTTAACACTTATGTTGAGATTTTAAAATAGTGTTCAAATGTGTCGATGTATTCATGTTGGGGGATGATTTTTTCATGATTACCGTTCTCATGTATGTTTCTGTTACATTCGAGGACGAATGTTCCCAAGAGGGAGATATTGAAACGATCCTAAAAACTGCCTGAAAATGTGCCTCGGAAGTACCTAGAATCGTAATTTCCATATATCTCAAAATTCATACGTTATTTTGAAAATCCGACATCATATTCTTTTTCAAGGCGCAAAATTGAGTGGGTAAAGGGTCTAACCCTGATTTTCAGAGCGAATGATTCAGAATTTCAAATTTTAAAGTGTCAAATTCTAGTGGCCTCTATGCGTTGCTGGCACGACGCGCCAGGGAGTTTTTTTCTAGCCAGTTTTCTATCTCAGTCCAAGACTTTTAGGTCTTGGGCCTAAGCCTAACCACACATAAAATACCTATGCTTAGCCATATTTCACCTTCATATCATACAAGACATTCCCCAAAACCCTCTCAAACACTTAGACCATTATTTCACTCAAAATCAAGTGTCCAAATCTCTTCCGGATCTTAAGGAATTCGTCCAAGCTTCAAGTCTCCAATCCAATCTTCATCAAGAAACTCTCCAAAGCCAAGGTATGTGGGTTTTAACCATTAGGTCCTTTCACCCATGGTGCGCACACATCCTTTTTACATAAATTGCATGATTCTAAGTTGATTTACTTATGGGTCTTACTTATAATGAATTTGACTGCGAACTATATTGGGGTTTTGTGAAAGTATGACTATTTTACCATGTTTTAAGCTATTAATCTTGGATCTATCTTGAGATTTAATGAAGGATTTTGATGTATATTTCATGATGTTAATACCAAGTTTTGGTGGGTGGTTTTACCTTGAGTTTTCTTGCATGACTTCACTCTTGAATTGCATGGTTTTACACTAGCATTACACACCCACCAAGTGTTTGATAAAATGACTGTATTATGCATCTTGAGTTGTTGAAGGTCTAAATCATGGTATATGAGTTGAATGACTTTATGATGATGAAAATATGGTATTCAGGTGTTGATTTCATGGAAAGCATCTATAGTGATGGAAATCAACGGATTTGAAGTTGGTACCACATTAATTGAATTCAGTGGTTGGTACCTCATTAACCAAGTTGAGGGGTTGGTACCTCATTAACCGAATTGAGGTGTTGGTACATCATTAACCAAATTGAGAGATTGGTACCTCATTACCCAAATGGAGGGGTTGGTACTTCAATTAACTAGCTACGGGTGGTACATTTGATAACCAAGTTGAGCGATTTGTACCTCAAGCACCTAGGATGGGAGGTGGTAAACCCATTAGCTGAATGATGGTCTCTTCTACGCACGTAAATATGTTCTATAAAAGCTTGAATTTATTTCATGTATCATTCATACATATCATATTATTAGTATGCTATTCATTTCTTATGATTATGCATTTTGCCAATGTTGCCTATATCTTGTTGCATTACATCCTACATAATTAGTACATTCAAACGTACTAATATATACTCTATGCCTACATGATGTTGCCATATAGGAACCAGAGCTCCGTTCGGTCATCACCCTCCTTCACGTGGCTAGTACAAATTCTCTCAAGCATGTTGGTGAGTCATCTATTCTTGGGACAATGTCTATGTTCTTATGTTATACATTACGACTCTCTTTCTGTATTGTATATTTTGACTATGAGGGTGAGTCCAATTGCTTGTCTTGGCCCCCGCTAAGTTCAATGTTTAGAGGTGTTGTTGGATAAGTTATGCATTATGCTTGAGATTTGACTCATTTATCTTATTCAAGTGTTTAACTCTTTCTGTTAGTCCCAGTTTCCCTTTTTTATGTTTCTTATGTTGTTCTATTTTGCTTCCGCGATCAAGGATGTATGTATGATATGCTAAAAGGATTGTTTAGGGTTCCTTCAGTTTCCCCATTCATCGTGTCGCATCTAGGACCATTTTGGGTCGTGACAATACTAGTTCAAAACATGCAATTCAGGAGTGAAATATGATGAGAAAATTTAATGCAAATCAACCTACAAACACATAGTAAAACACCCATGTAGGGTACATTAAAATCCATCATCAAATCTCATGATAGATCATAGTTTCATAACTCAAAACTTGCATAGTCTCAATAGATATAATCAAATCATGGTATAAGATTTAAATAGATAGCCATGAATAATCAATCAATATTTCATAAAACTCCAACATAATTCATGCTCATAATTCATAATAAGAGATGCCCATAGGTAATACAACTTGAAAACATGCAATTTTCATAAATAAGAAGATTAGGCTCCATGTGAGAAAGGACCCAATGGATGAAACCCAGATACATCAAAATTAGATTTTCTTAATATGAGCTTGAAAAGAACTTATATATTGAAGAAAATCCTGGGGTTCCAAAGTTAAGCTTGAAATCCTTGAAATTGGAGTGAGACATTTAGTAAGTCTTGGAGAGGTTTTTGTGAGGGTTTTGAGTGATATAGAGTTGAAAAATGACTAAGTATGGGTGTTTTCACGCATAAGCGGGCATAAGGCTATGACCCCAATTCCCTTGGCCGAGATAGAAAAACCAAGAAAAAACTTACATTGCTTCGCGTCCTTGATGTGACGTGGACCCATCGCGCAGGCCATTTTTGTACTACTCTGCGCCCCTGGCGCATCATGGCCGGGGCACAAATGCTCTTTGAAAATTGTGAAATAGAAAAATTTATTTTTCACTATGGGTCCTCTAAAATTTGGTTTATACCTATTCCCCCCTCAATTTTGACCCCCCCCCCGATCAAGAATATGAAGTCGGACTTTTGAGTACATGGATTTTGAGATATATAAAAATTATGATTATGGACATTTTTTAAGAACATTTTTGGGGCATTTCAGTTTGAGTTTGATGAGATGGCATTGATTAGCCTAGATTTATGATAGAAGCCATGGAAAAGGTGAAATTGATTAGGGAAAGGTGGCAAACTCTCAAAGTCGTCAAAAGTCTTATTCAAATGTTAGAAAGAGGGATCTTGAATTTCATGTCAGTAATTGTGTGTATGTGAAGCTTTCTCCTATGAAGGGCATAATGTGTTTCAGTAAAAAGGGCAAGTTAAGTCCCCGGTATATAGGCTGTTATGAGATATTTGAGCGAATTGGCAAGGTGGCCTACAGATTGGATTTGCCTTTGGAGATAAGTTCTATTCATCTGATTTTCCGTGCATCAATGTTGAGAAAGTTGATTGGTGATCCTAGTTTGATTGTGCCCTTAAAGGTATTGAGTTGAAGAGAACTTGTCCTATGAAGATGTTTCGGATGAAATTTTGGATAGGCAAGTAAAACGCCTTCGCAACAAGGATGTGACTTTGGTTAAAGTGCTTTAGAGTAACCAACATATGGAGAGTGCTACATAGGAGGCAGAGATAGACATGATAAGGCAATATCCCCTTCATTTCCAATCTGCTCAAGCTAAGATATTAGGTTCCTCCTATTCTAAATGCTCCTAATTCTCTCTCTTATGTTTTAAGACATGACATGCATACATGAGCATGAAAATGATTTAAAGGATGTTTTGACATGAGTTTTGATGATTTTATGATTTTCAAGAAATGTGTTATGCATTGTGTTCCCATGTTAAAATGCTTCGTGTTCAAGTCAAGCCTTTTAAGCATGCTCATTTCTCATTTGAGGACGAATGCTCCCAAGAGGGAGATGATGTACGGACCCAGATCTGATCAGACCTAATCGATGTTTAAATCAAGTTCTAGAGGTTTATGACCCATGGGGTGCTTTTGTATGGCTTCGTGTGGCTTAAGTAGGAGTTTTAGGCTTGGTAGGCCACTATGACAACTCCCACGAGCCGTGGTCCTTACCATTGTTGTGGGAGGGGTTCTTGATAGCATCCCCAGCCTTCAAATCAAAAAATTGGCTAAGGCAGCCACCAAAAGACCCTATACGGGTCGTGCAACCCACCACGAGCCATAGTAGGGTCTCTGCAACCTACCACGAGTCATGGTGGGGTGTTTTGTGAAGCCCTTTCCCCAAAATATGAGTCTAAGTATAAAATTACCATCTCAAAACTTGGGTCATTTGAATGGACCATTGTATGATTAGTGTACCTTTGTATGAACTGTGAAGCCTTTGGTGGAAACGTCCTTTGTTTGAAATTTTTCTAAGTGTCTCAAGAGCCCTATTATGGGCCATTGTATGGTCTGTGGTCCTCTGTATGGGTCGTGGTGCTCTACCATAATATCCCTGAACACATTTTAGTTTTTGCTTCATTAATTACTTTATCATAACTTTGGTGACTTTTAAGGATCATTTGTGACTTTCTAACCAATCTTAAACCCTTAAAAAGACTTATACTCCTCCATCTGTATTCAAATTCATTCATATACTTAGAACTCTAGAAATTTCTCTCTTTTAAGAACTCCTCTCAAGTGTGATATTGAAGATTCAACTTGGAAATTCAAGGAGGGCCTTCTTCTCAAATCAATTTTTTCTTACTTGTTCTAGATATCTAAGGTATATGGGATTGATTCATAATTCCTTTCAATCATGAAGACCCCTAACACTTCTTACTTCTTAAATTATGAATTTCAAGCTTATTAAATATGAGTCTTTAAATAAATATTGGTTTGATTAAATTGAGATATGTGTTGCATTTATTTGATGTGTTTGTGTTACTATTATGTTGAATTGCATTGATATTATGAAGGTTTGTATATGTATGGCCCTTTAAATGTTCAATCTAAGCATAGGTAATTTTAAGTATGCTTTAATTGATGATCTCTTCATGGATTTCCTATGGTTTTATTATATTATGATGATTTGACGATGAACTCCTAGTGCCCATACTATTAATTCATCCTCATGGCATATGCATGCATGAACATTGATTTTCATAAGATTTATGATGTGAGGTAAGACTCAATTATGTTTATGACTATGTTTTCAAGAGAAGCATGGGGATGGCAAGAATGCGATCTTATAATGTTTATGATATGGCTCTTTGAATTATCATGGGTGTTTACACCACTACATACAAGAATGAAGGAGCTATTCCTATGCATCAAAGTATGACATGAAGTATGATTTATCCTTTTAGCCCAAGTATGAATGATTATGAAGTGTGTTTGGCTTCTAAGCCTAAGTATGCATTGCTATGTTTGGAAAAGACTTTTTCCTAATTTTCAACACGTATATGTATACGTATTATCATGGGATGATCACTTAGCATCGAGTGGACTTGTGTGAGAGGGGCTATCCCCGAGGGCCCTTATATAAATCCTCAAGTCCAATAACTATGTATCAAACATAAGTTCATGTTTATGCCCCTTTTTAGGTATGATTGTGTTAAGGATATGCCTTTGGCAAGTAGGTCACCTCTTTATCCATTGTGGGGAAGACAATGGAGTTCGAAGTTATAGCTCACTTGGTCTTTTATTGGTTGAGGTCCTATCCCTACTATGTATAAAGTATTTCGACATTCATGTATCATGGATTTCATGGAATATTGATATACTATTCATTGTTATATACTTCTTTATATATATGTGCCCTTGTCATCTAACATTGGTTGCAGGTTAATATGTTCACAGCATTTGCATACCCAGATACTTAGTACATTCAAACGTACTAACAAATACTCTTTGCCTACATGATCTAACCATTTAGGGATCGGAGACTATCATATTGCACCTCTTGACGGCTATCATTAGTGACAAAGAGTTACTTGTGGTGAGTCCTATCATCCAAGGACAAACCATCTTCTATCTACCGCTTATGTTATGATACTTTATGTATTTACTTTTAGGGTGAGCACGGGACATTTCTTGATCGTCGTCCTAATCTATGACTTAGAGGCATTATTGAACATCATGTAAACTTAATGTAGGGGCTTGAGATATGTTATGCTAATTGCTTATGGAGACAATGATTATGTCTATCTCTTGATGTTGATGTTATGGTAATATGTTCATGATGTGATGTAGAAATCTAGAAAAGTCTTATATCCCTTCTATCCCTATATCATGAGTCACACTTATCTACCCCTTAGTTCTTATGTGATATGTACTATGTGAATTCATACAAATCCCAATCCTTATGACATCCCGATAGCTTGAGTCATACTTACTCGTTCCTTAGTACTATGTGTTTATTGTTTAATCATGCGCTTCATAATCGATGACGTGTATATCGATGCTATGAGGCTTGTTTGGGGACCCTTAGTTTCCATTCTCCATGTGACTCCTAGGCCCTATTCTTGAATTATGAGATATCTCATGAATAATTGTAGCACACTTTACAACCATGAACAACCCTGAGGACCCTTTCAAAACCTGGGGCTCTAACACCAAGTTTGTCTGGATCCAAGTCTAGGGTCTTGTCATAACATGGTAAATGAGGAACCCAAAGACACTTCACTCAAACCTTCTTAGCATTCATCAAACATTTCTCAGGTATTGAACATAAATAAAAATGAAACTTAATTAGGAGAAATGGGACTAAGGGAGATTATTCATAAAACAAGGATCAAATATAAACCTTTATATAATGTCCATCAATACCTCTAGCTTAGACTTGGCAGGAGCTAAGACATGTTCCTAGCTCACCCTCAATTGAGAATTGCAAAAGAAAATAGAATGAAATGGCAAAAATGCCTCAATACATCAAACTATAAAGGGAATATGATATTGTCCACGAAATAAAGAACTCACCAAAACTACTCTTGAATAATCCAAAACTAGCCACGTGGAGAAGAAGCACTGGTACATGGTGATATAATGTCGGCAAAAGTATGTTTTAGTACTTTAAATGTACTAAGTATGGGGAATGCAATGTAACTAGAAAATCATAATATCATAATAGGCAATATGCATATAACAAGGAATAAAGCTCAAGATGATGAATGATCAATACATCATTTAAAACATGTTTTGAACAAGATAAA
Source organism: Solanum clarkiae (assembly GCA_011800125.2). Classification (NCBI taxonomy): domain Eukaryota; kingdom Viridiplantae; phylum Streptophyta; class Magnoliopsida; order Solanales; family Solanaceae; genus Solanum; species Solanum clarkiae. The sequence continues at coordinate 11,366,754 of JAABOM020000101.1, forward strand.
CATCTTAAGTCATCATATACATATCTATGTAGAAAGAAATCATAATTGATATCTATGACCATACAAGCTACTACATGGAGTCCATCATAACCCCCCTATATTGGCCTATGGAGACTTCTTACTAGGTAGAACTCCATCAACTTATGTATGTACATCATTAGTTTTAACTTTTGCTATTTTAGATTCACCAGCATTATCATAGAAGGGCTCCTATAGTGGAACAGAATTAATGAGACAGGAGGTTGCAATTAAGGTTCCCTTATCGAACCCCACCTCAAATCATATTTGGTGCTAAGTCAAGTCCAACAATGTGCTTTAAAGCATAATTATATGCATAAATATTCTTAAGCTTTAAAACATAAAATCATCATCATATTGGGAGTGACTCATTAAAATCTTATAATCAATTCAAGAGAGAATTGCCCTTATCACCATCTTTTAGAACAATATAAAAAAGGGCTACATGAATACTTTGCAACTTTGATAAATTTTCATAAACACCTATTGAAGGTCCTGATGTTTCGTCACATTATTATTAAGGAACATATTTAAAACTTGGTAGACAATACATTTAATCTTTAAATTATGAAATTCAAGAGGATAAAGCATAAACATAGTAAAACTCATTAGTTTAAGACATTCTCAAAGCAACCCACTGTAAGCATTTAAAACCCTAGGTAGTGAAACATGAAAATCGCCTTGCAAATATTCAACTTCTTAGAACTTCATAATATTGTATCTATATAACTTATACAACTGAAAATACATCATACTATCATTATTTAAAGGGATTTCATGCAATTCATAAAATTTTCATAACTTTAAAGCTAAGTAAAATAAGGAACATAATTGAGCTTTGTGGGTGAAAGGAACTCACAAATCAAAATTCACATATCCTGATTGAAACTTAGGAGAGAAATTTGAGATTTGAGGAAGAATACCTTGAAATCTTAGCTTGCCTTCTTAGGCCTTGAGAAGAGGAATTGCCTTATGATAATTTAGGTAGAACTAGAGTGGAGAGTGAATAAGAGTGTATTGGGAAGAAATAGGTCTTATATGGGAGGGAATAAGCTTAAAATGATGTAGTAGTGGACTTAGGATCTAGGTAAATACAAAAATTACCCTTTATTAAAAATTGTTGGGGCCATCTATGAACTCGATCTGCATACCATAGATCATTCTATGAGTCATAGGTCGACGTTTCATCCTAGTTACACATTTGAGATTCTAAAATCCATCTCTAAATCCCAAATCCAAGCGTACATTTTACGGCTCATCATTCACACCACATGTTATAAGGACCCCTGCATAGAACTATTCTATATTTAGAAAATTTCTCACCTTAGGTCATATCACGAGACCATTTTTACAACTCGTAAAACCAATCACAACCCATAAAAGCGTTACATCTAATAACACCCCCAAACTTCAGAAATCCAATTTTCACCCTTTAGACTACGAGCCTACTCTATGAATCATAGAGTCTTTTACAGGACATAGACTCTTTTTTCATACATCTTCCCCAGACATTAAAAGTTTACCAAGTTTTTGTCCTTTCTATGAGGCTTGTCTACGACTTGTGATACCAACCACGAGCTGTAGACAAGATCATACTTACAGCACTAGTCCTAAATCCTTCACCTCTTTCTGGATTCCAACCTTCTAGCCTAAGAAGCTTTACATAAAATTGGTGTTACGATTATGAGCAAAACGAGAAGAAAAAACATCTTAACTGTTAATATTGCTTAAACTTTGTCCATTTTTGTGAAGGATATCTTCCCGAATGCAATGATATTCACTTTTAAACACAATTTTGTCTCCCTAACGCAATCCTTCTTAAATCATACGATGATCTAAATTTGGAAGAATGCTTGCGATATTTGTACCTTAAGATATCAAACTATGGAAGCTCTATTAGATCATATTCAGATGTCCAATTTTTCCTATGAAGTGTGTTCCTCAATTGTGGCCATGGATCAACATAACAACCATCTAAAGGATCTTAGGCCAAAAGCTTGGCTTGCACCTTCTATATTTGTCACGATCAAGCCTAGGTCCAAGATGTGACATGATGAATGGGAACCCGAAGGGACCCAAACAAGTCTCTTAGCATATCAATCGTACATACTTGATTGCGGAAGCAAAGTAAACAACAACAAGAGATATATAAAATGGGAAGTGGGACTCAGGGAAATCTTGAATATAAATAAAGCATAAGAGTCAAGCTCATAACACAATAACATCACAATATCCAACATACACCTCTAACTTGGAATGGAGCGGGGGCCAAGACACTTTCTGGGCTCACCCTCATAATGTCAAATGTTTAAAATAAATATGTGTTAGAAATAGCAAGAGAAAGTAAATAGTGTCCTCGAACTTGATGACTTACTAAAGCTTATCTTCATAGAGTCTCACTAGCCACGTAGAGGATGATCAAGAGGAGCTCTAGTCCCTACATAATGATATCATGTAGGCATAAAGAATACGTTAGTATATTTGAATGTACTAAATATATAGGATGCAATGCAATAAAACATAAGCTAATATAGTCAAAATGCATAATCATAATTAATAGATAGCATAATTTTAATATAGCATGCATGATCAATGCTTGAAGTAAAACATTATTATAAATCAGTCAACTTTCATAGAACGTAATACATATGTGGGAAGAGACCTCAACCGACAAAGAATAAGAGCAAGTGAGGTACAACTTAGAATCCCGATGATTACCCCTCATCGGTAAAGAGGTGGTCTACTTACCAAGGTAAACCATACTTCACCTTACGGGAGCTTGTACCTTTTTGGAGAAGTAACCTTCCTTTTACGGGAACCTATCCCATTTCAGAAAGGATTTCAAGAGAAATTTCACCTTACGGGAGCCCGTCCCATTTTGGGAAGAATTTCAAGGGAGAGTGCACTAAATGGATCCACTAGTAAAGCAACGGTAAAGAATACTCCTATGTTGGAATATAGCTTGAGGAAAGGAATATGAACCCATAAAGATGGTCCATCCCACATCTAATTTATCAGTGTTAATCCTAAACCCACTGAATAATTAAAATAGTCGCACTTTAGCAATTTGCAAGAAACATGGAAACATGATATGAGCAGCTCTAAAACATCTTTGACCTCTAATGTTGAGCCTAACTTTAAAACAAAAGAATAGATCATCATCAAACATTACCCTTGTATTAACATTAAAGGCCCACAGGAGGTACAATCTTTGTAAAATGTCTTAACTTGACATTTATAACATCATAGACATGTTCATGAATTCAATACATTTTGAAAGATCAAAATCATCATGAAGTCACTTGACTCATAAATCATGCGATAGACCATCAATAACTTAAGAATCTTTGTCATGATATTTTATCAAATACTTGGTGGGTATATAATGCTTATTGAAAATCATGCAATTCTAGAGTATAATAGTATGAGAAAACTCAATGCAAATCGACCGACCAATATATAGTAAAACCATCATATAAGATACCTTGAAATCCTTCATCGAATCTTATAATAGATCATAGTTTCATAGCTCAAAACATACATAGTCTCAATAGACAAAACTCATACATAGTACAAGCTTGAAATATATAGTAATGTATAATAAATCAACTTTTCATAAAACACTAGCATAATTTATACTCATAATCCATAATAGAAGATACCTATAGATAATACAACTTTAAAATATGAAATTTTCATAAAAATAGAGATTGGGCTCCATGGGTGAAAGGACCCAATGGATTAAATTCACATACCTAAATTTGAAGATTCCTTGATGTAGAGTTGAAGGAGACTTGAAGCTTCAATGAAGTTCTTAAGATCCAGAATTAAGCTTAAGACACTAGAATTTTGATGGAAATTTTGATAAAATTGTTGAGAGGTTTTAAAGAGGGTTTTTCAGTCGTTTGGAGTTGAAAAATGACTAAGTATAGGATATTTCACATGTAAATAGGCATGGGGCCATGATCTGCGATGGGTCTACGTCGCGGAACGATCACGCACCCTTTTTGTCTCAAAAAAATTTGCGAAAATCATTTTTTGCTACGGGTTGCTGTGCTGTCAAAATATAGTATTTGATGCCTAAAACAAGGTATTTTTGTGAGTTTTTAATGCAAATATTTATGGTTTTTACGTATTTTTGTGTTGGTATTGTGGAAAAGATAAGTTAGGACAATTTTGGGAGAAAATTGCAGATTTTGCTGAAGTACAGGACATATGAGCCTTCCTATGAGTCATAGTGTGATCTAGTAGCAAGAAACAGAGAGAAAAAATCAAAAATAATCTAAGTAGAGGCCAGCCCTACGAGGCCACTATACGAGTCGCAGGTTTCACTACGACTGGTATAGGTGGACTCGTAGCAAGAAACAGAGAGCCAAAATTTTGGAACAAAAAATGAAGGCCTAGACTATGAGAGGAGCATACAAGTCAGAGCCCAAGTAATGACTTGTAGCAGTTGGTCATAACAATCAAGTCCAGAATGCAAAGTGCCTGATACGAGACCCCAATGACGACTCGTAAGTTACCCTACTAGTCGTACATGTGAGACGTACCTGCTGTCAGCTGTCTTTTCTGTGTAGTTTTTACGGTTAAGTTTGTAAATCCTATAAATACTTTATGTTACTGTTTATTTTAGAAGAGAGATCCCAGACTTGAGACATTGAATATTCTCTATAATATTTTAGGGTTTTAGTGTAGATTCTTATTTTCTATTGGAAAACCTATTTTTGGGGATTGCAAATCTTACATTGTATTCATTCTCCATATATCAAGCTTATGATTTACAACTTGTGGTATTATCTATATTCATTGCTCTTGGTAAAATTCTCAACTATGTATTGTATTTGCATTCTTGTTGGTTTTGCCTTAGGTATGACTAGCTAAGCACCCACAACTTGGGGTTGTGGGGACCATAGGTAGTTGACTTGAGATAACCTAGATTGATTGCATTTCTATGGTTGGGGTTTTACATGTATTGTTTATTTCCCTTCATTTTGATTGTTGTTTGGTGGTGGCCAATACCAAACCCCACCTACTATCACGATCCCGACCAAGGTAGTGACGAATAGGAAAAGGAAAGTAAATGACAGGATTCGATCGATGTGTTCTCATCTAATTAACCAGACCTAACCAAGGGGAGGGTGACTAAGACAATAGGTAATAGTTAGTTCCTAAGACAATAGGTAATAGTTAGTTGGCACGCCATGGTTACTGACCACACGTCATGGTGAAATTCGACCTTCACCTTCACAAGAGGGCTAGAAGAGCCTAAGTTATTGTCCTGTATGCAAATTCCCAATAATAGTCATGTTGTCTAGGGTAATCAAGTCAATGAACCATGGGGAACACAATTCCCAAGTTGTCCCTAAATTTGAGTGTTCCTTCGCATAATATTGTAGTGTTCATTTTTACTTTTGCTTCTTTTATCACAACTCCCTCCCCCCCCCCCCCTCCATTTAGAGATTCTAGTCATAAGTACGCAAAATGATTAATAGTGAATTCTTGTAGTCAAGCCCTATATTCCCTGTGGATTCGACCCTAACCTACGGTTAGGTTAATTAATGATAGTGACCACTTTCTTATTAAAGCATGAACATCATAAAAAATTATAGTGCTGTTGTCAGGGAATATGGCTAGGTTTTGACTTGATTTCACTAATAGTTAGTTCAAGTGTTAATTTTGAGACTCTCTTATATTTTACTTTTTCTTTTGTTTTTGTTGTTGATTTTACTTGCTGGTTATATTAGGTTGTATGCCCAACACAAGGAGCCAAGGCAATCCCTCAGCCCTAATCAATTTGGAGATCCATCAACTCTTTAGAAGAATGGCTCAGGTGAATGAGGATATCATGGTTGAGGAAGAAATGAATGTGAATGATGATACGAAAAGAGAATATAATCCACCCGCGAGGAATGATAGGCCACAACTTAGGGATTTCAATGAGAATGCTTATGGTTGGAACCACTATCCTTTAAACCCTATAGCCATAGACGTTACTAGCGCTATACTACTGCCTCCATTACTGGCAGATGCTAAGTTCTCGGTATCAAGTGGGTTACTTCAAATGCTCCAAAACCATGGGTTGTTCAAAGGGATACCTTCAGAGGATTCCCGTCGTCATCACCATAATGTTGTTTTCATCTGCAAGAGTGTCATGGGGACAAAAAATCTTTCTCTTGATGTTATTACTTTGTGAGTGTTTCCCTGGTCACTAGCTGGTAATGCAACCATGTGGTTATATGAGCTTCCTCTAGGTACAAAAAAAAGTTGGGTAGAGCTTCAGAGAGTGTTTCTAGAAAGATATTTCTCGAGATTAAAGAAGCTAAATCTCAAAGATCAAATAAGCTAAAGCTCAAAGATTAAATAAACAATTTTGAGAAATTTTCGGGTGAGTCTATTAGTTCCACATGGGAGAGATTCACCAAATACTTGAAGATAGTCCTCGATTATAAAATTGTTGATGATTCCTTAGTTGAGATTTTCTATCGGGCGCTTGACGAGAATAGTCAAGCTTGTGCCAACACAATCATGGGAGGCATGTTTCTTAACCAACAAGGGTCCAATTTGGACTATTGGAGGCAAGGTTTCGAGAATCAAGGTATGAAGTACCATTATGATGGTTCATATAGAGACAACTTAGGTGGCTACTCTGGAAGGGAGAGAGTGTCGAATGCCGAACCTAGGGAAGAAGAGATGGCTATAGGAATGGTCCTTATGTGTCACCTCATAGTTGTGATGCCGAGTCAAGTAACTCTAGGATTGAAGAGATGTTTGACAAATTATTGAAGAGAGCCGATCACCAAGATGAGACCTTAAAGGCAATAAAATCAGATATTTCAAGTATAAACCAAACGATAGAGTCTAACTCTATAGAAATTAAGTAGTTGGAACAACAATTTGGGCAAGTTTCTTCACAATTAAATCGATGCCAAAAGGGAACCTTACAAAGCAACACAGTTCAAAATCTACAAAACGAAAAGCAATATATGGTAGTCAGGAATCATAGTGGTACAAATCCCACCAATCCACCAGTAACCAAGGTTATGGATGGAAGCCACAAGAAGAGGGTTAAATGAAGAGACCGAAGCACACAACACAAAAGAACAACCAAAGAAATATAAAATCTTTCCAAGGCCCTTTCCGCCTTTTCCCCAAAGGCTTAGGAAGAGAAAAGAGGAAGGTAAGTTCGAACAATTCTTGGCAATGCATAAGAAGTTATCAGTGAACATCCCTTTGGTTGAAGCTCTTGAGAGGATGCCTGGGTACACTAAAAGGATGAAAGATCTAGTTGAGGGGAAGCAAAACGTTAGCCAAGACCTCTTCCAAAATTTTCAACATTGTATTTCCATCATCAAAAAGTCTTTACTGCAAAAGTTTGAAGATCTAGGTGCATTCACCATACCATGCACTGTTGGGGAACTTGAATTTGCCAAAGAACTATATGATTTGGGAGTCAGCATTAACCTAATGCCTCTTGCCATATGCAGAAGTTTGGGCTTGGGCACCTTTGTCCCTACAAAGATACAATTGCTAATGGTAGACATAATAGTCTAGAAGCCTGTGGGGATACTTTATGATATGTTGGTCAATGTAGATAAATTTATATTTCCCGCAGATTTTGATATACTTGATGTGAGGTTGATTTTACAGTTACTATCATCTTGGGGAGACCATTCTTAGCCCCAGGTCGTGCATTGGTTGATATGGAAAAGGGTCTGCTTACTTTCATACTTACTGAAGAGGTAGTCGTGTTTCACATGTGCCAATAAGATAGAAAGAGTTGTAAGTTTCAGGTCGTCTCAATCATTGAAATGAGTGAGGACGATGATGTGGAGATCCCGGTTAAGTTGAGACTAGGAGTTGAACCTTTGGCAGCTGTGTTGATGAATTTTGATGGTGAAAGCATTCTTAATTATGACATAATGGTAAATGTTCTTGGAGTGTCATTTGTTCATAGAAGACAGACCAGGTTGGAGTTAGATTTGTGCAACAGGAAAACTCTACTTACGAAGCCTTCCGTAGAAGTCCCACCTGAGTTAGAGTTGAAGGCACTACCAGAACATCTGAAATATGCATACCTAAGAGAAAACAGCACGCTATCAGTCATAATTGCAGCTGATTTAAGTGAAGTCCAAATAGAGACCCTCGTCTCCATTCTCAAGCAATTCAAAAAGGCCATTAGGTGGACAATTGCAGATATTATTAGCATACTCCCTGGGATATAAACTCATAAGATTCAACTAAAGGATTATAAACAAAGTATTGAACATCAAAGGTGGTTGAACCCCCCAATGCAAGAGGTTACGCGAAAAGAAATCATCAAGTGGTTAGACGCAGGAGTAATCTATCCGATCACGATAGTGAATGAGTTAGTCTAGTATAGTGTGTTCGAAAGAATAGAGGTATCACATTGGTGCCTAATGCAAAAAATAAGTTGATTCTCATGCAACTAGGCACTGGATGGAGAGTACGTATGGATTACAGAAGACTCAATCGACCGAGAAAGATCATTTTCCTATGACCTTCATGGATCAAATGCTAGACATACTTGCAGGGAAAGGATGGTATTGGTTCTTTGATGGATATTCTGGTATGATCAAATTATTATTGTATCTAAAAATCAAGAGAAGATAACTTTCACATGCCCATATGGCACCTTTACATTTAAGAGAATGTCTTCTGGACTATGTAATGCTCCAGCAACATTTCAAAGATGCATGATGTCTATTTTCTTGGATGTAGTTGAAAGCACTATTGAGGTGTTCATGGATAATTTTAGTGTCGTTGGCCAGTCTTTTGAAGAGTGCTTGCTACATTTGCGTGATATGTTGCAGAGGTGTGTTGAGAGTCACCTGGTGCTGAATTGGGAGAAATGTCATTTTATGGTAAAAGAAGGCATTGTTCTTGGTCACAGAATTTCAGCCTAGGGAATTGAGGTGGATAAAGCAAAAATTGAGGTTATTGAGAAACTGCCACCACCAATTTCTACGGAAGGTATCAGGAGTTTTTTAGGTCATGCAGGGTTCTACCATCACTTCATAAAGGATTTTTCCAAGATATCACAACCCTTGTGCAAGTTGTTGGAGAATGATGCCTAGTTTGTGTTCGATGATGCATGCATACAAGCCTTTGAAGAATTGAAAAGAATGTTAACTTTGGCACCCATTATTATGGCTCTAGATTGGTCAAAACCCTTTGAACTAATGTGTGATGCAAGTAGGTTGAGCTAGGTATGGTGTTGGGGAAGCATAGGGAGAGGATTTTGCATCCTATCTACTATGGTAGAAAGGCACTTAATGTGGCTCAGAAAAATTATATTGTTACTGAACAAGAATTGCTTGCCTTAGTTTTTGCCTTTGCAAAATTCCATTCATACTTGTTGGGAGCTAATAGTGCACACAGATCACGCAGCATTCAAATATCTATGGCTAAAAAGGATGCAAAACCACGACTGATCAGTTGGGTAATCCTCTTGCAAGAATTCAATTTTTATGTGATTGACAGAAAGGCCGCAGAAAATCAAGTAACCGACCATCTTTCTGGGTTAGAAGATGAAGCTATGGTGAAATTTGATGATGGTCTTGACATCAATGACTCCTTCTCCGATGAGAGGGTTTTGGAGGCCTTACATGATCTTATACCATGGTTTGCAGATTTCGAATTACTTGGTGAGTGATATAGTATCTCCTAATTTGAACACACATCAACGTCGAAAGTTCATGCACGACGTGAAGAAATTCTTTTGTAATGAGCCATATTTATTTCATATTTGTGCAGATAGGATCATTCGTAGATGTGATCCAAAAGTGGAAATGATGAGTATTCTTGAAGCATGCCACTCATTGTTAATAGGTGGCCATCACAGTGGAGCTTGAACTACTTATAAGGTATTACAGTGTGGTTATTATTTGTCGTATATACATCAAGACGCCCATGATTATGTTAAGTCTTGTGATAGATTCCAAAGAGAGGGTGGAGTTTCACAAAGGAAAGAACTTCCTATAAATCCTATTTTTGTGATCAAGCAATTCGATATTTGGGGCATCGATTTCATGGGACCTTTTGTCAGCTCTTATGGTAATAAGTATATCCCAATTACAGTTGATTATGTCCCTAAATGGGTAGAGGTTGTAGCCTTACTGAACAATGAGGGCAAAAGTGTTATCGAGTTTCTTCAAAGAATTATTTTCTCTAGACTTGGAACACCTCGAGCAATCATCAGTGATAGAGGTTCTAACTTTTGCAACAGATTGTTCAAAGCTCTCCTTGAGAGTTATGGTGTAAGCACCAGGTGGTGACCCCTTACCATCCCCAAATAAGTGGGTAAGTAGAAGTGTCAAACAGAGAAATAAAGCAAATCTTGTCCAAGACTGTGAATGTGAATCGCACTGATTGGTCGAGGAAGTTGGATAATGCCATGTAAGCTTACTACACGACTTTCAAAACACTAATAAGAATGTCTCCATATCAATTGTTGTTTGGGAAAGCTTGTCACCTGCCAGTTGAACTTGAGCACAAGGCAGTATAGGCACTAAAGAAGATAAAACTAGACTAGAATGAAGCAGAAACATCTAGGTTAATGCAAGTGAATGAACTTGATGAGTTTAGGCTGTGAGCATACGAGAGCTCTTCCTTGTACAAGAAAAGAATGAAAATTTAGCATGATCATAGAATCGAGAATCACCAATTTTCTATAGGAGACATGGCGTTGCTTTATAACTCTAGATTAAAGTGGTTTTCCGGAAAACTCAAATCCAAGTGGATGGGACCCTTTCGGGTGGTACGCATTTTTAGTCATAGAGCCATCAAGTTAGAAAGCAGGGATGGTAAAATCTTCAAAGTCCATGGCCAGAGGGTCAAACTATACATAGGTGACATAGAAGAAATCAAAATATTGGAAGATTGGGACCTTGAAGAGGCATGAGTACAAAAAACGCATCCTTTCGTGCCGCGACAATAAATTAGGCGCTTCTAGGAGGCAAACCAAGGTATGGCCCTTGTATCTCTTCTATATGTCTTTACTTTGAGGACAAAGTATTCTATTTTGGTGGGTGTGTGGGAAATTATGGATTAAGGTGAAATCTGAGTAACCTCGAGTCTATAACTTCCCCTGTTTTTGATCCCAAAATTTTCTTGTCGTGTTTCTTTTTCCTTGTGAATATTTAAATTTTTGTTGAACCGGCATGTTAGATAGTGTAGATAATTGGTAGATACATCCTAGTATTATCTTTTGGTGTATGCATAGTCTTAAATGCTTTTTAAATTTTGATGAAAATTCGGTACCCTCAAAATTTTTTAGAGTGTTGGTTATTGATGCAATCATGCATATTGATTATCTGGTGATGTTTGTTCTGATAATGAAAAGTTATTGAGGCTAAAAGCATGACCTGTGAGTTTATACTTGATTGTGTGTGCAATGTCATGTGTGTTGTGAGATTATTTTGCCCCATTCATGTATCATCTATGAATGCAAAACTTGCCTTATTACTCTAAGATTTGTTTGCTAATATGGTTGATTTGGAAGGGATCTTAGACCTTTGTTCTTCTGGTAAGCCCACTTTTGCCTAAATGACCTACCAAATGTGTTAGTGAACCCCTTGTTCCAAATGTTTGTGCCTCCCGTGCACTCATTCTTTCTTGACACCTAGCTAGCTTAGCCTTGTTTTATGAAATACCTTAATACTGACCCTCTTCTATCTTTGGACATATGAACCTTGATTGAGGTTGAAAGCCTAAGTTGAGGGTGGCTACAAATGGTTGTCCCTGGTTTGGAGGATAGATATTGTGTACTTCACCTTAGGCTAAAGTCTAAGTTGAGGGTGGCCTTTGTTGTGGTAAAGTAATGAAAATAAGGTGGTTAGTTGGGAAATCAAGAAAGAAATGAAAAAATCATGAGTCAGGTGAGGAAAAAGAAAAGAAAAGTGTCTTGGATTGAAGAGAATTGCAAAAATTATTTCAGAAATAAGGCACAATTGAAAAAGAGAAAGAAGGTACCCAAGAAAAGTTTGAAATAGGAGAATATGGGCAGATTAAGTGAAAATGGTTGAGTTATGAAGGTAAAAGTGTTTATAGACATAGTTCAAGGATAGCTTTTAGTTACTACTTATCTAAAATGTCATACCAAAGCCCCATGAGCCTATGTTACAATCCATTAAGCCCTAAGGTGATTCGAATCCACTGTATCACCTATCCGAAAGTTTAGTATAGAGGCAAGCCTATGATGTTAGTCATTTTGATGAATTTCATTTATGAGAGTGAGAATGCTTACACAGTCCCTGAATTCTAAATACTTTTTAAATGAGTAAGAGGGAGTTCTTTTCTATGAGGACATTTGCACTGCTTGATTGACATATGACAAACCCGGTGATTGTGGATGGTTGATAGTCTTTTGCTTGTCATAGTTGGCCTAGACTACGAGGGAAGCATACAAGTCTTAGCCAAAGCAATGACTCATACCAGTGGGCCATAAAAATCATGTTCAAAATGCAAATTGCCTAATACGAGACCCCGTTGACGACTCATAAGTTACCCTACGAGTCATACCCATGAGAGTACCTGCTCCCAGCTGTCTTTTCTATGTAATTTTTAGGGTTAACTTTGTAAATCCTATAATAATTTATGTTAGTGTCTTTTAAAGAGAGATATTCCAGACTTGAAACATTAAATATTCTCTCTATAATATTTTACGGTTTTAGTGTAGATTCTTATTTTCTATTGGAAAACCTACTTTTGGAGATTGCAAATCTTACATTGTATTCATTCTCCATCTATCAAGCTTGTGGTTTACAACTTGTTATGTTATCTCTCTTCATTGCTCTGGGTAAAATTCTCAACTATGGATTTTATTTGCATTCTTGTTAGTTTTTCCTTAGCCATGACTAGCTAAGCACCCACAACTTGGGTTGTGGGAACCAAGGGTAGTCGACTTGAGATAACCTAGATTAATTGCATTTCTTTGATTAGGGTTTTGCATGTATTGCTTATTTTGCTTTATTTCGATTGTTGTTTGCTGGTGGCCAACACCAAACACCACCTACTATCACAATCCTGACCAAGGTAGTGACGAAGGGGAAAAGGAAGTAAATGACCAGATTCGATTGATGTGTTCTAGTCTAATCAACCAAACTTGACTAAGTGGAGGTTGACTGGAACAATGGATAATAATTAGTTGGCACGATATGGTTGTCGACCATACGGCATGGTGAAATTCGACCTTCACCTTCACAAGAGGGCTTGGAGAACCTAAGTTACCATCCTGCATGCGAATTCCCAATTATAGTTAATTGAGTCAATGAACCATGGGGAACACAATTCCCAATTTATCATTTAATTTGAGTGTTCCTTTGCATAATAGCATAGTGTTCATTTTTACTTTTTTTCTTTTATCACATGCCCCCCTTTAGAGATTCTAGTCATAAATACTCGAAATGATTGATAGAGAATTCTTGTAATCAAGCCCTGTATTCCCTGTGGATTCGACCTTAACCTTCATTTATGTTAATTGCTGACAATGACTGCTTTCTTATTGGAGCGTGAACATCATCACGGGTCTTCAAAAATTTAGGTTATACCTATTTCCCACTTATTTTTTCCTAATCAAGAATATGAAGTTGAATTTTCGATATCACGCTCGGATTTAGAGATATATGAAAATTATGATTATGGGTATTTCTAAAGCACATTTTTGGGGCATTTTTGGGGCCTATCAATATCTCTCCCTTGGGAATATTCGTCCCTCTCACGGCCCAAGCTTAGGGCGTAGATGTGACATGGTGAATAGTGAGCCCAAACAAGGCTCTTAGCATATTATTTATACATCATTAGTCGCGGAAGCAATTAAACATCAATCAAAGAATATAAATAAGGGTAAAGTGACTAAAGGAAGTCTTTCAAAGCTTAAATCATCAAAGGAGTCAAACCTCAAAGCATAAAAATATAATTTGTCCAACAATACCTCTAACATAGATTGGGCGAGGGCCAAGACAACTATCCAGGCTCACCCTCATAGTCATAAGCATCTAAACAAAGAAAAGAGTCTTTACATAATGTAGGATCAATAGTTATTGTCCTCGTAGTTGAGGACTCACCAAGCTTTTATTGAAGAGATTACTAGCCACGTGGAGGAGGAGTATGATCAACTGGAGCTTTGGTTCCTACATGGTAACATCATGTAGGCATAGAGTATAAGTTAGTACATTTGAATGCACTAAGTATGTAAGATACAATGCCACAAGAGATAAGCAACATAGTCAAAATACATAATTAGGCAATGGATGAGCATATAACAATATGGACATGCATTGGACCTTCAATTCCTCAAGAAATCATAACCGGACATTTTATCAAACACTTGAAGGAAGTGTAGTTCTAGTGTAAAACCATGCAATTTAGGGATGAAATCATGAAAGAAAATTCAATGTAAAATCATCCATTAATACATGGTATACCCTCAGGCAATGTACATCAAATCCCACAAGGGATCTTAGATTCGTAGCTCAAAACATGTTAAAACAGTCACAATTTTATGAAACCGCAACATAGTTCATAACCTAATTCATAATAAGTAAGACCTATAAGTAAATAAACTTGAATTCATGCAATTTATGTAAAAAGGAACATTGGGCTTCATGGGTGAAAGGAACCCATGAATGAAACCCACATACCTTAGCTTTGGAGAATTCCTTGAAGAAGATTTGAATGGAGCCTTGAAGCTTGGATAAATTACTTAAGTTCCAGAAGAGATTTGGACACTTGAATTTTGAGAGAAATATTATTCTAGGTGTTTGAGAGCATTGGGGAATGTCTTGGATGATATGAAGGTGAAATATGGCTAAGTATAGGTATTTTCTGTATAGAAGGTCTAGGCCTAAGAATCAAAAGCATTGGATCAGAACACAAATATTGGACAAAATTATATCCTCTCCGCGTCCCTGGCGCGTCGCACCTGAGGCACACTAGCTCACGAGAAATTGCATTTTTGCTATTTTTAAATTTTGCTACGGTTGATCTTAAATCGGGGTTAGACCCATTTCCCACTTAATTTTGTCCCCTAAACAAGAATATGAAGTTGGATTTTTGATATCATGCATAGATTTTGAGATATGTGGAAATTACAATTCCAGGCACTTCCGAGGCACATTTTCGGGCACTTTTGGGGGTCGTTTCACTCACAAACCTCCGGTAGTAATCCACTAAGCCCAAGAAGCTTCTAATATATGATGGAATCAAAGGTCTAGGCTAATTTCTAACCACTTCCATCTTTTTAGGTCCACCTTAATACCATCCCCCGACACCACATGACTTAGGAAGGCAACCTCTTTCAACCAAAACTCACATTTCTCATATTGGACATACAACTTCTCTTCCCTCAATTTTTGTAATACCACCCTCAAGTGATCTACATGATCCTCCTCACTATGGGAATAAATCAAGATATCATCAATAAATACCACCACAAACAAATCAAGGTAGGGCTTGAAGACCCTATTCATAAGATCCATGAATATAGTCAATGCATTGGTCAACCCAAAAGACATAACTACCAATTCATAATGCTCATACCTAGTTTGGAAGGCTATCTTAGAAATGTCACACTCCCTCACTTTCACTTGGTGATACCCGGACCAAAGATCAATCTTAGAGAAGTGACTAGCCCTTTGAAGTTGGTCAAAAAGATCATCAATCCTTGGTAGAGGGTACTTATTCTTGATGGTGACTCTATTAAGTTACTGGTAATTAATACACATCCTAACAAAACATCCTTCTTCTTCTTCACAAACAACACTGGTGCACCCCAATGTGATTGGCTAGGCCTAATAAAACCCTTCTCTAACAAGTCCCTTAATAGCTCCCTTAACTCCTTTAACTCAGCTAGGGCCATACGGTAAGGGGGAATAGAAATGGGTTAAGTATCGGGAAGGAGATATATGCCAAAATCTATTTCCCTTTCGAGAGGAACACTGGAAGCTCACTAGGGAAGATATCTAAGAACTCATTAATCATCGAGACTGACTCTATATGAAGGACTTTTGACTCAACATCCCTAACCATCACAGGATGATAAAGACACCCCTAAGAAATCAACTTATGGGCTTTAATGCAAGAAATAAACCTACCTTGACCACAACATCATGACTCTCCCACTCAAGGATGGGTTCATTTGGGAATTGGAATTTGACCCTGCGAGTTCTACAATTAATAGAGGCATAATATGCTTGCAGCCAAGCCATCCAAAGAATGACATCAAAATCCACCATATCCAACTCAATAAAATCACAAGGAAATATTTTATGCAAAATATGAACGAGACAATTCTTATTGACCCTTCTAGCAACAATGGATGCACCATTGGGAATAGACACTTCATATGGCTCATGCAACAATTCGAGTTCAACATGAAACTTTTTTGGCAATAAAAGGACTAACAAAAGAAAAGGTGGCACCCGAATCTATCAATGCATATAAATCAAAATCAAAGACTTTTAACATACAGGTTACGACATCGGGCACCTCATCTACCCCTTGCCTCCTTTGAAGAGAATAAAATTGATTGTACCTGGGGGAACCACCTTGTTGAACTCCCCTTCCCAAAAGAACTATATTTGCACCCCAACCTTGTGGAAGACCATCTCTACCCTTGTTTTGATTACGACGACAATCAATCTTCTTGTGAACCACTTCTCCACAACTATAGTATGCATTAGTGTCCCTCAAACATGGGACCTTATGACCTCTACCACACCTTCGGCCATACAATTAGGCACTACACCAACACAACCTTGGACTCTTGGGTTGTCATTAGCAAACCTTCTATTAGGAGAATTTGAAGACCCTTGGTCTTGATGAAACTGGTCAACCTTGGAACCTTGGAACCTTCCTTCAAAATGGACCCTCTTGGCCTCATTATCCTTTCTCTTTCTCAACTTTTCCCCCTCTAATTATTCAGCAAAATTCATGAGGTGGGACAAGTCCATATCACCAATCCACATGGTGGCACAACATTCTTCATTTACCAAGTCGGACATACCCATCATAAACTTATTCATTCTAGACCTCGGCTTGGCCACCAATTGTATAGCATATTTAGAGATTTTGTTGAACTTGAGGGTACACTCCCTCACACTCATGGATCCTTGCTTCAAATTCATGAACTCCATCATTTTGGCCTCCCTTAGCTCAACAGGGAAGAACCGGTTGAGAAATGCCACCTTAAACTCCTCCCAAAGGATGACATTGTTCTTCCACTTCTCCTCCCTCCATTGAGTAAACAATATTTGGGTCACCCCTTTGAGTTGGTAGGCCACCAACTCCGCTTTGTCCTCTGATCTAACACCTATGAAAGATAAAACTTTGTACACCTCATCAATGAATTCTTGAGGGTCTTCATCCACTTTAGACCAATGGAACTCTGGTGGGTTCATCCTCATAAAATCCCTTACCCTAGATGCCGGAGTAGGAGCATAAGGGGCCTGGGCCCCTTGGTTGATTTGATTAGTCATAGGTTGAGCTAGCATAACAATAGCATCCCGGAACTCTTCATGAGCCGGTTGTTGTTCAGGTGTATGAGCTCTTCTTCCTCTTGGGATAGGCATGATCTAGAATAACAAAGAACATTCATAAGTGGAAAGCCTTACCTTCACTTCTATAGCATGACATGGATCAAGAAATAGGGAAACATTTCCTAAAACGCCTCATAGCCTCTTACTCATAGTTGTGGTGCACTTCACAACCATGAATAAGACTCCAATCGACGGGGTTTGTTGGATGTCAAGGACCATTAACAACCTAGTGCACAGATACCAAGTTTTTTACAACCCAAGCCTAGCGACTAGACGTGAAACAGCGAATGGGGACCCAAAGGGACCCCAAACAAGCCTCTTACCATATCATTTACACATCCTTGGTCAAGGAAGCATTTAAACGTTAATAAGAAAATATAAATAAGGGTTAAGGTACTAAGGAAAGTCTTTCATAGCATAAATCATCAAAGGAGTCAAAGCTCAAAACATAAATACATAACTTGTCAAATAACACCTCTAACATAGATTGGGTGGGGCCAAGACAACTTTCCAGGATCACCCTCATTGTCATAAGCATCTAAAAAAGGAAAAGAGTCTTTACATAACATAGGATCAATAGCTATTGTCCTCGGAGTTGAGGACTCACCAAGCTTTTCTTCAAGAGATAGTACTAGCCACGTGGAGGAGGAGTATGATCAACTGGAGCTTTGGTTCCTACATGGTAACATCATGTAGGCATAGAGTATGTGTTAGTACATTTGAATGTACTAAGTATGTAGGATGCCATACCACAAGAGATAAGCAACATAGCAAAAATACATAATTAAGCAATGGATGAGCATATAATAACATGGCATGTATGAATGATGCGTGAAGTAAACATGCTAATATAGAACAAATTAAATGTGTAGTAAGGGACCATCCTTATGGAATCCAAGGGCTACCACCCCCGTGGAGAGGCGATTGAGGTATCAAACCCTCAATTGGTTGATGGTTCTCACACCCTACTATCCATGGTGAATGAGGTATCAACCCCTCAATTAGTTGATGGTAGTCACACCCTACCATCCATGGTGATTGAGGTATCAATCCCTCAATTGGTTTATGGTAGTCACACCCTGCCATCCATGGTGATTGAGACATAGCACCCCCTTAACATGGTGTAGTCAACTTGCAACACTATAAATACTTTTCATTAGATCAACACATATACATATATATATCACTTTTATCATCATCAAATCACTTGACTCATAGGCCATGCAATAGATCATCAATAGTTCAAGAACCCTAAACCGAATATTTTATCAAATACTTGGCTAGTATATAATGCAAGTTCAAAATTATACAATTCAAGAGTGAAATCATATGAGAAATCTTAATGTAAATCAACCTACCAACACTTGGTAACACCCTCATGCAAGCCACATTAAAACTATTCATCAAATCTCATCATAGAACATAGATTCATAGCTCAAAACATACTTAAACAGTCCAAATTTCATGAAAACCCCAACATAGTTTATAATCAAGTTCTTAGTAAGAATGCCCATAAGTAAATCAACTTGAAAACATGTAATTTATATAGAAAGGAAGGTTGGACACCATGAGTGAAAGGACCCAATGGTTGAAATCCACATACCTTAACTTTGAAGATTCCCTTGATGAAGATTGGAATGAGAACTTGAAGCTTAAGTGAATTCCTTAGGATCCGGAATGCGTTTGGGACACTTGGATTTGAGTGAAATATTTGGCTAAGTGTTAGAGAGAGTTTAAGGGAATGTCTTGAATGATATGGGATTGAAAAATGACTAAGTATAGATGTTTTTATAGATGGGAAGGCCCAAAGGCCTGGGCCCAAGACCCAAAGGCGTTGGACAAAAATAGTGAACTAGCAACAAAAATACACGTCTTCATACCCTGGCCGCGTAGCCCAAGGGGAGTTGATCGACACGGGATAAGGAGTTTTTATGAAAATAAAATATTTTGATATCATTGCTCTAAAATCGGGGTTAGACCTATTTCCCACTCAATTTTTCCCCTTGATCGCGAATATGAAGTTAGATTTTTGATATCATGCACATATTTTGTTATATATGGGAATTACAAATATGGGCATTTGGGAGGAACATTATTGGGCACTTTTTGGGGTGTTTCAGTCCTCGAATGTCAAAAAAACGTACATAAAAGAAGTAATCATGACGATTTCAGCCTGACATGAATGTAACACATGCATTTAAACATCATTTTCAAAAATCTCAACATGAATATCAAAAATCACCATAAACTTGTTACCATGAACATAAATGCATGTAAAATGACATAAGGGCTTAAACTTAGGACTTGAAATCATATAGGGGACTTAAATTAGTACCTTCAGCTTGAGTAGAGTGGAAAAGATGTGGGTATCGCTTTCTCATGTCCGCCTCGGCTTCACATGTGGCACTTTCAACTTGTTGATTCCTTCAAAGGACCTTGACGGAAGCTACATCTTTGTTTCTCAACCTCTTCACCTGTCTATCCAAAATCTCCATCGGGACCTCCTCATAATTCAAATTACCTTCTATAACACCCACACCATCCAAAGGCATTATAGCACTTGGGTTACCCACACACTTCCTCAACATGGACAAATGGAAGCCTAGAAGAATCATGTCCATCTCCATAGGCAACTAAGAAGATAGGTCTAAGCTCGACCGGAGAGAAGATTCGCTCACCCTTGAGTATGTGGTTAAATGCTTAGTGTGCCTTGATTAGGACGCATATAAACTGAGCTATTCATGGGAAAAAACCAACTCATATGCAATCTTACCCACTCTTCGCAAAACTTTATAAGGGCCCACAAACCTTGGGCTTAATTTCCCCTTTTTGCCAAATTGGACCACACCCTTTATGGGTGAGACCTTCAAATACACGCAATCATAAACCTTAAACTCGAGATCTTTTCTCCTCAAATTGGAATAGGACTTTTGTCTACTTTGGGTTGTTTTCAATCTCTCCCTAATCAACCTCACCTTCTCTAGGGCTTCCCTGACCAAATCCAAACCTAGAAAAAACATTTCGCCCACTTCAAACCACCCAATTGGAGATCTATAACACCTACCATAAAGAGCTTCAAAAGGAGCCATACCCAATGCTTGAGTGGTAGCTATTTTTGTAAGAAAACTTGATGAGTGGAAGATGTTCATCCTAACTACCATTAAGCTCCAAAACACAAGCTCTAAGTATATCCTCAAGAGTTTGGATAGTCCTCTCGACTTGACCATCCATTTGAGGGTGAAAGGCCATGCTAAGATTAACCTTGGTACCAAGACCTCTTTGGAAGGACCGCCAAAAGTGAGAAGTAAATTGAGCACCATGGTCTAAAATGATAGACAAGGGAACCTCATGCAATCTAACCAATTCATGAATATACAATTTAGCATAATCTTCGGCACCATAAGTAATTTTGACTGGTAGGAAGTGAGTTGACTTTGTCATTCCATCCACAACAACACAAATAGAGTCAAAATGTTTAATAGTCTTGGGAAACCCAACCAAAAAATACATGTTGATCTCTTCCCACTTCCAAGTAGGAATTTCTATATCTTGGGCTAGGCCACCTAGCCTTTGATGTTCGTCTTTGACTTGTTGGAAGTTGTGACATCCGGATATGAACTTGGCAATGTCTATCTTAATACCACCCCACCAATACCCTTCCCTCAAGTCCCTATAAACGTTTGTAGAACTAGAGTGAATGGAATAGGATGAATTATGGGCCTCCTTCAGGATCAATTCTTTCAAATAACCCACATTTGGCACACACAATCTACCTTGGTACCTAAGGGTACCACCTCCCCTTGGGAGAAAACCTCCACTTTACCATTTATTACCAAGGTCTTCAACTCTAACAAGGCAGGGTCAAAATCTTGTTTTACTTTTACCTCCTCAATCAAAGAAGATTTAGAGCCATCAACAACCACTACATCCTCATTATCAACTTCATTCAACATAACCTTCAATCTAGCCAACCGGTGAACCTCTCTAGCCACCTCTTTGCCTCCATCATCAACATGAGCTAGACTACCCATAGACACCCTACTTAGACCATCGGCCACAACACTAGCTTTGTCGGGATTATAATGCACACTCATATCATAATCTCTAAGGAGATCGAACCACCATCATTGTCTCAAGCTAAGGTCTTTTTGGGATGAACACATATTGAAGACTCTTGTGGTCGGTAAACACATCAACATGAACCCCGTACAAGTAGTGACGCCAAATTTTCACCAATTGTGTCGAACTTTCCATTTTTGGAATAGTTACAGAATCTCCATGAATAGGATCAAACCTTATTCCATGGTATTTACATGAGGTTCCTCTTTAAGAAAGTCGCCAAGAGGGCTTAGTTGATCCATGATTTATATTTCATCTTTCGTTCCCTTTTCATTTGTTTCGAGAAAGCAAATACCATGGCTACCAATTCAAGATCATGGGTAGGATAATTCTTCTCATACATCTTAAGTTGTCTAGAGACATATGCTATCATCTTACCATATTGCATCAAAACACACCCCAAACCGATTCGTCAAGTATCACAATATACAACAAATCCATCCAACCCTTCCGGTAGATCCAAGATAGGAGCGGAGACAAGCTTATCTTTCAAAGTCTGGAAACTCTTTTCACACTCATTGATCCGCACAAATTTTGCCTTCTTTTGTGTCAATTTATTCATGGTAGAAGCAATAGAAGAGAAACCATTTATAAACCTCCAATAATAACCCACCAAACCTAAGAAACTTCTAATGTCCGAGGAATCAAAGGTCTAGGGAAATTTCTACTCACCTCGTTTTTTTAGGATCTACCTTAATGCCATCACCCATCATCACATGCCCTAGAAACGTAACCTGTTTCAACCAAAACTCACATTTCTCATATTTTGCATGTAGCCTCTCCTCCCTCAAGATTTGCAATACCACCCGCAAGTGGTCCACATGCTCCTCCTCACTATGGGAATAAATCAAGATATCATCAATAAAAACCACCACAAACAAATCAAGGTAGGGCTTAAAGACCCTATTCATAAGATCCATAAATATAGTCGGTGTGTTAGTCAACCCAAAGGACATATCCACAAACTCAAAGCGCCCATACCTAGTCTGGATAGTCATCGTGGGAATGTCACGCTCCCTCACTTTCACTTGATGATACCTGCACCAAAGATCAATCTTAAAAAAGTGACTAGCCACTTGAACTTGATCAAAAAGGTCATCAATCCTTTGTAGAGGGCATTTGTTTTTTAAGGTGACTCTATTCAGTTGTCGGCAATCAATGCACATTCTAAGAGAACCATCCTTCTTCTTCATAAACAACACTAGTGAACTCCAAGGTGATTTACTAGGCCTTATGAAACTCTTTTCCAACAAATCCCTCAATTACTCTTTCAACTCTAATAGGGTCATACGGTAAGGGGGATAGAAATGGGTTGAGTATCGGGAAGGAGGTCTATACCAAAATCTATTTCCCTTTCGGGAGGAACACCAGGAAGATCATTAGGAAAGACATAAAGAAACTCATTAACCACCAGAACCGACTCAATAGGAAGGACTTTGGACTCAACATCCCTAACCCTCACAAGGTGGTAGAGACAACACTTATAAATCAGAGAGGAAATTGAGTTTAAGGTTAGTCAGAGAGGTATTGGTAAGGCCACATTTGAATTAGAGTTGCCTATGGATATGGTCCATCTGGCTCTTCATGTATCCTGGTTGAGGAGATGTGTTGGTGATTCAAGTGTTATAGGACATTTTGAGGTTGTGGACATTGTGGAGGATGAGTTGACTTATGAGAAGGTCCGGTGGAGAAATTGGGTGGATATAAGTAAAGGTCGATTTGTAAGGGTTTAGTGTTCGTCAAAGCCCTTAGGAGAATCATCAAGTTGGAACTGTCATTCGGGGATCCATAGCAGGCATGGAAAAGCAATATCCGTACCTCCTTCATTCTGACGACTCCTGTTTAGAAAGATAGAAGCCATCCAGACTTATGCCGCATGCCAAGTCCTTTTATATTGTCCCAAGCCTTATGTTTCATCCCCTATGTCATTTGCATGCATTCACGTTTATGTTGACAAGTTAATGATGATTTCTTTACATTTATGCTGAGATTTTGAAAATGGTGTTTAAATGCATTATTGCAATCTTGCTGAGGATGATTTCTTCATGATTACTCTTCTTATATATGTCTCTTTGACAGTCGGGGAAGAATGTTCCAAAGGAGGGAGATATTGAAATGACCCCAAAAAGTGCCCGAAAATATGTCTCGAAAGTGTCCGAAATCATAATTTTCATGTATCACAAAATCCATGCATGATATCAAAAATATGACATCATATACTTATTCGGGGGGAAATTGAGTAGGGATTGGATCTAAACCTAATTTTAGAGCAACTACACAAAAATTCAAAAACGAAAAGTGAGCAATTTCTAGTGAGCTAGCGCGCCACAAGCGCGACACCCCAGGGACGCAGAGAAGGAGTCTTTTGTCCTGTTTTATTAGTTCGGGCCAAGGATTTTAGGTATTGGGACTAAGTCTTCCCACATGTGAAAATAGCTATAATTATCCATATTTCACTTTCATATAATACAAGACATTCCTCAATACTTTCTCAAACACTTAGATAAATATTTCACCGAATTCAAGTGTCCCAAACTCACTTCTGAATCTCAAGAAAATCATTCAAGATTAAATCTCACTCAAAGCTAAGTGAAGCTTGTTTATGTCATTTAAGACCATCGTGGGGACCTTACATCAAGCCAAGTTCAAAGGAATTTTCGTTGGCTAAGTTTCGCAAAAGTATCGTAGGAGGGTCAAATTTAAAGGGGAATATCTCCTTGCACACAAAGAACATGGTAGCCCACAACCTACCAGATTAAATCTCTTTCAATTAGCTTTCTAATGCACTTGGTTTCACCTTATTTAGAGTTCGAATGAAGAAGTTATGCTAGTTTTCGTACAACTTGTATGTGCCGAAGTATATACGCGTTTTTGCCAAATTCCGCCTCAATAATGGAATTCCGTAAATTTAGCCATTTTGTTGGTATTTTGGGAATTTTTATGCTATCTTAACACCTCCTAAAGACCTAACCCTATTCCTAAAGATCAAATTCACTCCTCCCAATTGGAATACACTCTCAAATTCTCTCAAGAGCCTCTATCAAAACCCCAATACAAATTCAAGGAAACTCAAGAGCAAGATTTGGATTCCAAGACCCACTTACAAACTTCAAGTCTTTCACAACTCAATTTCAAGAAATTCAAGGTCTAAGGTCTGTGGGTTTCATTCATGGGTACCTTTCACCCATGA
Organism: Solanum clarkiae; assembly: GCA_011800125.2. Classification (NCBI taxonomy): domain Eukaryota; kingdom Viridiplantae; phylum Streptophyta; class Magnoliopsida; order Solanales; family Solanaceae; genus Solanum; species Solanum clarkiae. The sequence continues at coordinate 11,391,636 of JAABOM020000101.1, forward strand.
AGCCTAATCTTCCATTTCTAAGAAAATTAAATGTTTCCAAGTTGTGTTGCTTATGGGTATTATTCGTTAGAGATTATGATCATATACTATATTGGGATTTTATAATAGTTTGGTTGAAAATACATGATTACTCATTTAAGTCTATATCATGAGATGATTTACCTTTTATGATTATGCATGTTTTATGTTTTGGACCTGTGATCTCTCTTGGGATTTGATGAGGGGTTTCAATGTATTTTGCAAGATGGTATTACCAAGTATTGGTGGACTGCTTTACTTCAAGTTTTCTTGCATGATCTCACTCTTGAATTAAATGGTTTTATACTAGCACTACATACCCACCAAGTGTTTGATAAAATATCCGATTATAGATTCTTGAGGAATTGAAGGTCTAATGCATGTCTTATGAGTTGAATGACTTTATGATGATGAAAGGAAGGTTTATATATGAAGATTATATTATGACGAAAGGAACATATGTATATGATGATTAAAGGAATGTATGTATATGATATTATCTCTATATTATTAGGGATGACCAAGCCCTACTTGGGAGGTTATAGGCTCGGGTAACCATGTTGAGGGGTTTGTACCTCGATCGCCTCGCTCTGGAGGTGGTAGGCCCGTGCAACCTTGTTTTGGGTTTGTACCCATCAACCTTGTTGGCGGTTTGTACTCCATCAACCTTGCTGGGGGGTTTGTACTCCATCAACATTTTTGGGGGGTTTGTACACTATCAACCTCATGAAGGGGTTTGTACCTCATGCGCCTCTCCAAAGAGGTGGTAGGCCTTCCGTTGCACTAAGAATGGTCACTCGTTACACATGACATATTATTATATGTCTATTCATTGTCTATGATATGCATTTTGATTATGGTACTTACCACTTATTGCATTTCATCCTATATACTTAGTACATACAAACGTACTAATGCATACTCTATCCCTAGTTTAATGATGTCCCTTAGCCCTGGTTATCCCTATTTCTACTCTTTGTTTGCTATTTTACTTCCTCCCCGACCAAGGATGTGTAATGATGTTCTAAGATGCTTGCTTGGGGTCCCTTCGGATACCTCTTGTGTTGTGTCACTTCTACGGCCTACACTTGGGTCGTGACATGAAAGACATGTATGTATTTAATATTATCTTTATAGTGTTGGAATTGACCAAGCCTCACTCGGGAGGCTATAGGCTCGGGTGACTATGTTGAGGGGTTTGTATCTCGGTCGCCTCAGTCGGGAGGTGGTAGGCTCGTGCAACCAAGTTGATGGGTTTGTACCTTGACAACCATGTTGAGAGGTTTGTTCATCAACCATTTTGAGGGGTTTGTACCTCATCAACCATGTTGAGGGGTTCGTACCTCATTCGCCTCTCCAAAGGGGGTAGTAGGCCTTGGATATTCACTAATAATGGTCTCTCCTTACATATGTATGTGTTCTATGTAAGCACAATTTACTTCAAGTATACTCCATGCACACCATATTGTTATATGCTACTCATTGCCTATGCTTATGCATTTCGATTATGTTGCTTATTTCTTGTTGCATTGCATCCTAGATATTTAGTACATTCAAACGTACTAAGGCATACTCCATGCTTACATGATGTCACCATGTAGGAATCGAAGCCCCACATGAGCATCTTTCTCTATGCAACTAGTGCGATTTCTCTCAAGCTAGTTGGTGAGTCCGCCATTTGGGGGACAATGTGTATAATCTCATGTTATGTACTAAGACTATCTTTCTTTTATGTAAGTATTGACTATGAGGGTGACCCCAGTTGCTTGTCTTGGTCCCCGCTCTTTTCAATGTAGTAGAGGTATTATTGAATATGTTATATATTGAGCCTTGACTCTCTTGTTATGGTGCTTATGTAATGAAAGTATCCATTTACCCTTTTTCCCTTATTTCTACATTTATTATGTTGTTTAATTGCTTTCGTGACCAATGATATGTAATCATATGTTAAGAGGCTTGTTTGGGTCCCTTCGGGTTCCTCATTCGCGTGTCACATCTAGGCCCTAGGCTTGGGTCATAACAAACTTGGTATCAGAGCACTAGGTTATTAATGGTCCTCGACATCCAACATATCGCTATGATTATAGTCCTATTCATGGTCATGTTGTGTACCATAATTATGAGTAGGAGGCTGTGAGACGTTTTGGGAAATATTTCCATTCTTCATATTCTAAGTCATGCTATAGAGTTAAATTAAGTTTTTCCCCCTATCTATTGTTCTTTGCTATGCTAGATCATGTCTAACACAAGAAGAAGGAGAGCCCGCACTCCCGAGGTACAACCGGCTCATGGTGAGCTCCGGGATGCTCTTACTTTGCTAGCACAAGTTGTGGCTAACCAAGCCAACTAAGGGTCCCAAGCCCCTCATGCTCCTATATCGGCATCTCAGGTAAGGGATTTTATGAGGATGAACCCACCAGAATTCTATGGGTCTAAGGTAGATAAGGACTCTTAAGGGTTCGTTGATGAGGTATACAAGGTTTTAGCAATCATGGGTGTTAGATCGGAAGAGAAACCAGAGTTGGTAGCCTACCAACTCAAAGGGGTAGCACAAATATGGTTTAATCAATGGAAGGAGGAGAAGTGAATCAATAATGTAGTGCTTTTGGAGGAGTTCAAGGTGGCGTTTCTTAATCGGTTCTTCCTTTATGAGCTTAGGGAGGACAAGATGGTGGAGTTTATGAATTTGAGACAAGGGTCTATGCGTGTGAGGGAGTATGCCCTCAAGTTCAGTCAACTCTTTAAATATGCTCCCCACTTGGTTGCAACCGAAGGCCTAGAATGAACAAGTTCGTGATGGGTGTATCTGATTTAGTGAGTGGGGAATGTCGGTTTGCTATGTTAATTAGTGACATGGATTTGTCCTGTTCGATGATCTACGCTGAACAAATGAAGGAGGAAAGATTGAGGAAGAGGAGTAATGAGGCCAATAGGGCCCGTTTTGAGGGAAAATTCCAAAGTCGAAAGGGTGGCCGGTTCCATCGACGCCAAGAGTCTTCTCAAGTATTTAATAAGAGGGTTGCAAATGACTTTCCAAGGGCCCAGGGTGTTGGGAGTGTGGTTCCTAATGGTGGGTGTCCAAAATATGTTAGGGGTCATAGTGGTCTGTACTTGAGGGATACTAATGCTTGTTATGGCTGTGGGGAAGTTGGGCATAGATATCCCTCCAAATCACAACAAGAGTAAGGAGGTTCATCCACAAGGTGCTAATGCAGTTCCTTTGGGGAGAGATGGCCAATAAGATAGTGCCCCAAGGCTCAATCGGTTCTATGCACTCCAAGGGAGGCAAGGGGTTGAGGAGATTCCCGATGTCGTCACCGATATGTTCAAAGTCTTTGATTTTGATGTGGTTATACATTGATTGATCCTGGTGCCACTCTTTCTTTTGTTACCCCTTTAATTGCCAAAAAGTTCAATGTTGATCCTGAATTATTATGTCACTTATTAGGTGTCTACTCCTATTGGTGCATCTATTGTTGCTAGAAAGGTTTATAGAAATTATCCCATTTGCATTTTGCATAAGATTTTGCCTTGTGATCTTGTTGAGTTAGAAATGGTGGATTTTGGTGTCATACTTGGGATGGATTGGTTGCATGCATACTATGCTTCTATTGATTATAGAACCCGTAGGGTCAAATTTCAATTCCCAAATGAGCCCGTTCTTGAGTTGGAGAGTCATGATGTGGTGGTCAAGGTTAGGTTCATCTCTTGCATTAAAGCCCATAAGTTGATCTCTAAGGGGTGTCTCTATCATCTTGTGAGGGTAAAGGATGTGGAGTCCAAAGTCTTTCCTATAGAGTCGGTTCTAATGGTAAATGAGTTCCTTGATATCTTTCCAAATAACCTTCCTGGTGTTCCTCCCGAAAGGGAAATCAATTTTTATATAGACCTCCTTCTCGATACTCAACCCTTTTCTATTCCCCCTTAACTTATAGCCCTGATGGAGTTAAAGAAGTTGAAGGAGCAATTGAGGGATTTGTTAGAGAAGGGTTTCATTAGGCCTAGCCAATCACCTTGGGGTGCACCAGTGTTGTTTGTGAAGAAGAAGGATGGGTCCCTTAGAATGTGAATAGAGTCACCATAAGGAATAAGTATCCTCTTCCAAGGATTGATGATTTGTTTGACCAATTGCAAGGGTCTTGTAACTTCTCTAATATTGATCTTCGGTCCGGGTACCATCAAGTGAAGGTGAGGGAGTGTGATATCCCTAAGAAAGCCTTTCGAACTATGTATGGGCATTATGAGTTTGTTGTGATGTCTTTTGGGTTGACGAATGCACTGGCCATCTTCATGAATATTATGAATAGGGTCTTTAAACCCTACCTTGATTTATTTGTTGTAGTCTTCATTGATGATAATTTTAATCTAGTCTCATAGTGAGGAGGAATATAAGAGTCATTTGAGGGTAGTGCTACAAAGATTGAGGGAGGAGAAGTTGTATGCTAAGAATGAGAACTGTGAATTTTGGTTGAAGGAGGTTGCCTTCCTAGGTCATGTGGTGACGGGGGATAGTATTAAGGTGGATCCTAAAAAGATGGATGTGATTACAAATTGGCCTAGACCATTGACCCCATCGGATATTAGGATTTTCTTGGGCTTAGCGGGTTACTATTGGAGGTTTGTGAATGGGTTGTCTTCTATTCCTTCTCCTATGACAAAGTTCACTCAAAAGAAAGCCAAATTTGTGTGGTCTAATGAATGTGAAAAGTATTTCCAAACATTGAAGGATAAGCTTGTTTTCGCTCCTATTTTATCACTACCGAAAGGGATAGAGGGGTTTGTTGTGTATTGTGATAATACTAGAGTTTGTTTGGGTTGTGTTCTAATGCAAAACGGTAAGGTGATAGCCTATGCTTCTAGACAACTTAAAGTGCATGAAAAGAATTATCCTACTCATGCTCTTGAACTAGCTGCCGTGGTATTTACATTAAAGATTTGGTATCATTGTTTGTATGGGGTGCATGTTGATGTGTTTATTGATCATAAGAGTCTCCAAGATATCTTTACACAAAAAGATCTCAACTTGAGACAAAGAAAGTGGTTGGAACTTCTTAAGAACTATGATATGAGGGTGCATTACTATTCCGGTAAGGCTAATCTGGTGGCCGATGCTTTGAGTAGGGTGTCTATGGTAGCCTAGCTCATGTTGATGGTGGTGGTAAAGAGGTGGCTAGGGAGGTCCATCTGTTGGCTAGATTGGGGGTAAGGTTGGAAGAGGTTGATAATAGTGGTATTGTGGTTATTGATGGTTCAAAATCATCCTTGGTTGATAAGGTAAAAGCAAAGCAAGATCTTGACCCCACTTTGTTGGAATTGAACGCATTGGTAAAATATGGCAAAGTGGAGGTTTTCTCCTAAGGAGGAGATGGTGCCTTTAGGTACCAAGGTAGGTTGTGTGTACCTTGTGTAGATGGCTTGAGGGAGACAATCCTTGATGAGGCCTATAATTCTTCTTATTCTATTCACCCCAGTTTTACCAGCATGCATAGAGATTTGAGGGGTGTCTATTGGTGGGGAGGCATAAAGAGGGACATTGCCAAATTTGTATCTGGCTATCATAGTTGCCAACAAGTTAAAGCTGAGCACCAAAGACCGAGAGGCCTAGTATAAGATATAGATATTCCTACTTGGAAGTGGGAGGAGATTAATATGGATTTTGTGGTTGGGTTGCCCAAGCCTAGAAAGGGTATTGATTCCATTTGACTTGTGGTTGACAGGATGACGAAATCGAATTGCTTTCTACTAGTTAAGACCACATATATGGAGTTAAAGATTATGATAGGTTGTACATTCATGACTTGGTGAGATTGCATGGGGTTCCTTTGTCCATTATATTGGATCGTGGTGCTCAATTTACTTCACATTTTTGGAGGTCTTTTCAAAGGGATCTTGGCACAAGAATTAAACTTAGTATGGCCTTTCACCCTCAAACGGATAGCCAAGCCGAATGAACTATACAAACACTTGAGAATATGCTTAGGTCTTGTGTATTGGAGCTTAAGGGTAGTTGCGAGGATCACCTTCCATTGATTGAGTTTGCTTATAACAATAGCTATCATTCTAGCATCGGTATGTCTCTTTTTGAGGCCCTCTATTGTAGACATTGTAGGTCACTGGTTGGGTGGTTTGATATTGGAGAGGTGGCATTATTGGGTCCATATCTTGTTATGGAGGCTCTTGAGAAAGTTACGATGATTAGAGAAAGGTTGAAGACGGCCCAAAGTCACCAAAGGTCCCATGCCGATGTGAGGATAAGGGATCTTAAATTCAAAGTTGGTGATTGGGTCTATTTGAAGGTGTCACCCATGAAGGTTGTAGTTCATTTTGGTAAAAAGGGCAAGTTGAGTCTAAGATATATGGGTCCTTATAGGGTAATAAGGAGGATTGGCAAGGTAGCTTATGAGTTGGAGTTGCCTAATGAGATGGATTTAGTTCATCTGGTCTTTCATGTATTCATGTTGAGGAAATGTGTTGGAGACCCTAATTATATTGTGCCTCTTAATGTTGTGGGTGTTGTTAAAGACAACTTGACTTATAAAGAGGTTGAAGTTCATATTTTATATAGACAAGTGAAAAGATTGAGGAACGAGGATGTGGCTTCCGTTAAGGTCCTTTGAAGGAATCAACAAGTTGAAAGTGTTACTTAGGAGGCCGAAGCAGACATACAAAAGCAATATCCTTACCTTTTCACTCCACCCAAGCCTAAGCTATTAATCTAAGTCCCCAATGAGATTCCAATCTTATGTTTCAGCCCTATGTCATTTGCATGCATTCATGTTTAAATTGACAAGTTCATGATGATTTTACACTTATGTTGAGATTTTTGAAATGATGTTTAAGTGCACTATTGCATCCTTATGTGGGATAAAGTTGTCATGTCCACGTCTCTTATATACATTTCTTTTACATTCAGGAACAGATGTTTCTAAGGTAGAGATATTGAAACGACCCCAAAAAGTGCCCAAAAATGTGCTTTGGAAGTGCCAAAATCGTAATTTCCATATATCTTAAAATCCATGCGTGATATCGAAAATTCGACTTCGTATTCTTGATCAGAGGGTCAAATTGAGTGGGGAATGGGTCTAACCCCGATTTTAGAGCAAGCAAATCATAATTCTCTTTCCTAAAATTTTGATTTTCAGAATTGATCTGCGACAGTGCCGCGACGCGCAGCCATTGTGGACCTATGTAAATTTTGCCTCCGCGACTAGTGATTTTTATCTCGGTCCAAAGCTTTTGGGTCTTCGACCTAAGTCTTCCTATGCGTAAAATTACCTATAATTAGTCATATTTCACCTTCATATCACACAAGACATTCCCCAGTATTTTTCTCAAACATTTAGACAAATATTTCACCCTAAATTCATGTCCCAAAACTCAATTCGGATCTTAAGGTTTTCATTCAAGCTTCAAGTCTCCATTTCAAATCTTCTTCAAGAAATTCTCCTAAGCTAAGGTATTTGGGTTTCAAACATTGAGTCTTTCTTCTTATGAATTTCACTGCACACTATGTTGGGGTTTCATGAAATTGTGATTGTTTTAGCATGTTTTGGGCTATGAATCTAAGATCTATTATGGGACTTCATGAAGGGTTTTGTTGTATGTTGTTACCAAGTATCTATTGATGATTTTACACTGAACTTTCTAGCATGATTCCACTCTTGAATTGCATGGTTTTATACTAGCACTAAACACCCGCCAACTGTTTGATAAAATGTTCGATTATGATTTCTTGTGAAATTGAAGGCCCAATGCATGTTTTATGAGTTGAATGACTCTATGATGATGAAAGGAATGTATGTGTATAATATTATCTTTAGTATTGTGAATTGACCAAGCCTCACTCGGGAGGTTGTAGGCCCGGGTAACCATGTTGAGGGATTTGTACCTCGATCGTCTCTCTCTGGAGGTGGTAGGCCCGTGCAACTAGGTCGAGGGGTTTGTACCTTGACAACCATGTTGAGGGGTTTGTACCTCATCAACCATGTTGAGGGGTTTGTAAATCATCAACCATATTGAGCGGTTTGTATCTTATTCGCCTCTCCAAGGGGATGGTAGGCCTTGGATATTCACTAATAATGGTCTCTCCTTACACATATATACGTACTATGTAAGCATGATTTACTTCAAGAATCTTCCATGCATGTCATATTGTTAGATGCTACTCATTCCCTATGCTTATGCATTTTGATCATGTTGCTTATCTCTTGTTTCATTGCATCCTACATACTTAGTATATTAAAACGTACTAACGCATACTCTATGCCTACATGGTGTCACCATGTAGGAACTGGAGTCCCAGTAAAGCATCTTCCTCCACATGGCTAGCATGATTTCTCTCAAGCTAGTTACTGAGTCCGTCATTTTGGGAACAATGTCTATAATCTCATGCTATGTACTAAGGCCCTTCTTTTATATAAGTATTGACTATAAGGGTGAGCCCGGTTGCTTATCTTGGCCCCTGCTCTTATTTATGTAGTAGAGGTGTTGTTGGACACGTTATGTATTGAGCCTTGACTCTCTTGTTTTGGTGCTTATGTTATGAAAGTATCACTTTAGCCCTTTTTCCCTTATTTCTACTCTTATTATATTGTTTAATTGCTTTCGCGATCAATGATATGTAATGATATGTTAAGAGGCTTGTTTGGGGTCCCTTTGGGTTCCTCATTCGTCGTGTCACATCTAGGCCCTAGGATTGGATCGTGATAAATTCAATACATTTTGAAAGCCCAAAATCATCATGAAGTCATTTGACTCATAAATCATGTAATAGATCATCAGTAACTTAAGAATCCTTGTCAAGACATTTCATTAAACACTTAGTGTGTTTATAATGCTTGTTCAAAATCATACAATTCAAGAGTGTAATAATATGAGAAAAATTAATGCAAATCAACCCACCAACATATAGCAAAACTCTCATATAGGATACCTTGAAATCCTTCATTGAATATCATAATAGATCATAGTTTCATAGCTCAAAACATGCAAAGTCTCAATATACCAAACCTAGTCATAGTATAAGCTTGAAATAATGTATAGTAAATCAATTTTTCATAAAACAGCTAGCATAATTTATACTCATAATCTATAATAAAAGATACTCATAGATAATACAACTTGAAAACCTAAAATTTTCATAAAAATGGAGATTAGGCTCCACGGGTGACAGGACCTAATGGATGAAACCCACATACTTAAATTTGGGGGATTCCTTGAAGTAGACTTGATGGAGACTTGAAACTTGAATGGATTTCTTGAGATTCAGAATTAAACTTGAGACACTAGAATTTGGATGGAAATTTTGATAAAATGGTTCAGAGGTTTTAGAGAGCGTTTTTGAGTGATATGGAGTTGAAAAATAGCTAAGTATTGAAGATTTCACATGTAAATGGGCATTGAGCCATGACCCCAATGCCTTAGGCCGAAACAAGAAAATTAAGAAAATGCTAACACTGATCCGCGATGGGTCCGTGCCATGGAACCATCGCGCACCCTTTCTGTTTCTGAAAATTTTGTGAAAATCATTTCGCTATGGGTCTTCTAAAATTCGGGTTATACCCATCTCCCGCTCAATTTTTTCCCCCGATCAAGAATATGAATTTAGATTTTTGATATCACGCACGGATTTTGAGAAATATGGAATTACGATTATGGGCATTTTCGAAGCACATTTTTGGGGCATTTTTTGGGCGTTTCAATATTTCATTCAAATTATAAGGTATTTGAGTTTGGGAGATGAACAGAGTAATCATTGAAGAAAATTATTATTTAAACTACATGAAAAGAAATTTTATCCATTATTGATGATGGCTAAAAGAAAAAAAAGAATGGACTAATTTGAGTATCTGAGATCTCACAAAGCCTCAAATTTGTGATCTCAAGGGGGAAACGTTAAGCACATCCGTTTACACCTTATGTTTAAACATTTGAAATCTCTTAAAGTCTCAAACTTGGTATCTCAATGCAGGGACATTAAATACATCCCTTCTCACCTTGTGTTTAAGTATTCAAAATATCATAAAGCCTCAATTTTGTGATCCCAAGGCGAAGACTCAAACACATCCCTTTACATCTTATGTTTAAGCATTTAGAATCTCATAAAGCCTCAAATTTATGATCTCAAGGTAGGTACATTTGTAACACCTCACACACGACTCAGAAAGTTCCCTAGGGTTTACTTTTTAAATATCTTAAAATCTGTACATGATTTAATAGATTCAACTTTGTATTCTTTTTTTAGGAGGCAAAATTATGTAAGAATGGGGTGGCCTTTGATTTTTAGGTGACTTGTATCAAAAAAATATATTTCAAGTGATTTAGGCCTAAATAATTAGGGTACACGACCAATCTGCATTGCGAATTTGAACCATGAAAGTACAAGAGTGGCCCAAACTCATTCCTAGGCGAAAATGGAAAAAAATTGAACTTCATGCAATAATAAACTGTGCAGAAACAAGTCCGCATCGCGCCTGTGGTCCCTCATAATACAAATTTTTTTAACTTTTTCAATTTTAAGTGAGGGTATTTGGGTAATAACCCAACACCCTTATAACGGGATTCCTCCATTGTCAACCATTTTGAGCCCTAAATCTCACTAAAATACTCTCCAAATCCTCTTTAATTCTCACCAAATCCTTCAATATTCTCAAAAAATTTTGTTAGAATTCAATAATTCAAGCAAAGCCCATAAGTCTTCTCAAGTTTTCTTAAAGAAATCTTAATTTTATGGTTTGTGCGTCCTCATTCATAGGGATTCTTTCACGCATGAAGCCAATCCTCTTTTTTAATAAAATATCATGATTTCAAGGTTTGATACTTCGTGGATACTTCCTATTATGAATTATGAACATGAATTTAGTTTGATTTCTACCACGAATTTATTTATTATGCATGAATATCCTTTGAAGGTTTATCCTATGAGGTAATTTATGATTATTGAAGCTATGCATGATATGAACTATGGAAACTATGAAAGAATATAATTTTTATGATAGATTTCATGACAATCAAATTAGGGGTTTTGCTACTATAATGATGGGTTGTCTTAAATGTTTCCTATGGTTTTACTTTATTTTACTCGTGTCCTATACTATTGAATTGTGTGGTTTTAAGTTCAATTGCATATACCATAGTATTTGGCTAAGTTTACATGATAAAGTCTCACATGTTGATGAAATGTTTATGGAAAGTTATGCAAGACAAGTATGTTATGATGCTTTAAGGGCTACTATGTATATTATGAACTCATGAAAGTTCTATGAATGATGAACAAGATTATGATCCCTATTATGCTAAGTTTCAATATGAAAGGAAATTGCTCACTTGAAGGGGTCAAGTATTTGTAATGTTTTACTCTTATTATAATGATATGTTTTTACAAGTTATTCAAGTTATGATTATGCATATGCTCATATTATCTATTCCATAGGACTAGACTTAGTACCGAGAGGGGTGTAGAGTAGGGGACTATCCCCAAGGGTCCTTATATAAAGCTTTATTCCCCATAACTATGTGTCATCATAGGTTTGTATTATTGATTTCTTAAATGGACTTTAGAACTAGTGGATCCATCTAGGTTTGTTTACCTAGAATGTGGGGTATGATTTGCCTTGGCAAGTAAACTTCTCCTTTTTTGGTGTAAAGGTAAGACCGGGATTCCAAGTAATAGCTCACTTGGTCTTAATGTTAGTTAAGGTCTCTTCCCATATATGTATGGCATATTATGCAAGTTTGACTGTTTTCATGCATGTTTTCACTTAAGCATTGATCATACATGTCATATTGAGCTTATATCTATTATATGTAATAATGCATCTTATTTGCTATGGCTTATATTTTTTGTTTGCATTGCACCCCGTATACTTACTACATTTCAAGTACTAAAGTATACTTTTTGCCTACATGATCTAATTGTCACGACCCAAGCCTAGGTCTTAGACGTGATACAGCGAATGGGGAACCCGAGGGGACCCCAAACAAGCCTCTTAAAATATCATTCACACATCCTCAGTCGCGGAAGCAAAATAAGTATCAACAAGATATAATAAAAAGGGAAGCAGAAATAAGAGAAGTCTTTAATATTCATAAAAGCATAACGGAGTCAAGCTCATAGCATAAACTTAACATAGTATCCAATAACACCTCAAACTTAGAATGGAGCAGGGGCCAAGACACTTCCCGGACTCACCATTATGATAACAAGTGTTCAACATAAAGAAGTCTCAACATAGCAAGAGTAGTCTCAACATAGCAAGAGTAACTTAGATATTGTCCTTGGACTTGAGGACTAACCAATGCTTTTCTCCGAAGTACTAAACTAGCCACGTGGAGGATGATCAAAAGAAGCTTCGGTCCCTACATGGTAATATCATATAGGCATAGAATATGTGTTAATACATTTGAATGTACTAAGTATGCGGGGTATAATGTAACAAAGACATAATCCAATATATTCAAAGTGCATAATCATAAACAATGGATATATAATCTCAATATGGCATGCATGATCAATGCTTGTAATAAAACATGCTTGTAAATCATTCAAATTGCATAATATATCATACATATGTGGGAAGAGACCTCAGCTGACATAGACCAAGTAGGTACAACTTGGACTCCGAAGCCTGACACCCCCTCGGTTCAGGTGACCTTGCATGACATCCCCCAGCGAAGTGTGGTTTACTTGCCAAGGCAAACCAAACATGATAACATGAACTAGATTGATCTATTAGTATAGAAAGGGTAATAATCATAATCCCTTGGTGACACATAGTTCAGAGATTAAAGACTTTATGTAAGCACCCCTTGAGTCGAGCCCCCATCTTAAGCCTCAATCGGTGCTAAGTCAATTTTCACGGAATACTTGAAATAATCATGCTTTAATCATAACATGAATAGATTGTAAGAACATGAATTGAGTAGCTCATAAACATGCTTGACCTCTAGTAGTGAGCCTAACTTGAACATGAGAGTAGATCATAAACATATATGAACCCTTTCTTTGACATGACTGGCTCAGAAGAGGTAAAAATCTTGAAATAGGGCTTAACTTGAAACTTGTAAAATCATAGATACTTTTTATGAATTCAATACATGCTTGAAATTCCTTAATCATCATGAAGTCACATGTAAACCATCTAAACAACTTGAGAATTTCTGTCATGTCATTTTATCAAACACATGATGGGTTGATGATACTTATTCAAAATCTTGCAATTCAAGAGTAAAATAAAATGAGTAAACTCAATGCAAATCAACCCACCAACATGATAGTAAATCCCTCATGTAGGGTGCCTTTGAAATCCATCACAAAAGCTCATAATAGTTCATAGTTTCATAACTCAAAACATGCATAGTCTCAATAAATATAATCATTCATGGAATAAGCTTGAAATAGACATTCATGCATAATCAATCAATACTTGGTAAAACCCCAACATCATTTATCTTCATATTTCATAATAAGAGATACCCAGAAGTAATACAACTTGAAATCATGAAATTATCACAAAAGAGAAGGTTGGGCTTCAAGAGTGAAATGACCTTTGGATGAAGACCCACATACCTTAAACCTTGAATTTCTTGAAATGAACTTGAAAAAGACTTAGAGCTTAAAATGAGTCCTTGAGTTTCAAAATTGAGCTTGAAATCCTTTTATTTGAATGAGAGAATTGATAGAGTCTTAGAGAGATTTTAGAGAGTGTTTTGTGAGCTATAGAGTTGAAAAATGACTATGTATGGGAGATTTTATGCTTAAGTGGGCATGGGGCTATAACCACACTGCCCTTGACCGAAATAAGAAAACAAAGGAAAATATTACACTGGTCTATGCCCCAGGCGCGATGCGGAGTTCAAAATACACAGTGGCACGACCCAAGCGCGTCACGACCTGGGCACGGACAACCACTAGAAATCATAAAATTAATGAAAATTATTTTTTTGCTATAGATCTTCTAAAATCTATGTTATACCCATTCTCCACCTCAATTTTGTTCCCCTGATCGAGAATATGAATTCGAATTTTTGAAAGCACACACGGATTTTGAGAAATATAGAAATTATGTTTTTGGGGCATTCTGAAGCACATGAGGGGTGTTTCAATATCTCTTCCTTGGGAACATTCGTCCCCGAATGTCAAAGAAACATGCGTAAGAGAAGTAATTATGAAGAACTCAGCTCGACATGAATGCAACAAATGCATTTAAGCATCATTTTCTAAAATCTCAACATGAATGTCAACAATCACCATAAACATGAATGAACACAAAATTATATGAAGGTTGAATCTTAAGACTTGAAATCATAGATGGAACCTAAGGTATTACCTTCGGCTTGAGTAGACTGGAAGAGATATAGGTATCGTTTTTTCATGTCCGGCTCAGCTACCTAAGTGGCACTTTCAACTTGTTGATTCCTCCAAAGGACCTTAGTGGATGTTAGATCTTTGTTTCTCAAAACCTCTTCACTTGTCTATACAAAATCTCCACCGGGACCTCCTCATAGGTCAAATTATCTTCCACAACACCCACAAACTCTAAAGGCACAATAGCACTTGGCTCACCCACACACTTCCTCAACATGTACACATGGAAGACCGGATGAACCATATTAATCTTCATAGGCAACTCCAACTAATATGCAACCTTACCAACTCTCCTCAAAACTCTATAAGGACCCACAAACCTTAGGCTCAACTTCCCTTTCTCGCCAAACTGGACCACACCCTTCATGGGTGAGACTTTTAAGTAAATCCAATCACCAATATCAAACTCAAGATCTCGTCTCCTCACATCCGAGTAGGATGATGATGTTCAAGCTCCAATAAGAAAGCAACCACTGTCAGCAATTAACCTAACTCAAGATTAGGGTTGAATCCACAAGGAATATAGGGCTTGACTACAAGAATTCACTATCAATCATTTCAAGTATCTATAACTAAAATCTCTAAATAGGGGGCGGGGGGTGTTTGTGATTCAAGAACAAAAACAAAAATAAACACTATACTACAATGCGAGAAAACACTCAATTTTAGGGACAACTTGGGAATTATGGTCCCCATCGTTCGCCGACTTGATTACCCTAGACAACATAACTACAATTGGAAATTCGCATGCAAGACAGTAACTTAGGTTCTTCCAGCCCTCTTGTGAAGGTGAAGATCGAATTTCACCATGGCGCTTGGTCGTCAACCATGGTGTGCCAACTAACTATTACCTATTATCTCAGTCAACCTCCCTTTGGTCAGGTTTGGTTGATTAGATGAGAACATATCAATCGAATCCTGTCATCTACTTTCCTTTTCTTATTCGTCACTACGTTGGTCTGGATCGTGATACTACGCAGGGTTTGGTGTTGGCCACCACCAAACAACAATCAAAATGAAGGAAAATAGACAATACATGCAAAACCTCAAACATGGAAATGCAATAAATCTAGGTTAACTCAAGTCAACTACCCATGGTTTCCACAATCCCAAGTTGTGGGTTCTTAGCTACTCATGGCGAAGGCAAAACTAACAAAAATGCAAATACAAGACATAGTTTAAAATTTTACCCAAAGCAATGAAGAGTGATAACACCACAAGTCGCAAACCTCAAGATTGATAGATTGAGAATGAATATAATGTATGATTTTGCAATCCCAAAAAGTGGGTTTTCGAAGAGAAAATGAAAATCTAAAGTAAAACCCTAAAATAATCTAGAGAGAATATCAAGTCTTAAGTATGCAAAAATCTCTCCAAAATAAACCCTAACATAAAGTATTTATAGTATTTAAATACTTAACCCTAAAAATTACACAGAAAAGGCAGCTGACAGCAGGTACGCTTCATAGGTACGACTTGTAGGTTGACCTACAAGTCGTAATTGGGGTTTCGTATCAGGCACTTGGCATTTTGGACTTGACTGTTATGACCCACTAATACAAGTCATTGCTTGAGCTATGACTCGTATGCTCTTCTTGTAGTATAGGACTTTAGTTTTTGGTCCAAAATTTTGACTCTCTATTTCTTGATATGAGATCTACGACTCATAGGGAGGCCTCGTAAGGCTGACCTCCACCTAGCGGATTTCTGATTTTTTTCTCTCTGTTTGGCTATGATATCACCCTACGACTCGTAGCTTGGGCTAAGACTCATAGGTGAGCTGGTATGTCCTGCACTTCAACAAAATCTGCAACTTTTCTCCCAAAATCATGCCAACCTACATTTTTTGCAATAACAACACAAAAGCACATGAAAACCATAAAACATTGCATTAAGAACTCAGAAAATCATTTGTTTTAAGCATCGATTGTGTTGTATTTTGATAGCACAGCATAGGACTTTTGTCTACTTTGGGTTGTTTTCAATCTCTCCCTTATTAACCTCACCTTCTCCAAGGCTTCCATAACCAAATCCGGACATAGCAATGCCATCTTCCCCACATCAAACCACCCAACCAGGGATCTGAAATGCCTACCATATAAAACATCAAAGAGAGCCATGCCAATGCTTGAGTGGTAGCTATTGTTGTAAGCAAACTCAATAAGTGGAAGATATTTATCATAACTATCTTAAACTCCAAAACACAAGCTCTAAGCATATGCTCAAGAGTTTTGATAGTCCTTTTGGCTTGACCATCCATTTGAGGGTGAAAGGTTGTGCTAAGCTTGACCTTAGTACAAAGACCTCTTTGGAAGGACATCCAAATGTGAGAAGTGAATTGAGCACCACGATCCAAAATGATAGACAAGGTCACCCCATGCAATCTAACTAACTCATAATATACAACTTGGCATAATCTTCAGCTTCATAAGTAGTTTTGACTGGTAGGAGGTGAGCCAAATTTGTCATTCGATCCAACACAACACAAACAGAGTCAAAGTGTCTCCTAGTCTTAGGCAACCCAACCACAAAGTCCATGTTGATCTCTTCCCACTTCCAAGTAGGAATTTCTATGTCTTGGGCTAGGCCACCTGGTCTTTAATGTTTGGTTTTCAGTTATTGACAATTGTGATAACTAGATAAGAACTTGGCAATATCTCTCTTCATACCACCCCACCAATACACCTCCCTTAAGTCTCTATACATCTTTGTGGAACTAGGGTGACTAGAATAAGATGAATTATGAGCTTCTTCAGAATCAACTCCCTTAAGTCATCAACATTAGCCAAACACAACCTAGCTTAGTACCTAAGGGCACCATCTCGCCCTTGGGAGAAAACCTCCACTTTACCATCCTTCACCAAGGCCTTCAACTCTAGCAAGGCAGGGTCAAGCTCTTGTTTTGACTTGACTTCCTCAATCAAAGAAGATTTAGAACCATCAACAACCACCAGACCATCATTTTCAACTTCATCCAACCTAACCCTCAACCTAGCCAACCGGTGAACTTCTCTAGACGCCTCTTTTCCACCAACATTAATATGAGCTAGGTGACCCATGGACACTCTACTTAGAGCATCGGCCACAAAATTAACTTTGTTGGATGATAAATGTACACTCATGTCATAATCTTTAAGGAGCTCTAACCACCTTGTTTGTCTCAAGTTAAGATCTTTTTGTGTGAAGAAATATTGGAGACTCTTGGGGTCGGTAAACACGTCAATATAAACCCCATACAAATAGTGATGCCAAATTTTCAAAGCAAATACCACGGCTGCAAATTCAAGATCATGGGTAGGATAATTTCGCTCATGCACCTTAAGTTGCCTAGAGACATGCTATCACCATGCCATTTTGCATCAAACCATACCCCAAACTAATTCTTGTAGCATCACAATAAACCACAAACCCTTCCAACCCTTCTGGTAGAGCCAAGATAGGAGCAGAGACAAGCTTATCCTAGAGGAAGAAATAGAAGAGAACCCATTCACAAACCTCTGGTGGTAACCTGCCAAACCTAAGAAACTACTAATATCTGACGGAATCAAGGGTCTAGGCCAATTTCTTATCACCTCTGTCTTCCTAGGATCTACCTTAATACCATCACCCGACACTACATGCCCTAGAAAAGAAACCTCTTTCAACCAAAATTTACACTTTTCATATTTAGCAAACAACCTCTCATCCCTTAAGATTTACAATACCATCCTCAAGTGATTCATATGCTCTTCCTCACTCCGAGAATACATCAATATATCATCAATAAATACCACCAAAAACATATCAAGGTAGGGTTTAAAGACCCTATTCGTGAGATTTATAAATATAGTCGGTGCATTAGGCAAGCCAAAAGACATTACCACAAACCCAAAGTGCTCATACCTAGTCCAAAAAGTCATATTGGGAATATGACACTCCCTGACCTTCACTTGGTGGTATCCGGACCGAAGATCAATATTAGAAAAGTGACTAGCCCCTTTTAGTTTATCAAAATGGTCATCAATACTTGGTAGAGGGTACTTGTTCTTTTTGGTAACCCTATTAAGTTGTCGGTAATCAATGCACATTCTAAGGGAACCATCCTATTTCTGCACAAACAAAACCAATGCACCCCAAGGTGACTTGCAAGGTCTTATGAAACCCTTCTCCAAAAAATCCTTTTGTTGATCCTTCAACTCCTTCAATTCCACCAGGGCGATACAGTAAGGGGGATGGAAATAGGTTGTGTATTTGGGAAGGAGGTCTATACCAAAGTCTATTTCCTTTTCAGAAGGAACACTAAGAAGCTCATTGGGAAAGACATCAAGAAACTCATTGGCCACCAAAACAGACCGATGATGTTCACGCTCCAATAAGAATGCGATCGCTGTCTGCAATTAACCTAACCAAAGGTTAGGGTCAAACCCATAGGGATTATAGGGTTTGACTAAAAGAATTCACTATCAATCATTTCAAGTATCTATAACTAAAATCTCTAAATGGTGGGGGGTTTGTAATTGAAGAACAAAACCAAAAATAAAATGCGAGAAGACACTCAACTTTAGGGATAACTTGGGAATTGTATTCCTCATGGTTCGCCAACTCGATTACCCTAGACAATATAACGACAATTGGAACTTCGCATGCAAGATGGTAACGTAGGTTCTTCCAGCCCTTTTGTGAAGGTGAAGGTCGAATTTCATGATGGCACTTGGTCGGAAACCATGGTGAGCCAACTAGCCATTACCTATTCTCCCAGTCAACCTCCTCTTCTTCGGGTTTAGTTGATTACATGAGAACATATCAATCAAATCTTTTCATCTACTTCCCTTTTCTTATTGGTCACTACCTTGGTCGGGATCGTGATAGTAGGCAGGGTTTGGTGTTGGCCACTACCAAACAACAATCATAATGAAGAGAAATAGATAATACATACAAAACTCCAATCGTAGAAGTGCAATAAACCTAGGTCATCTCAAGTCAACTATCCATGGTTCCCATAAACCCCAAGTTGTGGGTGCATAGCTACTCATGGCTAAAGCAAAACCATAAAATTGCAAAGACAAGACATAGTTGAGAGTTTTACCAAAAGCGATGAAGAATAATAGCACCACAAATTGCAAACCACAAGCTTGATATATTGACAATGAATATAATATGGGATTTGCAATCCCCAAAAGTGGGTTTTCCAAGAGAAAATAAAAAATTATTCTAGAACCCTAAAATATTCTTGAGTGAATATTAAAAAGTAAAGTTCAAAGTTTACAATCTGGGATCTCCCTTCAAATAAAACACTAACTTAGAGTATTTATAGTATTTACAAATTTACCCTAAATATTACACAGAAAAGACAACTGGCAACTCGTACGCATCATAGGTACGACTCATAAGCTGACCTGCAAGTCGTACTTGGGGTCTTGTATCAGGTTCTTGGCATTTTGGACTCAATTGATACGATCCACTAGTACGAGTCATTGCTTGGGCTACGACTCGTATGCTCAACTCATAGTCTAGGTCTTCAGTTTTTGGTCCAAAGTTTTGGCTCTCTGTTTTCCTTCTATGAGTCCACCTATACGAGTCATATCATAGGACTGATCTCCACTGAGTAGATTTCTGATGTTTTGCTCTTTGGTTCTTGCTACAAGGTCACCGTACGACTCGTAGCTTGGGCTATGACTCATAGGTGAGCTCGTATGTCCTGTTCTTCAGCAAAATCTAAAATTTTTCTCCAAATCATGCCAACCTACCTTTTCAGTAATAACAACACAAAAATACATACAAACCATAAAAATTTGTATTAAAAACTCACAATACTCCTTGTTTTGGGCATCAACTGTGTTGTATTTTGACAGCACATCAACACCCTCAACTTAGAATTGTTGCTTGTCCTCGAGCGATGACTCAATTTAAGCAGATAATGAGAAACACATAGTAGTTACACTAATGGCATAAACATTATTTACTCTAATTCAGGTACCTAACTATCATTTTCAAAACAAGACTGCAAGGCTACTAAGCAAAACAAAACATCAAGATGTATCTGGCAATCCAACTATAATAAGCTAAGGGGCATCAACCATCCACAATCACTGGTATAGTCATATGGTAATCAAGTAATGCAAATGTCCTCACAGAAAAGAAGTCCCTCTTACTCACTCAAAAAGCATTTAGAATTCAAGGACTGTGGAAGCATTCTACCTCTCACAAATGAAATTCATGCAAAATGACTAATACCATAGGCTTGCCTTTATGCTCAACGTTTGGCTTGGTGACACGGTGGACTTGGATCACCTTAGGACTTAATGGCTTGTAACATAAGTTCAGGGGGCTTTGGTATGATAATTTCGGCAAATAGTGACTAAAAGCTATCCTTGAACCATGTTTACCAACACTTTTACCTTCATAATCCATCTATTTTCACTAAATCCACCCTTATTCCCTATTTCAAGCTTTCCCCGGGTGCTTTCTTTCTCTTTTTCAGTTGTGCCTCGATTTCGAACTCATGTTTGCTAATCTCTTCAACTCATGGCACTTTTCTTTTTCTTTTTCTTCACCCTGCTCATGATTATTCATTTCTTTCTTTCTTTTCCGACCAACCAACTTATTTTTCTTACTTTACAATAATAAAGATCACCCTCAACTTAGACTTTTACCCTGAGGTGAAGTACACAATATCTATTTCCTAAACCAGGGCCACAATTTGTAGCCACCCTCAACTTAGACTTTTAGCCTTAATCAAGGTTCACATGTTCAAGGATAGACTAGGAAATGTGTCAAGAAAGAATGAGTACATGAAAAGCTGAAAATTTTGGTACAAGGGATTCATACACTCATTCGGTAGGTCATTTAGGCAAAAGTGGGTTCACGAACAGAACAAAGGTGTAAGATCCCATCCAAATCAACCACATCACCAAACCAATCTAAGAGTAACTGAGTCCATACATGATACATAAATGTAGCAAAATAAGCTCACAACACACAGAGCATTGCACACACGATCAAGTATAGACTCACAGGTCATACTTCCAGACTCAAATTACCTTTACATTATTAGAACAAACATTGCCAGATAATCAAAATGCATGTTTGCATCAATAACAAACAATCTCAAGAAGTTTGAGGGGTAACCTAAATTTTTCAAATCATTAAAAAAGCATTTAAAGACTATGTATATGCCAAAATACCATACTATTATGTATTTACACAATATCTATACTATCTAACCATGCCGGTTCAATAGAAAAATGAAAAGATCCACAAGGAAAAAGAAACACAGCAAGAAAACCTTACGATCAAAAATAGGGGAAGTTATGGACTCGAGGCTACTTAGACTTCACCTTATTCCATAACTTCCCACACCCCCACCAAAATAGAATACTTTGTCCTCAAAGTAAAGACAAAAAGAAGAAGTACAAGGGGCATACCTTGGGTTGCCTCTCAAGAAGCATCGGATTTATTGTCGTGGTACAACAGGATGTTTTGTTTTTGTACTCATGCCTCCTCAAGGTCCCAATCTTCCGCTATCTTGATTTCTTCCATATCTCCTATGTACAGTTTGACCCTCTAGTCATTGACTTTAAAGATTTTGCCATCCTTGCATTCTAACTCGATGACTCCATAACTAAAAATGCGTACCACCCTGAAAAGTCCCATCCACTTGGATCTGAGTTTTCGGGAAACCACTTCAACCTAGAGTTATACAGCAACACCATTCATAGAGTAAATTGGCAGTTCTCAATTCTGCGATCATGCTGAACTTTCATCCTTTGCTTGTACGATGCATAGCTTTCATATGATCGTAGCCTGAACACATCAAGTTTATTTACTTGCATTAATTTAGATGTTGCTGCTTCATTCCAGTCTAGATTTAGCTTCTTCAGTGCCCATAGTTCGTTATGCTCAAGTTCAATCGGTAGATGACATGCTTTCCCAAACACCGATTGATATGGAGACATTCCGATTGAAGTTTTAAAAGCTGTGTGGTAGGCACATAAGGCGTCCAACTTCCTCGACCAATCAGTGCAATTCACATTCACCATTTTGGATAAGATTTGCTTTATCTCCCTATTTGATACTTTCACTTGCCCACTTGTTTGGGGATGGTACAAGATTGCTACTCGGTTCTTCACACCATCCCTTTCAAGGAGAGCTTTGAACAGTTGGTTGCGAAATTGAGAACCTCCATCACTGATGATTGCTCGAGACGTACCAAACCCGAAAAAAATGTTTCTTCAGAGAAACCCCATAACACTTTTGCCCTCATTAGTTGGTAAGGCAATGGCCTCCACCCAAAAAGAGACATAATCAACTACAACCCGAATGTACTTATTACCATGAGAGCTAACAAAAGGTCCCACACAATGCCCCAAACATCGAATAGTTCTATCACCAAAATAGGATTGAGCGGAAGTTCGTGCCTTCGCGAAACCTTGCCCTCTCTTTGGCATCTATCATAAGACTTAACATAATCATGGGCATCTTGATGTATAGATGGCCAACAGTAGCCACACTAGAACACCTTATAAGTAACTCGCGCTCCACTGTGATGGCCACCCCCAACGATGAGTGGCATGCTTCAGGAATACTCATCATCTCAATTTTTGGAACACATCTACGAATGATGCCATCCGTACAAATACGAAATAAGTATGGCTCATACCTGAAGAAATTCTTTGCGTCGTGCATAAACTTGTGACGTTGATGGGGTATTCAAATCAGGAGGCACCATTTCACTTACCAAGTGGTTAGCATAGTCTTCAAACCAAGGTATAAGATCATGTGAGTCCGCCAAAACTCTCTCATCGAAGAATAGATCATTGATGTCAAGTTTGTCATCAAATTTCACCATAACTTCATCTTCCAATATAGAAAGATGGTCGGCTACTTGATTTTCTGTCCCCTTTCTATCAATCACATCAAAATTGAATTCTTGCAGAAGGAGTACCCATCTGATTAGTCTCGATTTTGCATCATTTTTAGCCATCGAATATTTGAGTGTTATATGTTCTGTGTGTATGATCATCTTAGCTCCCAACAAGTATGAACGAAATTTTTCAAAGGCAAAAACCAAGGCTAGCAACTCTTGTTCAGTGACTGTATAATTTTTCTGGCCTATATTAAGTGCTTTGCTAGCATAATAGATGGGATACAGAATCCTATCTCTGTGCTTCCCCAACACCATACCTAATGCATCCCCACTTGCATCACACATTAGTTCAAATGGTTTTGACCAATCTGGAGCCACAATAATGGGTGTCGAAGTTAACTTTCTTCTTAATTCTTCGAAGGGTTGCATGCATGCATCATCGAATACAAACTTCGCATATTTCTCCAACAACTTGCAAAAGGGTTGTGAGATCTTGGAAAAATCCTTAATGAAGCGTCGGTAGAACCCTGTATGGCCTAGAAAACTCCTAATACCTTTCACAGAGATTGGTGGGGGCAGTTTCTTGATTACCCCTTACTTTTGCTTTATCCACCTTAATTCCCTTGCCTGAAATTTTGTGACCAAGCACGATATTTTCTTTGACCATAAAATGACATTTCTCCTAATTCAACACCAAATGACTCTCGATGCACCTCTGCAATACATAACGCAAATGTAGCAAACATTCTTCAAAAGACTGTCCAATCACACTAAAATCATCCATGAACACCTTTATAGTGCTCTCAACCATGTCCAGAAAAAAGACATCAT
Organism: Solanum clarkiae; assembly: GCA_011800125.2. Lineage (NCBI taxonomy): Eukaryota > Viridiplantae > Streptophyta > Magnoliopsida > Solanales > Solanaceae > Solanum > Solanum clarkiae. The sequence goes on from JAABOM020000101.1 coordinate 11,415,695, forward strand.
GCATCTTTGAAATATGGATGGAGCACTACACAATCCAAAAGGCATTCTCTTAAATGCAAAGGTACCATATGGGCATGTGAAAGTTGTTTTCTCTTGATCCTCGGGCGCAATAGCAATTTGATTATACTCGGAATATCCATCAAGGAAACAATACCATCCTTTCTCTGCCAGTCTGTCAAGCATCTGATCCATGAAGGGCATAGAAAAATGGTCTTTCTCGGTGGAAGCATTGAGTTTTTAGTAATCCATACACACTCTCTATCCGATGACTGGTTGCATAGGAATCAACCCATTCTTTGCATTAGGCAGCACTATGATACCTCCCTTCTTTGGCACACACTGCACTGGTCTAACCCATTCATTATCAGTGATCGGGTAGATTACTCCTACGTCTAACCACTTGATGATTTCTTTCTGCACAACCTCTTATATTGGGGGGTTCAATCATATCTGATGTTCAATACTAGGTTTGTAATCCTTGACCAGTTGAATCTTATGAGTGCATATCCCAGGGGGTATGTCAATAATGTCTGCAATTGTCCAGCCAATGGCCATTTTGAATTGCTTCAGAATGGAGACGAGGGCCTCTGCTTGGACTTCACTTAAATCGGATGCAATTATGTCTGGCAGCATGTTATTTTCTCCTAGGTATGCATACTTCAGATGTGCGGGTAGTTCCTTTAACTCTAACTCAGGTAGGACTTCTACAGATGGCTTCGTAGGTAGCATTTTCCTGCTATACAAATCCAACTCCAACCTGGCCTGTCGCTTAGGACCAAATGACACTCCAAGTGCATTTATCGTTTCCTCATAATCAAGAATGCTTTTACCATCAAAATTCATCAACACAGTTGCCAAAGGTTCAAATTCCAACCTCAACTCAACCGGGATCTCCACTTCATCGTCCTTACTCATTTCAATCATTGAGACGACCTGCAACTCACAAATTTTTCTATCTTGTTGGCCCACTTGAAACACAACTGCTTTTTCACCAAATCTGAAAATAAGTAGACTCTTTTCTATATCAACCAATGCTTTGCCTGTGGCTAAGAAAAGTCTTCCCAAGATGATAGGAACTGCAAAATCAACCTCATAGTCAAGAATAACAAAATCTATGGGAAATATAAATTTATACACCTTGACCAACACATCATAAAGTATCCCCACAAGAATAACAAAATCTACGGAAAATATAAATTTATATACCTTGACCAACACATCATAAAGTATCCCCACAGGATTCTTGACTGTTCTGTTTGCCATTAATAACCGTATCTTTATAGGAACAAGGTTGCCCAAACTGAGCTTTTTGAATATGGTAAGAGGCATTAAGTTAATGTTGGCTTCCAAATTGAATAGTGCTCTAGCAATTGCAAGTTCCCCAACTGTGCATGGTATGGTGTATGCACCCAGATCATCTCACTTATGCACTAACGACTTTGTGGTGATGGCACTACAACATTGTAAGTTTTGGGAGAGGTCTTAGTTGGCTTTTTTCTTTTTCTTAACTAGATCTTTCATCCATTTAGTGTACCTCGGCATCCTCTCAAGAGCTTCAACTAAGGGTATCTCCACTGATAACTTCTTGAGCATCTCCAAAAATTGTTTAAACTTACCTTCCTCTTTTCTCTTCTCAACCCTTTGGAGAAAAGGCAAAGGATGCCTTGGGAAGGTTTTATATTTCTTTGGTCGCTCTTTTGTGCTGGTTTCTTCGATCTCTTCATTCACCCTCTTCTTGCGGCTTCTATCTATAACCTTTGGAATAGGGATCAATAGTGTTTTTTTTGCCACTCCGAGTCATGACTGTCGTGCAATGCCCTTCATTTTTAGGATTTTGAACCATGTTGCTTGGCAAGGTGCCCTTTTGGCGTTGGTTTAATTGCAAAGAAACTTGCCCAAATTGTTATTCCAACTACTTGATTGTTATGAAGTGAGACTCTATCTTTTGGTTCATGCTTGAAATGTCCAATTTCATTCCCTTTAAGGTCTCGTCTTGGTGGTTAGCTCTTTCAATAACTTGTCAAACATCTCTTCAAGCCTCGACATGCTTGGCATGGCATCACGGTTGTGGGACGGCACATAAGGACCATTCATATAACTATCTCTTCTACTTCATTCGGTATTTGGCACTTTCTCTCTTTCATAGTATCCACCCCAATTGTCTCTATATGCACCATCTCGGTTGTAGCTCCAACCTTGATTCTCGAAACCTTGCCTCCAATAGTCTGAATTGGACCTTTGGGGGTTATTCTACAAACTTGCCACTTGGTTACTCATGAAACAAGCATCTTCATCAAAGAATGGATTTTCATATATGGGAGCCATAGGAGGTTGGTGAGTGACCACGTGGATACTTGCTTGGTTTTGCTTTAAGACAAAGTCCATACTTATGCGAAATTGAGCCAGTTGCTCCATGATCTCTTCATTGACCTTTGCTTGTTCATTGTTGGTGTTGACTGCACAAGAAGTCTTCATTGCTCCTTGCTCTTGTTGACCCCATGCTCTATTGGTTTTAACCACATGCTCCATCCTTGCGGCTATTAATGCAAAAGGTTGGTCAAGAAACATGCCTCCCATGATTGTGTTGGCACAAGCTTGACTATTCTCGTCAAGAGCCTAATAAAACATTTCAACCAAGGCATCATCAACAATCTTGTGATCGGGGACCATCCTCAAGCATTCAGTAAATGTCTCTCATGTGGTACTAATAAAGTCACCCGACAATTGCTCAAAATTATTTATTTGATCTTTGAGTTTTAGCTTCTTTGATCTTGGGAAATATCTATCTAGAAACACTCTTTGGAGCTCTGCCCAACTTCTTATTGTACCCGGAGGAAGCTCAGACAACCAAATAGATGCATTCCCAGTTAGTGACAATGGAAACACCCTCAAACCAATGACATCAAGAGAATGATATTGTGTCCCTATGACACTCTTGCAGACAAAAACCACATTATGGAGATGACGGTGGGGATCTTCTTAAGGTAGCCCTGTGAATAACCTACGGTAAAGGAGCATTTGAAGTAACTCACTTGACACTGAAAACTTAGTGTTTGCTAGTAGTGGAGCCAAGGCTATAGCACCAGTAACGTCCATGGCCATAGGGTTCAAGCAATATTGCTTTCAACCATAAGTGTTCTCGTTGAAATCCCTAATTTGTGGCCTATCATCCCTTGGTGGTGGATTCTCCTCTCTTCCCATATCATCATTCATATTCATTTCTTCCTCAACCGTGATATCCTCGTTCACTTGAGCCATTCTTCTAAAATGTCGATGGATCTCCAAATTGATCGAAGCTAAGGGATTGCCTTAGCTCCTTGTGTTGGGCATACAAGCTAGTACACCCTGCAAGTAAAATCAAACAACAAAGACAAAAATAAAAGTAAAATACAAGAGATTCTAGAAATTAATACCTGAACTAACTAATAGTGAAATCAAGTCAAAACCTAGTCGTATTCCCCAGCAATGGAGACATAATTTTTGACAATGTTTATGCTCCAATAAGAAAGCGATCACTGTCAGCAATTAACCTAACCGAAGGTTAGGGTCTAATCCACAGGGAATATAGGGTTTGACTACAAGAATTTACTATCAATCATTTCAAGTATCAATAACTAAAATCTCAAAATAGTGGGGGGATTGTGATTCAAGAACAAAAATAAAAATAAACACTATATTACAATGCGAGAAAACACTCAATTTTAGGGAAAACTTGGGAATTGTGTTCCCCATGGTTTGTTGACTCGATTACCCTAGACAACATAACGACAATTGAAAATTCGCATGCAGAATGGTAACTTAGGTTCTTCCATCCTTTTTGTGAAGGTGAAGGTCGAATTTCACCATGGCGCTTGGTCGGCTACCATGGAGTGCCAACTAACAATTACCTATTGTCCCAGTCAATCTCTCCTTGGTCAAGTTTAGTTGATTAGACGAGAACATATCAATCGAATCCTGTCATCTACTTTTCTTTTCTTATTCATCACTACTTTGGCCGGGATTGTGATAGTAGGTGGGGTTTGGTGTTGGCCACCGCCAAACAACAATCATAATGAAGAGAAATAGACCATACATGGAAAACCCTAATCGTAGAAATGCAATAAACCTAGGTCATCTCAAGTCAACTACTCATGGTTCCCACAACCCCAAGTTGTGGGTGCTTAACTACTCATGGCGAAGGTAAAACCAACAAAAATGCAAAGATAATACATAGTTGAGAGTTTTACCTAAAGCAGCGAAGAATGATAGCACCACAAGTTGCAAACCATGAGCTTGATATATTAAAGAATGAAAACAATATGGGATTTGCACTCCCCAAAAGTGGGTTTTCCAAGAGAAAATGAAAACCTATTCTAAAACCCTAAAATATTCTAGAGAGAATATTCAAAGGTGAAGTTCAATGTTTACAATCTAGGATCTCCCTTCGAATAAAATCTTAACTTAAAGTATTGATAATATTTACAAATTTACCCTAAAAATTACACAGAAAAAATAGTTGGCAGTTGGTAGCCTCATAAGTATAACTCATAAGGTGACCTACGAGTTATAATCAGGGTCTCGTATCAGGTTCTTGACATTTTGGACTCAACTGGTATTACCCACTGGTACGAATCGTTGCTTGGGTTGTGACTCATATACTCCTCTCGTAGTCTAGGCCTTCAATTTTTTGTCCAAAGTTTTGGCTCTCTGTTTCCTACTATAAGTCCACCTATATGAGTCGTAGTGAGACCTACAACTCGTAGGATGGCCTCGTAGAGCTGACCTCCACTTAGCAGATTTCTGATTTTTTGATCTCTATTTCTTGCTATGAGATCATCCTACAACTTGTACCATGGGCTACGACTCATAGGTGAGCTCGTATGTTCTGTGGTTCAACAAAATCTACAAATTTTCTCCAAAATCATGCCAACCAACCTTTTCTACAATAACAACACAAAAACACATAAAAATGATAAAAAGTCGCATTAAAAACTCACAAAATTCCTTGTCTTAGGCATCAAATTTGTTGTATCTTTACAGCAGATCACCGACTCCATAGGAAGGACTTTAGACTCAACATCCCTAATCCTTACAAGATGATTAAGGTAGCCCTTAGAAATCAACTTTTGGGCTTTTAGACAAGAAATGAATCTATGCTTGACCACCACATTATGACTTTCCCACCCAAGGACGGGCTCATTAGGGAATTGGAATTTAACCTTATGGGTTCTACAATCAATAAAAGCATGATATGCATGTAACTAATCTATCCAAAGAATAATATCAAAATCTACCATGTCTAATTCAACAAAATCACAAAGCAATACTTTATGCAATATGGACATGGGATAATCTTTATCGACTCTTTCAGCAATAATGGTCTCACCAATGAGGGTAGACACTTCATAAGGTTCACACAATAATTTGGGACTCACATGAAGCTTTTTGGCAACAAAGGGAGTAATGAAAGAAAAGTGGCATCCAGATCTACCAATGCATATACGTCATAATCAACAACCTTTAACATACTGGTAACAATATCGGGAACCTCCTCCACTCCTTGCCTTCCTTGGAGAGCATAGAACCTATTTTGCCTTGGAGTACCCCTTTGTTGGCCTCCATTTGCCCTTTGACTCACATTAGCACTGTGGCCTTGAGGATGACCATCTCAACCTTTGTTTTAAGCATGAGAACAATCAATAACCTTGTAACCTATTTCACCACAACCAAACCAAGCATTAGAATTTTTCAAACATAGACCACCATGGTTTCTCCTACACTTTTGGCACTTAGGATGGGTCATCCCACCATTTCCACCTTATAATCTTGGGTTATCATTAGCAAATCTCCTGTTAGGAGCATTGGGAGACCCTTATCCTTAGAACTTGTGGACTTGAGAAAATCGGTCACCCTTAAAACTTTGGAAACCACCTTCAAATCGAGCCCTCTTAGACTCCCCACTTCTTCTCTTTCTAAGCTTTTCCCCTCTAGTTGTTTGGTATATGTCATGAGCCAAGAAAAATCCATATCACTCACTAGCATGGAGGTACGACACTCTTCATTAATCAAGTCAGACACTCCCGACACAAATTTGTTCATTTTAGCTATAGGGTCAACCAAATGTGGAGCATAGTTGGAAATCTTGTTGAACTTTAGGGCATACTCTCTTACACTCATGGAACCTTGCTAGAGGTTTATAAACTCCATCATCTTGGCCTTTCTTAGCTCGATAGGGAAGAACCGGTTATGGAAGGCGGCTTTGAATTCCTCTCAAGGAATAGCAGCATCATCTCTCCGCTTTAGTTTCCATTGTGCAAACAAAATTTGGGCCACACCTTTGAGTTGGTAGGCTGCTAACTCTACTTCATCCTCTGAATCGACCCCCATGATAGATAGCACCTTATACACCTCATTGATGAACTCTTAAGGATCCTTTTCTGCCTTGGACCGATGAAACTCTGGTGGATTCATTCTTGTGAAATCCCTCACCCTAGAGGTCAGAGTAGGAGTATCAGGGGCTTGTGCCTCTTAGTTCATCTAGTTGGTCGTAGCATGGGCCAACATTGTGATGGCATCCCAAAACTTTGCTTCGGCTACCCCTCCATCTCGAGGAACTCGTGGAGTGGGAAGGGTCGGTTGCTCCTCCAGAGTACAGGCTCTCCATAGTCTTCATCTTGGTATCAGCATGATCTAGAAGAAACAAGAGCATTTTCTCAAGGAAAAGCCTTATATTCACACCTAAGCACGATATAGACCTTGAAGGAGTGAACCATTTCCTAAAACACCTCATAGCCTCCCATTCATAGTTGTGGCGCACTTCACATCTATGAATAAGACTTTAGTCGATGCAGTATTTTGGAATTTTGAGGACCATTAACAACCTTGTGATCTGATAACATTGTCACAACCCAAGCCTACGGTCTAGATGTGACATGGTAAATGGGGAACCTGAGGGGACCCAAAACAAGCCTCTTACCATATCATTCACACTTCCTCGATCGTGGAAGCAAAATTAGCACCAATAAGATATAACAAAAAGGGAAGCGGGACTAAGGGAAGTCCTTGATATTCATAAAAGCATAAAAGAGTCAAGCTCATAGCATAAACATTACATAGTATCCAACAATACCTCTATCTTAGAACAAAGCGGGGCCAAGACGCTTCCCGGGCTCACCATCATAATAACAAGTGTTCAACATAAAGAAGTCTCAACATAGCAAGAGTAACTTGGAAATTATTCTTGGACTTCAGGACTCACCAATGCTTTTCTCTGAAGTACCGAACTAGCCACGTGGAGGATGATCAAAAGGAGCTCTAGTCCCTACATGGTAATATCATATAGGCATAGTGTATGTGTTAGTACGTTTAAATGTACTAAGTATACGGGGTGCAATACAACAAAGACATAAGGCAATATATTCGGAGTGCATAATATAAGCAATGGATATATAATCTCAATATGGCATACATGATCAATATTTGTAATAAAAGATGCATGTAAATCATTCAACTTGCATAATATATCATACATATGTGGGAAAAGACCTCAACTGACATAGACCAAGTAGCTACAACTTGGACTCTGAGGCTTGACACCCTCTCGGTTCAAGTGACCTAGCATGACACCCATCGGCGAAGTATGGTTTACTTGCCAAAGCAAACCAAACATGATAACATGAACTAGATGGATCCATTAGTATAGCAAAGGTAATAATCATAATTCTATGGTGGAGTATAGTTTAGAGACTAAAAACTTTATGTAGGGACCCCTTGAGTCGAGCCCCCATCTTAAGCCTCAATGGGTGCTAATTCAAATCCCAAGGAATACTTGAAATAATGATAATTTAATCATAACATGAATAGCTTGTAAGAACATGACTTGAATAGTTCATAAACATGCTTGAGCTCTAGTAGTGAGCCTAACTTGAATATGAGAGTAGATCATAATCATACATGAACCCTTGCTTTAATATGAACGGCTTACAGGAGGTAAAAATCTTGAAATAGGGCTTAACTTGAAACTTGTAAAATCATAAATACTTTTCATGAATTCAATACATTCTTGAAAGCCCTTAATCATCATAAAGTCACTTGACTTGTTAATCATGTAAACAACTTGAGAATTCTTGTCATGTCATTTTGTGAAACACATGGTGAGTTCATGATACTTGTTCAAAATCATGCAATTCAAGAGTAAAACGAGATGAGTAAACGTAATGCAAATTAACCCACCAACATGATAGTAAAATTCTCATTTAAGGTACCTTGAAATCCATCACAAAAGCTCATAATAGTTCATTGTTTCATAGCTCAAAACATGCATAGTCTCAATATAATCAATTCATGGAATAAGCTTCAAATAAACATTCATGCATAATATTCAATACTTGGTAAAATCCCAATATAATTTACGTTCATATTTCATAATAAAAGATATCCATAGGTAATACGACTTGAAATTATGCAATTTTTACAAAAGAGAAGGTTGGGCTCCATGGGTGAAAGGACCTATTAATAAAGACTCACATACCTTAAACCTTGAATTCCTTGAATTGAATTTGTAGTAGACTTAGAGCTTAAAGTAAGTCTTTACGTTCTAAAATTGAGCTTGAAATCCTTAGATTTGAATGAGAGAATTGATAGAGTCTTAGAAAGGTTTTAGAGAGAGTTTTGTGAGCTATAGAGTTGAAAATGGGCTAAGTATGGTGATTTCACGTTTAGGTGGGCAGGGGGTCTATGACCCCAATGCCCTTGAGCGAAATAAGAAAATCAAGGAAAATGTCACACTGGTCTGCGCCCCAGGTACGATACAGACCAAACGCAGAGTTCAAAATGCACAGTGGCGCGCCCTAGGCGTGTTGCGCCCTGGGTGCGGACAACAACTGGAAATCATAAAATTAGCAAAAAAAAAATTTTTCTATGGGTCTTCTAAAATACGAGCTTACCCATTTTCCACTCAATTTTATCCCTTAATCAAGAATATAAAGTCAAATTTTTTAAATCACACATAGATTTTGAGATATATGAAAATTTATGATTATGGGGTACTCCGAAGCACTTGAGGGTGTTTCACTAAACATGTAGGGACCGGAGCTCCTATTCATCCTCCTCCATGTTGCTAGTTGGATTGATTGAAGATTGTTATTAGTGAATCCTCTATTTCCATGGGCAACATCCACTTTCCTTTCGTGCTTTGCTAAGACTTATTTACTTTTGGATATTTACTTTTGAGTGTGAGCCGTGAAAATGTGTTGTCCCCCGTTCCACTCATGATTAAACATGTCATTGGATATGTTTATGTATGTTATGAGCTTGACTTCTATGATGATTATGTAATTATGAAAAACTTCTCTTAGTCCTTATCCCCTTTTTGTGATGATGCTTGTTGTCATATGATATGGAAGTTCTAAGCCCCTATTCTCCCCATAGCATAAGTCATACTTACCACCTCTTAATCCTTATTTGCTATGTGATTATGCTAATTATCTTCCCCTTATCATCCCCATAGATTGAGTCCAAAGTCCCACTACCCTTACAATTATTTGCTTGTTGTTTAATTATGTTTTCGCAACTAAGGATGTGTTATACATTCTTAAGATACTTGTTTTGGATCTTTTCAAGTTCTCATTCACCATGTCACATCTAGGCCCTAGGCTTGGGTCGTGACAATATTAAACACATCCCTTCACATCTTATGTTTTAGAATTTGGAACTCCTAGAGCCTCAAATTGGTAGTCTCAAGATGGAAACATTAAACACATCCCTTCATACCTTAACTAAATTCTTTTGTTATAGTGAGATTCTCCATTGTGCAGCCTCCACAAAATATATTGCTCCCTTTGACCTAAAAAGAGGATGATCAAAAAATGTTATCAAAAAAATAAACAAATCATATCTTGACACAAGTGCTTGAAGGTTGGGCTTTAAAATTTTGTTAAAAATATGAAGAAGCACACCTTTATTTATAGGGTGTTGTCCAAAAAAAAAGATACAAATGACGTAATATCCGAAAAAAGAAAAGAACAAAAAAAAGGGAAAAGTGCTCAACCAAAATTAGAAAAAAGAAGAAAAAGCAGACGTGAGAAACGAAAAAAGAAAATCGTTGATTGTAGTACAAAGAATGAAAAAAAGGGAGGCGGTGATGTAGGAATGTCGTAAGATACAAAAAGTTGACAAAGGTAATTTGTCTCTTCCGAATTCTAGTTGGAACAATATTTGTATTGTCTTTATCCTTTTTTCCTGATCGGCCAAAAATAAAATATATTGTGGAAGATTTGCCACGTGATATTGAAATATCACTTTTCAATCAAATATGGTTCTCCAAATATATGTTAGAGTTATATTAGTTAAGTATATTAATGGTGCACTTCAATGCGATTATTGTATAGGCAATACTTTAAACCTAGTCTTTAAAAGATAGAATATTTCGACAAGACTTGATGTAGGAGATATTTGTAATCATCTAAAATTTAATTTTAAGATGATTCAAATTATATTAAATTCATGAATATATTAATTCAAATAAATATTTTGAGTTAATATAATTATATTAATTGTTTAAGTATAAGAAATATAAATTTAATTAAAATCCAAATTAATCGATTTGGGATACAATGAATGAGCCCACTTTGATAAGCCCAATATCTTCTTTTCCTATAGGCCCATATTGGTGCTATGTGTCAAATGACATGGCATGCCAATTCAAATAAATGAGCCAATAAGATCATGCCATGTGTCAAAATCACAGGCCCACTTCACTAAGGTGCAATATGTCATGTCACTTAAATCTAATCGGTCGAAGTAAAGCTTTTTCTGTTATAATTCCTCTATTGTACAACTATAAATAGGGATCCTCATAATTCAAAAAAAAGAGACACAAGAATTCTAACAAAAAGCTAGAGAGAGCTCATGGATCAAATGCCATAAATTTCTGTACAACAAGTTCAAGAACAAACTCAAAAGTCCTTGAATTCTAGATCAAGTTCAGCAAAAAATTCAAAATTCAAGAACTAGTTCAAAAGCCTTTTGTAAGTCCCCAAGTTTCTTGTCTTCCATAATATACATAGTGTGGCATGTCATATAAGATATATATGAACTTTTAGAATACCTAAGGATAATAAAACTACAAATGTATAGTAATATCAACGAGTTGGAGTTTTCGGCCCAAGAATCCCTTAATCACATATTTGGGTTTAAAGAAATAGCCCGAGTAACACCCCACCCTGTCAAAAGGTTTAAATTAAGTTTCACCTTATAGATAAAAATAAGAGTGTATAATTTTCTAATGTGTTAAGAAGTATTTAAATATCACAATAGTCATAAGTTTTGGAGTCAAGAAAGATTGTGAGACAAAGGTTGACCAAAGTTATCGTAAGTTTCTCTAAGAAATCATTCTTAACATTGGATCAAATATCTCAGACTATATCTCCCAAAATATAAGTATCAAAAGGGACCATGACATATCAAATCAAAGGTCTATGATTCTCATTTGCAATTCACAAATCACACATTAAACTGAGGTCGGAGTAAAAATTTATGACTATTTTACCATAAACTATCCAAGCAGAATACCAGGTCGTAAATTGGGTCGGGTTAAGGAAACTATAAGTTGGAAAATCTGACATTTTAAGACCCAAAATATTTTATTTATACTCCAAAATAGTGAATATACTGAAGAGAGGGTTCCCATAATGTCCTTGCACGATTTAGGTACATTTTTCATGATTTCTAGCATTAAAGTTCGTCCCTATACCTAGAAATATGTGTTTTACACTTTGTAATTATTTTTCTCTTCTATTAGTTGTGTTTGGAGTTATTTTTGAAAGATAAAAAATTAGTGTTTTTAGTGGTTCTTCTAGCTTTATAATTTATTTACCAAGATAATAATCTTACGGCTCTTTTATGATCGCTTTATAAAGTTCTACCGATGTTTCATCACATTAAGGCTATATGAAAAATCTTTGAATTAATGCTCAATTATGAACTATTTATAAGTGTGTATAAGTTGCATACATACATACATACATACATACATACATATATATATATATATATATATATATATATATATATAGAG